>CM033633.1:4048035-4745680 GCA_019453435.1 Rhinogobius similis
TTAAATACAGTTACATCACACGAGGAACAACATTTGAATTGAAAGAAAGTTCAAATGAAGTGAGTTGAAAACAGTGTCTGATGTAAAATATGTAGAGAATATATGAGTTTAGTTTTGCAGTAATAGTTTGAACAGTAATAGTTTGTGTTGTTGCAGGTGAGTTCAACAAAAGGTCGTCTGTACCACATTCTAACTCAATATTGGGTCAAATGTTTTAATAAGTCAGGTTTTTGTCACCATTTTAATTTTACACACGTCATTTTTATCAAGTTTATAAATGTTTGACAAAATAAGTGCCATATTGTAGCTGAAACTGCATTTTCTACTTTTAAATCCTATCATTTCAAACTAGATTTTGATGCTACAATAATCAAAACAGTCTTTTTATTAGTCTTTGTCATTTTTGTCAGTGTCAGTTTTTCAAATTAGTGTCTGGTTTCTAGTTTTGGAATTGATGAGTGTCTAGTATTTATTTTTGGACAATCCTCATAAAGAGTCTTTAAACCTTTAACCAATGAGTTAAAAATAAAAGGCACAACTTTGACCCAAAACTGTGGAAAACAAAGCTGTTATTTGAGTTTAGGGAAATGTGCAGAGGCTCCATAATTATAAAACCAGACTCCAGCGTAGAGCGAGTGAGTGAAAGTGGTCTGGACTCTGTGCAGGAGTCTCATGGTACTTTCAGAGACGCTGTAAAACGCCAAAACCCCTGCACTGTGGTCCAGGTAAACCCCGATTCTGGACCAGACCGGACCTGAGACCTGGGACTGGACTGAGTTAAACCGAAATGAAGGGCTGGTTTTGTCACAGACTAAGGTCCAGGATTTATCATTGAATCCAAATCTACATTCATCAGAGCGTCCTTCTCTCTGAATATCTCTGTATGAAACTGCTATATAAAGTAACTCCGCGCTCCACTCCACCTCAAAGTAACAGCGGCCCGTCAGACTCTCTCTGCTTAGGACCTGACACACACTGAATCTGTCTGGATGATAAGGATAACTCTGGACTTCACCCATAAGTGTCGCTCTTCTGTTTCCATCAGACAGAAACAGTTTGGTGTTTACTGTGTTTGGGTCCAGAGTGATGTCTGTAGAATATTGTAAGAAGTCGTGTCTGGTGCTGGGTTCAGCTGGTGACAGTAAAACCTGGACTGGACTCAGAGTGAGCTGGAGTTTGTCCCTGAGCGCTGACACAGCTCTGGTCACTTCCTCAAAGTGGCTCTGGGGCCCTGTCTGAATCCTGGCTGGCTCTGTGCTCAGTTGGTCCTGGAGCTCTTGGACTCGGCTCAGTTGGGTCTGCCTCTGGGCCTTCTCTGCTGCAGGGGGCGCTGTGAGCCCAGTCTTCTTCAGCTGTTCTACTAAACCTGCTATAATGAGGTTTTTACCCAGGACAGGCCTGGGGCTGAAGCTCTGGCCACACTCGGGACAACTGTAGCTTCTCGTCCTCTTGGTCCCAGTGGTGTTGGACACAGTTCCTGCAGTAGCTGTGTCCACAGGGAATAGTCACCGGATCCTTCAGTAGATCCAAACACACGGGACACAAAAAGGCTTCTTGGTCCAGTGCTTTCTGCGCCATCTCTCCTGGATCAGAGCGACTGAGAGTTTGACTTTGACACAAATGAAACTTAAGAGTGAGAGCAGTGGGAGGAGCCAGGCCGCACCCACAGCTCTGTGTAGATCTGAGGAGGAAGAAGCACCGAGCTGCAGCGCTTTAAAGGCACAGACACAGGTTTGATTAGAGTTTAGACTCTGTCCACAGTTTAAAGTCAGAGACACATGGTCATTGGGCACAAGTTAAACATGACAAAGAGAATAAAAGAGGCTCAAAGTCTAAAGGATTAGTGCAGTTCTACAGAGCTTTGGTGTGAGGAGGCAGCTTTTCTAAACTTATCAACAAATATGTCCTTCATCAGTGCTGTTTCTAGATCAGGAATTGTGTGTTTGAGTAAAATAATTGGAATTTATTTAGCCAGATTTGTAAAATAAGCCTGTTTCTCATATTAGCAACAGGTTTGATTGACAGCTAGCGCCACACGTTAATGTCTATGGTTGCCGCCGTCTCCTCTCGCCGAGGGGCGGATACCTGATTAGTCCATGTGGTTGCCACGATACCATAGACTGTACATCAGTGGACTGTGGGAATGTGACGTCACCCATAGCGTTTGGCTCCAGCCAAATGAAGCCCATCGCGGCTAGCAATTATAGCGGCTAAAGCGGAGCCAGACTCCATATTTGGGAATCCGAGTGCGTATCGTGGCAACCACACGGACTAATCAGGAGCGCGGTTGCAAACGGTATCCGCCCCTCGGTGAGAGGAGACGGCGGCACTGTGCTGCGCTAGCTGTCAATCAAACCTGTTGCTAACACGAGCGAAAACGGCCCCTGGAAAAGGAAGCACCTGACTGGTCAGTTATTATTGCTAATAACTTGATTTATGAACAACCAACGAGAAAAAAACACCCGATTCATGTGGAGTGAGTCAAAACAGACGTTTTAGTTCCAGATGTGAGTTTGACAGAAAAAGTTACAGAGTAAAGACACCAGTGTCACAGAAAGTGAACGGCAGCTCGGCTTTATGGAGCCAGGAGCCTCCATAGCTGCTTCCTATTTGGAACGCGGCGGCTAGCATGCTAACATGGTCCACCGATATCTACATTCTATGCATGATACGCACTCGGATTTCCAAATATGGAGTCTGGCTCCGCTTTAGCCGCTATAACTGCTAGCCGCGATGGGCTTCATTTGGCTGTAGCCAAACGCTATGGGTGACGTCACAATCCCATAGTCCACTGATATGCACGGTCTATGGGTTTAAACAACAGTTGTCTGTAAATTGTCTCTGTGTTTACAATGGTTCGTACCTTTTTGATGACATCACAGAGGGATTCTTACTTCCTGTCATTTCAAAAGTTTATTTTTCAAAATTCCTTCACAAACTGCAACTTCACGGATGATAACTATTTAACACAGGTGCCCTCCCAGCAAACTAAGTCAAAATTAGAAAAACAGAACCTTCATAAAGAATTGAACATTTAATAATATAATATTAAATTATTTATATAAAATATCACATCTTTTAAACACATTTTGAGGTTTTGATTTTACCATCTCGGCTGTTCCATCGCTTTTACATTTTGTTTTCTTTTTTTTAAGACTTTTCCTTTTAATTCACCACAACCTTCTCTCTTATTAAACCATAGAAATAGTTCACTGTGTTGTTTGTGTCTTTAAGCTAATGCTATCTGTTACAAACCCAGCTCAACCAGAGGGAAGGGAAGGCAACACAACCAAGACGTTAAATGGTGTTAAGTGGTTTAATCAAATAAAGACCGGTAAATAATAGTAACCTTTACAAAACTCAAAAAATAAGAGCAACTCCCAACACAGAGTGAGGCTCCAAGGCCACGCCCACTGGCCACGCCCACCACACACCGGACGCACAGGACACGCCTTGTGCTTTTATTGGGTGGAGCGCGACAGGTGGAAGATCACGATTGGCCGAGCTGTAGACCCAGGCACCAACAGGAGACGCCGACACGGGACCGACCCAATCGAAGCAGGAACCGGATCCTCCAACGGGGCACGGGACTTTGACAGCTCGGGATAAGAAGGCACAGGAATGAAACAAACGGGGGGCGAGGCGAGGCGGGCCCTGGACAAATGTGTGAAAAGTACCTTAGAAAGTAATAGCTGTGGTTAAATGATGCTGTAACATTGTGCTGGTCAAACAAGTGTTTCCTCGTCCCGTTGTGTGAAGATCGGGGCCCTCTGACCCTTCACTTTAAACTCTGTTTAGACCTGGTTCAGACCTGGTTTAGACCTTGTTTAGACTTGGTTTAGTCCTGGTTTAGACCTGGTTTAGTCCTGGTTTAGTCCTGGTTTAGACCTGGTTTAGTCCTGGTTTAGAACTGGTTTAGTCCTGGTTTAGACCTGGTTTAGAACTGGTTTAGTCCTGGTTCAGAACTGGTTTAGTCCTGGTTTAGACTTGGTTTAGTCCTGGTTTAGACCTGGTTTAGTTCTGGTTTAGACCTGGTTCAGTCCTGGTTTAGTCCTGGTTTAGAACTGGTTTAGTCCTGGTTCAGAACTGGTTTAGTCCTGGTTTAGACTTGGTTTAGTCCTGGTTTAGACCTGGTTTAGTTCTGGTTTAGACCTGGTTCAGTCCTGGTTTAGTCCTGGTTTAGACCTGGTTTAGTTCTGGTTTAGACCTGGTTTAGTCCTGGTTTAGACCTTGTTTAGTCCTGGTTTAGTCCTGGTTTAGACCTTGTTTAGTCCTGGTTTAGACCTGGTTTAGACCTTGTTTAGTCCTGGTTTAGATCTGGTTTAGTCCTGCTTTAGTCCT
The DNA here is from genome assembly GCA_019453435.1 of Rhinogobius similis. NCBI lineage: Eukaryota > Metazoa > Chordata > Actinopteri > Gobiiformes > Gobiidae > Rhinogobius > Rhinogobius similis. Next base: position 4,052,377 of record CM033633.1, read on the forward strand.
GGTTTAGGCCTTGTTTATTCCTGGTTCAGTCCTGGTTTAGTCCTGGTTTAGTCTTGGTTTAGACCTTGTTTAGTCCTGGTTTAGACCTGGTTTAGTCCTGGTTTAGTCCTGGTTTAGACCTGGTTTAGTCCTGGTTTAGACCTGGTGAAGATCGGGGCCCTCTGACCCTTCACTGGACTCTGACCCATTGATCCTGATGGACTGAACGCAGAGTCACGTATCATTGTCACGAGGGGTTCAATCGTGATGGTCAAAAAGGACATTTTTAATTATTTAAATGAGCCCATCTAATCAACTTTTGCTAATGTTAATTATATGCACATCACTGTTAAATATATCACTGGACTGACATTAAGGCGACGCCCAGGAAAGGGGCCGTCCTTAGACTGAGGCTCAGCTCTAAAGTAGGTCAGCCACACCTCCTCACAGTGAGTGCGGCCTGGGTGCGCTCAGGTATTTGTGTCCCTGCTTGACTCAAATGTTTGGTTGAACCCTGGACTTAATTACAAGTTGTGAAACTTAATGAATCGTGTGATTACTGGAAAGTACAACGAAAACAACAGAACGAGCGACTGCAGGTGAAAACGTGTTAATACTGAGGCGTAACAGACACTGGAATGTTCAGAGTTCAGCAGCAGCAGCGTTCACACACACAAGGATTTGGATCTGAGCCAAGAATCCACATCACAAGAGCCGTGTTATAACAGTCAGAGTTTAATGAGCGACGATCAGATTAAAACAGGGAGAGAGACACATATAAATACAGAAAAAATATTTTTAAAACATTAATTCCTGCTGGAGACTTATTGTTATTGCAGCCTCAAGAATGAATCTGTAAAATAAACAACTTAATCAACCTGTATTTAATTCAAGTTGGGCTGAAGAGACGGACAGAAAAGTTTTAAACATAATTATAGTTTGTATTTTACATTTTAGGACAGAAAAAGTCACATAAAAACAGATGGATTCATGAATTTATTGCTGATTTCAAAGTTGTACAATTATGATTCAAAGTCAACACAAAACACATGTAAAATCTACAGAGAAACAACACAGAACAAAAATAGTAGAATTGGTGCAGTTTTAGACGAAATTAGAAAATCCCTTTTTACTTTGTGACAGAGCAAAGAGTTAAATACAGTTACATCACACGAGGAACAACATTTGAATTGAAAGAAAGTTCAAATGAAGTGAGTTGAAAACAGTGTCTGATGTAAAATATGTAGAGAATATATGAGTTTAGTTTTGCAGTAATAGTTTGAACAGTAATAGTTTGTGTTGTTGCAGGTGAGTTCAACAAAAGGTCGTCTGTACCACATTCTAACTCAATATTGGGTCAAATGTTTTAATAAGTCAGGTTTTTGTCACCATTTTAATTTTACACACGTCATTTTTATCAAGTTTATAAATGTTTGACAAAATAAGTGCCATATTGTAGCTGAAACTGCATTTTCTACTTTTAAATCCTATCATTTCAAACTAGATTTTGATGCTACAATAATCAAAACAGTCTTTTTCTTTGTCATTTTTGTCAGTGTCAGTTTTTCAAATGAGTGTCTGGTTTCTAGTTTTGGAATTGATGAGTGTCTAGTATTTATTTTTGGACAATCCTCATAAAGAGTCTTTAAACCGTTAACTAATGAGTTAAAAATAAAACGCACAACTTTGACCCAAAACTGTGGAAAACAAAGCTGTTATTTGAGTTTAGGGAAATGTGCAGAGGCTCCGCGATTATAAAACCTGACTCCAGCGTAGAGCGAGTGAGTGAAAGTGGTCTGGACTCTGTGGAGGAGGCTCATGGTACTTTCAGAGATGCTGTAAAATGCCAAAACCCCTGCACTGTGGTCCAGGTAAACCCCGATTCTGGATGAGACCGGACCTGAGACCTGGGACCGGACTGAGTTAAACCGAAATGAAGGACTTGTTTTGTCACAGTATAAAGCCCAGGATTTATCATTGTTTCCAAATAAACATTCATCAGACTTTCCTTTTCTCTGAATATCTCTGTATGAAACTGCTATATAAACCCACCCCCCGCTCCACTCCACCTCCCAGTAACAGCGGCCCGTCAGACTCTCTCTGCTCAGGACCTGCCACCAGTCACTGAATCTGTCTAGATGATCAGGATAACTCTGGGCTTCACTCACAACTGTAGCTCTTCTGTTTCCATCAGACAGAGACAGTCCTGTGTTTGCTGTGTTTGGGTCCAGAGTGATGTCTGTAGAATATTGTAAGAAGTCGTCTCTGGTCCTGGGTTCAGCTGGTGACAGTAAAACCTGGACTGGACTCAGAGTGAGCTGGAGTTTGTCCCTGAGCGCTGACACAGCTCTGGTCATGTCCACAAAGTAGCTCCGGGGCCCTGTCTGAATCCTGGCTGGCTCTGTGCTCTGTGTGTCTGTGGACAGTGAAGCGTAGAGCTGTAGAAACTGGTTATGATCCGGAGTGAGGGACAGTGTGTCCAGCTCAGAGATTCTCCTCTTCAGCTCAGTCACGTCTTGCTGCAGTTGGTCCTGGAGCTCTTGGACTCGGCTCAGTTGGGTCTGCTCCTGGGAGAGGATCTGCTGCTCCACTTCAGAGCGTCTTTTCTCCAGGAGAAGGGCCATCTCTCTGAAGCTGTCCCAGCTGCACTGCACTGCTGTCTGGGCAGAGCAGCTGATGTCCTGGGCCTCCTGTTTGAGCCTCTTCAGGTCTGTCTCTTTGTCCTGGAGGCTCTGGAGCAGCAGGGCCCTCCTGTCCGGCAGCTCTGCCTGCCTCTGGGCCCTCTCTGCTGCAGCCGACACTATGTCGTGGCCCTTGTGCTGGTCCACAGAGCAGAGGTAGCAGATGCTCTGCTGGTCGCTGCGGCAGAATATCTCCTTCACTTTGTGGTGTTGAGAGCAGATGTTTTCCTGGAGCTTGTGGGACGGCGCCACCAGCTGGTGTTTCTGTAATGCTGCAGCATCATAATGAGGCTGGAGGTGGCTCTCACAGTACGAAGCCACACACTGCAGACAGGACTGGACAGCTTTCAGCTTCCTCCCAGTGCACACATCACAGGACACATCCTGAGGTCCGGCATAGCAGCGGTCAGCAGGGGGCGCTGTGAGCCCAGTCTTCTTCAGCTGTTCCACTACATCAGTTAACACAATGTTTTTGACCAGGACAGGCCTGGGGCTGAAGCTCTCTCTACATTGAGGACAGCTGTACCTGATGTTCTGTTGGTCCCAGTGAAGTTTAATACAGTTCATGCAGTAGCTGTGTCCACAGGGAGTCGTCACTGGATCCTTCAGTAAATCCAAACAGATGGGACAGGACACAGAGTTCTGCTGAACTCCTCTCTGAGCCATGTCTCTGTGAGTGTGACTTCCTCCAGAGCAGAATGACAGGAACTTGACAGTGTCCAGGTTTAAAGCAGACTGTGCCTCCGGCTCCTCCTTCGTGGGTGAAACTGTCAGAGACACATTTAATTCTTTGGGTGGAGATTCATTCCTGTCATTTTAATGAGAGCCTGAAAAACCAGCTGAGCCAGAGTCTGACACAAACTCACCTGATGAAAGCACAGGGTTCATACTTTGAGATACAAATGTCAGAAACGTATTATTTCTGTTTGACCAGAGTGACTGAGGGTTTGACTTTGACCCAAATGAAAGTGAGTGAGAGCAGTGGGAGAAAACAGTTCTCCTCTTATGGTTGACAAAAGAGACGAGGGCCAGCGGCAATAGAACAGCCAACCAACTCCTCTGGGCCTCAAGTCACTTTAAAGTTGCCTGGAAAATCCATAATGATATCTCTCTGTATTTTCATGCAGATCAATATCAGTCTGGTCTCTCCTTAATCTCCGAGTTCAGATGGGAGGGACTGACAGTTAGATTAGCCAATCAGGAACACACATGGGCCGTCCATATCAAAACAAACACGGCTGCTTACGAGGAAAAAAGAAAAGGTAAGAGAATTATGATTTTGTTCTAAAAGATAGATGACCAATGAATTTGTTCTTTTCACATGCGTCACTGAAATAAACTCATCTGATTGCACGTGTTGATATGGACTCGATGCATGTCGGAGTGACCAGACTCACTCTTTGTAAAGAATTGTGTTTTCTGGATCCCAGGCAGTGGTGGGCGGTCAATAGTGATCCAAGATGTCGCCGCTGACGGATGCCCTGGCGTTTTGGTGCGCTCTGTTTTGTCTGTTTTTTTGCGTTAATCGTGTGTCCGCGTGCTCTTACACCCGTGAAGAGCTCTTAAACATCAGATCTTCTGCCCCCACGGACCTATTTCCAGTTTTTTTAGCGTCTGCTGCAGATTTGGCGCTAGTTTTGGCCAAAAGAGTGAGACGCCGCAGAAGAGGAAAGCGCGCGGGGGCTCTCGTGCACCTTTGGAAACGCGGCGCGCGTACGCCCTTACCTGGGATTTTCCTCTCCAACGTCCGCTCACTCAGCAACAACATGGACGAACCGGCACTGCTAATGTCGTCTTCTGTTTTGTGCTTCACGGAGACATGGCCCAGCGAGTCGATCCCGGACTGCGCGCTGCACCTGGAGGGATTCCAGCTCCTCCGCGCCGACAGACAAAGGGATCTCTCCGGGGGAAAACAAAAGGCGGAGCAGTCTGTTTCTTCATCAACAACGCTTGGTGCTCCGATGTGACTGTGATCTCCAAACTCTGCTCTCCTGATCTGGAATATCTCTTCATTAACTGTAAACCATTCTACTCTCCACATGAGTTCGCTTCATACATTCTGGCCGCTGTTTACATCCCGCTATGCGCGAACGTGCAGGACGCACAGCGCATGTTGGCGGAGCAGGTATTGTGTATGGAGCGGGACTTTCCGGACTCCTTGTTGATCATCCTTGGGGATTTTAACAAGGGTAATCTCAGCCAGGAACTACCAAAGTACAGACAGTTTATTAAATGCCCGACCAGAGAGCAGAACACGCTGGATCACTGTTACACTACAGTAAGTGGTTCCTTTCGAGCGGTTCCTCGTGCTGCCTTAGGGCTCTCAGATCACGCCATGATCCACCTGATCCCCACGTACAGACAGAGGCTGAAGCTCTCCAAACCTGTAGTGAGGACTTCTAAGAAGTGGACCAGTGAGGCAGATTGACAAGTTGCGAAACTTAATGAATCATGTGTTTACTGGAGAGTACAACAAAAACAACAGAACGAGCGACTGCAGGTGAAAACATGTTAATACTGATGCGTAACAGACACTGGAATGTTCAGAGTTCAGCAGCAGCAGCGTTCACACACACAAGGATTTGGATCTGAGCCAAGAATCCACATCACAAGAGCCGTGTTATAACAGTCAGAGTTTAATAAGCGACGATCAGATTAAAACAGGGAGAGAGACAGTATGGAAACATATAAATACAGAAAAAAATGGTAAAATAACAATTCCTACTGATAACGTATTGTTATTGCAGCCTCAAGAATGAATCTGTAAAATAAACAACTTAATCAACCTTAATAAGTGCCATATTGTAGCTGAAACTGCATTTTCTACTTTTAAATCCTATAATTTCAAACTAGAGGAGGAGAAGCAGAGAGAAGTTGCAGCTGTGCCACAACGATCCGTGAGAGTCAGGCAAGACGTCTATACGTCTACGAGCGGCTGATGAGCCGTCTGTCGGAGACACCGCTGTCTCACTGGTGTGGAAGCAGCAGAGGGCGTCCTGGACGACTACAAGAGACCCCACACTGTTAACCTAACAAGGGCTAATGGAAATAGTGGTTTGTTGGTTATTATCTAACAGGGATAAAGTCAATGGTAACAGTAGCACAGAAGAGTATGGTTACTGAAATATGTTGAAAAGTACCTTAGAAAGTAATAGCTGTGGTTAAATGATGCTATAACATTGTGCTGGTGAAACAAGTATTTTCCTCGTCCCATTGTGTGAAGATCGGGGCCCTCTGACCCTTCACTGGACTCTGACCCATTGATATTGATGGACTGAACACAGAGTCACATTTTTTATTATTTAACTGCACCCATCTAATCGATTTTTGCTAACGTTAATTATATGCACATCACTGTTAAATATATCACTGGACTGACATTAAGGCCACGCCCAGGAAAGGGGCCGTCCTTAGACTGAGGCTCAGCTCTAAAGTAGGTCAGCCACACCTCCTCACAGTGAGTGCGGCCTGGGTGCGCTCAGGTGTTTGTGTCCCTGCTTGACTCAAATGTTTGGTTGAACCCTGGACTTAATTACAAGTTGTGACACTTAATGAATCGTGTGATTACTGGAGAGTACAACGAAAACAACAGAACGAGCGACTGCAGGTGAAAACGTGTTAATACTGAGGCGTAACAGACACTGGAATGTTCAGAGTTCAGCAGCAGCAGCGTTCACACACACAAGGATTTGGATCTGAGCCAAGAATCCACATCACAAGAGCCGTGTTATAACAGTCAGAGTTTAATGAGCGACCATCAGATTAAAACAGGGAGAGAGAGACAGTATGGAAACAAAGAAATACAGAAAAAATATTTGTAAAATAATATTTCCTACTGAAAATGTATTGTTATTGCAGCCTCAAGAATGGATCAGTAAAATAAACGACTTAATCAACCTGTATTTAATTCAAGTTGGGCTGAAGAGACGGACAGAAAAGATTTAAACATAATTCTAGGTTGTATTTTACATTTTAGGACAGAAAAAGTCACATACAAACAGATGGATTCATGAATTTATTGCTGATTTTAAAGTTGTACAATTATGATTCAAAGTCAACACAAAACTCATGTAAAATCTACAGTGAAGCAACACAGAACAAAAATAGTAGAATTGGTGCAGTTTTAGACGAAATCAGAAAATCCCTTTTTACTTTGTGACAGAGCAAAGAGTTAAATACAGTTACATCACACGAGGAACAACATTTGAATTGAAAGAAAGTTCAAATGAAGTGAGTTGAAAACAGTGTCTGATGTAAAATATGTAGAGAATATATGAGTTTAGTTTTGCAGTAATAGTTTGAACAGTAATAGTTTGTGTTGTTGCAGGTGAGTTCAACAAAAGGTCGTCTGTACCACATTCTAACTCAATATTGGGTCAAATGTTTTAATAAGTCAGGTTTTTGTCACCATTTTAATTTTACACACATCATTTTTATCAAGTTTATAAATGTTTGACAAAATAAGTACTGGGTGCACGGTGGCAGAGCGGCTAGAGCTTCTGCCTCCCAACAAGGAGATCGTGAGTTCGAATCCCGGACCACCCCAACATCACACGATCTCTTTGGGTGGAGTCTGCTTGTCCTCCCCGTGTTACCGTGGGTTCTCTCCGGGTTCTCCGGCTCCTCCCACCGTCCAAAGACATGACTCTAAATTGCCCATAGTGTATGAATGTGAGAGTGAATGGTTGTCTGTCAATGTCTCTGTCTCTCTGTGTCAGCCGTGCGACGAGTTGGCCACTGTCCAGGGTGTACCCCGCCTAAGTCACTGGGATAGGCTCCAGTCAACCTGCGACCCCTAACGGGAACAAGTGGTAGAAAATGAATGAATGAAAAATAAGTGCCATATTGTAGCTGAAACTGCATTTCTACTTTTAAATCCTATCATTTCAAACTAGATTTTGATGCTACAATAATCAAAACAGTCTTTTTATTAGTCTTTGTCATTTTTGTCAGTGTCAGTTATTCAAATGAGTGTCTGGTTTCTAGTTTTGGAATTGATTAGTGTCTAGTATTTATTTTTGGACAATCCTCATAAAGAGTCTTTTAAACCTTTAACCAATGAGTTAAAAACAAAAGGCACAACTTTGACCCCAAACTGTGAAAAACAAACCTGTTATTTGAATTTAAGGAAATGTGCCGTGGCTCCATAAAAATCAAACCTCCAGCGTAGAGCGAGTGAGTGAAAGTGGTCTGGACTCTGTGCAGGAGGCTCATGGTACTTTCAGAGACGCTGTAAAACGCCAAAACCCCTGCACTGTGGTCCAGGTAAACCGCGATTCTGGACGAGACCGGACCTGAGACCTCGGAGTGGACTGAGTTAAACCGTAATGCAGGACTGGTTTCATCACAGAATAAGGCCCAGGATTTATCACTGTTTCCAAATGCACATTCTTTAGTGTGTCCTTTTCTCTGAATATCTCTGTATGAAACTGCTATATGAACACCCCCCCCCCCCCCCGCTCCACTCCACCTCCCAGTAACAGCGGCCCGTCAGACTCTCTCTACTCAGGACCTGACACCAGTCACTGAATCTGTCTGGATGATCAGGATAACTCTGGACTTCTCTCATACATGTCGCTTTTCTGTTTTCATCAGACAGAGACAGAAGTTTTTGAGCTGTGTTTGGGTCCAGAGTGAAATCTGTAGAATATTGTAAGAAGTCGTCTCTGGTCCTGGGTTCAGCTGGTGACACTACAACCTGGACAGGACTCAGAGTGAGCTGGAGTTTGTCCCTGAGGGCTGACACAGCTCTGGTCACATCCACAAAGTAGCTCCGGGGCCCTGTCTGAATCCTGGCTGGCTCTGTGCTCTGTGTGTCTGTGGACAGTGAAGCGTAGAGCTGTAGAAACTGGTTATGATCTGGAGTGAGGGACAGCATGTCCAGCTCAGAGATGCTCCTCTTCAGCTCAGTCACGTCCCGCTGCAGTCGGTCCTGGAGCTCTTGGACTCGGCTCAGTTGGGTCTGCTCCTGGGAGCGGATCTGCTGCTCCACTTCAGAGCGTCTTTTCTCCAGGAGAAGGGCCATCTCTCTGAAGCTGTCCCCGCTGCGCTGCACTGCTGTCTGGGCAGAGTGGCTGATGTCCCGGGCCTCCTGTTTGAGCCTCTTCAGGTCTGTCTCTTTGTCCTGGAGGCTCTGGAGCAGCAGGGCCCTCCTGTCCGGCAGCTCTGCCTGCCTCTGGGCCCTCTCTGCTGCAGCCGACACTATGTCGTGGCCCTTGTGCTGGTCCACAGAGCAGAGAGAGCAGACGCTCTGCTGGTCGCTGCGGCAGAACATCTTCTTCACTTCGTCGTGTTGGGAGCAGATGTTTTCCTTGAGTTTGTGGGACGGCGCCACCAGCTGGTGTTTCTGTAACGTTGCAGCTTCATAATGAGGCTGGAGGTGGCTCTCACAGTACAAAGCCACACACTGCAGACAGGACTGGACAGCCTTCAGCTTCCTCCCAGTGCACACATCACAGGACACATCCTGAGGTCCGGCATAGCAGCGGTCAGCAGGGGGCGCTGTGAGCCCAGTCTTCTTCAGCTGTTCTACTAAACATGCTAACATGATGTTTTTGATGAGGACAGGCCTGGGGCTGAAGCTCCGGCGACACTCGGGACAGCTGTAGAGCTGCTTCTCGTCCTCTTGGTCCCAGTGGTGTTGGACACAGTTCCTGCAGTAGCTGTGTCCACAGGGAATAGTCACCGGATCCTTCAGTAGATCCAAACACATGGGACACAAAAAGGCTTCTTGGTCCAGTGCTTTCTGCGCCATCTCTCCTGGATCAGAGCGACTGAGAGTTTGACTGACAAACTGACTGACAAAGAGAATAAAAGAGGCTCAAAGTCTAAAGGATCAGTGCAGTTCCACAGAGCTTTGGTGTGAGGAGGCAGCTTTTCTAAACTTATCAACAAATGTGTCCTTCATCAGTGCTGTTTCTAGATCAGGAAATGTGTGTTTGTGTTGTATTAGTAAAATAATTAGAATTTATTTGTAAAATAAGCCTGTTATTTGTTCTGGTTTAGTCCTGGTTTAATCTCGGTACAGACCCGTTGAACTTTGTCTTTATTTAGAGTTTCACTCAAATTTAATCTGTGGCTCATGCTTTGTCTTTCTTAAATTCTTACTTCTATGTTTTATATTTCTTGTTGTGACAGTTGACTCTCAGTCGTGTTACGGTTCAGGTCCTTGTGGGGGACATAGGTCTTGTTGCCTGCTCTCCGCCTCTTTGTGCAGGTCCTCTTCGCCCCTGCACCTGTCCCGCCCGCACATGTGACTGTGGCGCACCTATAAAAGCCCGAGGCCCACGCTCTCTCCGCGCTTCTGCCGGACCTGCGCCGTCTTGCCTCGTGTCCCTGCCGCCGGGCTCGTCAGGCCCGTTTTGGTTCTGCACATTTGAGTTTGTCTTTTGTTTCACGCACTACACTCACGTCGCACATATGTCGCTTTCATTCGTCACGTCACCCACACGACGCCACAGATACTAACGCTCACAGCCTCGTACTTTCTTTGTGTAAATATTCATTTAATTTATTCCGTAGTTATGTGAATAAACCCAATTTTGTGCCGTTACCTCCGGCGTGGTCTCCCTTCTTGTTGCCGCATAACAAATGTCAAACTCCTGGACGTTCTAAAAGTGAAGGCTGTGAACTAAATCCTCAATTTTTAAAACATGGCATGTTTACAACAATCTGCAATTTTCTTATTTTAAATTTGTGTGAATGAAAAGGAGCAGAAAGAAACATCGAACTAATATCTACCCTCCTTTCACAAGAAAAAACATGTCCAACTTTTGAATCATAAACTTTGCTTTTTTAAGTGATAAACCTTTAAGTGAACAACTACAAGTTAGACGTCACATTTCACTTAAACGTAGTGAACACGATTATATTTAAGATTTGACTGAACATTTGTCCTGTTTGTCCCAGTTTGACAGTTTGTGTAAAGTTTATGATGTCACTTCCTGTTGAACATGACACATGTGGATAATTTCAATCTGTTTCTTTAATATGTATGTGCTTGCATTTATAAAGTGCTCTTGGATGATTCAAATATAGTAACTTGTCATGTATGCATTATGTCCCAGACCGAACTGTCTGGGATAATGGCTATATCACTGTTGATTATTTGTTTAGCCTTACATTTCAGACGTTCAAAGTATAAAGACCAGAGGTCCATTTAGACTGCAACGTATATTGCATTATACCATGTATGATTTTCAATTGACGTCAAAGGAATGGTATCAACATGCTTCACATGTTAAACTTCAAATCCAAACTTCAATAAAATCACCAAGAGCGCAACATCTCCAGTCTCTCTTTTTCCACAGAGCCACATCCACAAATTGGTGCCGAAACCCGGGAACTCTCGAGTCCGATTGAGACGCAGTGGGAGGACGACGGCGCCGAAGGAGTCTCCATAGCAGACTGACTGCTCACAAAAAAAGGTGCACCTTTAAAATTGTTAATAGGCAAGGCAGAGAGCCTTTTTAATACAAAATTTCTGCAAATTGGATTAAAAGCTAAAAAGAAACATTTTGTGCGTTGGCCATGCTCTATGCCCCCATTTTAATTCACAAAAATTGTCTAAATAGTTATAAATAATGATATTCTGAGTGTATAAAAATAAATAATTAATAATAGTAAAATTAAATAAGTGTATGCTCTAAGTAAAAATTAATTAAGAATAATAATAACAAAGTCAAAATAGGTAAAAAAAGCAGTGTAAATAAAAACTACAGGGCTATTTAACTCACGGCCTGTGTGCCAGATCTGGCCCTCAGAAAAGGGCCTGATCTGGTCCAAGCCTGAGCTATAAGTTAGATGGTTTAATTACAAATATTAAAAGACAGATTTTCTCTTGTCGGCTGGTTTAACTTCTATATTATGACATCTTGATGTTGGTTGATAAAGAAGTGTTAAAGCATAATTTCTTTTTTAAAGAGCAATGTGTTTTTTGTGACACGGTTTTTATAAGAATAGAAGTATTAAAACATAATTGTTTTGTGGTTTTTGTGACATGTTTTTTGATAGTATTAAAACATAATTGTTTTGTGGTTTTTGTGTCACGGTTTTTGATGGAAGTATTAAAACATAATTGTTTTGTGTTTTTTGTGACACGTTTTTTATAAGAATAGAAGTATTAAAACATAATTGTTTTGTGGTTTTTGTGACACGTTTTTTGATAGAATAGAAGTGTTAAAGCATAATTGTTTTTATTTAAAGAGTGGTTTGATTTTTGTGAATAGCAAAACTTTAGAGGGTAGTTGTTTTTTTAGTTTTTAAATAATCCTAGTTTGATTTTGTGTTGGTGCTGGGTTGATTCTTAAAAGAAGTCTTGTTTAACAGTCTTCAGGAATAGAATAAACAGTTTTTTCCTTTATGTTTAAAATATAGAAGTCCAGCTCTCAAAGAAAAAAGAAAAAAATGTTTCTGTATTTGTTAATTTGTGCAATGTTAATAAATGTGGATTTAGTATACTCCCAAATCAAAAAACATGTACAGGTGATGTATATGCAGAGAATGGATGAAATAGTTTGCCACTGTAAGAGCAACCACGGATTAATAACCGGGATAAAAATTAAATTTGTGCCTTGTAACGAGGATGAATGTGTTTAAATGGGATTACAAAAGTAAACGAAAAAAAAAAAAAACTGCTCTTTACGTCGCAACTTCTGGAGTCCATTCCACTGTATGTACATCAACAAATGCTTTTGGGAAAGTAAACCAGGACGCTCAAATATATTTTGCATATGTCACACATTTCCACTGGGCGGCATAGAAACAGAGCCTATTTATGATTGTAACAGTAAACAGTAAAGTAAGGTAAATAATCCAAGGTCAATGAACGTAACAACAAAACCCTCCATTTTAGATTCGATAGAACAAACGGCGAAAATAGACATAACAACAAAACCCTTCATTTTAGATTCAATAGAGGCAACTAAAATAGATGTAACAGCAGGACCGACTGGACAATCAGACTTGAAACCAATAGAACAAATAACAAGAAAAGTTGCTGTAACAACCAAAACAATCACAGAACCTAAAAAAGAGCCAGAACAAACTATAAATTTTGATCTCTTAACATTTGAAAGTATGAGAAAACTATCAGCCAACATATCCAATATTTCTCTCAGCATCCAAGCATTAAAAAACCTCAAGAAAGAATATACTAACTTAAATAATTTGTTGAAAAAAGGTTGGCTAATCTTAATGCCTCTGTGCAGCCTACTAATCTTAGCACTGCTATTTTGCATGTGCAGACAAAGACTTGTGAATGTGCAGACAAAGACGTGAATGTGCAGACAAAGACGTGAATGTGCAGACAAAGACAGGTGAATGTGCAGACAAAGACAGGTGAATGTGCAGACAAAGACAGGTGAATGTGCAGACAAAGACAGGTGAATGTGCAGACAAAGACGTGAATGTGCAGACAAAGACGTGAATGTGCAGACAAAGACAGGTGAATGTGCAGACAATGACAGGTGAATGTTCAGACAAAGACAGGTGAATGTGCAGACAAAGACAGGTGAATGTGCAGACAAAGACAGGTGAATGTGCAGACAAAGACAGGTGAATGTGCAGACAAAGACTTGTGAATGTGCAGACAAAGACAGGTGAATGTGCAGACAAAGACTTGTGAATGTGCAGACAAAGACTTGTGAATGTGCAGACAAAGACTTGTGAATGTGCAGACAAAGACTTGTGAATGTGCAGACAAAGACAGGTGAATGTGCAGACAAAGACGTGAATGTGCAGACAAAGACGTGAATGTGCAGACAAAGACAGGTGAATGTGCAGACAAAGACGTGAATGTGCAGACAAAGACTTGTGAATGTGCAGACAAAGACAGGTGAATGTGCAGACAAAGACGTGAATGTGCAGACAAAGACAGGTGAATGTGCAGACAAAGACAGGTGAATGTGCAGACAAAGACAGGAGAATGTGCAGACAAAGACAGGTGAATGTGCAGACAAAGACGTGAATGTGCAGACAGAGACGTGAATGTGCAGACAAAGACAGGTGAATGTGCAGACAATGACAGGTGAATGTTCAGACAAAGACAGGTGAATGTGCAGACAAAGACAGGTGAATGTGCAGACAAAGACAGGTGAATGTGCAGACAAAGACAGGTGAATGTGCAGACAAAGACTTGTGAATGTGCAGACAAAGACAGGTGAATGTGCAGACAAAGACTTGTGAATGTGCAGACAAAGACTTGTGAATGTGCAGACAAAGACAGGTGAATGTGCAGACAAAGACGTGAATGTGCAGACAAAGACGTGAATGTGCAGACAAAGACAGGTGAATGTGCAGACAAAGACGTGAATGTGCAGACAAAGACTTGTGAATGTGCAGACAAAGACAGGTGAATGTGCAGACAAAGACGTGAATGTGCAGACAAAGACGTGAATGTGCAGACAAAGACGTGAATGTGCAGACAAAGACGTGAATGTGCAGACAAAGACTTGTGAATGTGCAGACAAAGACAGGTGAATGTGCAGACAAAGACAGGTGAATGTGCAGACAAAGACTTGTGAATGTGCAGACAAACACTTGTGAATGTGCAGACAAAGACAGGTGAATGTGCAGACAAAGACAGGTGAATGTGCAGACAAAGACGTGAATGTGCAGACAAAGACTTGTGAATGTGCAGACAAAGACAGGTGAATGTGCAGACAAAGACGTGAATGTGCAGACAAAGACGTGAATGTGCAGACAAAGACGTGTATGTGCAGACAAAGACTTGTGAATGTGCAGACAAAGACAGGAGAATGTGCAGACAAAGACAGGTGAATGTGCAGACAAAGACTTGTGAATGTGCAGACAAAGACTTGTGAATGTGCAGACAAAGACAGGTGAATGTGCAGACAAAGACGTGAATGTGCAGACAAAGACGTGAATGTGTAGACAAAGACGTGAATGTGCAGACAAAGACTTGTGAATGTGCAGAGAATAGTTGCTTTGTTTTTTCTTCCTCATAGAACCCTTTGTTTAGATGTCGGCTGATGATGCATAGAGTCCAGTTACGGTTTGGTGAGGGGGAAATGTGAGAGAAGGAAACAACGTCAAGAAACCAATCGGACGTATTTTTATTTTTATTCTGAGTAAACGTTTCCAAAGACAGAAGATCTTTCAAAGGGAAGATCCTGCATTACACCACACATCCCATTTGGACAATTCTCGGAAAAAAAATGAATATGAAGATTAGAGAACATGAAAACAAAAATACACTGGCAAAGAAGATGTACCTGTGGGCAAAAGAAATGAAGGAGAAACAGGAATTGAGAGATTTATCTTCCATTTTAGTAATTAAACCAACAGATAAAAAATAACATTCAAAGAAAAAGAGCCACTCCCTGAAGATACCCAAGACAGGTCTATATTTGGTGTTCATCCTGCAGTGCCAAAAGACAAGACAAAACATGAACATAATACACGTTATCAGGCAAGAATCAATAAGACGATCTATCACAGCGACTCTGATGACTCGGATGAAGGAGTTGAAAGAGCAGGTGGACTGACACCTAGTGGGAAGAAAAGCAAAGGACTGAGTAAACACCAATGGGAAGATCTGCAAAATCACTTGAAAAGAGTTGTCAGAAAATCACAAATCTTGCAAGACATCCCTCTAGTGGAAAGAATGTTACATTACCCGTCATCCACATATGATTTGACCTCTCTGTCTACAAGCCACATCCATTCAACAGTCTTCCTCCACATCAGAGTGGTCCTGCTTCAGCCGCCAATACATACCAATACAGCTGTGCCATCTGTGACGAGTTCTAACATAACGTAATGCTGACACCTGTAAAACCATCCTCCAACATGAATGGTATATTAAAAGATAAATTGGAATCAGTCCAAAACCAGTTGAATATACTGACAAATATTGTGGAAAGCACTGGCTTTTAAAGAAAAGCCAAGAAGAATGAGCCACACCCAGGGGTGTTTCTAGGATTTGCAGCCCGATGTGTTTTTTAAGTCATATGCAATATCCTGATGGGGGGGATTTTTTTTTTTTCAAGGGAGACTTATTTCTTGTAGTATGATGCATTTTAAGAGGTTTTGAGCAACTAAAAAAAATATATATATTTTTTTCAGGCACATGAGTCTTTTATTACAAAACAACAATTGTTGTTTTGAACTGACTTTGGGGTCACTGGGTCAAATGCCCTACAAAAAAAAAAGTACTGTAGGATTTTTTTTCTTTACCTCATTGTGCATGTTTAGTAAAATCTTAAATATAATCATGTTCACTACATTTTAGTCAAATGTGTCTCATAGACTTTAACTTAATTTCTAATGTTTCTCACTCAGCAGTGATTCTTAACGAGGCTTTGACTAAATGTGCTCGATGGGTTGGTATCAGCTGACGCTCTGAATTAGTCATAACTTGCATTTTTTGCGAGCTAATGCTAACGGCTAAAGGCAAAATCCATGAGACTTGGGCCGGAGTCCTTCAGATCAAACCGGACTAGCCGTGTTGCTAAGTGTTGATAGCATTAACATGTGCTGTCCCGACCAAATAAACCAGAAACAATGAGCATCGAACGCCGTGTTTATTTATTTCTACGTCTGTGGTGAAAAGGGCCTCTGTCACTTCACACAACGTTCTTCTTATTTTCTGACATGTTTTTGTGTTTTTAGCTGGATTGTGACCAAGACTCGCCCAACTTCACCGAGGACGGTCGGGACGAGTACAACGAGATCCACATGCTGGTCTGAACCCCGGACTAAACCTGGTCTAACCCTGGACTGGATCCAAACCTGGTCTTCATCTGGACTTCAGCGGGTACAAATCTGGTCTGATCTAAAAACCTGGACAAAGCCTGGTCTGCCCAGGGTCTAAACCTAAACTAAACCTGGACTAAACCTGGACTAAACCTGGTCTAAACCTGGACTAAACCTGGACCATACTGGACTAAACCTGGTCTAACCCTGGACTAAACCTGGTCTAAACCTGGTCTAAACCTGGTCTAAAACTGGTCTAAACCTGGACTAAACCTGGACTAAACCTGGTCTGAACCTGTTCCAACTCTGGACTAAACTTGGACTCAGTGGTGGAAAGTAACGAATAACAAATTATCATGTTGTAATTGTAATATCATTAAATAAGTATAACTGTAGACTAATAATTGGGATAATCCACGGTTAAAATCATAGAAATTACAGATTACAGCCCAATTTTCCCGACTCCTTTTACTCCGAAAAACAAAAACACACAAAGCAGCACCACATCGTCTAAATTCAGCTTTAAAATGTTTAATTAATCAAGTTTTGTATAAAAAGTGGCTGAAATTGCATAAAGTACCATCTTTTTATATTTTTACTGAAGTATGGCAGCAGTACTTTTAATTTAGTCCGTTTTTAGCCGTGTAACTGTACTTTTATTAGATTAAATATTGTCTGTGCTCTTTCCACCGCTGCATAAACCTGAATTCAAACTAAACCTGGTCAAACTCCAGATTAATCCTGGTGTAAATGTGGTTTTAACTAAGTTTATAACAATATACAAATCTCACGGCACAATATTTATTGAGATATTGAAGCAGCAAAAAGAATTATATTTAATTTTTTTCTTACTTTTAAAATGAATGTTCCAAAAAACAAAGTTAAAAGTGTTAAAAGTGAGACGCTGCAGATGAACAGGAAAAAAGCTTAAATTTAAAGATATTCAATGTAAACTTCTCCTGTACTTTACTCACGTAAATGTAAGAAAAATATATATTACAAGTTTATCGTTGTTACGGCCCTGGTCCAGGGGTGGGCCGTAGGGAATTTGTCCCGCCTGCTCTGCCGCCCTTCTTTGTGTCACCAGGTGGTGAACTGATTGGACCCCGCCTTCTGGACTCCTCTGAGCGCTTTAAAAGGAGCTGCGTGCGCGCCATGCTCTCTCTCTCCGCGCTCCCGCTTGCCCTGCCTCCTGCTGCCGGCTGCCACGCCGACTTCGCCTCATGCACCTTTGAGTTTGTCTTTTGTTTTACGCACTACACTCACATCGCACACACATCGCTTTCATTCGCATCACATCACCCACACTACACCACTGATACTGATGCTCACGACCCCATACCTTCTATTTTTGTAAGTATTAGTTTTTGTTCTGACTTTAGTTTTGTAAATAAACCTTTGTTTCTGCGCACTTTACCTCCTGTGTGGTCTCCCTCCTTGTTGCGCCATGAGCCGGGCGTAACAAATTGGGGGCTCGTCCTAAGCTAAAATCCGCTCTTTTTTGCTACAAACGTTTACGTTTGTACTGACTGTTTTCGTTGTAATCCGGTTGATTTGAGCGCTTGTTCGCATCGGTTCAGCTCTGTTTGTCAGCTTCGTCCCTTTGAATTGAGCTGTTCGTGCGTTTGATTGGCGTGTAATTCGGGCTATCCCCGTGACGTCATTTTCCTTATATGGATAGTTGCTGCGCTCTTGGGAGACGTTGGGAGGTTTTGTCCCTTGTCCTTTGTTTGTGCGCCGTGTTGGAGCAGGACAGGAGAACTTTTTCCGTGGGTTGGTCAGCTGCGGTCAAGACTTCGAAGGTAAGCGTATAACTTGTAATGTGCACCGAGGTTAAAAGGTGGGGAATCCCTGGTAAGTTTAGCGGTGTTTCCCAACAGGGGATTCGCTGCGTTGTGTTTTAGTGTGGAAGTAAGTGCGGGTTGCAGCTTCCCTTTTTCCCCTCTCCCTACATCGGCTC
Source organism: Rhinogobius similis (assembly GCA_019453435.1). Classification (NCBI taxonomy): domain Eukaryota; kingdom Metazoa; phylum Chordata; class Actinopteri; order Gobiiformes; family Gobiidae; genus Rhinogobius; species Rhinogobius similis. The sequence goes on from CM033633.1 coordinate 4,070,713, forward strand.
GGGAGCGCGCCGTGGTTACGAGGAATTGCCAGCTTGCTGGTAGTTTTGCTGTGCCATCGGTATCCAGCGCATAAGAACCCACCGCCACGCTTTCCGAAGACTAGGGTTGAGTTAGTAAGTTTTGGGTTAGGTAGTCAGCGGGATCTCCTTGTCTTTGTGTGCGTGTACATTGGTAAGATATCGCTTAAGCTTCTGTAGTCTTGTTTGTGTGGCCATGGATGAAGTGGTGGAAGATTTTGTTGAGTCGCCATGTGAAAATGGTTTGGATCTCTGCACTAAAAGGCAGTTGATTGCAATTGCAGAGTACTATCAAGTTGATATTGGAGATACGAAAAAACTTAAAAGGCGTGGTTAAGTGTAATGTGAAAACTAGATTGTTCGAGATTGGCGTGTTGAAGCCGGCTGTGCAGCCTGGTGTGGCTTCGATCGTTACTGCCGGCGCCACTGGGTTATCTTTGAGCAGCAGAAAGAGTTGCTTTTGTCGATTGAAAAAATGAGGCAGGAAGTTGAGATGGCGAAGATTGGCGTGGAGCGGCAAAGCTTCGTGTTGATTAGGGAAGGGAAGCTTGCCGGAGAGCGGCCCCTTGGTGAGCGGTCCCTTGGGCTGCCCGGAGATGAACTGAGTGATTTGAGGTTTGTTCCTAAATTCAATGAGAGGGACCCAGAGACTTTTTTCTCTTTGTTTGAGCGCTTAGCAGAGACTCGTGGGTGGTCTGACGCAACGCGCGTGTTAATGTTACAGTGCGTTTTGACAGGTAAAGCGCAACAGGCGTGTTCTACTTTGAGCGGCGTGGACAATGCTTGCTATTTGGAAGTTAAAGCTGCGGTTCTAAAAGTGTATGAACTTGTTCCCGAGGCATATAGACAGCGTTTTCGTGGCTGGAAACGTGGAGATAAGTCTCACTTGGAGTTTATGCGTGACTTAACCACTCATTTCGAGAGCTGGTGTTCTTCAGCTGGTGTTAAAACACTGGGAGACTTGAAGGAGCTCATATTGTTGGAGCAATTTAAGAATTCTGTTTCAGAGCGCATTGCAGTGTACATTGGTGAACGTGGCGCTAAGACTGTTGCCGCTGCTGCTGTGTTGGCCGATGATTTTCATTTGACTCATTCTATGGGCAATAGTTTGGCTTTTGGGCCCCGTGAAAATAGGCAAGGCAAGGCAAGGCAAGTTTATTTGTAGAGCACAATTCGTACACAGGGCAATTCAAAGTGCTTTACATAAACAGGAAAAGTTGCATTAAAATCACAAAACACAAAAAGACACACAGAATCATTTTAAAATCATTTTAAAATAAAGTACTTTAAAAGAGAAGAGTGCAGATAGATCTTTCAGTCGTATGCACGTCTAAAGAGAACTGTTTTGAGCCTGGATTTAAACATTGTCAGAGTGGAGGCCTGTCTCACATCTTCAGGGAGACTGTTCCAGATTTTAGCTGCAAAAAGCTGAAATGCTGATTCCCCATGTTTAGTCCTGACTCTAGGCACCAGCAGGAGGCCGGTCCCTGAGGTCCTCAGAGTGCGAGATGGTTCATATGGCACTAACATGTCAGAGATGTACTTTGGTGCTTGGCCGTGGAGAGACTTGAACACAAGCAGAGCTGCTTTAAAGTCAATTCTCTGAGCCACAGGAAGCCAGTGCAGAGACCTGAGCACAGGACTAATGTGATCGTACTTCCTGGTTCTTGTCAGGACCCGAGCAGCAGCATTCTGGATGTACTGCAGCTGTTTTACAGCTCGTTTGGAGAGGCCAGTGAACAGGCCGTTGCAGTAGTCTAACCTACTGGAGACAAATGCGTGGATAAGTCTCTCCAGGTCTGGTTTAGACACTATACCTTTAATTTTGGCAATGTTTTTAAGGTGGTAAAAGGCTGTTGATGTTATTGATTTGATGTGGCTGTTTAAGTTCAGGTCTGAGTCCATTATTACCCCCAGATTTCTAACTTGATTTGTCGGTTTTAGAGCGAGAGACTGGAGGTGACTGCTGACACTTTCTCTCTGTTTCTGCGGCCCAAAGACGATGATTTCAGTCTTGTCTGAGTTTAGCTGAAGAAAATTGTTTTGCATCCACACAGTGATCTGTTGGATGCAGTGACAGAGTGAATCCACTGGTCCATATTCACCTGCCGTCAGTGAGACATAGATCTGAGTGTCATCTGCGTAGTTGTGATAAGACACATTTGTGCTGAGTATTAACTGACCTAAGGGCAGCATATAGAGGTTGAACAGAAGGGGTCCCAGGATTGACCCTTGGGGCACCCCACAGGTCAAGCTCACGTGGTCTGAGACACAGTTACCAATCTCAACAAAGTACTCTCTGTCCTCAAGGTAGGACTTCAACCAATTTAGGGCAGTGCCAGTGATGCCCACCCAGTCCTCTAGTCTCTGTAGGAGGATCCCATGATCGACAGTGTCAAAAGCAGCGCTCAGATCTAACAGAATTAAGACTGAGGCTTTGCCACTTTGCGTCAGTGTTCAGGCGGATGTCATTTGTCACCTTGATAAGAGCAGTCTCAGTGCTGTGATGAGGTCTAAAACCTGACTGAAAAACATCAAATGAGTTGTTTATTAAGAGGAAGTCAGTGAGCTGTTGGTAAACAACCTTTTCGAGGACTTTGCCTAAAAATGGCAGATTTGAGATGGGCCGATAATTTTTCAGTACTGAGGCATCAAGACTGCTCTTCTTTAGGAGAGGCTTAATGACCGCAGTTTTCAAGGCCCTTGGGAATGTTCCAGATTGAAGCGACATGTTAACTATGTGAGTGAGTGGTGTTAACAAAGTGCTCAGAACAGACTTTAGAAATCTGGTGGGTAACACATCAAGGCAGCATGTAGAAGAACTCAGACTGGTGATGATCTCTTGGACAGTTTTGTCAGTTACAGGTGCAAAGTGAGTCAGCTCTAAATGTGTAGGTGGTTTTAAAGTTATTATTTGCACTGTGGAATTTATGGCATTTTTAATGCCCTGAACCTTGTCATTAAAGAATACTGCAAACTCATTGCACTTAGCTGTGGAAATTAGTTCTAATGGCAGCAGAATTGGAGGGTTTGTTAGTCTGTTTACTGTTGCAAACAGAGCACGCGAGTTATTACTGCAATTTCCAATTATTTCAGAAAAAAATCCTTCCCTTGTTTTACATAAAATGAGGTTGTACATATACAACTTTTCTCTATAAATCTCTTTATGAATCTGGAGCTTTGACTTGCGCCATTTTCGCTCAGCCCTGCGGCACTCCCTTTTCTGTGCCCTGACTGACTCATTATTCCTCCATGGCGCCTTCTGCTTATTTTTAACCATTTTAACCTTCATAGGAGCAATGGTGTCCAGAACATTCAAGATATTAGATGTAACAGAATTTAAAAAGTTGTCAACATTTGAACATGAAGGATTTTCAAAGTTTATCATTTCCACGAAGAGTGCACTTGTGCTGTCATTTATGTGTCTCCTCCGAACAACTGCAGGACCAGCAGGCCCAAAATAAGTTTGGGCCTGGACCAAGGAGATCGACCGAAAGTGAGTTTAAAGGTGGTCGTATTTCGCGTGATTCTGACAAAGTTTGTAATTACTGTCACAAGCGTGGTCATTGGAAAAGTGACTGCTATGCACTTAGACCTCGTCCTAAACAGGCTTCGCCTAATCGCAAACCTGTTATGTGTGCATCTGTCGTGGGTCCGGTGGTGTCTGAGGTGGCATCTGACGTTACGCCGGAGTTTAAGTCTTTTCTGCCGTTCATTACGGAGGGTTATGTCTCTCTGGTCGGGAGTGATGAGCGCGTGCGCGTAAAAATTTTGCGTGACACTGGTGCAGTTGACTCATTTATTGTAGACTCTGTGTTGCCATTTTCTCAGCGGACTTCGCTTGGCTCAAACATTCCTGTTGTGGGGATGGGCCTAAATGTTTTGGATGTTCCACGACATAGACTGATGCTGCACTGTGATTTCTTCCAGGGTGAAGTGTCTATAGGGGTGCGTCCAGCGTTGCCGGTGGATGGCGTCACTATGATCCTGGGCAATGATATCGCAGGAGACCGGGTCTGGGCTGATGTTCCTCCTCCAGTCAGAGTATCCAGTGTTCCTGTGGTTAGCAGTAGCCCTGATGAAGATGAGAAGCAGTTTCCTGACGTTTTTGGTGCTTGTGCAGTTACAAGGTCTAAACTATTGAATGTTGAATCTGTTGAAGATGTTGGTGCTTGTGTCTGTAATTTTTCGTTTCCAGTTCCTCCATGGTCTGTGTCTCACAGTGATCTGGTGCAGGAGCAGAAGGCTGATGGCACTTTAAAGGAACTGGTGGATATGGTTTGTCCCCCCACTGAGGTTAGAGATCGTCCCACTTGTTACTTTTTACACAATGACTTGTTGATGCGTAAATGGACACCTCAGTTGGAAAGTTTTGTTGGTGACCCTGTTTACCAGGTGGTGGTGCCTTTAAAGTTTCGTGATGTGGTGTTGCAGATCTCTCATGACCAGTGTGGCCATCTGGGTGTCAAGAAAACGTATGACCGTGTCATGAGGTATTTCTTTTGGCCTCGTTTGAAAAGGGATGTGTCTGCATACTGTAAGTCCTGTCACACATGTCAGTTGACTGGTAAACCTAATCAAGTATTGCTGCCTGTTGAGCTGAGTCCAATTCCAGCTATTGGACAGCCATTTGAGCATTTGATCATTGATTGTGTTGGTCCACTGCCACCAGCTAAGTCTGGGGCCATTTATTTGCTGACAGTGATGTGTCAGAGCACACGGTATCCTGCTGCATTTCCTTTGCGTAGTATTACTGCTAGGAATGTCGTGCGTGCCTTGACGCAGTTCATTTCTGTTTTTGGGGTGCCGCGTATCATTCAAACGGATCAAGGATCTAATTTTTGTTCTAAGTTGTTTGGGCAGGTTCTAGACCAGCTAAGGGTAAAGCACAACCTTTCGTCTGCCTATCACGCACAGTCTCAGGGGGCTTTGGAACGCTTTCACCAAACTCTTAAATCAATGTTGCGGTCTTTCTGTGTCCAGATGCGGGTTACTGGGAAGAGGCCTTGCCCTGGATGTTGTTGTCTGCTCGTGAAGTCGTCCAGGAGAGCACAGGGTTTAGTCCCAATGACTTGGTTTTCAGCCACAAGGTCCTGCCCTTTAGCACTTATGCAGGACAACTGGAGGGAGTCTGAGCCTCCTAGTAACTTGCTGGATTTTGTCAATGGTTTTAGGTACAGATTGTATACAGCACAGGAGGTGGCTAGAAAGAGGCTAGCTGGGGTGCAGGTTAAGATGAAGAAGCAGTTTGATCGCCACTCTGTGGAAAGGGAGTTCTTGCCTGGGGACCAAGTTTTAGCCCTGTTGCCATTGGTTTCGTCTCCGTTTCAGGCGAAATTTTTTGGACCGTATACTGTAGTTGAAAAACTGTCTGACCTGAACTATTTGATTTCGACACCTGAGCGTAGGTCAAAAACCCAACTTTGCCATGTCAACCTGCTCAAGCCGTATTACGCCCGTGAATCTTTGAAAGCGGGGGAAGTACAACAATCTGACTCTCGGCCTCAGTGTTTGGTTATTCCCGTGCCAGGGTTGGTGGCAGACCAGGAAGCGGTAGAACCATCTGACCCAGATGAGGCCCTAGTGTCCGGTCGATTGAAAAATACTGAGTGTTTAAGCAAGTTGGGGAATTCGCTGGGTTATTTGCTGCCCTTACAGCGTGCCCAGTTAGTTCGATTAGTGGAAGAGTTCGGTGTTTGTTCAGTGATACACCATCTTGTACTACATTAATCAAGCATGACATAGATGTTGGTGAGTCAAAGCCAATAAGACAGCGGTTTTATAGGGTGCATCCCGAAAAGCGTAAACTGCTTGACGCTGAAGTTGCTTACATGATTGAACACAACATTGCAGAGCCTTCAGATTCGAGTTGGGCCTCACCGTGTCTTCTGGTGCCTAAATCAGACAATACCCCTCGTTTTTGTACTGATTTTCGAAAAGTGAACGCTGTGTCCAAGCCTGACTCTTTCCCGCTTCCTCGAATGGAAGACTGCATTGGTCAGGTTGGGGGAGCAAAGTTTGTGTCCCAATTGGCTTTGTTGATAGGGTATTGGCAGAGTACCGCTTTCCAGATCGTGCTAAGCAGATATCAGCTTTTATTACACCTAGTGGGCTGTATTCTTACAATGTCATGGCGTTTGGTTTAAGGAATGCACCTGCAACCTTTCAGAGGTTAATGAATCTGGTTGTGCGTAACCTGGAGGGGTGTGCGGTTTACCTGGATGATTTGGTGGTGTACTCCGGTGGTTGGGACGAACATCTGTCTCGTATGAGAGCAGTATTTGAACGCTTGGCTGGTGCTAATCTGACTGTAAATCTGGCGAAGTGCGAATTTGCTAAGGCTACAGTTGTTTACCTCGGCCGTGTGGTGGGCCAGGGTGCCGTCAAGCCCGTCCGCGCTAAGGTTGTTGCTATTGACAAGTTTCCACAGCCAAAAACTAAGAAGGAACTTATGCGTTTTTTAGGTATGGTGGGTTATTACCGCTGTTTCTGTTCCAATTTTTCCACTGTGGTGGCGCCGTTGACGGACATGCTGAAGGCCAGTGCCAAATATGCATGGTCGCCAGTGTGTCAAAGAGCATTTGAACGTGTGAAGGGTCTTTTAACTAATGCTCCGGTCCTTGCGGCGCCCCAGTGGGATAGGGAGTTTCAGATTGAGGTTGACGCCAGTCTGGTTGGTGCCGGGGCCGTGCTGTTGCAGGCAGACAAGTCCGGGGTGAACCGGCCAGTTTGTTTCTTTTCCAGGAAGTTTAATTGTCATCAGGCCAACTATTCGGTGATTGAGAAGGAGACGCTGGCGGTGATCTGGGCCCTGCAACACTTCGGCGTCTACGTCGGCAATGGACCAGTGGTGATCTTCTCCGACCACAACCCGTTGACCTTTTTGAGCAACCTGCAGACTCCAAACCAGAGATTGATGCGCTGGGCGCTCTTTCTACAATCCTACTGCATTGACATTCGGCACATCAGGGGCCGGGACAACATCGTGGCGGATGCTTTGTCTCGTGCCCACTGATGCAAGGTACCTTTGTCCTACTCTACTACTTCCTGCTACCTGTATTACAATCAGTCGTCCAATGGTTTATTTCATCCGGGGAGGGAATTGTCAAGAGGTTTGTTTTTGTCTTGACTTGGTACACACTTTGTTAATGTCTCTGGTGTGTCAGGGTCCCGTTGGGTCCCTTTCCTGTAAGGGGGGGGTGTTACGGCCCTGGCCCAGGGGTGGGCCGTAGGGAATTTGTCCCGCCTGCTCTGCCGCCCTTCTTTGTGTCACCAGGTGGTGAACTGATTGGACCCCGCCTTCTGGACTCCTCTGAGCGCTTTAAAAGGAGCTGCGTGCGCGCCATGCTCTCTCTCTCCGCGCTCCCGCTTGCCCTGCCTCCTGCTGCCGGCTGCCACGCCGACTTCGCCTCATGCACCTTTGAGTTTGTCTTTTGTTTTACGCACTACACTCACATCGCACACACATCGCTTTCATTCGCATCACATCACCCACACTACACCACTGATACTGATGCTCACGACCCCATACCTTCTATTTTTGTAAGTATTAGTTTTTGTTCTGACTTTAGTTTTGTAAATAAACCTTTGTTTCTGCGCACTTTACCTCCTGTGTGGTCTCCCTCCTTGTTGCGCCATGAGCCGGGCGTAACAATCGTCATGTCATGTTTTCATGTAGAAATAAGGCATTTTATGTGGAAAAATAGCCAAAAATACAAATATTTGAGACATAAATCTGAAAAATGTACAGAGCCAGGTTTAAATTAATATATTAGTTATAAAAAGATTTACAGATGGGGTTTTGGATTTTTTTTGAGTTTTTGAACTAGATCTGACTGAAAATTGGCCTAAAATGTCAAATTTCGACTCATTTTTTTCACTTAAAACTTGAATAAACCAGATTTCAGCTTCGCTATAAACAAATCCTCGTGTCTGTTCTGTCAGAATCCTGTGGAGTCCAGATTGTACAGTTTGTGTGGATCTACTTTAAGGCTGATCTTTATGTCTCGAGGGAGAAAAATGCATTTGAAGAAAACGTCCTTTGAAGTTACAAAGTCCCAGAGAAATCTATGGATTAAATGAAAGAATAAAACATATTTAGGGGCAGATTGGACAAGTTTGTTTGTTGTTTCCACGTGAAAGTCGATTTGTTGAGAGAGAAAACTAAAAACTGAAATGAAAAAAAAGAATTTTGTCTGTAGAGTCTCGCCTTAAAATAAGAAAATACATTTGTCATTAGGGTAAAGTAAAATGATCTTAACCCAGTGGCAGATCATTTGGATTGAAGTAAGAAATAATGTATTGAAACAAGTCAGATACAGTTGGAAACATCTTCATCCACGACAGAAGTGACAGTAACACCTCCTGGTCCTTTACAGCAGCGCCCTCTGCTGCACAGACATAAATGTACATCTGTTCAAGCTTAAAATCACTTGAATTTAGAGAGAATTTAGCTTAAAATAAATTGCTAATGAAGTAAGTAAAATGATCTTAACCCACTGACAGATAATTTCACTTGACGTAAGAAATAATGTGTTGAAACAAGTCAGAAACAAGTAAAATAATCTAGTTCCCTCAAATAAATCGTCTGAACTCATTTTAACCAGTCAAAACGTCTGAAATTCAGATTAATATAGTAAAATCAAGATATTTTAACTCATCTAGACATTCATGTTTTTGCCGTGTGGCAGAGGCTGTGAGGACTGGACTTGAGTCGTGGGTGCGTCACTTTTACACTGAAAAAAGGAATTTCTAGATGAGTTAAAATGTCTTGATTTTAGGATATTAACCTGAATTCCAGACATTTTGACTCGTTAAGATAAGTTCAGATGATTTATTTGATGGAACTAGATTATTTTACTTGTTTCAAACCATTTCTGACTTGTTTCAATACATTATTTCTTACGTCAATCCAAATGATCTAAAATGTTTATCTATCCAAGTTTAAAATGGCTTGAATTTATCATTTTTATCTGGATTTGAGCAGTTTTGACTCGATGAGATTTAATTACTGATGTGACTCAGAATATTTCACTGGTTTCAAGGTATTTCTGACTGATCATGTGATAAAATAAATAAATAAAAATAATAAATAATTTCAATTGCTTAAAATAAGAACATTTATTTGTCAGTGGGGTAAGTAAAATGATCTTAACCCACTGACAGATCATTTGGATTGAAGTAAGAAATAATGTATTGAAACAAGTCAGAAACTGTTTGATACAAGTAAAATAATCTAGTTCCATCAAATAAATCGTCTGCACTGATCTTAACGAGTCAAAACGTCTGAAATTTAGATTAATCTGCTGAAATCGAGACATTTTAACTCATGTACAAATGTACTGTCTGCAGTGCTTTTGACTCTGGTGCAGTTGTTCTGACGCCCACAGCAGCTGAAGGTGAAGCAGGTCCGTCAGAGGAGGCTCTCTCTGCTGTGAGTCAGAAGTGCATTAACCTCAGGCACATTTTCATCCACGACAGAAGTGACAGTAACACCTCCTGGTCCTTTACAGCAGCGCCCTCTGCTGCACAGACATAAATGTACATCTGTTCAAGCTTAAAATCACTTGAATTTAGAGAAAATTTACCTTAAAATAAGTTGCCAATGAAGTAAGTAAAATGATCTTAACCCACTGACAGATAATTTCACTTGACGTAAGAAATAATGTGTTGAAACAAGTCAGAAACGGTTTGAATCAAGTAAAAATAATCTAATTCCATCAAATAAATCATCTCAACTGATCTTAACCAATCAAAACGTCTGAAAATCAGATTAATATCCTAAAATCAAGATATTTTAACTCAGCAAGACATTCATGTTTTTTCTGTGTGGCAGAGGCTGTGAGGACTGGACTTGAGTTGTGGGTGCGTCACTTTTACACTGAAAAAAGGAATTTCTTTCTCTGTTTATCTGAATTTGGCCGTCAACATAAGTTCATCTGCCAGTTCAACATGCAGTTTAGGCAAATATGTAACCCTTTGGGAAATAGAGGTTTTAGTCCTGGTTTAGTTCTGGTTTAGACCTGGTTTAGTCCTGGTTTAGTCCTTGTTTAGTCCTGGTTTAGACCTGGTTCACTCCTGGTTTAGACCTGGTTTAGTCCTTCTTTAGACCTGGTTTAGAACTGGTTCAGTCCTGGTTTAGTCCTTGTTTAGTCCTTTTTTAGACCTGGTTTAGTCCTGGTTTAGACCTGGTTTAGAACTGGTTCAGTCCTGGTTTAGTCCTGGTTTAGACCTGGTTTAGTCCTTTTTTAGACCTGGTTTAGTCTTTGTTTAGACCTGGTTTAGTCCTTGTTTAGACCTGGTTTAGTCCTTGTTTAGTAATTTTTTAGACCTGGTTTAGACTTGGTTTAGTCCTGGTTTAGACCTGGTCTAGTCCTGGTTTAGTTCAGGTTTAGTCTTTGTTTAGTCCTGGTTTAGTCCTTGTTTAGTCCTGGTTTAGACCTGGTTCACTCCTGGTTTAGACCTGGTTTAGTCCTTCTTTAGACCTGGTTTAGAACTGGTTCAGTCCTGGTTTAGTCCTTGTTTAGTCCTTTTTTAGACCTGGTTTAGTCCTGGTTTAGACCTGGTTTAGAACTGGTTCAGTCCTGGTTTAGTCCTGGTTTAGACCTGGTTTAGTCCTTTTTTAGACCTGGTTTAGTCTTTGTTTAGACCTGGTTTAGTCCTTGTTTAGACCTGGTTTAGTCCTTGTTTAGTAATTTTTTAGACCTGGTTTAGACTTGGTTTAGTCCTGGTTTAGACCTGGTCTAGTCCTGGTTTAGTTCAGGTTTAGTCTTTGTTTAGTCCTGGTTTAGTCCTTTTTTAGACCTGGTTTAGTCCTGGTTTAGTCTTTGTTTAGACCTGGTTTAGTCCTGGTTCAGTCCTGGTTTAGTCCTGGTTTGAGACCAAAGGGTAAACCGTGGTGAAAGTGACAAAATGCAAAAGTTTTAGTAAACGCGTTCTACTTAATGAAGCATCTGCACTTTACTTTTTGTACTTTTTGAATACTTTAGAGAGCAGTATCTGTACTTTTTTCCACTCAAACAGTATCTTTCTTTACTGTTCGAAAGCGTTTGAGATCTCTGAGCGGTTATTTTTTAACGAGGCTGCAGTTTGACGTCCCACTTTTGAGCGAACGGAAACATCCAAATAAAAACAGCTGGAAAAATTAGGCAATCGCTTCAGCTGTTTGTGTCGAACAAAAATCAACACAGTGTTGTATCCAGATCATTACAACATGCAGTTTACACACACACACATTGAACACTTTCTGGGACATAAAGATTTTAGAGTAGAATACATATATTTTTAGCAACTCGTGGTTATTTAATTGAACAGTGTTTGAAGGAATAAACACAGACAGTCGTACAGTTTTACAGCAGTCTTTAGTCCTCACGTTTCATCCAACATTTCACCAAAGACAAAGACAAAGCTCAGACGTTTAATTATGTTTAAATGAACGACAGTAAGTGCAGGCTGTGGGCGGGGACAAGGGGTGGGTGAAAACAGACATTTAAAGTGCGTATGACAGGTTTTCACTATTTTCTAATTTTGTCTTTATTTGGTGTATTAACAGTTGTTGTAAATATTAAATGATAGTTTCACAACAATCGAGTGGCCGTTTGTGAAGAAAAGACTGAAAAATCTGTAGAAAGTTACAGGAAGTAAACTAATTGATGACATCACACTGTAGGGAGACAAAGATTATGCATAATTTATACAAAATAGACTACTTTTTTTACTCTTATTAATTAATTCAATCAAAAAGGTGTTCACGTTTATTTTTATTTGTAAATTTAAAACAGAATTTGTGACATTAGATGAGTTTTGGTCCAGTTTACAGCGTGGTTGCTATGGTAATTTCCTAGTGTGATGTCATCGTTTACAACCAGGAAGTAAAACAAAAAACCTCCAAAATGGCTAAAGCGGAAAAAAATTTGTAAAGTATTTTAGCAAAATTTGAAATATATTTATCTGAACTGCATTTAAGTGAAATGAGTCCGACCTGTCATAGGCCCTTTAAAGCCTCGGATACGGGACGATACAGAACGACTCAAACCACGGCTCACGTCCACCTGTATGTGACATATTAGTGTTGATGAATACAATAATACTTCAATAAAACAGAAGTGCAAAACAAATTTACATTTTACATATGATCCTGTGTTTACAAAAAATCTGCACATGTTCACAAAATGACTAAAACATTTTAACAAAAGCTGAAAACATTTTAAAGGATATATTATTATTATTTATGTATTTATTATATATTATTAGCATTTAAACGGGCTCTTGAGTACCCTAAGTTTGGCATCTCATGTTTTAGAACTAAAAAAAATTTTGTATGAAAACAAAATGAACAAGCTGTTATGATGATCTAAAAAATTGACAGAACCAGTTTAAATGTCTTGGTTCGTTTTGTGCACATGTTAGTTCTAGAAGTTAAAAAACTACAGAGGGGATTTTGAGTGATCTGACTAGAAATGTACCTCCTAATTTTTAACTTAAAACTTGAATAAATCAGGCTTAGAATTTGTAATGAACAAATCCTTCTGTACGTTCTGTCAGGATCTTGTTCAGATTGTACAGTTTGGTGTTTGTAGGAGCCACTTTAAGGCTGATTCAAGTGGATTCAATTAACAACTAAAACATCCTTAGGAGCAGATTGGACCAGTTTGTTCTTCCCACATGAACAAGTAGGAAAAAAATGCTTTTGCCAGTAGTTTCTCACCTTAATAGCCTGACATACTTTTACTTTTCACTCTCAAAGTACATTTTTGAAGAGGTACTTTAATACTTTTACTATATTTCAGGTTCTCAGAATGATCTAAATATAACTTAGTTTGGTGGGAGGGCACCTGTGGTAATTATTTACTATAGTTTTGCAGCCGTGAAGTTGCAGTTTGTGAAGAAATTTAGAAAATAAAGGCGTAAAATGACAGGAAGTGATCCCTCCCCCTGTGATGTCATCAAAAAGCGACGTGAAAAATACATACATAAGACAATTTACACACGACTGACACAACTTTTTGATACTTTAAAGTGTCATTCAACAAAATAAAGTTGTTTTGGGTGTTATTATTTGTAAAATCATAACTATCGTGTAATTTATGTGGGTTTTGGCCCTCATTTTGAAAACGGTTGCTATGGTAACAGCTGTAGAATTACCTCTAACTGTGTCACATCTGCTGCTCGTGTCCAAACAGGAAGTGACATTATAAACATTACGAAAACAGTCAAACAAACTGGGGATAAATTAGCAAAATGTTTAGTAAAATCTTAAATATAATGATGCTCACTATGTTTGACTAAAATTTATAGTTTAATCCCTTGATTTTCCTCCACTGTGCTGGGGAACACTAGTGCGCCTTGAGGTTTTGCCAGATGTGCTGTGTTCACAGATTCACAAATGTGGATTAAATGAACTAATAGACCTTTTTGGAGTGTCCAGAGCAACATTTGCACCAAAGAAAGAACGCAAAACCATCACTATTACCACATTTAAAGAACTAGACAGTGCCACAGACATTATTTGCCTCATAATATACAATATTTTTAAATAAATGGTCTGATTTGGTAATATTTTAGTGGAAGGTGGCGTGCCGTGGTAGCTTTTAAACCCTAAACGTGTGCCACGACTCAAAAAAAGTAGAAAAACATGGGTCTAACCTGTCATTGTAAGTAGAGTTTTTCATTTTTTCTTGCCAAACTTTTATAAAACTTGGCATTCCTTCGACTGCTCGTGTTTAATTTGTACACACAATACTTTGCAGAATATTCATCTTATTCCTGAAGTTGCCGTACGCGCCGCCGTCTTGTTTCAGTTGTAGTTTACACGGAGCAGACGAGCTCAACAGAAAATAAGTTCTACTCGACTAAAAAGACGTTTTCAGTAAATCGTTGCGTTGTGACTTGTTGTTGCTCGTGTTCATTAAACATTTTACACAAATCAATCTACTTTATGTAACATTTTAGCGGCGAGACTTTTCCCTCGTTCATCATTAGCTTTAACGGAGTTCTCGTCAAACGGAAGTGCGTTTACAACAAAAGTGCAAAAAACGGCAAAAGTGGGCGGGGCAGAATAAGGTGAATAAAGGATGCTCAGGCAGTAGTACAAGTACAAATAGTGCATGTTGTCTCTGGTTCCTGCAGGTTCATGTTCTTGTAGTATTTGCAGCACGTTTTCCTCACACCTGGTTCTTGGTGGTGAGGTTGACGCACAGCATGGGCAGCAGCAGCGTGGTCATGACCAGCGGCGCCACCATGAGGATCAGGATGGTGACCGGCGGGTCCTGGATCCTCCCGCACTCGGAGAAGTACGTCCGATGCACGTCCATGAAGAACTCGTCCTCCAGCGCGCTGACTTTGCTGCACCAGGAGACGTTGGCCCAATTGTCCACGCAGTGTTTCAGGACGTTGTACGAGCTGCACGACACACACACAGGTTTGTTTTGTTATTTTTTCACTACGAGGCGAAACGTGTGATGAAATTGATGTTTTGGCCTCATTCTGACTTGAGTTATGAGCCGCAGAAACTGATAAATTTTTTATTTTTTTTTTCCCATTATTTTTGTCTGTGCAGCTTTTGTCTTGCACAAATAAACTTTATTCACCTTAATTCCTGATGTTGCCGTACGCACCGCCATCTTGTTTCTGTTGTAATTTACACGGGGCAGACGAGCTCAACAGAAAATAAGTTCTACATGGACTAAAAAGACGTTTTCAGGCCAGTGTTGGAAAATACCCTTGGTAACAGTAGTGGATTTACCTCTAACTGTGTTATATTTGCTGCTCATGTCCAACCAGGAAGCAACATTATAAACTTTACACAAACTCGTTGCAAAATGTTCAGTAAAATCTCCAATATAAAGTGCTGTGTGTCTCACCCTTTGACGTAGGGCCACACACAGCCCTGTCTGTACTGCGCTCGCTCCAGACTCTGGTTAAACTCCGACAGACACAGCTCCAGCTTGGACTGAAAAAGAGGCCGGTCACACGGAAAGATCACCAGCGTCGATGCCAGCGCTCCTGAAAGAAAGAAAGAGAGAGAGACTATCAGAGAGAAACGTTACACGGAAGGATCTCCATCTTACAGACGGATTCCAAAGCTCCTGAAAGAGAGAGAAAGACTATTAGAGAGAGGAGAGGGTAAAGTCACACGGAAGGATCGCCATCTTAGAGACAGATTCCAAAGCTTCTGCAAGAGAGAAAGAGACAATCAGGGACTAGAGAGAGAGTGATAACAAGGAAGAATCACAAGTTCAGAGACCAATCCCAATGCTGCTGACAGAAAGAAAGAGAAAGACTATCAAAGAGAGGAGAGGGAGGACGGTCAGAGGGAAGAATAACCTGTGGCCAGCTTGGAGACGAATCCCAGTGCTCCTGAAAGAGAGAGAAAAATAAAGACGAGAAAGAGCGAGATCACAAGTGTGGCAATGCGAGCGGTACCTTACTTGTAAATTTAATGAAATATCACTTTAGTCACTTTGAAAGGATCCAACAACACCACCTGGACATGGTCCATACCAGGACCATAATAATAAAGCACACAGGTTCATTTAAATTGAAAGGAGGCAAATTCCATTTAATTACAATAATTTATTAAATATAAGTTTCTTTAAGTTAATTCCTCATTTCTTGACTTTTTATTAAAACACCTTTGGTATAGGTCGGTGAAATCATTCTTTATAGTTATTGCACAGTCCCAAACATCTTTTAAATAGACAGACATAAAAATGCAGGCAACTAGACGACATGATAAGGAGGCCAGTATCTGTGAAACAACAGAGTGGGCCAACGACAGTAGGACAAGGCTGTAGACTGAAGGCAAGACAGCAATGGGCCGACTCAACATCTCAGCCTAAATATGAAAAGATTACATTAGCTCAGAACACAAAGTAATTTCATTCGCACTGCACTAGGAGTTTAACGTGAAATAGTTCTGATTTTTATGTTTCAAAACAGTTAAAAAAATCAGGTGCAGTGCCTTTAACTCTCTTGTTTTAGACTCACCAGCGCAGACACAGAGGAACAGCACTGAGGGGAACGTTAACTGCATCTGTCAAGAAAAACACATTAGATCAGCCTTTATAGACCCTTTAAAATGTGATGTGTCAAAATTCCAGAATGAGTCAATGATTCTCTCACGTTCGATCTAAATTCTACTGGTTTTAAGTGTTTGTGTTGGAAAAAAGCAACTTATTTCAATTTCCTGAGTAGAAAGGTCAGTGTGATTTTCTATAACAAACAATGGACAAACTAAAATTTTCTAGCCTTAAAATAGTATTTTAGCTTCAAAATAATCTTCTCAAAATTGATGGAATATTATCTAATATATCTCTAGATAAAATGAAACATTACTGTGGGCTCAACATTTCTGTGAGTATTTTTCCAGTAAAACCAATAAATCTGGATTGTTCCTTCATCAAAAATGCAAAGAGTTAATCTTAATTTCCTAAAACATGATATAAAATACAATAATAAATGTGTTTAAAGCAGCTCTGATGTCACTCACATGTGTCTGGGGCTTTTACTTTGATAAAATCATCTACATTTGTCATATTTTGTGATATTCTGAGGTTAATCCCAGTTTCTTCAGTGAAATCACATTATGTTGCGCTTCACTTTTGCCTCCATTTTGAATTTACAATGTTTTTGTTTACAGATTTTAAAGGGTCTATTGCATTTGACCCATCTTTCATCATCTTAAAAACAAATAATCTTTCTGTGCAAAAAGATAAGTTTGGAATAACTGAGTTTTTAAAGAAGCAGAAAAAGATGCAGCCAGTCCATTCACGGAGCTATTGTACGTTTTTGTTGTCTGTGAAAACGTACACATTTTACCTTTTGAAATGACGTTACATAATAAACCCCAACGCAGACTCTAACCCTCATTTACAAAAACATTTTGTAACATATTAGTTATTTAAAAAAAAATAAAGACAGGATTTTTATTTAGTTTTTGAGTAAACTAGATTGGAGTGAAAACTGTCCTAAAAATTCAAATTTCGCCTTGTTTTTTTAAACTTAAAACTTCAATAAATCAGTTTTAGAATTAGACATCTTGTTGAATTCAAATCTTGTTGAGTCCAGATTGTACAGTTTGGTGTAGGAGTTTCTTTAAGGCTGATCTTTATGTCTCGGGAGAGAAAAATGCATTAAAAAAAAAAATTGTCCTTTGAAGTTACAATGTCCCAGAGAAATCTTCGGATGAAGTGGATTCAATGGAAGAATCAAACATCTTTAGGAGCAGATTGGACACGTTTGTTGTTTCCACATGAAAGTCGATGTGTGAGAGAGCAAACTGACCAAAAAACAAAGAACATTTAAAATTGCTCTCGCCTCAAATGTTCTAGATCTGTCTCTGATTGTGCCCCTCTCTCTGCGGATGTGACCCAAGACTTTCCCACAACATGTAAAAACACAACTAAAAATACTGACCGGCCCAAACTATACGACCAGAGCGACAGTGTGACGTCACTGAGTCGGGGGCCACTTCAGAGGTGACCGTTAAATATGGAATAAATTGTGAAAACACTGAAGCTGTGGTCCATTAATCGTTCAGACGTCGACGTTTTAGTCACTTTTAGTCAGGTTTTTGCTGTTTTTCGATGCCTTTTTCATTTCAGAACATGTTCGTACAAATCCAAACTACAAGGTTAGCCGTTTTCTGCAGAATATAACATGATATTTTGATGTTTGTGGAGGAAATGATCACACTTCAAAAACTGCAGCCTTTGCCGATCTGCTAAGTGTGATTTTAATTGGCCACTCAAGTTTCTTCCGTTCTGGTGCAGCTCTGATAAGAGACTGGCTGAGATATCGAGGGGAGGAGCTAAACACAGTCAAACACACAGTAAAGATTATCTCAAATGAACAGATATGAGCCACAAACTGAAGCTGTTTCTGAACACTAGAGTATAAACAAATGTCTGCACACTTTGTGAAGCTGAGACTGTGTAGTTTTGGCCTCTGGTGTTTGTACCACAACGATTACTGTTTTCTCTTTTTTTAAAGGCAAAACATGATAAATGATATGATTGTTGTTATTTAAGTAGATAAGTAAAACAACCTAAAACATGAATGAATATAGTTTTTTGATTATAATACTCTCTTTTCTACTTTTTATTTATTCATTTTAAGGTTAGATCAGGTTAATAGTTTGCCTTGCCTAGTGTCACCTGACCCTGATAATGGCCTGTTTTCGTCAGGTTAATAATTTGCCCTGCCTAGTGTCACCTGACCCTGTTAATGGCCTGTTTTCGTCAGGTTAATAATTGACCCTGCCTAGTGTCACCTGACCCTGATAATGGCCTGTAATTGTCAAGTTAATCTCTGGCCCTGCCTAGTATCACCTGAGGCTAAATTGTGGTGATAGCCTTTGTAATTTTGTTCTATTGATAGCTGTTGGGGGTGCACGGTGGCAGAGCGGCTAGAGCTTCTGCCTCTCAATACGGAGATCGTGGGTTCCCAGACCACCCCAACATCGTGGTTTCGAATTCCGAACCACCCTAACATCACACGATCTCTCTGGGTGGAGTCTGCATGTTCTCCTTGTGTTACCGTGGGTTCTCTCCAGGTTCTCCGGCTCCTCCCACCGTCCAAAGACATGACTGTGTAGGTTAATTGAGAACTCTAAATTGTCCCTAGTGAATGAATGTGAGAGTGAATGGTTGTCTGTCCTTGTCTCTGTCTCTCTGTGTTTGCTGCGACGAGTTGTCCACTGTCCAGGGTGTACCCTGCCTAAGGCCCAAAGTCACTGGGATAGGCTCCAGTCACCCACGACCCCTAACGGGAACAAGTGGTAGAATAATGAAAAAAAAAGAATGATAGCTGTTGCTCCCTCATCACTGTTGAGGACCTGATTAGTATTTGACTGTTCTATTGATTTGGACCAGGGAGTTAGGAGGCTGTCATAAATCTTAGCCAAATTAAATCTTAAGCCCTCATTCCTGTTTAGAGAAGGGTTCTCGCTTTTGTACAAAAATGGCCCCCTTTACTCCTCTTTCAAACCAGGTCTTCTCTCTGCTCAAAGTCTTCACCTCACTGTCCTCAAACGAGTGGTTTGTCGCTTTCAGGAGCAGATGGACTGTACTCTGTGCTCCACGTGATCTTCTGTGCTGGTACAGCCTTTTGTGCAGTGTTTGGTCTCACTATGTAACATTCTTTGCAGCTGTCCTCACTGTGACTCTATCGAATAAACTACATTGCTCTGTTTACGTGTCGGCGTCTTGTCTTTCGGACGGACCAGTTTCTGTTTAAATGTGTTGCCTGGTTTGAAGTAAACAGGGATGTCGTGTTGTCTAAAAATGTTTATTCATTTATGTACTTATATTTTGTTCTTTCTTTTCCTGTAATTCGTTGATGCTATTTACTTCAGTTATTTAGCTTTTATTTATTATTATTGGATTTGTTTTTTAATTATTGCTTTTAGTATTTATTTTGTTTTGTTTTTTTTATTCTCTGGAGACGATGGCGGGGGATATTGTCCTCACTTTCTAAACGTGCAGCTCTCACATGTGTCTCAGGCTTTTACTGCCACAAATTTGTGATATTTTGGGGTTAATCTCCAGTTAAAAATCAGTTTCACTTTTGCCTCAAGTTTAGAATTTCGTATGTTTTACAAACTCTTAAAGTGCGTATGACAGGTTAGAACGATTTTCAAATTTTGTTTTTATTTGGTGTAATAATACCTATTGTACATTTAAAAAGAAAAGTTGAAAAATCTGTTGAAAATTAGTAAGTAAGTAATAGGAAGTGAAAAACTGATTACATCACTCTGGGGAGACAAAGGTTATGCATAATTTACTCAAAATAAACAACTTTTTTGGACCCGTTAAACATTAATTCAACAAAATAAAGGTGCTCACATGTTTTGATTTGTCAAATTTGAAAAAATCTGTGACATTAGCCGAGTTTTAGCCCAGTGTGCAAAGTAGATTCCTAGTGTGATGTCATCATTTACAACCAGGAAGTGACATTACAAAACAAAAAATTGCTAAATATGGATACGTTTTGTACTATTTTTTAGCAAAACTTTAAATATATTTATCTTATTTGTATTTTAGTTACATGAAGAAGTCCAACCTGTCAGAGGCACATACATTTTTACTCACATGGACGACATTTTGAGAATTTATAACAAAAGAGAGAAGCGTAATGTTTTAATTGTTTATGCATAAGACAACGCCCCTAAATTAAAGTGCATATGTCATTTTTGTTTTATGCTTTTCTAATTTTGACTTTATTCAGTGTATCAATACTTCTATTAAACATAAATAATAGTTTTACACCAATCACGTCGCTGTTTGTGGAGAAAAGTTGAAAAATATGTCGAAAATTACAGGAAGTGAACAAACTGATGACATCACAGTGCGGAGACGAAGGTTATGCATGATTTACACAAAAATTAACAACTTTTTTTTGACTCTTTAAACATTAATTCAACAAAATAAAGGTGTTCATATGTATTTTTCTTTGCCAAATAAAACATCTGTGACATTAGCTCAGTGTACAGGACAATTTCCTACTGTGATGTCATCATTTGCAACCAGGAAGTGATATTACAAAACAAGAAAATTGCTAAATTGGGCTACAATTTTTACAATTTTTTAGCAAAACTTTAAACATATGGTATTGCTTTAGATTGAGGTTTCTTAGTAAACTATTTATAATGCATTAATAAGCACGTGTTATGTGTTTATAAGCAGTTATAAGGCATTTACGAGCATTTATTAGCGTGATAATTGAAAACGATCTAATAAGCAGCTCATTGATGCTCTGTTCATGCAGTTTACACAAACATGTTTTAGGTTAACGGTTATAACCTTGTATAAGGTATTACAAGTGCATGAACAAGTAAATAGTACTTATTAACTTCTTGTTAATAGTCTACTAAGGAACCTTAATCTAAAGCGTTACCAAACATATTTATCTTACTTGTATTTTAGTTTCATGAGAAGTCCAACCTGTCATTGTCACTTTAAAGATTTATTGTCGGTGCCTTTAAATGTACATTTTGTCTTAATTCTCAAAGTTCTCTTAAAATGCTGTACTTTGTGTCGCTTTTATGTTTTTCAACCCTGTCACCCTTGAAAAGAGGTTTCAGTCTGAATGGGTTAAATACATGTTAATAAATAAATGAATGAGTCGATTCACTCCAGTTAAAAAACAAACAGCACAAACATTTTTTCTGAGGCGTTGCTTGTATTTTTGCTGCTTATTGCACAACACAGTATTTACTTTTCCTCTCTCTCTTTCGTTGCATCTGACTCTTTAAAACGTTGTCTTTTACGGATCTAAAAACCCCATGTGAAGCTCCAAAACATCTGCTTCCGGGACATTCTTTCAATTAATGAATTCATCTCCAGGGAATCCAGGCGTTAAAACCAGATGTCCTGCACAAATAACGTGTCAAAAAGCCAACTGCGACCAAAACTCCCCCACAACTCGCAAGTTTACCCGTTTTTTTGTTTAGTTTTTTTGTGTCGATTTCAAACCCGACCCGAGCCACGTACCTTCAGCGTTTGCCTCCTCTGCACTCGAGTCTGCCGACGTCCTGCGCGGTTTGGGCCGTTTGTGCGTCGCTCGGTTTGTAACTGGATTGTGAAACGGGGATGAGCGGCTGCTTCCGTTCCCAGGCAGAGCTGAAGCAGAGCAGGGGGGGAGGAAGGGGCCCCAGGGAGACATCAGCCGGGGGCCAAACCTGCCACCGTTTCACTCTCGGCTCCTCCACTCTTCCGTTTTCACTTCCTCTATCTGTCCTCACTTTCTCTCTCTGCCTCTCCCCTTTCTCTCCCTCTCTCTCTCCTCTTGATCTCCTCCTTTCTTTCTTTCGACTCCCCCTCCTCTCTTTCTTTCTCTCCCCTGCCCTTTCTCCCTCTATCCCTCTCTCTCGTTCATTCTCTTCTTCTTTTTCTGTTTCTCTCCCCTCTTTTCTCTCTCTCTCTCCCCTTTTCTCTCTGTCCTCACTTTCTCTCTCTCTGCCTCTCCTCTTTCTCTCCCTCTCTCTCTCCCCCCTTTCATTTTTCTCTCTCTTCTTGATCTCCTTTCTTCCTCTCTTTCGACTCCCCCTCCTCTCTGTCTTTCTCTCCCTTCCCTTTTCTCCCTCTATCCCTCTCTCTCTCGTCCACTCTCCTTCTTTTTCTGTTTCTCTCCCCTCTTTTCTCTCTCTCTCTCCCCTTTTCTCTCTGTCCTCACTTTCTCTCTCTCTGCCTCTCCCCTTTCTCTCCCTCTCTCTCTCTCCCCCCTTTCATTTTTCTCTCTTCTTGATCTCCTTTCTTTCTCTCTTTTGACTCCCCCTCCTCTCTTCCTTTCTCTCCCCATGCCTTTTCTCCCTCTATCCCTCTCTCTCGTTCACTCTCTCCTTCTTTTTCTGTTTCTCTCCCCTCTTTTCTCTCTCTCTCTCCCCTTTTCTCCTTCTCCCCTTTCTCTCTACTCTCTTTGTCCTCCCTTTCTTGCTCTCTTTCTGCCTCTCCCCTTCTCTCCCTCTCTCCCCCCTTTCGTTTCGCTTTCTCTCTCTCTCTTCTTGATCTCCTCCTTCCTTTCTCTCTTTGGACTCCCCTTCCTCTCTTTCTTTCTCTCCCCTTCCCTTTTCTCCTTCTATCCCTCTCTTGTTCACTCTCTCCTTATTTTTCTTTGTCTCTCCCTTTCTTTTCTCCCCTCTTTTCTCTCTCTCCCCCCTTTCGTTTCTCTCTCTCATCTTGATCTCGTTCCTTTCTCTCTTTTGACTCCCCCTCCTCTCTTTCTTTCTCTCCCCTTCCCTTCTCTCCCTCTATCCCTCTCCCTCGTTCACTCTCTCCTTATTTTTCTGTCTCTTTCCCTTTCTTTTCTCCCCCTTTTTTCTCTCACTCTCTCTTCCCCTTTTCTCCTTCTCCTCCTTTGTCTCTACTCCCTCCACCTCTCTTTTCTTCTTTTTCTGTCTGTTTTTCTGTCTCTCCTTTTTTCTCCTCCCTGTCTCCCCTTTGTTCTGTTTTTTCTCTCCTCTCTCCCCTTTCCTCTGTGGGAGGGAGGAGGGGGGAGGAAGGGGCCCCGGGGAGACATCAGCCAGGGGCCAAACCATCCACCGGCTCCCCCACTGTTCGGCTTTCTCTTCCTCTATCTGTCCTCACTTTCTCTCTCTCTCTGCCTTTCCCCTTTCTCTCCCTCTCTCTCTCTTCTTGATCTCCTCCTTTCTTTCTCTCTTTCGACTCCCCCTCCTCTCTGTCTTTCTCTCCCTTCCCTCCCTCTATCCCTCTCTCTCGTTCACTCTCTTCTTTTTCTGTTTCTCTCCCCTCTTTTCTCTCTCTCTCTCCCCTTTTCTCCTTCTCCCCCTTTCTCTCTAGTCTCTCTGTCCTCACTTTCTCTCTCTCTGCCTCTCCCCTTTCTCTCCCTCTCTCTCTCCCCCCTTTCATTTTTCTCTCTCTTCTTGATCTCCTCCTTTCTTTCTCTCTTTCTCTCTCTCTCTCTTCTCCCTCTCCTTCTCCTCCTTTCTCTCTCTATCCCTCTCTCTCGTTCACTCTCTCCTTCTTTTTCTGTTTCTCTCCCCTCGTCTCTCTCTCTCCACTTTTCTCCTTCTCCCCCTTTCTCTCTACTCTCATTGTCCTCCCTTTCTCGCTCTCTTTCTGCCTCTCCCCTTCTCTCCCTCTCTCCCCCCTTTCGTTTCTCTCTCTCTCTTCTTGACTCCCCCTCGTCTCTTTATTTCTCTCCCCTTCTCCTTTTCTCCTTCTATCCCTCTCTCGTTTACTCTCTTTATTTTTCTTTGTCTCTACCTTTCTTTTCTCCCCTCTTTTCTCTCTCTCCCCCCTTTCGTTTCTCTCTCTCGTCTTGATCTCATCCTTCCTTTCTGTCTTTCCACTCCCCCTCCTCTCTTTCTTTCTCTCCCTTTCCCTTTTCTCCCTCTACTTCTCTCTCGTTCACTCTCTCTTTTTTCTGTCTCTCTCCCTTTCTTTTCTCCCCCTTTTTCCCTCTCTCTCTTCCCCTTTTCTCCTTCTCCTCCTTTCTACTCTCTCCACCTCTCTTTCCTTCTTTTTCTGTCTCTCTCCTTTTTTCTTCTCCCTCTCTCCCCTCATTTCTGTTTTTTCTCCCCTCTCTCCCCTTTCCTCCTTCTTTTTCCCTCTCTCCCCCCCTCTCTCTCATTTGCCTCTTCCTTCTCTCATCTTTTCTCTCACTCCATTTTTGCACTCTCTTCCTTTCTCTCCTCCCTCTTTCTGTTTCTCTATTTTCTCCCCTCTTTCTCCCCCTCTTCTCTTTCTGCCTCTTTCCCTCTCTCCCCCTCTCTCTCATTTGCCTCTCCCTTCTCTCATCTTTTCTCTCTCTCCATTTTCACTCTCTCTCCCTTTCTCTCCTCCTTCTGTCTATTTCTTTCCTCTTTTTACCTTTTCTCCCCTCTTTCTCCCCCTCTTCTCCTTCTCTTTCTGCCTCTTTCCCTCTCTCCCCTCTCTCTCATTTCCCTCTCCCTTCTCTCATCTCTTCTCTCTCCCTCTCCTTTTTTCGCTCTCTCCATTTCTCTCCTCCCTCTGTCCTCTGTCTGTCCCTCTGTCTGTTTTCTCCTCTCTTTTTATCTTTTCTCCCCTCTTTCTCCCCCTTTTCTCTTTCTGACTCTTTCCCTCTCTTTCATTTGCCTCTCCCTTCTCTCATCTTCTCTCCCTCTCTCTCCTCCCTCTTTCTGTTTCTCTCTTTTCTCCCCCTCCTCTCTCCCTGCCTCTGTCCCTCTCTCCCCCCTCTCCCTCTCATTTGGCTCTCCCTTCTCTCCTCTCTCCTCTCTCTGCGTCTCCCCCTCTCTCTCATTTGCCTCTCCCTTCTCCCCTCTCTCCCTCTCCTTTCTCTCCTCCCTCTGTCTTTTTCTCTTTTCTCCCCTCTTTCTCCCCCTCTTCTCTCTCTGCCTCTGTCCCTCTCTCCCCCCTCTCTCTCTCATTTGCCTCTCCCCTCTCTCCTCTCTCTGCCTCTGTCCCTCTCTCGCCCCTCTCTCTCTCCTCCCTCTGTTTGTTTCTCTCCCCTCTCTCCCCCTCCTCTCTGCCTCTGTCCCTCTCTCGCCCCTCTCTCTCTCTCATTTGCCTCTCCCCTCTCTCCTCTCTCTCTCCCCTCTCTCTCTCTCTCCTCCCTCTGTTTGTTTCTCACCCCTCTCTCCCCCCTCTCTCTCTCATTTGCCTCTCCTCTCTCCCCTCTCTCTCTCTCTCCTTTCTCTTTCTCTCTTTTCTCCCCCTCTTCTCTCTCTGCCTCCTCCCCTCTCCTCTCCCTCTCATTTGCCTCTCCTCTCTCTCCTCTGTCTGTTTCTCTCTTTTCTCCCCTCTTTCTCCCCCTCTTCTCTCTCTGCCTCCTCCCCTCTCTCCCCCCTCTCATTTGCCTTTCACCTCTCTTCTCTCTCCTCTCTCTGCCTCTGCCCCCCCTCCCTCTCATTTGCCTCTCCCCTCTCTCCTCTCTTCTCTCTCTGCCTCTGTCCCTCTCTCCCCCCTCTCTCTCTCATTTGCCTCTCCCCTCTCTCCTCTCTTCTCTCTCTGCCTCTGTCCCTCTCTCCCTCTCATTTGCCTCTCCCCTCTCTCCTCTCTCTGCCTCTGTCCCTCTCTCCCCCCTCTCTCTCTCATTTGCCTCTCCCCTCTCTCCTCTCTTCTCTCTCTGCCTCTGTCCCTCTCTCCCCCCTCTCTCTCTCATTTGCCTCTCCTCTCTTTCTCCCCCTCTTCTCTCTCTGCCTGTTCCTGTCTCCCCCCTCTCTCTCTCATTTGCCTCTCCCTTCTCTCCTCTCTCCTTTCTCTCCTCCCTCTTTCTGTTTCTCTCTTTTCTCCCCTCTTTCTCCCCCTCTTCTCTCTCTGCCTCTGTCCCTCTCTCCCCCCTCTCTCTCTCATTTGCCTCTCCCTTCTCTCCTCTCTCCCCCTCCTTCTTTTTTCACTCTCTCTTCCTTTCTCTCCTCCCTCTGTCTGTTTCTCTCTTTTCTTACCTCTTTCTCCCCCTCTTCTCTCTCTGCCTCTGTCCCTCTCTCCCCCCTCTCCCTCTCATTTGCCTCTCCCCTCTCCCCTCTCTCTGCCTCTGTCCCTCTCTCCCCCCTCTCTCTCTCATTTGCCTCTCCCCTCTTTCTCCCCCTCTTCTCTCTCTGCCTCTGCCCCCCCCCCTCTCCCTCTCATTTGCCTCTCCCCTCTCTTCTCTCTCTGCCTCTCCCCTCTCTCCTCTCTCTGCCTCTGCACCACCCCCCCCCCCCCCTCTCATTTGCCTCTCCCCTCTCTCCTCTCCCCTCTCTCTCTCTTCTTAATGTAATAACTTTGTCTAATGTTTTCTTCTGAATCGTTTCGTTGAGGTTTTCTGTGTCCAGATCAGAAAAAGTGATTTGTGCTTCACGTCAGGCAGAGATAACAAACCGGACGTGACTAACTGCTTCTTTTTTATTTTAGTTTAATCGAAAGTCTGTTGAAATCTTTTGCTCGTATAACATCTTTTTCTTTAGTCTTTCTTTACGTTATAAACTCGTTAAGTTATAAAAAGGTTATAACATTATACTAAATTTGACGGATTTACACTTTCACTCATACAGATTCATAGCCGCGGGAATGTAATTTTGGTTTTGTTTTGTTTTTTTGTGCAGTTACGTTTATTTAGGGCCAACTAAGGGAACTCACGCAAAGATAGTGTCAGGGCCCGTGGAACGTTTGTAGAACGACCACAATAACCACAATACACCAGGAAAAGGCACAAAGAGTTAATTATTAGACGCTGCTCCTGAGTCAGCGACCAGGCTCACTTTATACACACACACACACAAGCAAACACACACGCACTAACACTAACACACAAGCAAACACACACACACGCAAACAGACACACACACACACACAAAAGCAAACACACACGCAAACACACGCAAACAGACACACACACTAACATACATGCAAACGCACACACGC
Organism: Rhinogobius similis; assembly: GCA_019453435.1. NCBI lineage: Eukaryota > Metazoa > Chordata > Actinopteri > Gobiiformes > Gobiidae > Rhinogobius > Rhinogobius similis. Next base: position 4,097,574 of record CM033633.1, read on the forward strand.
ACTAACACACACGCAAACAGACACACACGCACTAACACACACGCACACACAAACACACACGCACACACACACGCACTAACACACACACAAGCAAACACACAAGCAAACACACACACACAAACACACGCAAACACACACTCAAACAGACACGCACACACTAACACACAAGCAAACACACAAGCAAACAGACACACACACACACACACACACACACACCAACACACACAAAGACACACACGCACTAACACACGCAAACACACGCAAACAGACACACACGCACTAACACACGCACACACAAACACTAACACACGCAAACAGACACACACGCACTAACACACACGCACACACAAACACACACGCACTAACACACGCAAACACACGCAAACAGACACACGCACTAACACACGCAAACAGACACACGCACTAACACACACGAACACACAAACACACACGCACTAACACACGCAAACACACGCAAACAGACACACGCACAAACACACGCAAACAGACACACGCACTAACACACGCAAACAGACACACGCACTAACACACGCAAACACACAAACACACACGCAAACACGCAAACACACGCAAACAACACGCACTAACACACGCAAACAGACACACGCACTAACACACGCAAACACACACGCACTAACACACACGCACTAACACACGCAAACACACGCAAACACACACGCACTAACACACGCAAACACACGCAAACAGACACACGCACTAACACACGCAAACACACACGCACTAACACAAGCAAAGACACACACACATGAGCAGGTGTCTGTATGAAACCATGAGCCTCGACTTCTGCGTGAAAATGACATTTGCCGATGGTCCACAGGGCACGTGCCAAAGTAAATAACATCAATGTTTAACACAGTAGTACCTTCTACAGTTATGACAGCCACACGTGCAACAACCAGCTGTTTACTTCACTACAGTCCAGTTTCCCCGCGACTTCATCAGTTCACTCACCTCAGACGCTCAGATGAAGCACAGTCCCACCTCTGTGAGACGAGGAAACGTGGTGCCGCTGTCTCTCCGTCTAAACTCCCTTTGGTCTTTACACGTCGCGTCAGATTCAAACACACACATCCTGTAACTCCAGCAGACTCACACATTTATGCTTCCTGGTGTAGTTTCACCTCTTAATCCAGCCCGGGGTGTCATTTCCTCGTGTATTTTGTCACACTTTAGTGAATATTCAAACAGAGGTAAACAGCGCCGCGCACCAGCTCAGGTTTAGTTTTCCCTGACTTTAACCTGCAGGCACATAGGTGACTGAAAAAACATTTGATAAAAGTAAAAAAAAACATATTTATTAGAACAGAACTGTGTTGTTTTATAATGTTACCTTGAAAAGATATAGTTTTGCTCAGGGCAAAACCAGCAATGAGCTGTTTACAAGTTCCCATTGAGTTGAGTTGCTATTGCACCTTCTGCACCCCTAGTTCCCGCGGCTGTGTACATATTTATTTATTCATTCATTATTAATCGTGTACATCACTAACGAACATAACTAAGGAGAGCTTCAAGTAATCAGTCAATTCATTTTGTTAAAAGTTTAATATTTTTACTGCGTATTTTTCACAATAATCCTTAAGTACATTTACACTTCAAAAGCCCTAAAACACGGCAAACTCAATTTTTATGGTTGTGTTGATTGAAAATGTTATAATAGAGTCTACAAAATAGAAAAGTGTAAAAGAGTTAGAGAAAGAGACATAAAAAAAACACACATTTTAACATGAAAGGAGAAAATAAGGCATGAAAGTGTTAAAATATACAGAACCAGACACAGGGAGAATATGTAAACTTTTTTTTTTTTTTTTTACGAGACAAATGCAGAGTAAACAGTAAATAGATTAAAATATTAAATAAGCAGTTATAAGTAAGACACATTTTGTAAATTCATGTTCATATCTTTCATATTTAATCACTTCAAAATGCATATAAAGAGGGGGAACCTTTTATTTGTTCCTCTTGTGATGTTGTTGCTCAGGGGACTTTTTACCTGTGCACTTCCCTTTTGAGCCACACGAGGCGCTGCTGATAAAAGTGCATGAAGACGCCGTAAACTAAGTGTTTGTGGAAGAAGACGATGTAAAATGTGAAAAAGTTTATTCCCTTTGAGTGAATGAGGCAGAGGAGGTAAACCTTTTCGTTGTTTTGTGTTCATTTCCTGTCGTCTTTGATCACGTGACTCCATTAATGTGTAATAAGCCAATTAAAGAGGAAAGTGTTATGTAGCCTTTATTTATTCGTTGTCTCTGTATATTTCCTGGAGAATTATGTTCATAAGACTTGTTTAGTTAATTTAAGTTTTGTATTTCTTTTAGTTCTGTGTCGGCGTTCGTGGCGTGTTGAAGACTCCTCATGTCCGAAAAAATAAATGTCAGTTAAAACCAAAGAACGATTTTGAGCTCGATTAAACTCGAGGGCAGTAACACCATGGATGTATTAAAAGAACTGGATAAGACACGCCCCCTCTGTCTGTGTCCCAGATTGATTAGTGGCCGTGCGAGGTACTGCAGCCTCTTGGAACCAGCCTTTTTCTATCATTGCACATTATAATCACAGACAGGACTGAATTATTATCAGTATTTAAATAAAATAGAAGGAAATGTTCTTTTCTACCGTTTCTAAAATCACAGAAATTACCGTTTTTATATGAAGTGACGTCACACAAACATGTGTGAGTCACGTGAACGAGTGTCAGACGATACAAACAGAAGCTCGTGGAAAAGGCTCGACTAGAGACACCTGTAAGTTGTATTTTATTTCATTTCAGACGCTTCACGTGTGTCTAACATGAAGAACACAATTACAATCACACAAGCTAACGCTAACAAAATGTAAGACATTTTTTTGGGGTCATGCGCCAATGAGCTCAGGCCACAGGGAGGAACAGGGCGCCATTTTGGATTCATCTTCCAGGTTTTATTATAGTTCTATGAGTAACACAGACGCTCAACAGTGGTCGAACTTTATGTGTGAATGCATTAGGGGCGGGACAGTAAACAATAATATCGTTTATCGTGATAAAAAGGAAGACAATAAGCGTTTGTGCTACGTTTTGTACAATCGCCATTTTATCCCCAGATTGTGCAGAAAAAAGCAGCTTTCCCATATGTTCTCCTCTAGATCGTTTTTGTTTCATGTATAATAAAGTGCAAATATGTCAGAAGTTATTTATAATGAGAAAGTAATGTCTTTTTATGTCACATTTAACTCAGCAATGTGTTCAACTATCATGATATTATTGTTAATCGCAATTATTTTGGCCGTGATAATCGTGACATAAAATTTCAATATCGTCCCGTGCCTAAAATGCATTTCGATAAATAAATGTTGTACTCCAAGTCAGTGTTTCCCAACCAGGGGTTCGGGGACCCCTAGGGGTACGTGAGCCATTACCAGGGGACACTTGGAAATGTATATATGAAATATACTTCTCTCTGAATAAAAGAAAAAAGTGTCATTAGTTGTAAATTTAGCCTCTTTTTGAAGCATCTTGTGGTACCTTGGTCCATAAATATCTGTAAAAAGACTGTCCCCTAGTGGCAGACTCTAGTACTGCCCTAAATGAGCCTCCAGTTCACATGTTGCTCTAGTGACTTCCTCTACACACTGAGTTTTTCATAATAGTTTTTTTATAATAAGTAAAAGTAGAAGAAACATTGTAAACAAAATAATAACTCTACAGGCCTTTGCTTTATCCAAAACTTAAGCTTAAACACAGCAAAACAAGCCTTTGGTGTTACACTCTTAAATATTGTTATTAAAATGTTTCATACATTTGTGAAGCTTAAATATTCTTCATCTCTGGGGCAAAGGGCATGACCGACGAGCTTTTAAACCTAGATTTGAACTCAAATGCATTTGGATAAATAAATGTTGTTCTCTAAGTCAGTGTTTCCCAACCAGGGGTACGGGGACCCCTAGGGGTACGTGAACCATTACCAGGGGGCACTTGGAAGGGTTTCAGGTTTAAATTAAGATGAAATATACTTCTCTCTGAATAAAAAAAGTGTAATTTGTTGTAAATTTAGCCTCATTTTGGAGTGTCTTGTGGTACCTTGGTCCATAAATATAATTAAAACAAAAATATAATAGTTATAATAGACAAAATGGGACTAGTAAACCCATTTATTTGCCTTAAACTCAAGTTAAGGGGTGCTCTAAATGTGAGACAAAGCTTAGGGGGAACTCCAGACAAAAAAGGTTGGGAACCACTGCTCCAAGTCCTTATTTACCACAAACAGATGATGGACCCTCCATGATTACATGAAAAGTTACATGATGTAGTTTTAAAACAACAAGTTCAGCGTTTGTGGATTTCCTCAGAGTTAAACAGCGTCGTCTGAAATCCTCCCATTGAATCCTGCTAATGTTTCCTAAAGTGCTTCTCCGGTTACTCTGGGCAGATCGATTTGTATTCACTGAAACAGATCCATGAAACAGGATATTCTATTATTCATAAAGAGGAGCAGTCGTCAGGTTTTCACCCTCCGACCAGTGGGTATCCGGTCCAACAGTATGAACAGCAGGGGCGCCAGAGCGACTGTTCAGGACAGAAGGGCTCACAGTCATCTGCTGAGGGAGGGAGGGAGGGAGGGAGGGGTTAAAGTACAATTTACTGTGCTGTAGAGACATTTGTCCTCTGCATTTGACCCAGACAGGGTGACACGCAGACCGGGTGACAGACAGACAGGGTGACACGCAGACAGGGTGACACACAGACCGGGTGACAGACAGACAGGGTGATACGCAGACAGGGTGACAGACAGACAGGGTGATACGCAGACAGGGTGACACACAGACAGGGTGACACGCAGACAGGGTGACACACAGACAGGGTGACAGACAGGGTGACACATAGAGAGGGTGACACTCAGACAGGGTGACACGCAGACAGGGTGACACACAAACAGGGTGACACACAGACTGGGTGACAGACCGGGTGACAGACAGACAGGGTGACCCGCAGACTGGGTGACCCGCAGACAGGTTGAGATGTACACAGGGTGACACAAAGACAGGGTGACACACAGACCGGGTGACACACAGACAGGGTGACACACAGACAGGGTGACACGCAGACAGGGTGACACGCAGACAGGGTGACACGCAGACAGGGTGACACGCAGACAGGGTGACACGCAGACCGGGTGACAGACAGACAGGGTGACACGCAGACAGGGTGACACACAGACAGGGTGACACACAGACAGGGTGACACGCAGACAGGGTGACACACAGACAGGGTGACCCGCAGAGAGGGTGACACACAGACAGGGTGACAGACAGGGTGACACACAGACAGGGTGACACACAGACAGGGTGACAGACCGGGTGACAGACAGACAGGGTGACACGCAGACAGGGTGACACACAGACAGGGTGACACACAGAGAGGGTGACACTCAGACAGGGTGACACACAGACTGGGTGACAGACAGGGTGACACACAGACAGGGTGACACACAGACAGGGTGACCCGCAGAGAGGGTGACACACAGACAGGGTGACACACAGACAGGGTGACAGACAGGGTGACACACAGACAGGGTGACACACAGACAGGGTGACAGACCGGGTGACAGACAGACAGGGTGACACGCAGACAGGGTGACACACAGACAGGGTGACACACAGAGAGGGTGACACTCAGACAGGGTGACACACAGACTGGGTGACAGACAGGGTGACACACAGACAGGGTGACACACAGACAGGGTGACAGACCGGGTGACAGACAGACAGGGTGACACGCAGACAGGGTGACACACAGACAGGGTGACACGCAGACAGGGTGACACACAGACAGGGTGACACGCAGACAGGGTGACATGCAGACAGGGTGACACGCAGACCGGGTGACAGACAGACAGGGTGACACACAGACAGGGTGACACACAGACAGGGTGACACACAGACAGGGTGACACACAGACAGGGTGACAGACAGGGTGACACACAGACAGGGTGACACTCAGACAGGGTGACACACAGACAGGGTGACACTCAGACAGGGTGACACACAGACTGGGTGACAGACAGGGTGACACACAGACAGGGTGACACACAGACTGGGTGACAGACAGGGTGACACACAGACAGGGTGACAGACAGGGTGACACGCAGACAGGGTGACACGCAGACAGGGTGACACACAGACAGGGTGACACACAGACTGGGTGACAGACAGGGTGACACGCAGACAGGGTGACACGCAGACAGGGTGACACGCAGACAGGGTGACACACAGACAGGGTGACAGACAGGGTGACACACAGACAGGGTGACACACAGACAGAGTGACACGCAGACAGGGTGACACGCAGACTGGGTAACACGCAGACAAGGTGACCCGCAGACAGGGTGACCTACAGACAGGGTGACACGCAGACAGGGTGACACACAGACAGGGTGACAGACAGGGTGACAGGCAGGGTGACACACAGACAGGGTGACACACAGACAGAGTGACACACAGACAGGGTGACCCGCAGGGCGGAGACTCGGCGACCGGGCGACACGAGGCAGAGCGACAGAATGAAGAACACGTGGCGAGCGGGACAGAGATGACGAGTGTAACCAGCAGAAACACCAACCTCACCTCATCCTGACCCGGGACAGCAACGGCATGACCTTTGGCCCTGGAGGTCGTACGTGCCCGGGACGCGCTGGTCTTTCGTTCTGTGGTGCAGCTGGATCTGGAGGAGGAGCCAAAACGATCTCTGGTGTTGTGTTATAATTTCTTCTGGATAACGCTCGCATGTTTGACACAATGAAGAAGACAAACTCGACGAAATTCAATGCAATAGAGTCTTTATTGTCCAAAAAATAAGCTCATCCTTGGTAAAATATAAGATCTGGGTGGTTCGCAGACCACGCAAAAAGCTCCTCTGACAGTGTCCCAGATCATGGCTCCAAACCCACAGAGATCCTCACATGAAGAAAACACCTCCAGAAGCCCCGACAAAGAGAATGCAGCCCAATTTATAGCTCTGAATATTCAGAACGATTACCCCCCACAGCTCGGCTCTTCTTCTGTTGTTTCCTGGGTTTAGGCATAGAACTATAATAAAACCTGGAAGATGAATCAAATCAAATCAAATCAAATCAATTTATTTTTATAATGCCCAAAATCACAACAACAGTTGCCTCGATGGGCCACAGGTAAAAGCAGTTCAGATAACTGTCCCAGAATGCCCCTGTCCTTTGACCCTCCTTGTGAGGAAAAACTACAAAAAACCCCATGGGAAAAAGTAGAAACCTCGGGGAGAACCACAGTGAAGGAGAGATCCTACTCCCACGGACGGACAGGCTGCAGATTAACTAGGACTGACGCATCCACTTGGACTGTGGAGCCAGAACCACTCAAGAGGGAGGTGGCTTTAAAGAGTTCCTCCAGGCGGACGAGGAGCAGTCCACCAGTGTAGAGAGATCCTCCAGCAGGAGATGAGGAACAGTTCATCTAAAGTAGAAGGAGTTCGTCCAGGCAGACGAGGTGTGGCTAATCCAGCTGTCCAGGCGGGTGGCGCATAGATCGTCCAGACAGGTGGGGGTGGGGGGGTCGTCACTGGAGCAGCCGCCGCAGTGTCTGAAACAGTCTCCACTCCCCGGGGGAAGTGGAGAGAAAGAGAAACATGTGAACAGCAATGAACAGACTACAGTTGAAGTAATATTAAATATTGTTGATAGATAAAGTAGGAAGAACCAGAGGATAGTGTTCAAGCTGCCATACTTCCCCCAGCAGAATTGCTCCAAGGGCAGCGTAGCTAAAACTGTAGGTTTTTATTTCTGTTCCTAACTGGCCTGACCATAAGCTATTTCAAAGAGGAACGTTTTGAGCCTGGTCTTAAATGTAGAGACTGTGTCGGCCTCTTTTACATGAACAGGGAGCTGGTTCCATAACATAGGAGCTTGGTAGCTAAATGCTCGACCTCCTACTGTGCTTTTAGAGACTCTGGGGACTAACAATAGTCCAGCATTTTGAGAACGAAGAGCTCTGTTTGGATGGTACGCTACTATTGCATCTTTGAGGTAGGATGGGGCCATATTGTTTAAAGCTTTATAAGTCAGGAGGAGGATTTTAAATTTGATTCTAAACTCAACAGGAAGCCAGTGAAGAGACTCCAACACTGGTGAAATATGATCTCTTTTTCTAGTACCTGTTAATAATCTTGCTGCTGCATTTTTGAACCAGTTGAAAGCTTCTTATAGAGCTTTTAGGACACGCTGTAAGCAGAGCGTTACAATAGTCTAATCTGGATGTGACAAATGCATGGATGAGTTTTTCGGCATCATCTCTGGGCAGGATTTTTCTAATTTTGGCTATGTTACGCCAAATGAAAGTAGGCTGTTTTACAGGCTTGATTTATATGAGCTTTGAACGAGAGATCTTGGTCAAATAGGACCCCAAGGTTTCTTACAGTAGAGCTGGGGCTACAGTGATATTGTCCAGAGAAACTATCTGGTCAGATAAGGAGTCTCGCAGGTGCTTAGGGCCCAGCAGAATGACCTCGGTTTTCAGGGTTAAGGAGCAGATAATTAAGAGTCATCCAAGTTTTTATGTCTTTCACGCAGGCACTAAGTCTGTCTACTTGATGCGTCTGATCAGGTTTCATTGATAAATACAGCTGAGTGTCATCTGCATAGCAGTGGAAGTTAATGCCATGCTTTCTGATGATCATACCTAAGGGCAGCATATAAAGAGTGAACAGAACTGGACCGAGTACTGAACCCTGCGGCACACCGTAGGTTACTTTAGAACATGGGGAAGATCTCTGGTTTACATTAACAAACTGGTACCTATCAGATAGATAGGATTTAAACCAGCTAAGGGCGGTTCCACTGACACCTACATCACATTCTAACCTCTGCAGTAGAATGTTGTGGTCGATGGTGTCAAACGCTGCGCTGAGGTCCAACAGAACCAGGATTGAGACCTGTCCATCATCAGCAGCTAATAACAGATCATTTGTGACTTTAACTAGTGCAGTTTCAGTGCTGTGGTATGCACGGAACCCTGACTGAAAAACTTCAAATAAATTATTGTCCTGCAGGTGGCGACAAAGCTGTTTAATCACAATTCTTTCAAGGATTTTAGAGACAAAGGGCAGATTAGAAATAGGTCTATAGTTTGCCAGTATGTCGGGTCTAGATTAGGCTTTTTCAAAAGTGGTTTAACCACTGCATATTTGAAGGACTGAGGGACATAACCGCTTTCTAGTGAAGTATTTATTATATTAAGAATGGGATTTATAATTAGGGGAGAATTTCTTTGAGGAGTCTACTTGGGATTGGGTCTAAAATACAAGTTGATGTTTTGGAGGACATAATGACTGAAGTTATCTCTGCCTGATCAACAGCAGTGAACCTATCTAGTATTACTGAAGGATTTGTATGGGACACTAGCTTTGCAGTCTGGGCTTGCTCAGTACTGATAGTGGGAGTAATTGCATTTAGTTTATCTCTAATAGTTGTGATTTTGCTGTTAAAGAATAGAAGAAAGTCATTGCAGCTTAGAGTAACTGGTATTGAGGGTTCTACTGCGCTGTGACAGTTTGTCAGCCTGGCTACAGTGCTGAAGAGAAATCTAGAGTTATTTTTATTTACTTCTATTAAATTTGAATAATATCTGGTTTGAGCCTTACGCAGAGCCTGCTTATAAGACAGAAGAGCAAGTTTTCCATTCTTTCAGGGATTCTTCTGTGTGGGAGCGGCGTAAGGATCTCTCTAGTTTTCTTACCCTTTGTTTGTGAGAACGTAGTTCTTCATTGTACCAGGGAGGCTCGTTTTGGCCTGATTACTTTCTGTTTAAGTGGAGCTGCAACATCAAGAGCAGATTTTAGAGAGTTGACCATTGAGTCAACAGAGTTATCAATAGCACTGGGACTGGCGCTGTTAGCGACAGGATCACATGACGTAATATTAAATATTGGTTCTATTATTTCTCTGAACTTTAAAATAGATTTTTCAGATATTGTCCTTTTCATTATAGTTTTAGTCTGAGGAGCTGGATAGTCCTTAAGAATAAACTGAAAGGTAATTAGGAAGTGATCTGACATTATTGGGTTTTGGGGAAGACATTAAGGTCACTAATCTCTATTCCATAAGTTAGAACCAGGTCCAGAGTGTGCTGGTGACTGTGGGTTGGTTCATTTACATTTTGAGTGAAACCAATGCTGTCTAATAAAGCGCTAAAGGCATTACTGAGGCAATTATTTTCATTCACATGAATGTTGAAATCCCCAACCACCACGATATTTTCCCAGTCTAATACTAAATTTGATAGGAAGTCAAAGAATTCTGTTAAGAACAATGAATAAGGACCAGGAGGTCGATAGATTATTATGAACAGAACAGCTTTTTGGTTTCTCCAGTTTGGGCAGGTGATTGATAGGATAAGGCTTTCAAATGAGGAAGACTCATTATTAATTTTGTTAATTTTAGGACTCAGGAGTAAACTAGAATGTGAAATTACTGCCACCCCACCTCCCCGGCCTGAGCTCCTGGCAGCTTGAAAGTTAACATGACTCTGTGGGGTGGCCTCATTTAATCTGACATAATCATCTTGTTGAAGCCAAGTTTCAGTTAAAGCTAAAAGATCAATATTATAATCGTTAATTAATTCATTAACTAAAAGTGATTTGGAGGAAATTGACCTAATGTTTAGCAATCCACATTTTACATGCTTATTTATTAGTTTATTTGTATCATGTGTAGGGATTATTTGTATTAAGTTATTTGGTCTGACACCTAAATTATCTGTATTTGGATCTGACTTATTGGCGTTATTTACACGAGGGACACGCACAGTCTCTATTTGCTTTGACTCTGAACACTTGATCTGTGACAGCGCGGGCGAGAGCTTAGCGACAGAGAAGAGACTCTGCACCCGGGACTCATATTTAGAGCGTTAGAATCCAAAATGGCCGCCCTGTTTATCCCTATGGAGAGTGCTCATTGGCGCATGACCCCAAAAAAATGTCTTACTTCCGCATTCACTTCCTGATACGGAGGCGGCCATCTTTGCTTTACTTCCTGATACGGAGGCGGCCATCTTTGTTTTACTTCCTGATACGGAGGCTGACATCTTTGCTTTAGGGCGCCACGTGACGACAATCCCCCACTTCATATAAAAACGGTAATTTTGGGGATTTTAGAAACGGTAGAAAAGAACATTTCCTTCTATTTCATTTAAATACTGATAATAATTCAGTCCTGTCTGTGATTATAATGTGCAATGATAGAAAAAGGCTGGTTCCAAGAGGCTGCAGTACCTCACACGACCACTAATCAATCTGGGACACAGACAGAGGGGGCGTGTCTTATCCAGTTCATTTAATACATCCATGGTTTAGGGCTCATTCTTCTTCTTTGAACCCACGTGTAAACTCACTGACCCCCATGATCTCACTATCTTGGTACAGGTTCCTCACAGCTGTATTTTGTTGCTGCAGTAGTTACAAGACTGTCCCCTAGTGGCAGACTCTAGTACTGTCCTAAATGAGCCTCCAGTGCACATGTTGCTCTAGTGACCTCCTCTATGCAATGTGTTTTTCATAATAGTTTTTTATAATAAGTAAAAGTAGAAGAAACATTGTAAACAAAATAATAACTCCACCAGCCTTTGCTTTATCTAAAACTTAAGCTTAAACACAACAAAATAAGCCTTTGGTGTTACACTCTTAAATATTGTTATTAAAATGTTTCATACATTTGTGAAGCTTAAATATTCTTCATCTCTGGGGCAAAGGGCATGACCGACGAGCTTTTAAACCTAGATTTGAACTCTGTTTTCGTTTTTTCTGGGCATTTTCTATTGTTGCAACATACTGAGACTGTAATTAATTGTAATCATATGTTTTCATGTCACACCAAGCACCCTTTGCGCTGTTCACCATTTGTTTTTAATCTATTTCCATACTTTTTCCGTCCGCAACAGGCGTTTTTTCGTATTTATTTGAACCCTCCTTAACCTCCGCGTGTGACTTCTTGACACTGGCTTTGTTTGGCTCTAAATCTGACAATTCACCACTCATGTTGATTAAAAAACAAGTAGCAATTGTGGTTTTATTTCAGCTACGCCAATCTATTTACATCAATACAAAATCCCTTCAAATGTGTTTCCGCAAAAACAAATGAACCGTTGCCAAATCAGATGAAAGTTGGTGTGAAAACTTTAAACCAGTTCCAATTGAAAGCGGAAATTAACCTCTGAATGCTCCTTAACCCTCAAAAACATCCTTGAGATACGGTTTCTGGAATTGTGTTTACACATAACTGAACTGTTTACATTTTATCTCCACTTTCCTGGAACTAAAGGCCACCACTGAACTTCTGCTCGTCAGTAATCGTCCGTTTCATCCACGCAAAGTCCTGACAACGCAACAAACGTCACGTAAGAATAATTTGCCCCGAGGTTTTCCCAACGAGAAGCATAATTTCTGTCTCTGATGTGGTTTCATGCGCACAAATTCTGTTTTGATCTGCAACAAAGAGGAAATTGCACTTTCAGAGGCTCATAAACTACAAGTAAAACTGCAGCGATTACATCTAAAATACATGACCTGGAGATAAAAATGTAAATATTGTAATGAATGCATAGTTTCAGGGGTGATTTGTTCAGCCGAAAGCACAAAAACGTCCTCGGGCTTTTGTCGCTGGAGCAGAATCAGAGAAGAGAACTTGTCAGAACTATCAGGGAGTCCCACAGCAATTATTAACAATTCAAAAGAAAAGAATCTGTCTTTTAAAAGTCCTCAACACCACCCAAAAAACGACACACTTATCTCCCCGAGTTCCTCTTTTTTTACTTAAATTCTGTGTATATTATGAAATTTTATGATATTTTAAAGCAGAATTAAGTAACTTCAGCGACAGAGCTCCCCCTGCAGGTCCATGGTGAAAATACACTGCCAGTAAAACAACACCAAAACCATTTCTTTTTCTTTTTTATCTCTTCTGGTTTTCCGTAGAGACAGCAGGGGGCGACAACGAGGGCTTCAAACACCCTGAAAATACATTTGCAACCACCACATGGACTCACAAAGACGTTTAACAAGGTAAAAATGTTAATTTATTCTACTTTAAAGGACAGATATTATGCGACAGTGACTTTTTTGAGCTTTTAACCCTGTTCTTGTTTGCCCAGAGCTATGTGTGACTGTGTTTTTATTGCAGCATTCCAGTCGTCCTCGGAAAAACTGAGCAGAACATTGTATTGTATTGGCGGAAATGACCCAAATCAAACAATAAATCCCAAGAAGGTGCTCAAATCAACAAAAATATGGATCCGATTAAGTTAATTTATGAAGCCAGACTGTGTTATTACATCTGTGAGTTGTACATCAATGTTTGGATGTGAATTCCTGCTTTTGTTCGCAGAAATTAACCTTATATATGACTAACATTTAGCATCACAGAGCATTCATAACTGCAGAAGCTCAACGGCAGCAGCTTCATGGAATTCATTCAGTCCATTAAATTTGACTTTTCATAAAATTGTGTGGAAAGTGAAGGGATTTAGGATGAGTGACAGAATACATGGTGCTGAAAAAAGAATTCTGTCTAAAAAATACAAACAAAACAACTGAAATAAAAAGGCATTTTGAATGTTTAGAAATGTGGGAAAAAGCAGCTGTAGAAAAGGAAGGAAAAAGAACGTGAAAAAGAAAGAAATCTGAAAAATGTAGACAAAGTTCAAAGACCATTTTAAGACACACAACTTGATTTATCTGCACTCTTCTCTTTTAAAATATTTTTTATAATGATTTTGTATGTCTTAATCTGTTTTGTGATTTTAATGTCATTTTATTCTGTTGTGTAAAGCACTTTGACCTTGTGTACAAATAAACTTGCCTTGCCACAGTCAGCAGGGGGCAGCAGAGAGCAACTACAGGGAAAATAACACCAGGACTGTCTGTAATTTATTGGTCGGACGTAAAACCTGATTCAAACGCAGGAGAAGACATGTTGGAAATGTTGCTCGAGTTTCCAGTTAGGAATTTTGAAAAGCGCTGTGCAGGCAGCAGGTGGCGCCAGAACTCTGTAAGTGCCATGGGAAACAGCAGCACAAGCAACAAGTGTGATTCAACAATTTGTTTTTACATCCTAGAATTTTCAACAGATTTTTTTTATTGGTGTAAAACTATAATAATATATATATTTTTTAATTATAATTATTTATTATTATTATTTATTTATTTTTTTTACAACAGGTCAAAATCATAAAAACCTGTCATTTAACCCTCGTCCTCTCTTCGTCTGAGCAAAGCACATTTGGTCAAAGAGCAATATTGACCTTATTCTGCCCCGCCCACTTTTGCCATTTTTTGCACTTTTGTTGTAAATGCACTTCCATTTGACGAGAACTCCGTTAAAGCTAATGATGAACAAGGGAAAAGTCTCGCCGCTAAAATGTTACATAAAGTAGATTGATTTGTGTAAAATGTTTAATGAACACGAGCAACAACAAGTCACAACGCAACGATTTCCTGGTCAGTCTGAAAACGGCTTTTTAGTCGAGTAGAACTTATTTTCTGTTGAGCTCGTCTGCTCCGTGTAAAATAATACAACAGAAACAAGACGACTGCACTTAAGGCAACTTCCGGAATGAGGTGAATACGCTTTCAAATCAGGAAAAAATGACTTAATTATGTCAGGTCATGTTTTGGACCACCCATCAACGTTTCATAGCGATAAAATAAAAAATAAAGCAAAAAGCATCGATAGACCGGATCAAATGGACCTAAAATCAGTGCGAGGGTTAAATCTCGATGTATAAAGGCACACATTAGATTATTTAAAGATGATGCCTTTCCACTTCATCACGTAAATCTCCAGACTGTGGAAAAACGTCCCCGGCCAGTGCAAATAACTCTAAATCTCTCTTCTAATGTGTAAAAATTATCCTTCCACTGCTTTTAATCATTTCCCCCCGAGTCGCTAAGCAACCTGCAAAATAAAGCATTCCTCTTTTAGGAGCGGAAAAACTTTAGAATACACAATAAAATGCTTTAATTAGAGCAGTTCTTAGTATAAACAGATGAGGAGCGATAAAGGGCTGTTGTACGTCGTGCATTAATCAAACCTGACCTTCAGAATTATGTAAACAGCGTATATGGAGTTTCTTTGTTCAGAAGTGCATCGGCAGAGGACAAGAGCGACGTTTACACTGATCAGTTTTCCAAAACGCCTTCACTTTAAAGTGCGTAGGACGGGTTTTTATGATTTTCTAGTTTTTACTTTATTTGGTGGAATAAAAGCTGTTGTGAATGTATATGATAGTTTTGCGCCAATCAAGAGTCAGTTTCTGAAGAAAAGTGTAAAAAAATATGTTGAAATTGACAGAAAGTAGAGCAAAACATGATGACATCACACTGGGGAGACACACCAACGACAAATCTGATCCTTTAAACACGAATTCAACAAAATACAGGCGTTCCCATGTATTTCTATTTGCCAAATAATCATTTCTGTGACGTCAGAGGAGATTTGACCCAGCGTGCAAACCGGTTGCTAGGAAACAGTTGCAGAATTTCCTGGTCTGATGTCATGACAACCAGGAAGTAAAAATTTAAACCTAAAAAATGGCCAAACTGGGATAAAAATTGTCATTTCTTTATCAGAATCTTAAACATTACTATCTTAACTGTGTTTTAATCAGATGAGTACATGAACCTGTCACGGGCCCTTTAAAGACTCGGAGTTGGTTGTAGCTGTGAATCTTTCGAATAATGCTTGCGATATTGACATAAATTGACAACTCGATTTTTTTTTTTTTTTTCTATGATAAGGATATTCACCCACCAGTCACCCGCGACCCCCAACAGGAACAAGCGGGAGGAAATGGATGAATGAATGAATGGATAAGGATGTTCAAATGATATTATGTCAATCGAACAGAGAAAAATATGATGCATTTCTATTGTTATTAGCCTTTAAAGTCCATATGACAGGTTCGGCGACACATTTCACTAAAACGTGCTTTGTCTGTTTATGTTTGTTTATTTTATTTAATATGGGGCGGCGGACATTAATGAACATGTGCTTGTACAACACGTAAATGCGCCAGAGTTAGCCACAGAGGCTAATCTTCATCTGTGTCCCATTGACAGGTCGATGGAAACGTCAGGACATAAAACAGGCACAAAACACACGAAACAGATTTTACCAAGCATTTTGTCACTTCCTGGTTGGACATGAGCACAAATATGACACAGTTAGAGGTAATTCCACAACTGTTACCATAGCAACCAGACTGTAAACAAGGCCCAACATCCATAAAAAAATACACAACAGTTAGGAATTGACAATAAGTAATACTTAATAACACCTTTATTTTTTTGAATGATGGTTTAAACTGTCTGTTTACATTGTCCTGGTATTTTCGATGGCACGTCGCTATTTGATGACATCACAGAGGGACTCCATTTTAGAACTCAGCACTACTTGTCATTTTAAACATTTATTCTTCTAAATTTCTTCACAAACTGCATCTTGACTGATGTAAAACTATGATAGATATTTACCGCAGGTGCCCTCCCACCAAACTAAGGTATAATTAGACAAAAATGAGAATTTGTCCTATAGACTTTAAACATGCTGTTGAGTATCTTAAGTTTGGCGTCTCATGTTTAAAATGTCTATAAAAACATGTCTGGTTCTGTTTGTCCTGCACTTACTGAGTTTAGGCGCCATCTACTGGCTGCACAGTACTGACACGAGCTGAGGATGTTGGTGAAGAAATGTGAGTTAACGGTTACGGTGATCGTGTTTAGAGGCAGAAATGCTGTGCTGTAAACGATAAACTTGGAGTTCAAATTTTGCACACCTTTAAAACAACATTCATGAGATACATTTTGATATATTACCCACCTCTACGTTTGAAGTTTTTGAAATTCTTTTATATAAATTCGACATTTTAAGATTTTAAACATGAAAAAACAGGTCAATGTTTTGCCGATGCCAGTGTTTTCTTTTTTTCTGACAAACTAAAGAGTAAGTAAAGAGAGAAAGAGCAATTAGGCAAAAATGGCCATGTTTAACACAATCATGCAACAAATTATTTTATATCACAGAAAAATACAGTCTATTATTCATTTTATTTATTTATATATTATTTGTGTTTATTTATATTTTTATTTTTTTATAAGTAAACCGTTTGTGAACTTTAATTGAACTTAAACAGATTCCTGGATCTTGCCATGGATTTTAAAATCTAAATATTGCTTTATTATTGTATTGCGTAATTTTTATCTGTTGGAAAGCACTTTGGTCACCTGGAGTGGCTCTTTAAATAAAAGTTAATTGATTGATTGATTGATATCGGCTAATGTTGGTTATCAGCAGCCAGTGGTGGACCTAGGAATTTAGGGCCCAGGACAAAATGAAGTCCAGGCCCCTTCTCATCAAGTCTGATTTTCGATAACTTTTCTGCCGTGTGTCTTGAATTATTATTGAAAGGAGATTTTGTTTTTTTGTTTTCTTTGTTTGTTTTTAAAGTATGGTGGCCACGTTCATAAATTTGGGATGGTAAACTATTGGAAAATTCATGTGGAAGATAGTTTACATGTTCTAAACAGCTTTAAACAGGGGGTTTGGGGGTGCTTCCCCAGAAAAAAAAGAAATGTTTTAGCTAATTTAAATATTTGGTTTTCATTTGTAAGTGTATAATGTTACATTCTATTTACTGTTTAGCTTTATTGAGGGATGGTTTGAGCAGAATGAATACATTTCGCAATTCCAGACTATTTAGTTGGTCTATTTTCGTGTTTAAAAGTACACTGCACTTTGCTCTGATACTGAGAGAATAGCAAGTTTGAGAGCCTTGAGTCTGTGATGATCAGGAGCATCTTATCCTGCCTAAAAGTGATTCATTCAAAGCGCATTCATCCATTTGTCACATCCAGATCAGACTGTAACGCGCTGCAGCGTGTCCTAAAAGCTCTAGAAGAAGCTTTCAACTGGTTCAAAATGCAGCAGCAAGATTATTAACAGGTACTAGAAAAAGAGATCATATTTCACCAGTGTTAGAGTCTCTTCACTGGCTTCCTATTGAGTTTAGAATCAAATTTAAAGTTTAGAAGAAGTTTGAGTTTAGAATTTAAATTTAAAGCACTCAAAATGCTGGACTATTGTTGGTCCTGGAGTCTCTAAAAGCACAGCAGGAGGTCAAGCATTTATACCAAGCTCCTGTTATGAACCAGCTCCTGTTCATGTTAAAGAGGCCACACAGGCTCTACATTTTTAAGACCAGTCTCAAAACGCTCCTCTTTGAAATAGCTTTTGGTCAGGCCAGTTAGGAACAGAAATAAAAACCTACAGTTTTAGCTCCGCTGCCCCCTACTGTGCTGGAGAAAGTATGGAGCTGAACACTGTCCTCTGGTTCTTCTACTTTCCATCAACAATATTTACGATTTTATTTCACTTGTAGTCTGTTCATTGCTGTTCACATGTTTTTTTCTCTTGTTTCAGACACTGCTGCTCCAGTGACGACCCCCCCATCTCACGACCCTGACCTGGATGTTCCCATTAAGGAACTCTCTCTGCACTGGATGAACTTAATTCCCACAGATTTTTAAAAATTATTGTTCTTTATTTTTATTTTATTTATTAATTCTTTTTTTATTATTATTATTTTTGTGGGTTTCCTTTGCCAAGAAAGGGTCAATTTGCTAAATACTGAAACTGCTTTCTACCTGTGGCCCATCGATGTAGCTGTTGTTCTTATTTTGGGCGCTACAAAAATAAATTGAACTGACTCTTATTGGGGCCCCCTTCAGGTTTGGGGCCCAGTGCAATTGTGGCCTGTTGCCCAATGTTAAGTCCGACACTGTTGCCAACAGCAGCAAGTCAAATATGGAGCTCGCTATCGGCTCAAAAAGCCCATATTGGCCCGTCCTTATAATCAAAACGACGGAATAATTCAGATTACAGTAAGTAGGATCCTGCACTTCAGCTCCTTTGGCCTGTTTTTGCTCGGAGTAAACCTCAAGCTGCCCTCACTTCCTCGCTGACTAAACCAGAACTAAACCAGGACTAGAACCTCCTGCACGTCTGGCCTGAGCGGAGCAGAGCTGGAGCCTGTCAGACAAAACCAAAGGCGCCACCAGCCAAAGAAATGATCGAGAAGCCTGTGCTTTCGTGTGAGCACTTTCCAAAGCGATTAAGACGAAGCACTGCAGGTGAAACTTCTGCTCTGGACTCAGTTTGATCTCATGGAAACTGTTAGACTTTCAGCTGCTGATTTCACGGCATTTCATCAAATTAAGCCTTCAATTTATGTGTGAAATGTGAACTTAAATCGAGTGCTTTTCTAATGATTTTCCCACACTTTGCACTTAAACTTGCAGCAATGAGTTCCATACTTTTTAATCATTTATTAACCTTTATTTAACCAGGTAAGAACCCATTGTGAGCGAAACCTCTTTTTCAGACCTGGGGCAAAGTCCTCAATCTCAGGAATAAGAAGTTTAACTTAGGTACAATTTGTTTTTTATTTATTAAGAAAACGTGTTATGTTTGAGTAATGACATTCCTCAGCTCTGACGCTGAAACTACTCAAATCCAGATAAATATGATAAATTAAAGTCATTTTTTGCTGGCAGTGTACACAGCAAAAAATGTACATCTAGTCGAGCTTAAAATAACTTGAATTTATCGTTTTTGTCTGGATTTGAGTAGTTTTGACCCAATGAGATTCAATTTCTTTTGTGATTCAGAATATTTCTCTAGTTTCAAGATATTTCTGAAGATTATTTAGCTTAAATTAAATGCCGATGGGGGTAAGTAGAATTATCTTAACCCACTGACAGATAATTTGGCTTGAAGTAAGAAATAATGTATTGAAACAAGTTAGAAACAGTTTGAAACAAGTTTCTTGTTCTAGTTGATCTAGTCCCATCAAATAGTGTGAACTTATCTTAACCTTTCAAAACGTCTGAAATCAAGATTAATATCCTGAAATCAAGACATCTTAAAGACCCTGTACCTGATTTTTATTGTTTTGAAACGTGAAAAACAGAACTAGTTGAAATCTTTCCATCAGTCACATGTATCTCTCACTGTAATGCAGTCCCATCATAAATATTCGCCGCGATGAGTTTATACTTTTCACGAGTCTCTCAGCCCATGCCTTCACCGGTAAAGCTAACAAACATTAGCATGATAATGCTAATGCTCGTAGGATAAAACGCTCTATCAACAGATGCAGAGTAAAAGTTGTATGTATTTATTTCCAAGTAGAAATGGTTTCAGGGATTGTCATCCGGACGCTGTTTGAAGATCGAGACGTTTCAACTTTTATCCAAAAGTCATTGTCAATCAGAGAGCTGGTCTGGGAACTCGGGCTTATATGCTACTCTAAGTAGTGAGAGTCCTGCCCCCAGGGAGGAGTCACTGAACGCCTGTCTATGTTTTCAAAACAATTTTCCAAGCCAGAGTTCCCAGACCAGCTCTCTGATTGACAATGACTTTTGGATAAAAGTCGAAACGTCTCGATCTTCAAACAGCGTCCGGATGACAACCCCTGAAACCCTTTCTATGATGAACCACACCTGGACAAATGAGGGCTTACATCGACTATTTATTTCCAAGTTTTACTCTAGTTCTATTTATTAATTCCTCATATTTATTTATCTATTCTTTTATTCATTTTAGGCTCTCCAGTGTTTCCTCTGAGGGGCCCTCTGTACTGGGAGCGGTGTTCGTCTGTGGCTGTGGGGCCCTGGCTCATGGGCCCCTGGTGGAGGTTTGCTGTGGGCCTCTTCTCTCCTGTGGGCCTGAGTCTGTGTCCTGTGGCTGTGGACGACTCTCTGCTCCTGGTGCAGATGGCTCCTCTGATGGTGCTTCATAAACTTGTGCATCTGTACTCAGCCTCATGTATCTTAAATTGTGTGTGTGTGTATGTGTGTGTGTGTGTGTATGTGTGGGGAGAAGGTTGGGTGGGAAATGGTCATGTGTGGGAACGTTTTTAATGCACTGTAAAGGGCTTTGTGTTACATGCTATGTATGAAAAGTGCTTTATAAATATAGTTTGATTTGATTTGAAAAGTTGTGCTCTCATTTTCACCCAAATAGATGCTTTTACAATATATCTGTGCTGTAACCCAGATTTTGCTTTATTATGTTCAAAAAATCAATCAATCTTTCCCGTTTCACAACAGTAAAAATCAGGTGCAGGCTTTTAACTCATCTAGAAATAAATTTTTTGCAGTATAAGAACACGACCTATTTAACCCCGGTTCAGTGTAACTCGACCTCTCGCCCAAACAAACCCCACGCCGATAGGACTCTGTCTCTGTTTACCCACAGAATGGACTTTCACTGGCTCCACTCTCTTATCTCCGCGGGTCATTCCCACCTCCCCGCAGACGTCCCGCTGCTGCACCATGCTCCCGCGCCTCTGCTGCTGCCTCCTGCTCCTGCTCGGCCCGGGCCCCGCTCTGCTCCTGGGCGACCTGGTCTTCCGCTGCCCCAGTTGCACGTCCGAACACCTGGCCCAGTGCCCCAAGGTGCCCGGCTTCTGCGGCGAGATCGTGAGGGAGCCGGGGTGCGGGTGCTGCCCCGTGTGCGCCCGGGCCGAGGGGGAGTTCTGCGGGGTCTACACTCCCAGGTGCTCCACGGGTCTGCGCTGTTACCCCGCGCCCGGAGCCCTGTTCCCGCTCCAGGACCTGCTGCTGGGCCTGGGCCGCTGCGGGCAGAGGGTCGAGGTGGCGGACACAACCAACGGTGAGTTAAAAGAGTAAATGCCATAAAGGTTGATTATGCACAGCAAAAAAATGAATTTCTGGATGAGTTAAAATGTCTTGATTTTAGGATGTTAATATTCATTTCAGACGGTTTGACTCGTTAAGATTAGTTCAGACTGTAGATTATTTGACTTGTTTCAAACCATTTCTGACTTGTTTCAACACATTATTTCTTACTTCAATCCAAATTATCTGTCACTGGGTTAAGATAATTACCCCACTGACAAATAAATGTTCTTATTTTAAGCAAAATTATCACATGATCAGTCACAAATACCTTGAAACCAGTGAAATATTCTGAATCACATCAGCAACTAAATCTCATTGAGTCAAAACTACTCAAATCCAGATAAAAATGATAAATTCAAGCCATTTTAAGCTTGGACAGATTTACATTTTAGATAATTTGGATTGAAGTAAGAAATAATGTATTGAAACAAGTCAGAAATGGTTTGAAACAAGTAAAATAATCTAGTTCCATCAAATAAACAGTCTAAACTAATCTTAACGAGTCAAAACATCTGAAATTAAGATTAATTTCCTAAAATCAAGACATTTTAACTCATCTAGACATTCATTTTTGCAGTGTGGCAGTAAAAATCTTGAAATGCTGCATTAAAAAAACATTTCATTGGACTTACTGAAACCTGCATGAACCCTGTGTTCTTTGAATCCGTGTTCACTTTGCGCTTCACAGAAAACCAAGCAAGAGGCGGTTTTCGTTGGGTTCTGGAGATTTTCTCATGGACAAAGCCTGGAGATAGCAGCAGTTTTAGAAGTTAATGAAGTTGAATCTTTTAATTTATGAAGATTAGAGCTGAACGATTTGGGGAAAGTATCTTGTCGCAATTTTTCTGACAATATTTGCCATCGCGATTAGACGAACGATGTGTGTTTTAACAATAGGATTCTGTTCAAAGTTCACATTTTAAACGTGTCCAGGAGAATTTACAAAAGACTGAATTAATATGACAAACTGTACATTTCAGAACATGTTTGCACAGATCTGAACTACAAGGTTAGCAGCTTTTTTAGGCAGAATGAGACGACATAATTTGATGTTTATGGAGGAAGTCATGATAAGATAAGATAAGATAAGATAAGATAAGTGATCCTTTATTTGTCCCACAATGGGGAAATTCCACTATTGCAACACACAGTTTAGGACAGGAATGAAAGAAATAGGCGCATGCAATAAAAATAGGATAAATAAATATGGTAATAAAAAATACAATATAAAGTATAAGGTATAGAATGCACACTCTGAGCTGGAGGAAGTGTCCGGGGTGAGGGAAGTCTGGGAGTCCCTGCTCAGACTGCTGCCCCCGCGACCCGGCCCCGGATAAGCGGAAGAAAATGGATGGATGGATGGATGGATGGTACAAAAATGGCTGCCTTTACTGTCCATTCAAATTGCGATTTCGATTCGATTATCTTAGATCTGATGAAGATGTTGTTCACTTCTGTGGTTTGTGTTGACTCTGTAGAGATCCAAACAGCGTCAGAGCCAGGGCCACTGCACCTCGTTTATCAAAGCACGGGCCAGGGTTCAATGTTTGTGATTGATTATGATGAACGATTATGCAAAAGGAGAATTCTGGGCACATTTTGAACTTTAGAATAAACAACTACGTCCTAAAAACTCGCTAAAGGAAAGCTTTTTGGTTTAGACCAGGGTTTAGACCAGGGTTGGTCCTAGTTTATTCCTGGTTTAGTTCTAGTTCAGTGCTGGTTTAGTCCTGATTTAGTTCTAGAACCGGGACTAAACAATCAGTGTTGTTTAGTCCCGGTTTAGATCTGATTTAGTTCTGGCTTAGACCTGGTTTGGTCCTGGTTTAGTCCTGGTTTAGTCCTGGTTTGGTCCTGGTTTAGTCCTGGTTTAGTCCTGGTTTGGTCCTGGTTTAGTCCTGGTTTAGTCCTGATTTAGACCTGGTTTGGTCCTGGTTTAGACCTGGTTTTATTCCTATTTTAGACCCGGTTTACACCTGGTTTAGTCCTAGTTTAGTCCTGGTTTAGTTCTGGTTTAGTCCTGGTTTAGACCTGGTTTAGTCCTGGTTTGGTCCTGGTTTAGTCCTGGTTTGGTTCTGGTTTAGTCCCGAATTCAAAATCAAATCAATCAAATCCCTTTGTTTCCATCTTCATTTGCAGACAGAGCACCAGCCAGAGATTTGATTTGGCTTAGATCTGGTCCAATATTGGTTTAGTCCTGGCTTTGACCTGGTTTAGACCTTGGTTTAGTCCTGGCTTAGACCTGGTTTAGTCCTGGCTTAGACCTGGTTTGATCTGGTTTGTTCAGTGTTAGTTCCTGAACAGGATCGTTGCTTCACTCGAGTCCACATTTCCACAAACAGAGAAGCTTCAGAAATCTTTCACAGTTCTTTCTCTGTCATTAGTTTGATGATGACACACTGACCTCCTTGAACTCCGACTCCCATGATGCTCTCTGCCTCTGTGCTTCTGTTCTGGTCTCTGCATGACCTGCTCCTCTGTGTGACTCCATCTGCAGCTGGAGCAGTGGGAGCTCATGATCAGGAGCTCAAATCACCGTGAAATGTTGAACCTGTTTCACTTTGCTCCAGGCCTGGTCCGGGTCTGGGTCTGGTCTGGGTCTCGGTTTGGGCCTGGTCTGGGTCTGGTTTTGGTCCACTTTTGCTGTAACTCATTTACCGCCTCGGAGCTCCAGGCCCTGCTCTGGTGGAAGGACAGATCCGGAGCAGGTCTGTGTCCTGTTCACTGTTGTACCAAATGTGTGAAAGGCTCTGAGGGTGAATAGGAAAAAATCTTAAATATAGAGTTATTAATGTGAAACTTCTCCTGTCGTTTAGTCACATAAATGTCAGAAAATATATATATAAATATATTACAAGTTTTTCATTATGTCATGTTTTCATGTAGAAATAAGGCATTTTATGTGAAAACAATTGCCAAAATTGCACATTTTTGAGACATTTGAATCTGAAAAATGGACAGAACCGGGTTTAAATTTCTTAATTCATTTTGTAACATATTTTGGGGATTTTGGATTTCTTATTTAGTTTTTGAGTGAACTAGATCTGACTGAAAATTGGCCCAAAAAATTCAAATCTTGCTTCATTTTTTTTAAACTTAAAACTTAAATAAATACGGCTTAGAATTAGATATGAACAAATCCTTCTGTACGTTTCGTCAAAGTCTTGCTAAGTACACGACTGTAGAGCTGCAACTAACAATTATTTTGTTAAGCGATTAGTCTAGCGATTATTCCTCCGATTAACCACTTAGTTGTTTAAAGCGCAAAAGACCCTTAAATATGAGAATTTAGCTTAATTGTACCGAGACAAAGCTGAAGTGAAGGCATCTGACGACATCCTGGTGGAGAATATTTATAGACGAACAAGTATTTTAATCAAAAACACACAGTTTACATGTTTCCGGTGTGTTTTTGTGTCATTCCTGCTCCGTCTGAGCCATAAAACCTCTTCTTTCAGCACACAGAATGTTTTGGAGTCTGTGCACAGACAACGATTATTCGATTATTTAACAAGTTGACGACCATTTCTATAATCGATTAGTGGCGATTAATCGATTAACTTAAGAGAATTGTACAGTTTGGTGTAGGATCCACTTTAAGGCTGATCTTTATGTCTCGAGGGAGAAAAATGCATTGTAGGAAAACGGCCTTTGAAGTTACAATGTCCCATGGATGAGGTGGAATAAATGAAATAATAAAACATCTTTAGGAGCAGATTGGACAAGTCTCTGGTTTCCTCGTGAACGCCGTTATGTTGAGAGAGCAAACTGACCAAAAAACAAAACATTGAAAAATTGTTTAGCCTGTAGCGTCTCTTAATAATTTGGCTCCTGAACATTTCTCCAGAGACCAAACCATAGCAGGTGACGAGCTGTAAAACCTCACAGTGTGGTGGACCTCAGTCATTAACCACTGAAATGAATCAAGGGTTTTCTAAGTTCAAAATGTTCAGCTCCAGGTCTTGGCCGAAAACTAAAAGAACTGTATCCAGCTGTGAATAGTGAAAGTGAGAGCGTGCTGAATGATTAACTCTGCACTGTAGTATTTAGACGATTGGCAATAATTTTAAACTTAAAGAGCGTACAACGGGTTTTCATCATTTTCTAATTTTGACTTTTTCTGGTGTATTAATACCAGTTGTACTTGCATGCATTTTAGTTTTCAAGTCAAGTCAAGTCAAATTTATTTATAAAGCACATTTAAAAACAACCACAATGGCCCAAAGTGCTGCACAGACACAATATAAAATACCATAAGACAAAAACAGAACATGCAGAAACAATAATGCTCAAAGGAAGACTGTTCCAGAGTCTAGTTTTACACCAATCAAGCAGCCGTTTGTGGTGAAAAGTTGAATAATATGTTGAAGATTACAGGAAGTAAACAGACTGATGACATCACACTGGGGAGACGAAGGTTGTGCGTAATTTACACAAAAGAATTGACTTTTTTGACCCTTTAAACAATGGTTCAACAGACTAAAGCGTTTGCATGTATTTTTGTTTGTAAAATAAAAAAGTCTGTGACATTAGAGGGGTTTTGGCTCCGTGTACAGTGTGGTTGCTATGGTAATTTCCTTGTGTGATGTCATCGTTTACAACCAGGAAGTAAGACAAAAAACCTAAAAAACTGCTAAACCAGTATAACATCTGTGAAGCAATTGAACAAAAATTGAAATATATTTATCTTAACTGCATTTTAGTCAAATGAGTCGTCCGACCTGTCAGGGGCCCTTTAACAAATACGTGAAGACGGTCGTATTTATCTAAAGTCAAACCGTTTTTATCTTTTAAATCCTTTGAACAAGTCGTGCAGGCTTTTATCTCATCTCGTTTAGACCAGTGGTTCTTAAACTAGGGGTCGGGAGCCCAATTGGGGTCACGAAATGATT
Organism: Rhinogobius similis; assembly: GCA_019453435.1. NCBI lineage: Eukaryota > Metazoa > Chordata > Actinopteri > Gobiiformes > Gobiidae > Rhinogobius > Rhinogobius similis. Next base: position 4,124,259 of record CM033633.1, read on the forward strand.
TCCAGGGGTCCCCAGATGATGGGAAACAACTGATACAATCGTCTTAAACAAGGCTTGACACTTTTCAAATGCAGTGGTAAATGTAGACCCCTATTTATCATTTTTCTAGGTCTATAGTCTCGTTACATATAAGGCTAATTTATCAGTTTGCGTGTCGCCTAGTTTTTGTGTTTGGGGGTCGCGAATGTGAACTATTGTTATTTTCGGGGTCGCGATTGAAAAAGTTTGGACGACTGTAATGCACTTTTTTATGCCATTAGCATCATTTATTCTGCTTCGCTTTCCCGCTTACAGTTGGTCCAAAATTCTGCAGCGCCTTTTAACTGGAACCAGAAAACGAGAGCACATGACTCCGATTTTAGCGTATTTGCACTGGCTTCCTGTTCATTTTAGAGTTGATTTTAATATTTTATTGTTTGTTTTTAAAGCTTTAAATGGACTGGCCCCAGATCTCAGACCTCATCCAGATTTCTCGCCCCCCGCGCGCTTTGAGGTCCGAGGGCCAGCTCCAGCTCTAAGACCAGACTTAGAACCAGGGGGCGGGGCTTTCTCTGAGGTCGGCCCCAAACTCTGAACGTTCCGCCCCCCAGGTCTGAAAGGCCCCCACAGACGAGTGTTTAAGTCTCATCTTAATACTCACTTTTATTATCTGACTTTTTACACCGTGTGAGTGTGTGCTCCTCTGTGCTTTATCATTTTTTATTTATTTATTCAAAATTTTCTATTTTTCTTCATTTTCTACCGCTTATTCCCGTTAGGGGTCACGGGTGACTGGAGCCTATCCCAGTGACTTTGGGCCTTAGGCGGGGTACACCCTGGACAGTGGCCAACTCGTCGCAGGGCTGACACAGAGACAGAGACAAGGACAGACAACCATTCACTCTCACATTCATACACTATGGACAATTTAGAGTTGTCAATTAACCTACACAGTCATGTCTTTGGACGGTGGGAGGAGCCAGAGAACCCGGAGAGAACCCACGGTAACACGGGGAGGACATGCAGACTCCACTCAGAGAGATCGTGTGATGTTAGGGTGGAATTCGAGACCACGATGTTGGGGTGGTCTGGGATTCGAACCCCGATCTCCTTATTGAGAGGCAGAAGCTCTAGCCGTGCACCCCTTCAAAATTTATTCTAATTATTTATTTATTCTAATTATTATTTATTAAATTTATTCTTTAAATTGAGTTGTTATTATATACTTTTGTTTTGCTGTTTTATGTTTGTGTCTGTGCAGCATTTTGGAAACAGGTCTGTTAATAAAATGTGCTACAAATAAAGTGTAGCAAATATCCAGTGTAGAAATATCCATCCATCCATCCATCCATCCATCCATCCATTTTCTTCCGCTTATCCGGGGCCGGGTCGCGGGGGCAGCAGTCTGAGCAGGGACTCCCAGATTTCCTCCACCCCAGACACTTCCTCCAGCTGCTCCGGGGGGATCCCGAGGCGTTCCCAGGCCAGCCGAGAGACATAGTCCCTCCAGCGTGTCCTGGGTCTACCCCGGGGCCGCCTCCCGGTGGGACATGCCCAGAACACCTCCCGAGGGAGGCGTCCAGGAGGCTCCTGAACAGATGCCCGAGCCACCTCAGCTGGCTCCTCTCGACGTGGAGGAGCAGCGGCTCTACTCCGAGCTCCTCCCGTGTGACTGAGCTCCTCACCCTATCTCTAAGGGAGCGCCCAGCCACCCGGCGGAGGAAGCTCATTTCGACCGCTTGTATCCGCGATCTTGTCCTTTCGGTCATTACCCAAAGCTCATGACCATAGGTGAGGGTCGGAACGTAGATTGACCGGTAAATCGAGAGCTTTGTCTTTCGACTCAGCTCTTTCTTTACCACAACGGTCCGATACAGCGCCCGCATCACTGCAGACGCTGCACCGATCCGCCTGTCAATCTCACGCTCCATCCTTCCCTCACTCGTGAACAAGACCCCGAGATACTTGAACTGAGGCAAGGACTCTCCACCCATCCGGAGAGGGCAATCCACCTTTTTCCGGTCGAGAACCATGGCCTCGGATTTGGAGGTGCTGATCTTCATCCCAGCCGCTTCACACTAGGCTGCAAACCGTCCCAGTGCATGCTGCAGGTCCTGGTTTGAAGAAGCCATCAGGACGACATCATCCACGAACAGCAGAGATGAGATCCTGTGGTTCCCAAACCGGACGCCCTCCACGCCCTGACTGCGCCTAGAAATTCTGTCCATAAAAACTATGAACAGAACCGGTGACAAAGGGCAGCCCTGGCGGAGTCCAACATGCACCGGGAACAGGTCTGACTTACTGCCGGCAATGCAAACACAGCTCCTGCTCCGGTCGTACAAGGACCGGACAGCCCTTAGCAAAGGGCCCCGGACCCCATACTCCCGGAGCACCCCCCACAAGGCGCCCCGGGGCACACATCGAATGCCTGCGACAGCCTGGGCTGCAGTACGCTTGGCCTGCCGGTACCTGTCAGCTGCTTCAGGAGTCCCACGAGCCAGCAAGGCCCGATAGGACTCCTTCTTCAGCCTGACGGCATCCCTTACTTCCGGTGTCCACCACCGGGTTCGGGGATTGCCGCTGCGACAGGCACCAGAGACCTTGCGACCACAGCTACGAGCTGCCGCATTGACAATGGAGGTGGAGAACATGGTCCACTCGGACTCCATGTCTCCAGCCTTCCCCGGGATCTGGGAGAAGCTCTCCCGGAAGGTGTGAGTTGAAGACCCTGCCGACAGAGGGCTCTGCCAGACGTTCCCAACAGACCCTCACGATACGCTTGGGCCTGCCAAGTCTGTCCGGCTTCCTCCCCCGCCAGCGGATCCAACTCACCACCAGGTGGTGATCAGTTGACAGCTCCGCCTCTCTCTTCACCCGAGTGTCCAAGACACGCGGCCGAAGGTCAGATGATACGACAACAAAGTCGATCATCGACCTCCAGCCTAGGGTGTCCTGGTGCCACGTGCACTGATGGACACCCTTGTGCTTGAACATGGTGTTCGTTATGGACAAGCTGTGACTAGCACAGAAGTCCAATAACTGAACACCACTCGAGTTCAGATCGGGGGGTACCTCCCGATTACCCCTCTCCAGGTGTCACTGTCGTTGCCCACGTGGGCGTTGAAGTCCCCCAGTAGAACAATGGAGTCCCCGGGCGGTGCACTGTCCAGTACCCCCCCCAGGGACTCCAAGAAGGTCTGGTACTCTGCACTGTTCGTAGGCCGACACAACGGTGAGAGACCTGTCCCCCACCCTAATGCGGAGGGACGCGACCCTCTCATTCACCGGGGTAAACTCCAACACGTGACGGCTGAGCTGTGGGGCTATGAGCAAGCCCACACCAGCCCGCCGCCTCTCCCCGCGGGCAACGCCAGAGAAATGGAGCGTCCAGCCCCTCTCAAGGAGACGGGTTCCAGAGCCCAGGCTGTGCGTGGAGGTGAGGCCGACTATATCTAGTCGGAAGCGCTCGACCTCCCGCACAAGCTCAGGCTCCTTCCCCCCCAGCGAGGTGACATTCCATGTCCCTAGAGCCAGTTTCTGCGTCCGGAGATCCGGTCGTCGAGGTCCCCGCCTTCGACTGCTGCCCGGATCACTTCGCACCGGCCCCTTATGGATCCTCCTGCAGGTTGTGGGCCAACGGGAGGACGGCCCCATGTCGCTCCTTCGGGCTGTGCCCGACCGGGCCCCGTGGGGAAAGGTCCGGCCACCAGACGCTCGCCGTCGAGCGCCCACCCCAGGCTTGGCTCCAGGGTGGGGCCCCGGTAACGCCGATCCGGGCGACGTAAACGACCTTGTTGTTGTGCTATTCATAAAGGGCTTTTGAACCGCTTTTAGTCTGACCCGTCACCCAGGACCTGTTTGCCATGGGTGACCCTACCAGGGGCATGAACCCCCCGACCACATAGCTCCCAGGATCATTTGGGTACTCAAACCCCTCCACCACGTTAAGGTGGCGGTTCAAGGAGGGGTAAAGAGGAATAATAATTTTTAACCCTAGACTGTTTAAAGGAAAGATATTCTGCATTTTCCTGTTGTTATTATCCCTTAAACCTGCTCTTGAGTGCCTTCAATCTGCATCTCATGTTTTGAAACAAAAATAAAAGTTTATTTTTCTTTAAATGACAGGATTAATCAGCCTTTGCCAAAAGACACTGAGTACATCCAGCCAGCAGATGGCGCCTGGCAGTCACACATTCTAGTGAAGTTAGCCGTACAACAACATTACGGTGCAGATGAGCAGCAGCAGTGAACGTGTTTAGAGTCTGTGATGATTAAAGGGCTTAAAACAGCAGAAGATTCTCGGATAAATGACGTAGATCAGTGTTTCCCAACCAGGGGTACGGGGTCCCCAAGGGGTACTTGAATAGTTTCAGGTTTTATAAGAAAATTACATGCACTTTTAAAATTAAATTAAATTATAAAGTCATATCAGTCGTAAATTTTGCATCTTTTCGGAGTTTACTGGACCATAAATATAATTAAACCAAACATGTAATAATTGACAATATGTGATTACTAAACCCATTTATTTGCCTGAAACTCAAGTTAAGGGGGTTCTTAGACTTTTACTGAATAAAAAGGTTATATTAGTTGTAAATTTAGCACATTTTTGGAATATATTGGACCATAAATATAAATATAAATAAACCTAAAACAGTATAGTAATAATTGATAATATGTGACTAGTAAATCCATTCAACCCACTCAAGCTAAGGGGAACTCTGAGTGGGAAACAAATCTTACAGGGGGTACTCCAGACAAACCACTGACGTAGATGATCTGAAAATACGTCCCAGAAATGAGGACGTTAAGACGGAAGTGTTTTTGACAGTGGGAGGATTTTCTAAAACTATTCCTCAAAACTATAATAACAATTCCTTCTCAATACTTAAAAAATAAAGAAAATATAAAAGAAAAAGTGTAGGCTATATGAACAACAAGTTTGGTCTTGGTATGGTCTTGGTTTGGTCTTGGGTTTGTCTTGGTTTGGTCTTGGGTTTGTCTTGGTTTGGTCTGGGTTTGGTCTGGGTTTGGTCTTGGTTTGGTCCTGGTTTGGACTTGCTTTGGTCTTGGGTTTGTCTTGGTTTGGTCTTGGTTTGGTCCTGGTTCGGTCCTGGTTCGGTCTTGGTTCGGTCTTGGTTCGGTCTTGGTTCGGTCTTGGTTTGGTCCTGGTTTTGTCTTGGTTTCTGCTTTAGACCTGGTCTGACTTTGGGATTGTCCTTGTTCTGAGCCGGTTGGAATCTAATCCTGTCCTTGTTTTATTCAGTTATAAATCAGCAATTTTGGAGAGCAGTGTTTCTAAAGCATTTTTATTTTCTCATTAACAAAACAGATATAGTGTTGGGGATATTTTGCGTGACCCAAAATGCTGCCAAAGTTTCGCCATGTCGTGCACCTCCGGCCCAGACACCACGGCCCTCCGAAAAATCTGGCATTCGGGAAAGTAAAGTTGAATAAACCTGCTGTAGATTGACAAATGTCTTCCACTTTTATCGCAAACTCTGGCGCACACATGAACTTTACTGTCAGTTCATTTTAGGCTTCACAAAGTCCTGACTCAGCTGCATTCCTGCTCCGAATCCCTCGCTCCTGGCTGCCCTCACGCTCCTCTGCTCTTTAATTAAGTCTTTATTCACACTTTTCCTGTCTCCTCCGCGGGCACGGCGCTAAACACACGTGTAATTTACCTGGAAAACCGCACGACACGACGGGCTTTATGTCTCACCCTGAAAAACAGATGCAGCGGGTCCTGTTCATCGCGGGCCATTGTCGTTAACGGCGTCGGCTCAGCGAGAAACAGGAAGCCCCCGGGACGAAGCAAACGTGGCCGGGTGGAGGATCAGAGATGTACGGAGGCGTGTTTCCTTTGGGTTCAGTCTTGTAATTATTAAACTGATGCATTTGAGACTGGAAAACAGAAAGATTGTGAGTCAGAGGCACTTTATTGACAGTAAGGGTTAAAGTTAGAGTGAAAATACATGGATTTATGACACTGTACTTGAGAAATATATTGCAGACTCATGCATAATTGATTTATACTGCAAAAATGAACCTATATATTAGTTAAAATGTCTTTATTTAAGGGTTCTAAACATTTAGACTGGTTAAGATGAGTTCAGGTGAGACCAAGTGAGAGAGGATAAGATAAGATAAGATGAGATAAGAGATCCTTTATTTGTCCCACAATGGGGAAATTCCACTGTTGCAACACACAGTTTAGGACAGGAATGAAAGGAATAGGCACATGCAATAAAAATAGGATAAATTAACATGTTAATAAAAAATACAATATAAAGTATAAAGTGCACACTCTTATTTACAGAAAAAATGGTAACTAAAGTGGCTTAAGTGTATGTAATATACAGTAAGTGACTATGGTGAGGTAAAGTGTATTAATAGTATGTTAAGTTATATTGCACATGATTATAACAGGTGAATGACACATGTTAGAGTATTGCACATGATTATACCGGAACGTAGATTAACAGTAAATCGAGTATTTCAAATGAAATTCACATTTTCAGTTATTTAAGGGTTTAAAATGCATTAACATGCGAATAATAAAACTTTCACTCGATCTGTACTATTTCCCTCCACCTGCACAGTTCTGGCGCTGCTGTGATTCGTGAGACTGCTGTTGTTTCGGGTCTGCAGTCTTACATTTCTCACTGTTTATTGCTCTTATTAATCGATAGTTCTGGGGCTCAGTAGTTAATGTGTTTGTTTTTGCTTGTGTTTTCCAGAGGTGCACGGGACAGAGACTCCGCCCCTGATCCGGAGGCCGCCTCTGGACCCTCGAGCGTGGCAGGAGGCGGCTCTGAAGCAGCACCTCAAGGACATCAGGACCAGGATGAAGTCCTGCCCCCTGGACGAGAACCGGGCTCCCAGGGTCCCACTGGTGAGACAAACACGAACCTGACCTTTGTTATCAACTCAAGCTTATTATTCTGCCCAGTTTTACTTCCGACAGCTTCTCAGGGGCGTCAAAGGGTTTCCCCAGGGCCCAGGGCAGGGAAGGGCCCTCAAAAGCACACAATGGTCTATTTTTCTCAGTTGTATTTTTCAACTTTTTGAACTATTTTTGTTTGTAATTCAAAGCACTGTGGTTGATTTAAGTTCTTGAGAGTATAAGTACGATTATGCACGACGTCTGAGGGCCCCTTCACTCAGCAAAGAGGAACTTTATTGTTTAGTTGTTAACAAATAAAACTAGTGATTATAATTTGCAGTTAGTGTATTTTCGTTTAGTAATAGTACAGTATGTTCTGAAATGGATGAAATGAAAAGCAAACAGCACTGTATCACAACATAAACTGGGAGCTACACAAGATGTCTATAAATTTATTAAGTAGTTATTGTTTAGATGTGGTTTTTACAAACACTTGTGTTCCACCAATAGGGAAAGAAAATCTTTATTTTAGATTTTAAGGTTTTCTATGGCAAAAACAGCAAAAATAAGAAGATATGGAGTGGATTTGTTGAAGATTTAAATACAGTTTGCTTGTACTTATCTGTAAAAATGGTTGTTTTGGCGTGAATTCCCGTGCAGTTGTTGTCTTTTGGAGGCAGTTTGGGTCAGATACATACAGTATACAGTTTTGCCACACCCCCTTTTAGTCCATTAATAAGTCTTTAGTCAACCAAGGATTTCTTTAGTCGACTACAGTTAGTTTTTAAAACATTTTTTAAAAGGCAGAAAAACACAAACAACAGAATACAACCAAAGAGAGTAGAGGAAAAGGCGGTAAAACACACACAATTCAAAGTAAAGTGTGTGTGTTTTTCTGTTTATTGTGACCCCCAGCACTGTGAGCCCAAGACAAATTTCCCTTCGGGGACAATAAAGTTTAACCTAACCTAACCTAAACTTTCCAATTTGTACAAAGTCTATCAATTTTCAAATTAAGTTTCAAATTAGGGAATGAAAAAAACCCAATAATAACCAAATCTGAACGGGTAAGTATGTCATTTGCAAAATGATGTATTAAGGGCCCACCGAGATGGTTTGTACCCGGAGCCCAGAAAGTGGTGCTACGGCCCTGCTGTGGGCACTGTGTCGGCATTTTGGATAAAGCAGGAATTCTGATCTTTTAAATGGAGAACTAACAGTCTTGCTGCTAAAATATTATGTAAAGTTGTCAAATTTGTGTAAAATGTAAGGTCTGGGTGATATGGCAAAACATGTACTCTAATTTTCTTTGGGCAGATCATGATTTAGATTTCATCACAATGTTTTTCATATTGCCTTTAATAGAGCTGCATGATTTCAGAAAAAATATCTAATTGTGATTTTTCTGACTAGTGCGATTGTGATTAGATTTGAAATTTATGTTTTGATAATAGGATTCAGTTCAAATTCACATTTTAAACACAATTTTTGTCATGTTTTTGTCACATTCAGTTGTGTTTGTCATATTTAAACGCGTCTTTGTTGTTTTTAGTCTCATTTTGGTGCATTGAGTCGCGTTTGTTGGCGCGTTTTTGTCGCTTTTTAATGAATTTTTATCACTTTTGGTCGTGCTTTTGTCGCTGGTTTCAGAACATGTTTGTACAAATTCAAACTACAGTGTTTGCAGTTTTTATTCAAATCAAAGCAACACATTTTGTTGTTTGTAGAAGAAATGATTGCACTTCAAACATTGCGATTTTCTAATTGCATCCATTACATGTGCGGATTTGGTTCAATTGTGCAGCTCTGGCCTTTAAGAGGTAAATAAAGTCATCTGCTCAGAGGCTTCAGAGGCTAAACAACAGGAGAACCCGTGTTTCAACAGTCAGCTGCATTAAAGAGACAAACAGTATCACAACACAACAACAGATTGTCACAGGGACGAGCCCACGATTCCGTTTTTTTCACCCGGCTCTAGTTCATGTGCGACAAAAAGTCAAGACTGCTGCTGGTGTTGATTTCCCTCCAGCGGGTGCGCACAGAACAAACGCATGCGGTCCATAAGTTCACGTCCCGCTCTGAACTCTCGGTCTCAGCCCCCTGGAGAGCGATAATCTTCCATAGGGATAAATGGCCCTTTTGAATACAATGAAGGCGAGGAATGCAGCCCCTGGTCGATGTGAGGTCCCACAACAACAACTGAAGCAGAGCGCGTCAACCCAGAACACTGTACACACTGGAAAAATGTACAACCTTAAATAAGAAAATTAGTTAAAAAGTGATTGGATTCGTAGTATTTATCTTGATTTGAACACAGTTAGACCGTCTTAAAATAGGATTTGCCAATAGAACAAGTACATTTGTTCTTATTTATTTGTTATTATATTAAGTGAAGTAGCGTCTTTTTTCTAATTTCAAGATAGAAAATGCTTGTCTTTTTCACAATTTAACTAAAACAAGATATTTTATGCTTGTTCCATTGGTAATCTTACTTCAAAATACACTCAAAACAAGGTAAATACTACTTATTTCAAGCACTTATTAACTTGTTATCTTATTTAAGACCATATTTTTTCCAGTGCAGATCTTTACTCTGGGTTTGTCAACGGTAATTTTTGTTGTTTTAATAAATAGAGCTTACATTGGTCTAATAATGTCACATATTGCTGCTTTTACATACCGCTCCAGACAGAAAAACGGTATTAACTTTGATCTATGGACCCTTTAGAATGCAATGTCATCAAAATTCCGGAATGGTTGACTGTAAATTTGTCAGTTATTAGCTCACGTTAGATCTGAATTCCAATGGCTTTAATATTTTACGTACACGTTTGAATTTCCAGGGTAGAAATGTCAAGTTAGTTTGATTTTCTGTTACTGAGGATGGACAAAATACACTTTTCTAGCCTTAAAGTTGTATTTGAGCTTAAAAAAAATGCTAGTTTATGGTAAAGTATCGAATATATGTCTAGATAAAACGAAAAATGATTGTGAGGTCAACATTTCTGTGAGTATTTTTCCAGTAAAACCCATAAATCTGGATTGTTCCTTCATCAAAAATGCAAAGAGTTTATCATAATTTCCTAAAACATAATGTAAAATACAATAATAAATGTGTTTAAAGCAGCTCTGATGTCACTCACATGTGTCCAAGGCTTTTACTTTTACAAAACCTGGATTTTGTGAAATTCTGAGGTTAATCCCAGTTTGTCCAGTGAAATCACATTGTGTTCCACTTCACTTTTGCCTTGATTCTGAATTTAGAATGTTTTTGTTCACAAACTTTTAAAGGGATACAGTAGAAGGATGTTTGAACCTCCAAGATCACCCTCTCGTCCATGGTCTTGAATACCAGATCTGATGAGGTGCAACACACTCTACGACCCCCGTACCATCGGTTATGACGTAATGTTTACAGCACGGAGGACGTAAAAGTCGTAGAGAGAACACATTGGTTTGATTTTGAAAAAATACCTGTAGCTCGTAGGATTTCCTGTTTGTCTCGACTCAAAGGAAAAATATAATGCATTTGTCATCGTTATTATCCTTTAAACCTGCTCTTGAGTGCCTTAAATTTGCCGCCTCATGTTTTGAAACACAACAAAGTGTATTATTGATTAAATGACAGGATTTACCAGCCTCTGTGAAATGACATTTACTGCACTGCACTGAGTACACAATCTACAGAAGTTGGCGCTGAACAGATGCTTCGGGGCGGGTTTGCAGCAGCAGTGAATGTGTTTAGAGGCAGAAATGAGCAGAACAAGTCTGTGATGATTTAAGGACTTAAAAGAGCAGAAGATTCTTAGATAAATAACATTTGAAATCTGAAACTACGTCCCAGAACCAGGAAGTTCAGCAGGACGTGTGTTTGACAGCGGGAGGGGGGAGGATTTTCTAATAAACATTCCTCAAAACAGCGTGAATGCAGCTGAATGCAACTCCAGGTGTGTTTTTGATGATGGAACATGGTTAGAACAGGGATAAAAACTCAAAAAAGTCACTGTAGCAGAATCTGTGTCCTGTGAGAATAAATCAACATGATACATTTGTCATCGAACGAAGAACAATCTGTATTTCGTTTGAGGACACAGACAGGTCATGTTCATGAAATATAAAATAAGACTTGTACATACCTTCCCTCTGGGGCAAATGTCCTCATCCTGACCCCGTGTTTAAAGCATGTTTGGAGCATAAGTTCATGTCCCGGGCTCAACTCCGGTCCCGGCCCCTTGAGGTGTGATAATCCTCAGGCTCCATATGAAGCTGCTCCATAGATACATGACCCTGTTCTGTACAATGAGGCTGAGGAATGCCCATACGTTTAACACCACCTCCTGCCCTCGCCTTTGTGCAAAACAAAGACCGGAGCGTTCTGGGAATCGCACCCTCGCTCCACTGTTAACGGGCAAGGCACTGTGGGGGACCATTGAGTAGAGAGTATATGTCATGATTTAAAGGACTCACATTATTCAGAACATCCACTGTACAAAAGCGTTTAGTTCATATTGCAACTCATTCTAAGCCACGAACGCCTTCTGATAATTTATTCATGAAACTCAATATTCTTAATATTTCTGATATTATTATCCATCAAATATGTATATTTATGTTTCAAATTCTTTTTAATAGAACTACCATTCCTGAACACTTCATATTTTAGGTTCAAAGTGATGCAGAGATTCATCGATACAAAATGTGTCACATCAAGAGCTCAGTTTTTCCTGCGATGTACACTGTGGAGTCAATTTTCTCATTTGGCTAATGACAGCAAATCAAAACTGTCATTCAAAAAAGTTTAAGGAGGTATTTAATACTTCATTGAAATTAGTTTTTGATTATAATTAAACCTGTATGTGTAAATGACATGTTACCTGCACAGCTACAATTGTGTTCCGTTTGTGTCCTTTTGTGCTTTTTTCCTGCACCTACTTCTTATTTACTGTATATTTTTGTTTGTTTTTTCATTTTATATGTGCAAAATAAACTGAGCTTTTAACCACACGTTCTAATCTAATTCTAAAATTGTTCTCTCGTCGTTTTTAGCTTAATTCACGCTTGTTTACTCCTTCTCTGAGCCTCACAAAAACATTCAGTTTCAAATTTCCCTGATTTGTGATGTCAAAGATAGCCCTCCAGAGGTCTCCGGTGCTGTTTTTAAGTCCAAAAATCCTCACAGACTCTGAGCATTTCCGACTCAAATCACCTTCGTTACAACTGCGTGCTTACATTAGTATGATGGGACAATCTAGCTTTTGTTTATTTCCCCATGGTAATTCCCTCAGCTGCCAGTAGATGGAGCGCTAACACATGAGGGAACGCCTGACAGGGAAAGTTATGTGTTTTTTTTCCAATACATAAGTTATTTTCCAACGCTTCGCCTCATTTAAACGTTAATAAACTTTATTTCTTTGCGGTGTCAGAAAATAAATGCATTAAAATCCTTTGCTGATCCACAAGAGAAATGGCTCGGACACAGCATTTTCGCTCACACGCTGCTATTCAGTGACCGGAGCGAAAAACACGCAACCGTTCTTGTTTTGTCGTCGGTTGTTAATGAGCGAGGCGTTGGTGGTCCTCTCTGCAGATCGGAGTTTGTGTTTTTGTCCTGGTTTAGCGGCGATAAAACAGGACAAAAACACAAACTCTGTTCTTGTTTTGTCGTCGGTTGTTAATGAGCGAGGCGTTGGTGGTCCTCTCTGCAGATCGGAGTTTGTGTTTTTGTCCTGGTTTAGCGCCGCGCTCGTCATCGGGGCGAGTCTGCAGCTGCAGAGGAGAGCGAGGGCCGTGTGGGTGGCCATCAGAGGTCACAAACATCTGTCAAACAACATTATGAACGCAACTTTGAACCATGACATCCGATCTGGAAGATTCTGACGGTTTAGAGCAGGGATGTTCAACTGAAGGCCCGCAGGTCAAATCAGGCCCTCAAAGGGATGTGATTCGGCCCTCAACCCATATCCAAAGATAGAGAAAATATTTTAGCTCTCGTTAGTGGTTTAGTCCTGCTTTAGATCTGTTAGATCTGTTTTTTCCCCAGTTTTGTACCAGTTTTGTACTGCTTTAGTCCAGGTTTAGTCCTGCTTTAGTATTGGATTAGATCTGGTTTTAGACACATTTTTTGTCCTAGTTTTGACCTGGTTCTTGTCCTGGTTTAGACCGGATTTTGTCCTGGTTTAAATCTGTTTTTTGTCCCGGTTTTAATCCTGGGTTAGACTCAGTTTAGTCCTGCTTTGGTCCAGGTTTAGACCCGGTTTAGTCCTGCTTTAATATTGGATTAATCTGGTTTAGACACAGTTTTAGTCTTAGTTTTGACCTGGTTCTAGTCCTGGTTTAGACCTGGTTCTAGTCCTGGTTCCAGGCCTAGTATAGACCTGGTTTTGTCATGGTTCTCATGTTTTTCTAATTCTGACTTGGTGGGAGGGCACCTGTGTTGCAGTTGCAGTTTGAGATGAAATTTAAAAAAATAAAGGTTAAAAGAGTTCTGAATGGGAATCTCTCTGTGATGTCATCAAATAGCGACATACTGAAAATACAGAGACAATTTACACACATCTGACAGTTAGAGGAATTACCTCTAACTATGTCATACTTGTGCTTAGGTCTGGGCAATACGTGATACAAATCGAATCGTGAGCTGGTCCCTGTGACAATCTGCTATTTTTATGAAATCGTCGTATCATGATTGACTGTTTGTGTCTTTAATGCAGCTGTCTGTTCAAACACACTTTTTCTCCTGTTGTTTAGCCTCTGAAGCCTCTGAGCCTCTTAAAGACCAGAGCTGCACAATTAAACCAAATCCACACAAAATTACAACTTTACACTTTACTTTGGATTTGTTCAAACATCTTCTGAAACACGTAATAAAAGCGCAAACCAAAAGTCATAAAAATGCGCTCAAAAATGTCAAAAACGCGTCTACAAACAACAAATGTGACTCAATGCACCAAAACGCAACTAAAATCTTAACTTAATATGGCAAACACAACTGGACGTGACAAATCATTTTTTGCCATATCGCCCAGCCCTACTTATGCTCATGTTCAACCAGGAAGTGACATTATAAACTTTACAAAAACTGTCAAACTGGGGACAAACAGGCAAAATGTTTAGGGCCTCTGACAGATTGAAATACACATTTAACTAAAATGCAGTTAAGATAAATATATTCACATTTCTACTAACATCTTTACAAATTTAACCCCAATTTAGCTATATTTTAGGTTTTAAATTTTACTTCCTGGTTGTAAAGTATGACATCACGCTAGGAAATTACCATAGCAACCACACTGTACATTGGCCAAAACTCCTCTAATGTCACAGATTTTTTCATTTGACGAAGAAAAACACACGTGAACGCCTCTATTTTATTGAATCAAAGTTTAAAATGTCAAAAAAGTAGTTTATTTCGTGTAAATTATGCATGACCTTTGTCTCCCCAGCGTGATGTCATTGATTTGTTTACTTCCTGTAATTGTCGACAGATTTTTCTCCACAAACAGCGACCTGATCGGTGCACAACTATAATTTGTATTTACACGAAGTAGTCAAAATTAGAAAATCATAAAAACCCGTCATACGCACTTTAAATATACAGTGATCCCTCGTTTATCGTGGGAGTTGCGTTCCAAAAATAACACGCAAAAAGTGAAATCCGTGAAGTAGTCACAGCTTTATTTTTTATTATTTTACAATGCAATACTGAACTATGGAATGAAACCAAAAATCAAAACCTGTTTTAAAGCCCAAAATGTGTTTACAACAATAATTTTAATATAGTAATACAAGGTTGTAAACATTGTCACTGGTGTATTTCACAGTCTGTGCCTCTTGGTCCTGACTCCGCCCCCTGTAGCGTCTGTTTCTACTGAAGGCGCACGAGTCTTTCTCCGACAGAAGAACATTGTTATGTGTAGTTGTTGGCGCTCTTTCTTTTTCTGAGCAAGAAGATTTTTATAAACGGATATGCCCCCTTCGATTATATTTGAGAACTAGACAACAGTAAAGCCCCTGAGCCAATCAGGATTCAGAGCACAATGCACTGTAAAAATATCCGCACTGTAAAAAAAAAAAATCCGTGAAGCAGCGAAGCCGTGAAAGATGAAGCGCGATATAGCGAGGGATCACTGTAACTCATGTTCACTGCGTGTTTTCAGATCTGGAGAATAAAACGGCACGTACAACAAATGACTGACTGCATCCTGTTGTTGTTGTTGTTGAACAGAGTGCGTGTCAGATGGAGCTGGACAAAGTCATGGAGGAGGTTTCCAAAATCACCACCGAGGACCACAGGGGACCTCTGGAGAACCTGTCCGAGCTCAAGTTCCCCAACTGTGACCGCTTTGGCCTGTACAACATCAAACAGGTGAGCTGCCCATGCTCGTTCAGTCGTTTTGGTTGAACACTTAGACCCTATTTTCAGGAAAACACACGATTCGCGCATTTGGAAGAAAAAACAAGGTGCGAAGAAAACTGTTTTTAAATTTGTTTTTAACCCAACAGCTCTCAAATCTCTTAGATCTTTGCGCAATCAGGCCCTGAAAATTCTTGACAGAAAGCCAAGGCGCTACCACCACTGCCATATTCTAGAAAAATTCAAAATACTAAGTTTCGACAATCTGATCAGGTACTCTGATATCCGCCTGGTGCATGACGCCGCCTCCTCTTAAGACCTACAGCCTCAACTCACAAGTCGAGTGTTAAGATCTGTGTCTAGAGGTGATTGTAATATTCCTAAAAGAAAGTCTGCCTTTTCCCAATCAGCCTTTTCTTACAAAGCCACCAAGGAATGGAATGGGCTGCCAGACAATCTAAAGAATTTGGCCGATTTCTACCACTTCTCTCGGGCGTCAAAAACTGGATTCAGGAGCACCAAACCTGCTCACTGTAACAATACCAAGCGGGTATCTCTCCATCAGATGTGACCCTCGTGGGTATCACCAGATCACCAGACCAATAGTGTAATATGACCTTGTTCATTGATAATACCATCAGGTACAGAGCTATCAGATGTGACCCTCGTGGGGATCATCTGTATTTCTTGCTTTTATTTGCCAAGGACTACAGATAGAAATTAGCTTTTTTGCTAAATCTGGTGCAGCCATCTTTTTAATGCAACTGCACATTGTCCTTTAAATAAAAAAATAAATAAATAAAAGTGACAAAAGCTGCGGTACATGTACAGTCGGTGCTGACTCTCTGTACGGTACGCAGAAGAAATCTTGAACTTGTTTGCTTCTCGGGGAAAACTTTAAGACGATTTGCTTTTCTGAGGCATTTCTGGCGGACTCTAAAGTAAAAGTAAGCATGATTTTTGTGCAGTTTCTTGTACAGATTGAAACCTATGACGCGTAAAATAGTTGATTTGCAATTGTGGGTCAGTCGAGCGCTTCTGCTCACAGCCAATCACTGCACAGATCGGGGCACCGCTTTCTTAGTGTCCAGTATTTTTGAGCTGAGAACGGTCCCCCGACCCCAACGAAACCACCTCTCTATTCGATTTCAGAGGAGCTGTAATGTAGCAAGTCCATAACGTAGGCTGATGCTAAAATAAATAAGTCAGAGACAAAGTTTTAAAATGTTTATTGATGAATTGATTGGTGTAAAAGTGAATTACCTGTAAAGTAAAATAAATGTGATTAAAGTGCAAGAACGAAGTGAAATATTTACATGAATGATTGTTTAAACGAACTGCTGAGCCGAGATCAAGACCAAAACACTTAAACAACTCAACATAAACTCACAAAACCTAAACAGGATTCGATTGCCTCGATAGTTCGGTTCGTTTGGGTAATTGTAAATGCGCAAGCAAACGCTGATCCTAAACAAAGAGCGAAACCAAATCTAATGATCCACGACGCGCTATGACGCACGTGAGGCTCGGAATCAAAACAAACTCCTCGTTTGAGATCGATAACGGGATAAATGACAGGCGAAACATGCCAAGAAGCAGGAAAACGCCAGATTATGATCACATGAACATAGATCACAGTTTTCAGGGTTTATTTACATAACATAAACAGTACGGCTAAATAAACCCAAAAAACAAAAAGTAACCTATTGCTGGCTTAGATGTGGAAAAAAGTCTATATTCATCCATTATTAAGCTGTACAACTAGTCTACACGCGCAGATGACATAGACAAACATTCAGAGCGCTTATTTAGTTATTTAGTTAATTAATAGTTAGTTAATATACTACTCAACTACTTACTCATTTTCGTCTCACTCATCTCTTCGCCTCACAATGAAAGTACATTTCGGTTGTCGCTCACACTGAGCCCAAACATGTGGGGTTGGTCTTGGGATAGATCCATAAAAACAAAAACTATATAAAGTCCAACAACGCTGCAGCCCCGCTTCCTATTTGTTTAGCTGTGACGCGGATCATGCAGAAGCCAACCAGGCCAACGGAGTCGAGTCTCTTCCTCGATGTTTCACTGTGCAATTCTGTTATGCAGCGCCTCTACAGGCGAGGAGAGGTGTGTGTCACTGTAGAATTCTAGTTTGATAAAAGTGTAGTTTGTGAACGCCAAACGCTGTTGCAACATTGGTCTCCAAATGCGAGAGAATATTGTGAAGTCCTTTGACTCAGTGAAGCACTACGCCCTCACCTGTCACCTGTCATTAATGACAAGTGTGAGACTCCTGGGAATACAGCACCATCTACTGGAATCACAGGATTTTGACTGATATAAAGTTTCAAATGATAGCTAAGCAATAAGTATGTTAAAACGTGGAAGTGAAACGAGACCGTCTATGACTACTACCTTCAATAGACTAACTAGCCAAGTTGTCGGCTTTTAACAAGCTTATAAGGCTCCTGAACTGGAAAAAAACATATCATGCATAAGCCTTTTAAAAAATGTTTTAACACAATTTATATTGCAAAGCTCAAGAGCAACAGACCCACCTTTCTCTTCTTTGACCAGCAACTTAATATTGTTGGTTGAGTTTTGTTTGCCCGTTTCATGATAGCATCATAGCAGTCAAAACATGGTCAAAACTATCAACTTGTTAAACTGACTGACGACGGACATACGCTGCACTGACAGAGACAGGAGAGGGAGGGGTGAGAGAGCGCGGCCTCGGTGTGGGCGATACCACGTCTACAGCTGAGAGGGGGGTGCGTAGTCAAAAAGTAATATTTTTGTTGTTGATTTAATTGTTTTAACTACTCCTGGAGATTTCTTTTAACAAATAAAATATAGTATATGATTTAATATTAAAAATGGTCTGAAATATTGGGGGGGTTGAATGTACTAGATCAAAATATTGGGGGGGTTGTATTTTACGCCCGTGTGTGTATAAATAATACATAGATATATCATTCTGGACGTGCCACGCGAGACTGGAAGTGCAAAACGAATTGGTCAAAAGATTTTTGCAAAGAAGAAAACGATTTTACAAAAAGAAAACACTATTACAAAAAGAAGAAACCATTTTGACCAAAAGAAGATAACAATTTGACAAAAAGAAAACAATTTTATCAATTTGTATCTGTTTATCAAGCGTTTTATTCCACGAGAAGCAGGAAGTGAGCCATTTGTTAGCTTCACCGCTCTGGGCTCAAAGACGGGTGAAAAGTGCTTGTAAACTCATGGAGGTGAATATTTAAGGTGCAGCACAGCAAAAAATGTATATCCAGCCATGTTTGGAATGACTTGAATTTATCGTTTTTATCTGGATTTGACTAGTTTTGACTCGATGGGATTGAATTGATGAAATGATGCAGAATATTTCACTGGTTTCAAAGTATTTATGATCATACGATAGTTTAGCTTAAAATAAGAAAAATAATTTGCCAATGGAGTAAATAAATTTGTCTTAACCCACTGACAGATAATTCCGCTTGAAGTAAGAAGATATGGATTGAAAAAAATCAAACGATTTGAAACAAGTAAAATAATCTAGTTCCATCAAATAAATAGTCTTAACCAGTCAAGCCGTCTGAAATTAAGATTGATATCCTGAAATGAAGACAATTTAATTTGTGTAATGCAATGTGGGACTGCATTATGAAAGTGAGAGATACATGAGACCGATGGAAAGACTTTGACTAGTTTTGTTTTTCAATGTTTCAAAAAAAGTAAAAATATGGCACAGCGCAAGATTTTTCCTTTTCACCTGCAGTGTCTCAGATAAACTTAAATCATCGTTATTGCATGGCTTCACCGTCGATTTAGACATCAGAAAAATGCAAATACAATTCTTATTTTCGTATAAAACATTAAAGGTCCTGTGCCTGATTTGTACGGTTTAGAAACAGGAAAAACAGAACTAGTGCACGTTCCTGATTTTCTTTGCATGTAATAAAGTAAAATCTGTGTTGCTCCAGCTCAGATCTATTGTAAAAGCATGTATTTAGTGAAAATGAGACCACAACTTGTTCTCTGCATCTGTTTATAGAGCATTTTATTTAACGGAAAGCAGGAAGTGTGTCGTTAGCATGCTAATGTTTGTTAGCTTTACCCTGGACAACAAAGAGACTCGTGAAAACTGCTTCTAAACTCATGGAAGTGAATATTTATGATGCTGGGACTGCATTAGGAACATGAACAATAAATGTGACTGAAGTTTTTCTGTAAGAGGAGTTAATTTATGGAACAATTTGGAGGAGACATTAAAAGACTCTAAAAGTATTTACACTTTTAAAACAAAATTTAGATCCAATGTAAAAAAAAATATCAAGAAATCGAAAGAAAGAGTGTGTGAGTGCGTTTGTACAGATCAGTAACTGTTTGTGTCTGTTTATATTATACATATTTATGGATATAAAAAGTGTTATTTGTGCCTGTGATTATAGATTTCTATTATGTTCATCTGTCGCTCTCTGCACGTCATACTTTAAGTTATTAGGGTTCGGCAAAATAAGTGTTAAACTTCAGCCTAAACCCTTTCAGTCTGTAAAATGTTTTCTTTCTTTATTCATATGCTTTTTTTGTTTGTTTTGTTTTTGTATTTCTATGGACCGAAGAAAAATATAATAAACTAACTAAATAACTAACTAACTAACTAACAGGTGGTAGATGTGATTACAGGTGATATATCATTTTTGTACATAATATATAATAAAATATATATTCTTAAAAAAAAAAAAAAAAGTAAAGACTTTAACATCAACTAGTTCTGTTTCAAAACTGTAAAATTAAGGCCGATGTTACTGGGATAGACTCCAGTGACGGGAAAGCAGTAGCAAATTAATGAATAAACAAAACAGACTTTTAATCATTTCATATAATCCAAATGTTTTCTTCAAAGTTTGAATTGAACATGTTTTTTCTTGGTCCCAACTCTCACTAAATGTAGATTAATTCTCTATGCACAGCTCTGCTTTAACTTTATACATTTAAACTGAAGTGCTATGAAAAATCTTGCATTTATTGAGACTTTTTTACATTCCTCAGTCACAGCAAAGGGTTCTAGCACCGGAGTTTACCTTCAGTACTTTTTTTTTTTTTTTTTGCATTTTAGATCCACCTGAACTGTTTTATTGCAGTAGATTATGAGCGTTTTCTTCTCTGGAGTATTTATGGACATCTGTGGTATTTTTATAAAGCAGAAGTATCAACGTGGCAGCTCGTTTATTAAATCTCAGAACAGACCAGAGAGTGGACGAAAGGCAAGACGCTTTTATGGATTAAAGGTGAGATTCAACATTACATTGTGCAAGTTTTGTTCTTGTTGTTTAGTTGCTTTTGGCTCGTTTTCTGGAAGAAGAAGCTCAGTCTGGAACCCAAAAGACATCACACTTTAGTCCTGGTTTAGACCTGGTTTAGTCCTAGTTTAGTCCTAGTTTAGTCATGGTTTAGTCCTGGTTTAGTCCTAGTTTAGTCATGGTTTAGTCCTGGTTTAGACCTGGTTTAGTCCTGGTTTAGACCTGGTTTAATCATCATGGTTAAGTCCTGGTTGAGTCCTGGTTTAGTCCTGGTTTAAACCTGGTTCAATCATCCTGGTTTAGTCCTGGGTGAGCCCTATTTTAGTCTTGGTTCAGTTCTGTTTTAGTCCTGATTTAGACCTGTTTTAGTCCCAGTTTAGACCTGTTTTAATCCTGTTTTAGTCCTGGTTTAGTCCTGGTTTAATCCTGGTTCAGTCCTGTTTTAGTCCTGGTTTAGTTCTACAGATACTTTTCTAAAGCGTTGGACCTATTTCTTGTTGTTTAGTCGTTTTGTTATTTTCTGCAGAAGAAGCTCCGTCTGGAACCCAAAACACACAAAACAAGAAACATTTTATTCATAAATGACTGAGGAATAGAATTGGACAATTTTGTGGCTCAGCCCTCGAGTAAATGGACTGTATCTTTAACGACATCCTGCTTAATTAACTTGAGACAAATCAACACTGCACCAGAAACTGTGACTCAAGAAAGAAATGAGTTTTGAGCGTTTGGCCCAAAGACAGCGATATGTGAACGTTTATTTTCAAAGCAAATTAAAAAAAAACACACAATGGCCCAAAGTGATGTACAAAGGCACTATATAAGTATATAATACGAATATATATAAGACTATAAGAATATATATAAGAATATAAGACGAAACAGAGCATTCAAAAACAAGCTAAAATAAAATAATACAATACAAATGTTCTGCTCAACTTGTGTTAAAAATCTGTAAAAACAAATGGGTTTTTAACAAAATCTTACAAAATATTCAGAGATCGGGCTGTTTTAATGCCCAGAGGAAGGTCCCGAGTCTGGGACATGCTCCAGAGAAAGCCCGGTCCCCTCGAGTTTTAAACTGTGATCTCGGGACGTCTGAGATCATGAGGTTTAAGATCTCAACGCTCTCCTAAACATGGACAGAAGCGCAGACAGATAAGGAGGACTCAGCTCATACAGATGTTTGAAAACCATCAGCAAAATCTTAAAATCGATCCTGTAGTTGACAGGAGCCAGAGGCCGGCACTAAAACTGAGCAACTAATGAACTAAACTAATTTTTAAAAAGATTAATTGACTAGGACTGGTGTAGGCGTGGATAAGACCTGGTTTAGTCTTGGTTTAGGCCTGGTCTAGGTGTAGATGGATGGATGGATGGATGGATGGAGAGAGATAAGACCTGGTTTAGACCTGGTCTAGTCCTGGTATAATCCTGGTTTAGTCTATGTTTAGGCCTGATTTAGGTCTGGTTTAGTCCTGGTTAAGACCTGGTTCAGTTCTGAAGATACTGTTTAAGCCTTTTACATTTTTTCATTTCTAAAGTGTTGTACATGTTTCTGGACAAAATCTGAAAATCTGGCCCTCGTCAAATAAAGCTGAACAGCCCTGAAATAATCTCAGATAGTCGACTACTAAAATAACCATTGGTGACAGCCTTAAACTAAACAAAGAAAAAAGACCAAAACTAACTTTAAAAATGTCTTAAAATGAGCCGTATCCAGAGAGAAGTCCCAGTGAGAGCAGCATGTTTCAGCCTGGACTGGAACACTTCACACAAAGCCCTGCCTGCCCTTTGCTCGGCACACCTCGTATGCCTCGCACGCCTTGCAACACTCAGGGATTAGCTTCAGCGCTAACGGAGCCGTCGCGGTGATTATGAGCCGCGTCTGGCACGAGCTGAAAGTACACGATGTGATTGGGTTCATAATCCAACATGAGTCATTGTAAAGGTGTTTGAAATACTCTGAATACACGTAAAGAAAAATACTCTGCAATTTTCATTTTGTTTTTGGCCAGCAGATGGAGCCACAGCTAAGTCAAACAAAGTAATATTTTTCTATGTAAAAGCATTTTATTTATAGTTCTAAAACATGAGACAACAAACTGAAGACACTTTTAGAAGACACCTTTAAAGCAGCTTTAAAGACTAAAAACAATACAAATAATGCATAATATTTGTCCTTTAACATGTCCAGCAGTTTGATAGTTCCCTTTTATTAAATGGTGGACAAAAAGGAATAAATTAAGAAAAAGTCCAAATTCCAAAATGCAACTGAGTAAAAAAAAAAAAAAAAAAAAAAGCACAGTAAAGGAAAATATTCTGCATTTTTCATATTGTCATTAGCCTTTAAACCTGCTCTTGAGTGTCTTAAATTTGCCATCTCGTGTTTTAAAACAAAAAAAAGTTTCTTATTCATTCTATGACCTGTGTTATCAGTCACTATGAAATGACACATACTGAGTGCATTCAGTCAGCAGATGGTGAGTTTAGCGATGAGTAAGGACTAAAAACAGTGGAATATTCTTCAATAAACGACGCAGATGATCTAAAAATATGTACTAAAAATATATGATAGATGGAGTTCGCAGGAAGTGTGTCTGACGCTCGGAGGGAGAGGAGTTTCTAATAAACATTCCTCAAAACAGTGTGCAACTGAATGCTACTCCAGGTGTGTTTTTGATGAAGAACATTGTTAGAACATGATTAAAAAAGAGAAAAAGGTCATTGTAGCAGAATACGTGTCCTTTACGGTGAGACTCTACAGGCAAAAACTTTTTTGTTTTTCAGTCAGTTTTCTCTGTCAACACATCGGCTTTGATGTGGAAACAACAAACTCCAATCTCCTCTTAAAAATATTTTATTCTTCCATTGAATCCACTTCATCCATAGATTTCTCTCGGACTTTGTAACGTCAAAGGACATTTTCTTCAAATGCATTTTTGTCCCTCGAGACATAAAGATCAGCCTTAAAGTAGATCCACACAAACTGTACAATCTGGACTCAACAAGATTTTGATGAAACGTACAGAAGGATTTTTTGAGATCTGATTCTAAAACAGATTTATAGAAATTTGAAGTAAAAAAAAATTGGAAAAATGTCAATGTCTGTCAATGTCCTTGTCTCTGTGTTTGCTGCGACGAGTTGGCCACTGCTTGCCTAAGGCCCAAAGTCACAGGGATAGGCTCCAGTCACCCGCGACCCCGGGAAATAAGCGGTAGAAGATAAATGAATGAATAAATAAGATATTCAAAATCCCCTCTGTACATTTTTGTGCAACTAATATGTGTACAATTTTAACCTGGTTCTGTCCATTTTTCAGATTTAAATGTCCCAAATATGCATATTTTTGGCCATTTTTACACATAAAATGCCTTATTTCCACATGAAAACATGACATGATGAAAATACATTTTTTTCTTGCATTTGTAAGTAAACTACAGGAGAAGTTTACGACTGGTATCTTTAAATTTAAGATTTTTTCCTATTCACCTGCAGTGTCTCACCTTAAATGCTTTTGAGGGCCCCCTCCCTCAGCCCCCACCACCCCCCGGTGCGACGCCCCTGCTCTCCTCACAGCGTCTGAACCACGGCCTCCTCTGGCTCCGTCTCAGCTCCGACAGGTGTTTTCCATTGTGTAGCTCTTAACGCTCACACCTGCCGTGACATTATGGCGAGCTCGGGCCGTTCGGCGTCACACATTTGGACATTTCCAGCCCTGAGAGAGCGCTTCATCGTCAGCCTGTCTTCTCCGTGGACTCACAGTGACTTATAAGGACACACAGTCGTAAAAAAAAAAGTGAAAACCTGAGCGGGGGAGACGTGAGGGAGGTTAAACGCGCCGTCGAGTTACTGCCTCCGGGGTTTGCTTCGCGGCGAGGGTGTGATAAAGGACAGAGGCTGAGATGGTGTTAACTGAGGTCTCCATAAACCAGACGTCTTGACATTTAAAAGCAAAACATTACAAACTGATTGATTGTGAATCCCGGCCACGGTTTTCTCGTCGGATTTGTTCGTTCTAGAGCTTGGCTTGAACGCGAAGTCGAGGCAGGACTGTTGTAATGTCATAACTCTACTTCTGGGACCAAAGGAATTCAGCCCTGTTCACTTTAATGACATTTAAAGGCAGATTTTAAAGAGGATACAGCGTTTTATGATATTTTTCTGGTATTTAGTCATAGGCGATAACACAAGAAGAGACTTTGTACATTGTAAACGTCAATATTAATCTAAAACAGCTTCATAGGGACTTCAAATGGCTTCAAATGGAACCACTGACTTACTGTTCAAAACTGCAGAACCGAGAAGCCCCGCCTCTTCATTGAGACATTTTATTGTAGATTGTAAATGACATGTTTGACCCAGAGTCTTAAAGCTGGGGTACTTGATTTTCACACTGCGGAACCGTAAGTAGGTTTTTAAATCTATCTAACCCGTCCCTCGCTCTCACAAACCCTTTGGCACATACATTCATTTTTGGTCCCGTGCACAGCTTTAAAACAGCTTTTTTCAGACGACAAAGTGAAACTGGGGAGGACCACCCAAGTGCAGCCAATCAGAGCGCTGCTTTTGGCTCTTACTTTGAGACAAAATACTTTATTAGATGCAGAAAGCGTGCAGAAGTCAATTTTTTGTCAGAAAGTGCCGCATTATACTCTTTGCAAGATACGCTTTGATGGAAAACAAAAAAATTTACAAATTTACACTAAAAAAAGTCAGGTACCCTCACTTTAATTGTTTGAGACATATGTAAAAAAAATTAAAATTAAGAGCTTTAAACTTTATAATTGTTTGTCATAAATTATTATATATGGCAGACAAAAGCACATGGGGTTCCCTGTGACCCTGTGGGGTTCCTCAAGGGTCAATCCTGGGACCCCTTCTGTTCATCCTCTACATGCTGCCGTTAGGTCAGCACGAATGTCTTATCACAGCTCTGCAGACGACACTCAGATCTATCTCTCACTGACGGCAGGTGAATATGGACCATTCACATATTTGCGATATCCGTGTTCTGAGTGGTCCAGACGTTACCGTGGCAACTCCCGTCCCCTTCGCCTCTTTACAAGTTCAACTCGGCAGCTTTTACACATTAGTTTTGAGATAAACCTAGCGCAACAAAGGTCATGAATGCGTACGTTTATGATTTGTACTAGTAAAATTGTGGTAAACACCAAGTTGTAATCATAATGCAACATTTGAATGTGTAAAATGAAAGTTGAATGTGTAATAAAATATATATTTTCATTTACAAGTATACAAATTAAGATTTACACATTCAAACGTTTTGATACATGTGTACCTTCATACCTAGCGCTTACACAATGTTATGTTATTGTCTAAGGCAGTGGTTCTTAAACTAGGGGTCGGGACAATCACAAAATGATTTCCAGATGATTTCCCAGATGATGGGAAAAATTGGGTTAAACAAGGCTTGACCCCTTCATATGCAGTGATAAATGTAGATTCCTGTTTGTCGGCCATTCAAAGTCATTTTTCTAGGTCTATATTCTCAAAATAAAATCAAACATTAGATATAAGGCTAATTTATCACTTTGCGTGTCGCCTATTTTTTGTGTTTGGGGGGCGCGAATGTGAACTATTGTTATTTTGGGGGTCACGACGGAAAAGTTTGATAACCACTGGTCTAAGGTACTATGTGAAATGCTGCCGTAGCGACGCAGTTGCAGTGATCGTGTTTAGAGGCAGAAATGCTCAGAACGAGTCTGTCATGATTTGAGGACTTAAAACAGCAGAAGATTCTCGGATAAATGATGTAGAAAATCTGATCGAGGGAGTTCAGCAGGGACTGTGTTTGACGCTCGGAGGGAGAGGATTTTCAAACGAACATTCTTCAAAACGGCGTGAATGAAGCTAAACGCAACTCCAGGTGTGTTTTTGATGACAGATCATTGTTAGAACAGGGTTAAAAGATCCACTGTTGTAGATTATGTGTCCTTTAATAACGACGTCTGACATTTCTTCGTGTAAACGTGACTTTCGCCGCCGAGGACATGCGCTCGTCTCTTTTCCTGAGGTTTTTATGAACATCTGTGGCATTTTTATGAAGCAATTCTGTGTGTTCTGTGGCTTTGATTTAGGATCTTCTCAAACCTTACACGTGACTCTCTCGCTGTCCGCACGCAGCTCTCCCCCTCCTCCTGAATCTCGCTCCCTCTTTCTCTTGCCCTCTCTCACTCTGTCTCCCCCCTCTCTCTCTCCCTTCCTCCTCACTTCTTTCTCCCCGCTCCCCTTCTTATTCCTTCTCGTCAACCATAAATCTCTCTCTCCTCCCTCGTCTTGCTTTGTCTCCACCTTTCTTTTTCTCCTTCCCTCTCTCCCTCTTTCTCTCCCCCTCTTTTACATTCCTTCATTCACTCTCACCCCCTTCTTTCTGTCCTTCTCTCCCCCTTAATCTCTCCTTAACTCCTTCTGTCTCTCATCTCCCACCTATGTTTCATCTCTCTCTTCTCACCTCAACCTCAACTCTCTGTTCTCCTTCCTTCTCTCTCTCCTTTCTCCCTATCTCTCCACCTTTTACTTTCTCTCACTCCTTAAACTCCCCCGTCTCTACACCTCACCTCCCTCTTTCTCTCCCTTTATCCTCTCTCTCATTCCCACTTTCACTCTTACCCTTTCTCACTTCTCATTCTCTATCTCTCCCGCCCTGTCTCTCATCTTTTCTCCCTTTTTCTTTTCTACTTCTCCATCTTTTCCTATCTTCCCCTGCTTCCATGCTCCCTCCCTTACCACTCCCTCCTCCCCCCTTATATTTCACTCCTTTACTCCCTCATTTTGCATTCTCTCTCCTCCCTTTCCCCCCTCCTCTCTCTCCTTCTCCCCCATCTCTCCTACCCCTCTCTCTCTTATCTCCCTACTTCCTTCCCTCCGCCTCACCCCCTCTTTCTACCTTCCCTTTCATTTTCTATTGTTTCCCCTTCCCTCTGTTTCTCCACCATCTTCCTCTCTCTTCCTTTCCCCCTCTCTCTCTCCTTTCTCCGCCTTCACCCCCCCGCCTTCACCCCCTGTTTCTCCAAATCCAAATCCACTTTATTTGTATAGCACATTTTATAAACAGACCTGTTTCCAAAGTGCTTCACACACAAACACAAAAACAGCAAAACACAATATAAAAAACAACTCAATTTGATCCTACTGCTTGTAAAACCAGTAAAATAAAATCCAAGCCAAATGATAAAACCATAAAATAGAAATAAATACATTTTAAAAATGCTAAAAACACAGAGGACCACACGACTCACGCGGTGTTAAAAGCCAGAGAATAAAAGTGGGTCTTAAGACGAGACTTAAAACACTCCACAGTGGGGGCTGTTCGCACGTGGGGAGGCAGAACGTTCCAGAGTTTGGGGCCGACCTCAGAGAAAGCCCTGTCCCCTGGTTCTAAGTCCGGTCTTAAGCACCACAAGCTGGAGCCGGCCCTCGGACCTCAGAGCGCGGGAGGCGATACATTTGGATGAGGTCTGAGATGTTCTGTGGGGCCAGTCCATTCAACGCTTTAAAAACAAACAATTAAATTTTAAAATCAACTCTAAAATGAACAGGAAGCCAGTGCAAAGACGCTAAAATCGGAGTTATGTGCTCTCGTTTTCTGGTTCCAGTTAAAAGGCGCGCTGCAGAATTTTGGACCAACTGTAAGCGGGAAAGTGCATGGTGGCTAATGCCATAAAAAAGTGCATTACAGTCGTCTAAACGAGAGGAGATAAAAGCGTGTACGACTTGTTCGAAGGATTTAAAAGATAAAAAAGGTTTGACTTTAGATAAAAGCCTCAAATGATAAAAGCCAGATTTGACGACCGCGTTCACGTGTTTGTTAAGTTTAAAATCACTGTCAATAGTGACGCCAAGGTTCGTGACAGAATGTTTTACCTGCTGTGAGGGGCCCAGGTCCATGAGGGGCCCAGGTCCATGAGGGGCCCAGGTCCATGAGGGGCCCAGGTCAATGAGAGGGTCATTGTTCCCAAACACAATGACCTCTGTTTTGTCCTCATTTAAACTTAAGAAATTGTGAGCTAACCAAACCTTGACGTCACTAAGACATTCCAAGAGGGGTGTCAGGGGGCAGGAGCTATGTTTTTTGAGTGGCAGGTAGATTTGGCAATCATCCGCGTAGAAGTGATATTGTATGCCATGTTTTTTAAAGATTTCACTCAGAGGGAGAAGGTACAGTGCAAAGAGAACGGGCGCCAGGATTGACCCCTGGGGGACTCCGCAGGTCAGAGGGACGGTGGACGACGTGGAGTCCCCCAGTCTGACCGAGCAGCATCTCCCACTGAGGAAGGACCTGAACCACTTGAGGGCGGTCCCCCTGACACCAACACAGTTTTCCAAACGATTTAAAGGAGTTGTGTGGTCAACTGTGTCAAAGGCAGCAGTCAAGTCTAAAAGCACTAAAATGGCAGAATCACCAGAATCAGTCACTAAAAACAGGTCATTAAAAACCTTTAAAAGTGCATACTGTGCTGTGCAATGCTTTACCGCCCGATTGGAAGATGTCAAAAGTGCCATGTGCTTCTAGAAATGACTGGAGCTGTAAGAGGACACACTTCTCCAGAGTCTTTGCGATAAAGGGAAGTTTGGATATCGGCCTATTGACCCTTTGCATGTGACGTCATGGAACGCCCACTTTGCCATGACGGACGGCGGAAGCGCTGTTTGTGCGAGGTAAAATGATCGAAATTTGCCCTAAACCTAACTATTAGTAAGTTAACATTGATCAATTTTACACGTAAAATGGTGATATCCTGTTGTGCGGTTGGCTGCACTAACAGGCAAAGCCGTAAGTCCAATGTAGCCTTTTATCGTTTACCTGTTTATGAAGACAGAAGACGGCGATGGGTAGCAGCAATAAATCCAAAGAACTGGAAGCCCTCCAAGTACTCACGGATTTGCAGTGAGCATTTTTTACAAGTTAAGTCAATGCCAATGTTACAAGTGTATGACATTTTACACGAAAACATATCTGAATATGTGAAACAGTCAAAGTTATGCGGGGCACGGCGTTAGTTATCCAGCCAAGAAATTAACTTGTATGCATGCATGTATGTATATAGACTCAAGCCTGCAAAATGGATAATACATATTACATCCACAAAATTATTATTTGTGAATAAAATATATTGATTATGATGATATTGACACAGAGAGACAGAGACATTGACAGACAACCATTCACTCTCACATTCATTCACTAGGGACAATTTAGAGTTCTCAGTTACCCTACACAGTCATGTCTTTGGACGGTGGGAGAACCCGGAGAGAACCCACGGTTGGCCACTGTCCAGGGTGTACCCCACCTAAGGCCAAAAGTCACTGGGATAGGCTCCAGTCACCCGCGACCCCTAACGGGAACAAGCGGTAGAAAATGAATGATATTGACGTTTTGATTAAATCGGTGAGCATGGCAGGAGGAAACAGGTAAGGGTCCGTTTCTAAGCTAGCGATCTTCACTTTCTCAAAATACCGCGCTTTGTGAGCGCGTAAAAGTTGTCCTGCTTCCACTGACAACTGAACTGAACATGAGTTAGAAGTAGCCATCGCTTAAGTGACAAAAATAATTGCAATCACTGTGAGTTTGTTACTTTTGCGCTCCCCGTAATTCTGCGCTCGCATACTCTTGCCGTCCATTATGGTGCACCCACGTGATCGTGTGACGTAGGTGCAAAGGGTCAATAGTTGGAGACAACAGACGTGTCCAGACCGGGTTTTTTTAACAGGGGTTCAATCACAGCCTCCTTACAGAACAGGGGCACAACACCGGAACCAAGGCTGCTATTAATCATTTTTTGGACGCTGAGCCAATGGTTGTCCACGCTTCTTTGAAGAGACGTGGTGGGACAGGGTCGGTTGGGCAGGACCAAGGTTTAAGTTTACTGACCACATCTGAAAGACAGTCCAAAGTTACAGGCTCAAAGTTAAAAAACACATGTGAGCAGATCATCAGGTGAAGGATTGGACAGGGTGGTCACAATATTAGCTCTAATGTTGGCAACTTTTTCCATAAAAAACACAATAAACTTATTACAAACTTCAGGTGATGGCTCTAAAACAGTGGACTGGACAGGGTTAAGAACAGCCCCAATGGTTTTAAAAAGAACACTCCACCACCTTCTTCTCCCTTCCTTCCCCCCCTCGCTCTCTCTCTCCTTTCTCCACCTCACCCCCTCTTTCTCTCTCCCTTTACCCCCCCTCTCCCTACCTTCGCTTTAATTTTCTATTGTTTCCCCATCTCTCTGTTTCTTCACCGTCTTCCTCTCTCTTCCCCCTCTCTCTCCTTTCTCTACCTCACCCCCGCTTTCTCCCCCCCTTTACCTCTCTCTCCCTCTCCCTACCTTCACTTTCATTTTCTATTGTTTCTCTCTGTTTCTTCACCATCTTCTTCTCTCTTCCTGCCCCCCCCTCTCTCCTCTTTCTCCTCCTCACCCCCTCTCTCTCCCTCCCTTTCTCTCCCTACCTTCACTTTCATTTTCTATGGTTTCCCCTTCTCTGTTTCTCCACTATCTTCTTCTCTCTTCCTTCCCCTCTCTCTCACTCTCTCTTCTCCCTCCCCCCCTCCCCCCCAGAACAAACCGCGGTGCGATGTCGTCACCGCCGGCGCAGCATCAGCTCCCGCTCGGGGTCACAAAACAATAACAACACGTTTTGGCCAACATTGTGGGAAGACTTTTGTTTCGGCGACCGAGGAACACACTGTGCTTCCGATTCGGGGGCTCGGAATTTACATTTTCTTTTCTATTTTTCCCCTTTATTCCCCCCCTTTACAAATCAGACACGGCACGGACAAACAAATTGAGCAGAAAAGACGATTTGAATAATTTGAATATGCACCATAGTCTTCGCCAAAGTTGATTATTTCTCCAAAACAAGTGCATTGTCTGGCTGGCCGCTGCGTGGTTCCCAGGGGCCAAAACTGTACACTTCTCTGCACTTTGCTTTCTGGACTTGTCCCTCCTTCTTGTCCCGCGGTAATTACTGTAACTGTCACTCTTTTTGTTCTTTCTCATCGAAGGAAAAGGGGGGAAAAAACAGCGAGTGTTTTGGGCTCCCTCCTCCTCTCTCGCGGCGTAAAAAGCGTGTCCGGTTCGATTAGCGGGAGCAGATCTCGGCGGGGGGCGTGAGCGCTGGCATGCCTCTGTGTTTTTTGTTCCCCCGGGGCGTTCTGACGTGATGCTGGTGGCGATTTTGGGGGCATGACCCGGTTCGACGTCGCCATTGGCCGGCTCCGGGGCCCCACCCATAGCATGGCCCTCGTTTCGGACCAATGCGGGGCGAGCGCAGGAGCACGCATTCAGGGCAGACAAAAGCAGAGCAAGTGTTTTTGTGTCCCGGCTGTGGATGTGTTGTTATTGACAGGTCCTGAGTGTGGGACATGGTACGGTCCATTGTTTTCACGCTGTTTACATCAGAAAACGCACGCCTTCAACCTACGTCAGCCAGTGTCAGAAAACATTTAAGACATGCGGCCGCTTCTTCACACGAGTGCAGTGGGACCAGCTCTGGGACATGATCGAAATAACTGTGATTAACAATGACATTACGGTCTAAAAATGTAACACGTATTAGTTATTATAATGTCACTAAAAAGCTCTTTTGAAATTTCTCTGTGCTTGCAAATGAAGTTCTGTTTTAATATTTTCATACTCCTTTATACTTTAGTTTAATTTATTTGTTTATTGACCTTTATTTAACCAGGAAAGTCCCACTGAGATTCAGAATCTCTTTTTCAGGGGAGTCCTGGCCCCAGAGGGAGGAGCCTATTGTATGTTTTGGTGTGAATGTGTGTAAATTGTGAACTGCATTTTTTGCATTTTTGCTCAGGTCACACAAGAGTTTTATATCTGAATGGGTTCTTAAATAAATGTTAATAAATAAATAATTACAAAACTATAGAATTGGACTTTGTTCTAATTGAAAACAACAACAATCCAGACCAGGGCTATCCAACTTAAGGCCCAGGGGCCAAATCAGGCCCTCCAAGGGATATGATCCGGCCCTCAACCAGTCTTCAAAAATATAGAATATTTTATCTCTTGTTATTGGTTGAGTCCTGGTTTAGTCCTGGTTTAGTCCTGGTTTAGACCTGGTTTAGTTCTGGTTTAGACCTGGTTTAGTCCTGGTTTAGACCTGGTTTAGACCTGGTTTAGTTCTGGTTTAGTCCTGGTTTAGTTCTGGTTTAGTCCTGGTTTAGACCTGGTTCAGTCCTGGTTTAGATCTGGTTCAGTCCTGGGTTAGACCTGGTTTAGACCTGGTTTAGATCTGGTTCAGTCCTGGGTTAGACCTGGTTTAGACCTGGTTCAGTTCTGCAGATTTTGTTAAAGTCTTTCATATTACAAGCTTTTTTTTTTTTTCGCGTGGGACACATTTCTGGCCCCAAAGACAAAACCTTTATTTTTAAAAACCTATTTTTTTGCCCTTTGGCCCAGCCCTACCTGGGACCCTCCTGCTGTGAGGAGAGCAGGGGCGTAGCACCAAGTTCAGGGCCCCAGGTACAAACCTTCTCAGTGGGCCCCTTATGCATAAGATTGAATATGATTTATTTATCCCGGCAAATCCAGTTATTATTGTTATCTTCAAACTTTTTCACATGGTTTCTGCAGACACTTAACAATAACTTGTTTACAGACAATCCGTATATTTATGGGTCTTACAGTGTTTGTTTTTGCAATAACCACCAGAACAATTTAAAACACATCACAAAACTTATTATTACATTAAGAAAATACACCAACTGCAAATTATAATCACTATTATTTGTCAACAACTGGGTTTATGCAATACTTTTTCTCTTTAGAAAGAAGAATGAAAGGGTCCAATAGGATTCTGACTTTGTCCAATAGGATTCTAACAATGTCCAATAAGATTCTTACTTTATCCAACAGGATTCTGACTTTGTCCAATAGGATTCTGACTTGTCTATTTGGCCGGTCGCTGTACATTTTTGTAAATATTGTATTATATTTTGTGTTGATGTTGTGTTTTATTAACCATGTCTGTTTTTGTCTGTTTTATTGCCATTTTGACATCATGGCCGGGGGACTACAGATGAAAAATAGCCTCTATCCAATAGGAATTTGATGTTGTCCAATAGGTTTTAGAAAGGAATCCTATTGCATTTGTTTTGTCTTATTGGATTCTAATAGGACATGGTAAATCTAATAGGATTTTTGACAGTGTAAAAAAACAAAAAACAACACATGCTTTAGTGGGCCCCTCTTTTCCCCCCAGTGCGACGCCCCTGGTGGAGAGCCTGACCACTTCACTCAGTTATTCACATTATTCCTGAAGTTGTCGTACGCGCCGCCGTCTTGTTTCCGTTGTAGTTCACACGGAGCAGACAAGCTCAACAGAAAATAAGTTCTACTCGACTAAAAAGCTGTTTTCAGACTCCAGGAAATCGTTGCGTTGTGACTTGTTGTTGCTCGTGTTCATTAAACATTTTACACAAATCAATCTACTTTATGTAACATTTTAGCGTCGAGACTTTTCCCTCGTTCATCATTAGCTTTAACGGAGTTCTCGTCAAACGGAAGTGCGTTTACAACAAAAGTGCGTATCTGTGGCAAAAAACTGCAAAAGTGGGCGGGGCAGAATAAGGTGAATAAAGTGGCACAAAAACACGACTAGAAGTGACAAAAATGTGGCTAAAAGTGACAAAAACCCTACGAGAAGCTACAAAAACATGACCATAAGTGAGAAAAACGGGACTAAAAGCGACAAAAATTTGATTAAAAGCAACAAAATTGTGACAAAAAATGACAAAGTTAAAAAAGAATGTGACTATGAGCAACAAAAATGCTATTCCTAAAAAGCGTTTTGAGGCCTCAGTAAATCGTTGCGTTGTTGACTTGTTGTTGCTCGTGTTCATTTTACACAATCAATCTACTTTATGTAACATTTTAGCGTCAGACTTTTCCCTCGTTCATCATTAGCTTTAACAGAGTTCTCGTCAAACGAAAGTGCGTTTACAACAAAAGTGCGTATCTGGCAAAAAACGGCGAAAGTGGGAGGGGCAGAATAAGGTGAATAAACACAAAACATTACGACTGTGCTTATGTGCAACTTCAAACGTACCTTGTGCCTCTTCAGACGGGCAGCTCATACAAAAACCACCTTCATTTCTGCTCCGTCTCAACTTTTCTGCGTTTGCCGTTTTACCGTCACTTTGTACGTAAAGCTAATGCTGCGTTAAAGCAATAAACAGGAAGTGGCTCTTCAAAATCAGAATCAGAATCAGAATCAGAAGCGGTTTATTGCCATTGTCAGTGAAATTCACAAACATAGGAATTTGCTTCGGGGAAGGTGCAACATAAAGCAATGAGTAAAATATAAAAAATATATAAAAAGGCATGCATAAAATTAAGAATAAAATAGACTAAGATAGACTATAGACTACAGAATGTACAGTTGGCAGACAGTGCCATGTGCAAATGTGGTAGTGCAAATAGATTGTTCTGATATAATATATGGTTAAAGTGGCAGGTGTTACAAAGTGTTCATGAGTCCAACGGCAGAGGGAAAGAAACTGTTCTTGTGGCGGGAGGTTCTGGTCCGGATGGACCGTAGCCTCCTGCCCGAGGGGAGTGGCTCAAATAGTCCGTGTCCAGGGTGAGAAGGGTCAGCTGTGATCGACCTGCTCGTCCCCGAGTCCTGGAGACGCACAGGTCCTGGACAGATGGAAGGCTGCAGCCGATCACCTTCTCAGCAGAGCGCACAATGCGCTGTAGTCTGTGTTTGTCCCTGGCTGTGGCTCCAGCGTACCACACGGTGATGGAGGAGGTGAGGATGGACTCGATGATGGCCGTGTAGAACTGCACCATCATCTGCGCCGGCAGCTTGGCTTTCCTCAGCTGCCGCAGGAAGTACATCCTCTGCTGGGCCTTCTTGATGATAGAGCTGATGGTCGGCTCCCACTTGAGGTCCTGAGTGATGGTGGTGCCAAGGAAGCGGAAAGAGTCCACGGTGGTGATGGGAGAGTCTGTCAGGGCGAGGGGGCAGGGGGCTGAGACTTTCCTGAAGTCCACGTGCTTCTCCCCTGTCTTGTGGGCGGTGTGCTCCAGGTTGGTGGTGCTGCAGCAGGACACCAGCCGATCCACCTCCCTCCTGTAGACAGACTCATCGCCGTCCGAGATGAGTCCGATGACGGTGGTGTCGTCTGCAAACTTGATTAGTTTTACAGAGTCGTGGCTGGAGTTGCAGCAGTTGGTGTACAGGGAGAAGAACAGAGGAGAACGTACACAGCCCTGTGGAGTTCCTGTGTTGATAGTCCGAGTCTCTGAGACATTCTTCCCCAGCCGCACGCACTGCCTCCGGTCCGTCAGGAAGTCAGTGATCCACCTGCAGATGGAGTCAGGCACGTTGAGCTGAGAGAGCTTGTCCTGGAGCAGAGCAGGGATGATGGTGTTGAATGCAGAGCTGAAGTCCACAAACAGGACCCTGGCGTAGGTTCCCGGGGAGTCCAGATGCTGCAGGATGAAGTGGAGGGCCAGGTTGATGGCGTTGTCTACAGATCTGTTGGCTCTGTAGGCGAACTGCAGTGGGTCCAGGGCGGAGGAGGTGAAGGACTTGAGATGGGGCAGGACCAGGCGCTCAAAGGACTTCATGACGACAGGCGTCAGCGCCACAGGCCTGAAGTCATTAAGTCCAGTGATCCGGGGCTTCTTGGGGACAGGGACGATGATGGATGACTTGAAGCAGGCTGGGACATGGCATGACTCCAGGGAGGTGTTGAAAATGTCTGTGTTCGCTCAAAAAACAGGAAGTTAACTATTACTTCGTGAATATTACAATACAACTACAGTTTTAGCAATGGGAAAATACACTTTACAGGTCTTAACAACCATTGACCTGGAGAATTATTATGTCATCGAAACTCAGCACTTGTTGATGTCAGTCTAACAAAGTCCATCATGTCTTCTTTAGTTAATTCCAGAAAATGTT
The DNA here is from genome assembly GCA_019453435.1 of Rhinogobius similis. Taxonomy (NCBI): domain Eukaryota; kingdom Metazoa; phylum Chordata; class Actinopteri; order Gobiiformes; family Gobiidae; genus Rhinogobius; species Rhinogobius similis. The sequence goes on from CM033633.1 coordinate 4,160,741, forward strand.
CTTCTTAAAGACACATAGGAGATGCATGATGTCAGGTGACAGGTCAGGTGACTGCATTTGCACTTCTGACTGTCCAACTGTACATTTCTGTAGTCACCTTATTCCTGAAGTTGCCGTACGCGCCGCCGTCTTGTTTCCGTTGTAGTTCACACGGAGCAGACGAGCTCAACAGAAAATAAGTTCTACTCGACTAAAAAGCCGTTTTCAGGAAATCGTTGCGTTGTGACTTGTTGTTGCTCGTGTTCATTAAACATTTTACACAAATCAATCTACTTTATGTAACATTTTAGCGTCAGACTTTTCCCTCGTTCATCATTAGCTTTAACGGAGTTCTGGTCAAACAGAAGTGCGTTTACAACAAAAGTGCAAAAAACGGCAAAAGTGGGCGGGGCAGAATAAGGTGAATAAACTCTGACTCTCCCTCTGTTCACAGTGTAACATGTCGCTGCACGGTCAGCGGGGCGAGTGCTGGTGTGTGGACCCTCTGACAGGAAACCAGATCCCCACCTCGCCCCCGGTCAGAGGAGACCCCAACTGTGAGCAGTACTTCATCGCCCCCGAGGCAGAGATGGCCACAGAGTACTGACTACACCACTGCAACCGTTTGTTCCATACTGTTACCATAAAGTCTATAGGACAGGTTCGATGTCACATTTCAAGATTTTACTGAACATTTTGCCAGTTTGTCCCCAGTTTGACAGTTTTCACAATGTTACTTCCTGGTTGAACAGTCCTGGTTTAGACCTGGTTCAGTCCTGGTTTAGACCTGGTTTAGACCTGGTTCAGTCCTGGTTTAGACCTGGTTTAGTTCTGGTTTAGTCCTGGTTTAGTCCTGGTTTAGTCCTGGTTTAGACCTGGTTCAGTCCTGGTTTAGATCTGGTTCAGTCCTGGTTTAGACCTGGTTCAGTCCTGGTTTAGACCTGGTTTAGTCCTGGTTTAGACCTGGTTTAGTCCTGGTTTAGACCTGGTTCAGTCCTGGTTTAGTCCTGGTGTACACCTGGTTCAGTCCTGGTTTAGACCTGGTTTAGTCCTGGTTTAGACCTGGTTTCGTCCTGGTTTAGACCTGGTTTAGTCCTGGTTTAGACCTGGTTCAGTCCTGGTTTAGACCTGGTTTAGTCCTGGTTTAGACCTGGTTTCGTCCTGGTTTAGACCTGGTTCAGTCCTGGTTTAGTCCTGGTTTAGACCTGGTTTAGTCCTGGTTTAGACCTGGTTCAGTCCTGGTTTAGACCTGGTTTAGACCTGGTTCAGTCCTGGTTTAGACCTGGTTTAGTTCTGGTTTAGTCCTGGTTTAGTCCTGGTTTAGTCCTGGTTTAGACCTGGTTCAGTCCTGGTTTAGATCTGGTTCAGTCCTGGTTTAGACCTGGTTCAGTCCCGGTTTAGACCTGGTTTAGTCCTGGTTTAGACCTGGTTTAGTCCTGGTTTAGACCTGGTTCAGTCCTGGTTTAGTCCTGGTGTACACCTGGTTCAGTCCTGGTTTAGACCTGGTTTAGTCCTGGTTTAGACCTGGTTTCGTCCTGGTTTAGACCTGGTTTAGTCCTGGTTTAGACCTGGTTCAGTCCTGGTTTAGACCTGGTTTAGTCCTGGTTTAGACCTGGTTTCGTCCTGGTTTAGACCTGGTTCAGTCCTGGTTTAGTCCTGGTTTAGACCTGGTTTAGTCCTGGTTTAGACCTGGTTCAGTCCTGGTTTAGACCTGGTTCAGTCCTGGTTCAGTCCTGGTTTAGACCTGGTTCAGTCCTGGTTCAGACCTGGTTTAGACCTGGTTCAGTCCTGGTTTAGACCTGGTTTAGACCTGGTTCAGTCCTGGTTCAGACCTGGTTTAGACCTGGTTCAGTCCTGGTTTAGACCTGGTTTAGACCTGGTTCAGTCCTGGTTTAGACCTGGTTTAGACCTGGTTCAGTCCTGGTTTAGACCTGGTTTAGTCCTGGTTTAGTCCTGGTTTAGACCTGGTTTAGACCTGGTTTAGACCTGGTTCTTTCATATTACACGTTTTTTGTATTTCAAAAGCGTGGGACACATTTCTGGCCCCAAAGACAAAACCTTTATTTTTAAAAACCCATTTTTTTGCCCTTTGGCCCAGCCCTACCTGGGACCCTCCTGCTGTGAGGAGAGCAGGGGCGTAGCACCAAGTCCAGGGCCCCAGGTACAAACCTTCTCAGTGGGCCCCTTATGCATAAGATTGAATATGATTTATTTATCCCGGCAAATCCAGTTGTTGTTATCTTCAAACTTTTTCACATGGTTTCTGCAGACACTTAACAAGAACTCGTAGACAATCCGTATATTTAGGGGCCTTACAGTGTTTGGAAACGAATGAGCACAAATACGACAGTTAGAGGTCATTCCACAATTGTTACCTAGCAACCATTTTGAAAACAAGCTCCAAAATCCACATAAATTATTACTGACAAACAATAATACCTGATAACGCCTTTATTTTGAGTCAGTTGTCAGCCGTTTTTTTTTTTTTACAGTGGCGTGTCGCTTTTTGATGACATCACAGCGGGATTCCATTTTAGCACTCAGCACTACTTCCTGTCATTTTAAACTTTTATTTTTCAAAATTTCTCCACAAACTGCGACTCCACCGATGGAAAACTATAATAAATAAATAATCGTCCCAGGTGCCCTCCCACCAAACTAAGTCATGATTAGAGCATTTTAAGAACCTGTCGTGTAGACTTTAAATTGTTCGACGTTTGAAAAGTAAACCTTTGTTCATGTCACACGGGAGCAACGAAAACTCAATGCGCCAGGTTTAAAATCCAGCACACGGCCGTGACGAGGTGTTCTCCAGTTTGAATCCGGCTCCAACAGTTTGCTGCATGTCCTTCCCGCTCTCCTGATTTCACACTGTACTGTCCAATAAAGACTCCTTAAATCCTTAAAAAACTAAACAAAATAATAATGAAAGATATATATTTTATTTCTCGACATTCACGGACCACATCGCAAACCCACATTTGCACGTTGAAATACAGCAGGCATGTCCAAACTATGGCCCGGGGGCAAAATGCGGCCCTTGGACCAGTTTTGTTTTTGGCCCACATTGTCCTGAGAAGCACTTTTTCGATTCAGATTTTATACAATTATAACCTGAGTAACTAACATTTTGGTGCGAGGCAGACCTGATATTAGGCACTGAGACTGAATTGACACTTAAAACATCAGATTAATTAATTAATAATCCGTTAGAGATGATGGAGAAAGAGCCGCGTCATTGAGCGTGTGTCGAACCCTTTAATGTGAGCTCTGTCCAAAATCAAATGCTTATTATTGAGTTCATGATGGAAGAGAATTACAGAACCATGACCCGGGGCCAATAAACAAGCCGTAGTTTGGACGTACCTGCACTAAACACTGTTAATCTGTTAATCTAAGGTGTAAAAGTTATGAAAACCACTTCAACACAGATGTCTTCCAGATTATGCTGATGCTTCAGAAAAACATGCTCTCCAGGTTAATTTAAACTAACATGGTGCTATAATTAACTGTTTAGAGACTTTGGTTGTAAATGTATGCTTTGTTTATGTTTTCATGATCAATTATGATGTTTGAAAATGTTTCCTCATTTATTAAAGATACATACTTTGCATACTTTGTTTTTTTCCTCTTTCCTCTCTGGATGAAGTTATTTCTCTGGTGTCACTTTGGTAGTGTAGAACTCCGACCTCCAAGCAGCTTTTTTCTTGTGATTATTATGTATTTATTTATTTATTTATTTAGCAGCAAAAGTAGGTTGTAAATTCTTCTCCATCCAGTTGTGAAGACGTGTCGATCTCTCTTAACTCTTACTTACTTGATCTCTTTACCCGCCCAACCCGATACCTCCATCTGAAACGGCCCACGCGAACAAGCTAACACCGCGACAGAAGTACAGCCTGCTCGTTACTCCTGTAACTTAGTGTGGGTTAGTGTGTGTGTTAGCATGTGTTTTAGCATGTGTGTTGGAGTGCGTTAGCATGTGATAGTGTGCTTGCTAGCGTGTGTGTTATATTGTCTGAGTTAGTGCGTTTGTGTGACTGTGTGTGTTAGCGTGTGTGCTAGCGTATGTGTTAGCATGTGTGTTATAGCATCTGAGTTAGCATGTGTGTTATAGTGTCTGAGTTACTGTCTGTGTTAACATGTGTGTGTGTGTTTGTGTGTGTGTTGGCGTGTGTTAGAGTCTGTGTTAGCATGTGATAGTGTGCTGGTTAGCCTGTGTGTTATATCGTTTGAGTTAGTCTGTGTGTGTTAGTGTGTTAGCGTGTGTGTGTTAGTGTGTTAACGTGTGTGTGTGTGTTAGCGTGTGTGTGTTAGCGTATGTGTTAGCGCCTTGATTTTCAACCAGTGCGCCGGGGAACACTAGTGCGCCTTCAGGTGTTGCCAGGTGTGCCTTGTAAAAATTTCCAATTTTGATTTACAAAAGGATTTAATTGGAAAAGTTACCATTCTTGAGTGTCCTGAACATAGTTCTGCACTAAAAAGAAAGCAAAAACAATCACCATCAGTGGCACGGACATTATTTTGCACAGTATGTATCCATTTTTCTTTACTAAAAGGTCTGATGTGGTAATCTTTTAGTGGGTTGTGTACTGTGGTATCTTTTCAACCAAAATAAGTGTGCCACGACTCAAAAAAGGTTGAAAAATACTGTGTTAGCGTGTGTGTTACTGTGTGTGTGTGTGTTATCGTGTGTGTTCGCGTGTGTTAGAGTCTGAGTTAGCATTTGATAGTGTGCTTGTTAGCGTGTGTGTTATATTGTCTGAGTTATAGTGTGTGTGTGTGTGTGTGTGTGTGTGTGTGTGTGTGTGTGTGTGTGTGTGGGTGGGTGGGTGTGTGTGTGTGTGTGTTTGTGTTAGCGTGTGTGTTAGCATGTGTGTTAGCGTCTGAATTACTGTCAGTGTATTAGTGTGTGTGTTAGCATGCGTGTTAGTGTGCGTGTATTAGTGTGTGTGTGTTAGCGCCAGAGTTAGTGCGTACTGATGTGTATTAGCGTGTGTTAGCATCTGCGTTACTGTCTGTGTATTAGTATTAGCATGTGTGTATTAGTTTATTAGTGTGTGTGTATATTAGAGTGTGTTAGCGTCTGAGTTACTGTCTGTGCACTAGCATGTCTGTTAGCATGATTGTTAGTGTGCGTGTTACTGTCCGAGCGTGAGCATGTGTGTTAGTGTGTGTGTATTAGTGTGTGTGTTAGCTTCTGAGTTAGTGCGTACTGATGTATGTTAGCGTGTGTTATCGTCTGCATTACTGTCTGTGTATTAGTATTAGCATGGGTGTATTAGTTTATTAGTGTGTGTATATTAGAGTGTGTTAGCGTCTGAGTTACTGTCTGTGTACTAGCATGTCTGTTAGCATGATTGTTAGTGTGCGTGTTACTGTCCGAGCGTGAGCGTGTGTGTTAGTGTGTGTGTGTTAGCGTCTGAGTTACTGTCCGTGCGTTAGCGTGTGTGTGTATTAGTGTGTGTGTTAGCGTCTGAGTTACTGTCCGTGCGTTAGCGTGTGTGTGTATTAGTGTGTGTGTTAGCGTCTGAGTTACTGTCCGTGTATTAGTATGTGTGTTAGCGTCTGTGTATTAGTGTATTAGTGTGTGTGTATTAGTGTGTGTGTGTTAGCTTCTGAGTTAGTGCGTACTGATGTATATTAGCGTGTGTTAGCGTCTGCATTACTGTCTGTGTATTAGAATGTATGTTAGCGTGTGTGTATTAGTGTGTGTATATTTGAGTGTGTTAGTGTGTGTTAGCGTCTGAGTTACTGTCTGTGCACTAGCGTGTCTGTTAGCATGCGTGTTGGTGTGCATGTTACTGTCCGTGCGTTAGCGTGTGCGTTAGCGTGTGTGTATTAGTGTGTGTGTGGTGTGTGTTAGCGTCTGAGTTACTGTCCGTGAGTTAGCGTGTATGTGTATTAGTGTGTGTGTGTTAGCGTCTGAGTTACTGTCGGTGCGTTAGCGTGTGTGTGTATTAGTGTGTGTGTTAGCGTCTGAGTTACTGTCCGTGTATTAGTATGTGTGTTAGCGTCTGTGTATTAGTGTATTAGTGTGTGTATATTAGTGTGTGTTAGCGTCTGAGTTACTGTCTGTGTACTAGCGTGTCTGTTAGCATGCGTGTTAGCGTGTGTGCGTTCGAGGGCCCTGTCTAATGGAGTGTTGACACTGCAGGGATTAGGACGAGCCTGACAGTGACGAATGTGATACTGAGCAGCAGCCTAAGTTTAGACCTGCAGTATACACACACACACCCACACACGCACACACACACACACACACACACACACACACACACACACACACACACGCACGCACATGTATGTTTTAACCTTTAACACGGACGCACGCACACATTTTTCTGAAGCCCTGTGGAAGAGGAGTAGCGGGTCTGACGTGTCAATGTGCTCTCATTTACAGAGTTTGGATTATTTATGATCATCTGCAACGAAAGAAAGAAAGATATGGAGAAAACACCTATGTGGTTAAGCTTTCTGTTTCTCTTTTTACTTTTCTTTTTTATTTTTTTATTCCAACAAATCAGGAGTTAAATTGAGTCCTTATATCCATTCGGTGCTGAGTGTTTGGCGTACACAGCGGAGCAGCCCAGTCTCATGTCAATTAAACAACTTAACTGTGGCCGGTCGGCAACATATTGTTTCTACGGGAAGTGAGGAGTATTTAGTTTTTGTACTTCAAATTTTTTATAAAGTTGGTTTATGCAAACAAACGCCTCACAGAGCAGTCTGCGCAGAAATCGAAGCTTTAGATCAGCTTTTCTTCGACCTTTAACTGGCAAAAATCTTCAAAGTATCAAAATCAAATCAAAATGTATTTGTATAGCACAATTCATACAAAAGTAAAAGTGCTTTACAGTCATAAAAAACAATACTAACAATAAGAGCATAAATAAATACATTAAAACAATAAAATGTGGATCAAATTCCCTTAATCATATGCACAGCTAAACAGAACAAAAAACTAAAAAAAAGTAACAAATAAAAGCTCAAAATCATATAAAAAGGTTTCAGTGTTTTAATTGTTAAACCTTATAAACAGCTAGGTCACCTATGATAAATACATACAATAGTGTTTGGATGCTTTTGAATTACTGCTAAGTTTAGCATTTAGCATTTTCAACTTTCAATTCACATTATTCCTGAAGTTGCCGTACGCGCCGCCATCTTGTTTCCGTTGTAGTTCACATGGAGCAGACGAGCTCAACAGAAAGTTCAAGAAGTTCTACTCGGACTAAAAAGATGTTTTCAGGCCTCAGGAAATCGTTGCGTTGTGACTTGTTGTTGCTCGTGTTCATTAAACATTTTACACAAATCAATCTACTTTATGTAACATTTTAGCGTCAGACTTTTCCCTCGTTCGTCATTAGCTTTAACAGAGTTCTCGTCAAACGGAACGGACAAAAGTGCAAAAAACTGCAAAAGTGGGCGGGGCAGAATGAGGTGAATAGTTCGGGATAGAACAAACAGCCGTTGCCATGGAAATCCACCATATTTGTAGCTGGTGTGTTAAACCTACATAGAGAAACATTAGCCAAAACAATGTAAAAAAGTGAACAAAAAATCCATGGAAGAACCTGATAAACTTCTGGGTCACTTCTGGTAAATATATTTATCGATAAATAGTGTTAGAATACTTTAGAATTAATGCTAAGTTTAGTATTTAGCGTCTTAAATTCATTGGGCCAACTGAAAATTCTGCTGTGTGTGACGTTACGATCCCGAGCTCAATGAATCAAAATGGCTGCTAAAGAAAAGAGGAGCGGCCGCCGGAGGAGCAGCGGGTTCAGAAGGTAAAAGCAGTTCTGACAGATAAGAAGACCATTAAGACATTTAAAAACAAAACAGAACTTTGAAATCGATCCTGAAACGCACGGGGAGCCAATGCAGAGATTTTAAAACCGGCGTATGACAGATTAGACGAGACGTTTGACTGAAAAGTAGATAACATGATTATATTCAACATTTTCGTCCCCCAGTTTGACAGTTTTTGTAAAGTTGTGCACAAATATGACACAGTTAGAGGTAATTCCACAACCGTTACCATAGCAACCAGACTGTAAACAAGGGCCAACATCCACATACATTATAATAGTCATGATTTGACAAATAACAACTTAATTTTGTTGAATGATGGTTTAAACTGTCAGAAAAATGTGTCAGTTTTCTGTAAATTGTAAATTGTAATTGTAAATCTGTAAATTCTACTGTGCGTCGCTTTTTGATGACATCACAGAGGGATTCCGTTTTAGGACTTAGCTCTACTTCCTGTAATTTTAAATGTTTATTTTTCAAAATGTCTTCACACATTGCAACTTCACAGATGTAAAACTACGCCAACCAAACTAAGTCATAATTAGATCATGAGTATCTGTCACCAAAAATGTTCAAAAGTGCAAAGCAAAGACAAAAAATGACAGCAGCGTCGGCAAATACTGATGTTCTGTTCGGCTTCCATTGGGACGTGTTTCCTCAATAGACTTTTAAAAATATATTTCTTTTATTATACACATTGTACGAAACTGAATCGGACACACAAGTGCATTTTTGATGTAAATGTTGCTTGAACAGACCATGGACCTTTAATAAGATCAATGTAAGTACACTTCCTGGAGGAGGAGGAGTCACCACAGCAGCGTCACATTGTCACACAGAGGGAACTTTGGTTTTATTTTGAGCAGGGGTGTCCAAACTTTTTCCATCGAGGGCCACATATTGAAATATAGACCAAGCGGAGAAGCGAAACGTTAAAAAAATCTGCATTTATCTGACATTTTAAGCGCCACCACATCTACATTCAGTCTCAGTGTCTTAATATCAGGTCTGTATTGCACCAAAATGTTAGTTATTTAGGTTAGAATTGTAGAAAATCTGAAATGTGCTGTAAATAGTACTTATCAGGACAATGTGGGCCAGTTCACCAGGAAGACTAAGGGCCAAGAAAAATTGGTCTGAGTTTGGACATGCCTGATTTTGAGGGACAGGTAACACTAATAGAAGGTCAAAAAGTCGATTTCGCAAAAAATAATAGCAATAATCTACCGTAGTCACCAAAGTATGACATTTATTTAAAGCTGGGGTACCTGATTTTCACACTGCAGAACCAGAAGTAAGTATTTATCCCTCACTCTCACAAATCCTTTGGCACACGATTAAAATTCACATGCACTCACTTTCAGTTCTGTGCACAGCTTTAAAACAGCTTTTTACTGACGACAAAGTGAAACTGGGGAGGACCGCCCAAGCACATCCAGTCAGAGGGCTGCGTTCAGATCTTAGTAAATATTTTATTAATCAGTGCCGACAGTATGCAGAGGTCTAATTTTTGTCAGAACGTGCTGCTTTTACAAGACACTACATGGTGGAAAACACAACATTTACTAATTTTAAAACTCAGGTACCCAGCTTTAAAGGCCCTGTACCTAATTTGAAACATGAAAAACAGAACTAGTTGATGTTAAAGTCTTTACATCAGTCACATGAATCGCTCACATTCCTAATGCAGTGCCAGCATCATAAATAATCACCACCAAGCATTTTCTTTTTTTTGTCCCGTGCACAGCTTTAAAACAGCTTTCATCAGACGACAAAATGGAACTGGGGAGGACCACCCAAGCGCAGCCAATCACAGCGCTGCTTTTAGCTCTTACTTTGCGACTTGTATAACTAATAATTATTTTATTAATAAAGGCAGACAACACCCAGAGGTCTAATTTTTGTCAGAAAGGTTTTTACAAATATTACATGGTGGAAAACACTCAGCTACCCCAGTTTTAAAGGTGCTCTACGTGATTTTTACTGTTTTGAAATCATAGACCGTACACATCGATGGACTGTGGGATTGTGACATCACCCATAGTGTTTGGCTCCAGCCAAATGAAGCCCATCGTGGCTAGCAGTTATAGCGGCTAAACTGGAGCCAGACTCCTTATTTGGAAATCCGAGTGTGTATCGTGGCAACCACACGGACTAATCAGGAGCGCGGTTGCTAACGGTTTCAGCCCCTCTGCGAGAGGAGACGGTGGCAACATGCGCCGCTAGCTGTCAATCAAACCTGTTGCTAACACGAGTGAAACCGGCCCCTGGAAAAGGAAGCACCTGATTGGTCAGTTATTATTGCTAATAACTTGATTTATGAACAACCAACGAGAAAAAAAACACCCGATTCATGTAGAGTGTGTCGTGTGACATTTTAGTTCCAGATGTGAGTTTGACCGAAACAGTTACAGAGTAAAGGGCACCAGTGTCACAACAGAAAGAGGATGGCAGCTCGGCTTTATGGAGCCAGGACCACCTCCAGTTAGGAACGTGGTGGCAGCGGGCTAAGGCAGTCCACTGATATGTACGGTCTATGTTTGAAAGGTGAAAAACAGAACTAGTCCATGCTTAAGTCTTTACATCAGTCACGTGTATCGCTTACTTTTCTGATGCAGTCCCAGCATCTTAAATATGCACCTCCATGAGTTTAGAAGCACTTTGCACAAATCTCTGAACCTAGACATTAGCATGCTAACAGTGCACTTCCTGCTTCTCTCATTGGATAAAACACTCTATAAACAGATGCAGAGAAAGTGCTGTGGTCTCATTTTCACCTGAACAGATGCTTTAATAATATATCTGTGCTGGAGTAACACATTTATTACATGCAAAAACGGGAAGATGGACTAGTTCTGTTTTCTGTTCTGTTTAAAAACAGTAAAAATCAGGTACAGGGCCTTTAAAGTCTATATGACAGGTTCTCATTTTTTTCTAATTATGACTCAGTTTGGTGGGAGGGCACCTGTAGTAAATAATTATCATAGTTTTACATCTGTGAAGTTGAAGTTTGTGAAGAAATTTTGAAACAAAAGTTTAAAATGACAAGAAGTACTGCTGAGTTCTAAAATGGAATCCCTCTGTGATGTCATCAAAAAGCGATGCGCAGTTGAAAATAGACAGTTAACGCTCAACTGAAGCATCTTTCTGACACTTTAAATGGTCATTCAATGAAATAAAGTTGTTATCAGATATTATTATTTGCTAAATCATAACTATGGCGTAATTTATGTGGATTTTGTCCCTTGTTTACAGTCTGGTTGCTACGGTAACAGTTGCAGCCCATGACCAATCAGGAAGGGACATTATAAAGGTTACTAAAACTGTAGACAAACAGGCAAAATGTTCAGTAAAACCTTAAATATAATCATGTTCACTGCGTTTTAGTGAAAGGTGACGTCTGAGTTTGAGTTTAGTTTATTTCCAAAAGGGGACAGTGCAATTTCATAAAACACATGAATAAAACATGACCTGACTTTAAAGCGCCCCCTACAGGTTGGACTGACTAAAATGCAGTTAAGATAAATATATTTAAAAGTTTCCTAAAACACTTTACAAATCTTATCCGGGTTTAGCCATTTTGTAGGTTTTTAATTTCACTTCCTGGTTGTAAACGATGACATCACGCCATCGTTACCATAGCAACCATCTGTACAATTGGGTAAAAACTCCTCTAATGTCACAGATGTTTTTCTTTGATAAATAAAAATACATGCGAACACCTTTATTTGGTTCAATTAATGTTTAAAGGGTAAAAAAGTAGGTTGTTTTGTAAATTACACACAGCCTTTGTATGTGTGATGTCATCAGTCTGTTTACTTCCTGTAACTTTCAACAGATTTTTACCCTTTTCTCCACAAACGGCTGAGTGATTGTTGTAAAACTATAAGAGCTATGGAGCACAAGTGTGGGACATACGTACAAAACCTATACAGAACCCCTATTCAAACGACAGAAAAAAGCAGTGAGAATTCTACACAGAGCAGGATATCGGGACCACACAAATACATTGTTCTTCAAATCCAAAATATTAAAGTTTGAGGATTTAGTTACATTTAAAACACGACTAACTATTTATAAAGCCAGACATAAACAACTACCAGAAAATATTCAAATCATGTTCAGTGACAGAGAAGGAAATTATAATCTAAGGAATCAGTTCAACTTCAAGAAATTATTTTACCGCACAGCAACCAAAAAAATGTGCGTCTCAAGATGTGGAGTTGATCTATGGAACAGTTTAAAGGGCCTATGACAGGTTGAAATACACATTTAAGTAAAATGCAGTTAAGATAAATATATTCACATTTCTACTAAAATCTTCACAAATTTGACCCCAGTTTAGGTATTTTTTAGGTTTTAAATTTTACTTCCTGGTTGTGAAGTGTGACATCACACTAGGAAATTACCATAGCAACCACACTGTACACTGGGTCAAAACTCATCTAATGTCACAGATTTAGTTCATTTGACAAAGAGAAACACATGTGAACACCTTTATTTTGTTGAATTAATGTTTAAAGGGTCATAAAAGTAGTTCATTTGGTGTAAATTATGCATAACCTTTGTCTCCCCACTGTGATGTCATCAGTTTGTTTACTTCCTGTAATTGTCGACAGATTTTTCAACTTTTCTCCACAAACAGTGACTTTAAAGTGCGTATGACAGGTTTTTGTGATTTTCTAATTTGGCTTTATTTGGTGTATTGATACCTGTTGTAAATGTAAATTATAGTTTTCCACCAATCAGGTCGCGGTTTGTGGAGAAAAGTTGAAAAATCTGTCGACAATTACAGGAAGTAAACAAACTGATGACATCACACTGGGGAGACAAAGGTTATGCATAATTTACTTCTTTTTTTGACCCTTTTAAACATTAATTCAACAAAAAAGGTGTTCACGTGTATTTTTTATTTGTAAAATTTAAAAGATCTGTGTCATTGGAGGAATTTAGCCCACTGTATAGTCTGGTTGCTATGGTAATTTCCTATTGTGATGTCATCATTTACAACCAGGAAGTAAAACAAAAAACCTAAAAAAAAAAATGCTAAACCGGAATAAAAGTTGTTAAGTATTTTAGCACAATTTGAAATATTTATCTAAACTGCATTTTAGTGAAATGAGTCGTTTAACCTGTCAGAGGCACTTTAAACCTGTCAGAGGCCCTTTAAGTGAGGAAACAAAGAGCTGCCCAAGTATAAACTGCTTCAAAAAGCGGTACAAATATAACTTATTTAAAAAAATATGCAGAAGAAGGTTGAGTAAAAGTTAAAAATATTTTAATCTGATATGGTTAAATAACTAATTACAATATTGTCATTATTATTTTTTTTTTTGTGAATAACAGGCAAACTATTAAATAATCAAATATAGCCAAAGCTACAGCTACATTCAGGAGATCATCTTCGATACTATGATTGTAAAACATTCTCATGTATATTGTCAATATACATATTGTCATTAACGCTCAGGATTGATGTCAAATATTAACGTTTGTCGTATCAAGGCTGTCAGCACTTGATGAAATGAAATGAGGGGCAGGAGTTTATAAGTTCACACTTCTTCTACTCCTTTTTGAGCATGAACGCACCACAGCAGTAAAATGTGCTCAAAAAAATAAATAAATGAATGAAATGAATGAATGAATAATTTATATTGATAAGACTTTAGATGAACTGTTCTCTCTACACTGGTGGACTGCTCCTCGTCCGCCTGGAGGAACTCTTTAAAGCCACCTCCCTCTTGAGTGGTCCTGGCTCCACAGTCCAAGTGGATGTCAGTCCTAGTTCATCTTCAGCCTGTCCATCCGTGGGAGTAGGATCTCTCCTTCACTGTGGTTCTCCCAGAGGTTTATACTTTTTCCCATGGGTTTTTTTGTAGTTTTTCCTCACCGCGAAGGAGGGTCAAAGGACAGGGGCATTCTGGGACAGTTATCTGAACTGCTTTTACCTGAGGCCCATCGAGGCAACTGTTGTTGTGATTTTGGGCATTATAAAAATAAATTGATTTGATTTGATAAGAGGCATTAATACAACAAATAAAGTTTAAAAATCATAAAAAACCTGTCATACGCACTTTAAAATGTTTTCTTTTCTCTTTCTTCCAGTTTCCATTGAATATGAGCACTTGTCCTGTCACTTTCGCTGCTCCTCGGGCTCCAACAGTAAAAGTATTATCTAACCCGAGTCTTGTGTTTTTGTTTTGGCACAGTGGGTCCGGCCTACTTTCTCCAGCCCGTCCTTTTGTTACCGCATTTCCCCCGAGCTGCTCCGCCGACGGGGCTTAAGACCCGACGGAAGCGGCACTTGTGGAACGTTCACACTGTAATTGTTGTTTTGTCTTTGTTCAAATCACAAGGTTTGTCTAATTTTAGCAGGAAACGGAGCGGAGCGGCAGATTACGCCAAATATGCACCGGCTCGAAGTATTCACCCAAGGAATGTGCAGTATTTGAACAGAGTCATGGGAAAGAGAGAAATATGAGCAGCAGACGAAGGTGGATCCTCACACGATCATCAAACTGTCCGACTTCAAACGAGGGAATGACAAGTGCAGTGTTTTATGTTTTTTTATGGACTGAGTATCGTATATGAAAACTTAAATATCAAACTGTAAAAAGTATCTGAAAGAAATGTTGTACAGTACATATAAATCATGATTATTAAGGTGAGACGCTGCAGATGAACAGGAAAAAATCTTAAATTTAAAAGATATTAATTGGAAACTTCTCCTGTAGTTTACTCACATAAATGTAGGAGAAAAATATATTGGAAGTTTTTCATCATGTTTTCATGTAGAAATAAGGCATTTTATGTGAAAAAATGGCCAAAAATACACATATTTAAGACATTTAAATCTGAAAAATGGACAGAGGTGATTTTGGATTTCTTATTTAGTTTTTAAATAAACTGGATTGGACTGAAAATTGTCCAAAAAATTCCAATTTCGCCTAATTTTATTGACTTAAAATTTCAATAAATCAATTTTAGTATTAGATATCAAAAAATCCTTCTGTACATTTCGTCAAAATCTCCCAGATTGTACAGTTTGGTGTAGGATCTACTTTAAGGCTGATCTTTATGCATTTTAAGAAAACAGTCTTTGAAGTTACAATGTCCCAGAGAAATCTATGGATGAAGTGGATTCAATGGAAGAATAAAACATCTTTAGGAGCAGATTGGACAAGTTTGTTATTTCCACATGAAAGTCGGTATGTTGAGAGCAAACTGACCAAAAAACAAAAAATTGAAAACAAATGACTTTTGCCTGTAGAGTCTCACCTTAAATGAAAATGATACTACATAAATATCAGCTGTGGCTGGCTGCAGTGAGGACGACATCACCCTGGGAACGAAGAGGAGCCCATTCATCTAGCTGTAAATATGATCCTTTTCGACACTTTTGTAAATATCACTGTTTGCACTTTTCGAACTTGGTACAATAAACATTGTAAAATTGCATTTCAGACTTGGCCATTGTATCCAGGAAACAATACCACAACAAAAACCATCTGAATAAATGGTTTATTTTAGGGGTGGCCTTAAGCATGAGCTCTTCCAGGTTCTACTACTACAGGTTACTGCAGGGCATTGAAAAGCACTAAATGTACAGCACTTTGCAAAAATAAGACCTCAAAATACATTAGAAAGCATTAGATTCAGTCCACACAGGTATTAAATCTGAAAACCACGGATCAGAACAATAAATGACTTCAGGAGGAAATGAGCATCTTCTGCTACAGCCAGGTGCACCTTCTCTTTTGGTCAGTGTTTAATGTCTCTGTGTAACATAAATAACACCAAATAGAAACGTAATCAAAATAAGAGAAGTGGTTTATTGAGAACCAGAGATGCACACACTGAGCACAAACTTGCACACTATTACTTGAAATATGTAAATGTGGTTTTATGTAATTTTACCTCACTATAGTCACTTACTGTATATAACATACACTTAAGCCACTTTAGTTACCATTTTACTGTAAATGAGAGTGTGCACTTTATACTTTATATTGTATTTTTTTTATCCTTTATCCTATTTTTATTGCATGCGCCTATTTCTTTCATTACTGTCCTAAACTGTGTGTTGCAACAGTGGAATTTCCCCATTGTGGGACAAATAAAGGATCTCTTATCTTATCTTATCTTATCTTAGTATAGAATAGTCTTGTCTTAGCTCCTTTTATAAACTTATTTAAAAGTGTATTAGTTTTATTAGGTGTAAATTGTTTTTTCTAGATTTTTCTAACAACTAATACTGTAATCTTAGCTTTAAGGTGCTGGTATCTGCAATGAACTTCGATTTTAGCTTTTTGAATATTGTAAAGTAGTTTATTATATTCTGTTTTTTTTTTCTGCTCCCCACAGAACAGTTACAAACCAGTAGTTTTGACATAATAAAAGTGTAAATGTTGTTTTGACATTCATTATGGCTTTAAAAATATTGAAATGCAGCATTAAAACGTATCAAATGTGATTTGCTAAAACTTGTATGCACCCTGGAGAAATTAGGTGAAAATGCAACACATTTATTCTGTGATCCGAGGTGTGGACGTCCTGGAGTCAGACGTGAGTCACTATTTCGACGACTTGAGGCTTGACTTGATAACTGATTGGGACTCGACTTGAACTTGAAGGCCAGGGACTCGATGCTTCTCTTCACAGATGTATTTTCAATGTAAAAATGTAAAGAACAACAAACAGGAACATGTCAATCCCTTCTCTGTTTGAGACCAGGACTTACTCTCCAAAATAATTTGAAATGCAAAAATACAGGCTGTATTTGGTAATTTTATATGAAGAACAGAACAAAACAGAGGACCTGGACTTGACTTTGAAATGAGGCCGAGACTCATAAAACAAGCGCACATCTCAGACTAATATTAAATGATCAGAACATTTGTGTTTATTGCTGCTTCAGATGATTTAGTTTATCTATTTTTTGCGTCTATCCTTTGAAAACACCATACTTTATTCTCTTACAGTACAGGACCTCTGCTTGAATATTAGTATTTTACCGACTTGTCTTCATTTTTTGGCTGCTCTAGCGCTTCTGCAGCTCTGTTATGGAT
This sequence comes from Rhinogobius similis, assembly GCA_019453435.1. NCBI lineage: Eukaryota > Metazoa > Chordata > Actinopteri > Gobiiformes > Gobiidae > Rhinogobius > Rhinogobius similis. Next base: position 4,177,603 of record CM033633.1, read on the forward strand.
TAGAAAACTGGAATAATCAAGCAACGCTGCTCTGGAAGGCCAGACACGATCCAAACTTCATCACAAAGTCGACATTTAAATCCGGAAGACCCGTGTTTGAATTCAACTAAAATGATCCGTTCCTGGAAAACAACGTTAGCTTTAATTTCATTTTCATTTCTCAAAACAAAAGGCGAGAGGGATTTTCTGGCTTCTCCTCGTCCCGATCTCGTACATTTCCACTGGCGTCTTCTGGGAGCCGCTGTAACAATAGACATGTTGATTATTTGTCCGCTCAAACATTGATTCTCTGCTGCTTTGGTTTGGAGACACACTCTGTTCTTTCGGACGGAAACTTCAGGCTGTGGGAAACTCCGTGTAATGTCTTTGTAATCCACACGTGCGGGGTGTAGACGCATGAGTCAGCAGCTGGATTATCACAGCGACACGACCAGCTCTTGTTCAAATGTGCAGCTCAGTCGGAGTCGTCCGCCTTTGACGTTTTACTGTCAGCGTTTCTGGAGTTTAAATGTCTGTGTGCAAAAAATGAATGTCTAGATGAGTTAAAATGTCTTGGTTTTAGGATATTAATCTTAATTTCAGTCGTTTTGACTCATTAAGATCAGTTCAGACGATTTATTTGATGAAACTAGATTATTTTACTTGTTTCAGACCGTTTCTGACTTGTTTCAATACATTATTTCTTACTTCGATCCAAATTATAAAATGCACACAGGCTAATGGAATGTGCAAAAGGCCCAGGGTATGTGCAAACGTATTTCAGACTGTGACTATTTTATGATGTTGTGATTGACAGGCGCCTGATGTCCTGTCACTCGTGGCTTCTGTTGGTTGGTTGGTTGGTTGGTTGGTTCTGTTCTGTATTTTGTGTTCGGTGGTGATGCTGATTGTTTTGCTTGCACTGTTGATGTCTTGTGTCTGAGCTGAAGCATGTGGTCCCCTGTCCCACGTCAAATTTCTCTCACGGGAGACAATAAAGGATTATCTTATCTTATCTTATGATCTGTCAGTGGGTTAAGATAATTTTACTTACCCCACTGACAAATAATGTTCGTATTTAAAGCAAAATAATCACAGGATCAATCAGAAACACCTTGAAACCAGTGAAATATTCTGCATCACATCAGCAACTAAATCTCATCGAGTCAAAACTTCTCAAATCCAGATTTAAAAAATTATGAATTCAAGCCATTTTAAACTCTGATAGATTAACATTTTTTGCTGTGCAGGCAGATATTTTGGATTGAAGTAAGAAATAATATATTGAAACAAGTCAGAAACGGTTTGAAACAAGTAAAATAATCTAATAAATAGATAAATAAATATTCTGAACTAATCTTAACGAGTCAAAACGTCTCAAATTCAGATTAATTTCCTAAAATCAAGACATTTTAACTCATCTAGAAATTCATTTTTGCAGTGTGTTTGCAAAGCCTCGGTTGGCGTGGATTTCTCGTGCAAGGGGAAACTGAATTACTTTTGAAAACTCAATCGTCTCGTCAAACATGTAAAACTGTTCGATGGAGAAATGTTTGAGATCCGAGAGTATTTAAAGGGGCTGTACCTAATTTTTACTGTTGTGAAATGGGGAAAAACAGAACTAGTCCCTGTTCTCAATTGTTATACGTGTAATAAAGTAAAATCTGTGTTGCCAAAGTACAAATATATTTTAAAAGCATTGATTCAGGTGAAAATGAGACCACAGCGCTTTCTCTGCATCTGTTTACAGACCGTTTTATTCTACGGGAAGCAGGAAGTGCGGCGTTAGCATGCTAATGTTCGTTAGTTTTACCGTGACGCTCCGTGACGCTCTGAACTCAGTTGTGTAAATAAACTCATGGAGGTGAATATTCAGGATTCTGGGACTGCATTAAGTGAGCAATACATGTGCCTGATGTAAAAGACTTTAAAATAGTTTCACGTTTCAAAACAGTAAAAATCGGGTACAGGGCCTTTAAAGGACACATATGCTGTATTTTTCTTATTATTAGGGATGCATGTTTTTAATTTTTTCTTTAACTGATAATCTTACTCAACAAATCATATTAGACTAGACATTTAGACCTTTTTCTAGTTTTGGCACACGTTTTGGGTTTAAAAGATACCACGGCACACCACCTACAAAAACATGACCAAATCAGACCATTTAGTTAATAAAATATGGAATATAATGAGCCAAATCATGTTTGTGTTACTGTTTGCTTTAAATTTGGCATTAGTGGTGGTTTTGCGTTGTGTTTTGGTGCACAAGTTGCTCAGGGCACTCCAAAAAGGTAAATTAGTTATTTACATCTGCATTTCTCAACCTGTTAACTCAAATTTGATATTTTTTCAAGGCGCACTAGTGTTCCCCGGCACTGGAGGAAAATCAAGGGACTCGATTATGAGCCGTCCACAACACGACTGAATGAAAGCTCCTGTAAATACTGTTTTGACACACTGTTGTAGAGAATAGGAATAAATCCGAGTCATGTCAGAGTCAAACGGTCACGTTGTAAAGTCGCTAACATTAGCCGCTCCCTTAGCTTGTGCAGGCAAAAGATCAATAGTTTTCATCTGAGGCAAAAAGCTGTCTGTTTTCTCCACCAACTTCAAATCCTTCAAAGTTCAAGTCCATATGAAGGTTCTCAAAATGTTCTAATGATGACTTAGTTTGGTGGGAGGGCACCTGTGGCAGTTATTTATTATAGTTTTACGTCTGGGAAGTTGCAGTTAGTTAAGAAAATTTGAAAAATAAAAGTTTAAAATAGCAGGAAGTAACAGAATCCCTCTGTGATGTCATCAAAAAATGACGTGCCATTGAAAATACAATTTACAGACAACTGACACATTTTTGACAGTTTGAACCAGGGGTCTCAAACTCATTTTGAGAAGCGGCCGAATGTAGAAAATCAGAGCTGGTTGTTTTATGTTTTCCTTACCCACAAAATATTTATATATAGCGAATTTTAGTTACCATAAGTTTTACATTTTAAGATATATTTCATATATTATAGAATTTAGAAATGATAATATCTTGTAAGTCACAAACGATCCTCAAACTATGTGTTTTAGTAATGATATTAATTGATATTAATTAAAGTGCGTGTGACAGGGTTTTATGATTTTCTAGTTTTGACTTTATTTGGTGGCTTTAACGCTGTAAATGTATATCATAGTTTTACATCAATCAAGAGACAGTTTGTGAAGAAAATTTGTTGAAATTTACAGGAAGTAGTGCAGAGTTGCAAAACATGATGACATCACACTAGGGAGACACACCAGGGACAATTTTCAACCAATTTTCTGATCCTTTAATCATCAATTCAACAAAATAAAGGTTTTTCTGTCAAATAATCATTTCTGTGACATTAGAGGTGTTTTGGCCCGGTGTACGACATGGTTGCTTGGTAACAGCAACAGAATTTCCTTGTGTGAAGTCATCATTTACAACCAGGAAGTAAAAAATTTAACCTAAACAATTGCCAAAGTGGAATAAAAATAGTTAATTCTTTAGCAGAATCTTAAATATAATGACCTTAACTGTGTTTTAGTAAAAAGAGTACTTCAACCTGTCATGGGCCCTTTAAGTCATGTATTATTGGGGCCAATGATAACTGATTAAACTGACAAATTAAAAATCATCTTGCGGGCGACCAGAAGTCGTCTCGAGGGCCACATTTAGCTCCCGGGCCGCGAGTTTGAGATGCCTGGTTTCAACAAAATAAAGTGTTATCAAGTATTATTATTTGTCAAATCATAACTATTGTGTAATTGCTATGGATGTCGGCCCTTGTGCGAACGAAAGAAAACCAGATGTATTTGAGGTGGTAATTACCCGAGTAAAATCTACAGTTTTGCAAAACACTGGCTGAAAAAATAAGCGTAGAATTCTGTTATATGTGGCCACGATCTTCCACAGCAGCATGTTGAGAAAGTAGGTCAGAATGTTTATACCCGCTCCCTGTGGCTCTTTGCGTGGCAGACATGACCAAACCGCAGTAACTCCTTAACCACCACGTTTGCAGCTTGTAGGATGTCACACTTAATCCCCACACTGTTTGTTTAGGTTTAGCGCGGCGGTTTTCACATCGTTCACATCCGATCGCGCTCACAACCCTCCATTTGCGCTCCATTTGGATCTGGAGGATAAGTCCTGGTTCGATGAGCGGGTTTAGGCCGGACTAGAACACACTTGTCTCCGCTCTCACTGCGTCGCGCCGTCGTGTCATTTACTCCTCACCGCAGCTGCTTTCAGTTCTGCTCTTTCACATCAAAGATAACGGTCGAGAGCCAGTGTGTTAAGACCCTGTAAGCACCAGGGCAACAAAAAAAAGTAAATAAATAAATAAATCTTAACCTCATGGCATCACTCTTTTGACTAGATCAGTGTTTCCCAACCAGGGGTATGGGGACCCCAAGGGGTACGTGAAGAATAACTGGGGGGCACTTGGAATGGTTTCAGGTTTTAAATGAAGATGAAATGTACTTTTATCTGAATAAAAAAGTGCCATTAGTTGTAAATTTACCATCTTTATGGAGTATCTGGGACCATAAATATAATTAAAACAATAAATATAATAGTAATAATTGACTATATTCGACTAGTTAATTCATTTATTTGCTTCAAACTCAAGTTAAGGGGTACTCAGAGTGTTAAAAAAACCTTAGGGAGTACTCGAGACAAAAAAGGTTGGAGATCCCTGGCCTAGATGAAGACAGAACCCCCAGACACTTCCTCCAGCTCCTCCAGGGGGATCCCAAGGCGTTCCCAGGCCTTTCCTTCCAGGAGGCTCTGGAAAAGATTCCCGACGTGGAGGAGCAGCTGAGGAGCTCAGTCACATGGGAGCTGTGACTGAGCTCCTCTTTGTCTCTAAGGGAGCGCCCAGCCACCCAGCGGAGGAAACTCATTTCACCGCTTGTATCCGTGTCCTTTTGGTCATTACCCAGAGCCCATGACCAGGTGAGAGAGGAACGTAGACTGACAGTAAACTGACCCCGGGCTCAGACCGCATGCAGTCCAGCTCCGGTGCAGTGACCGCAGCCTTTCCGTTACTGCAAAAGTGCGAGAGGAGCTCAGACCGCACACCGTGCAGTGCGGTGGTGCCGGCGGAGGTGCTCCGGCGCTCCGGATTCATTCCGTTTGGTTGGATTTTTGCCGGAGCGCCGGAGCCCACCGCACGCCTTTTCCGTGAAGTTGTAAAAATGAGACGAGACGAACAGGAAATGATACGAGCGCGAGTGAAGTGGATCCGGTGTTTTTTCAAAGTTAAACCAATGTGTTCGTGCTACAACTTTTACTACCTTCGCGCTTGTCAACATTACGTCATAACCGGTGATACGGGGTCACAAAGTGTGTGGAAAACGAACAGAAGTGAACACGATCCCAAACCGCAAGCAATCACTACTTTGTTTACCAATACTTCCTATATACGGCATCAGTTATCGCGCAAACGAGCGTGAACCCCCGTGAACTCGTGGTCTCGCGAAGTCGGCAGTCCGGCAACAGCACCGCAGCACCGAGCGCTCTGTGTGAGTCACCCACTACAACCAGACCGCTCCGGCACAGCAACCGGAGCTGGACTGCATGTGGTCTGAGCCCGGGGTCAGAGCCTTTTCTCTCAATTTAACACCTTCTTCACCACAACAGTCTGATTCAGCATCACTGCAGACGCTGCACTGATCTATCAATCTCACGCAAGGACTCTCCACGCAGAGAGGGCAAGACACCTTTTCCGGTCGAGAACATGGCCTTGGATTTGGAGGAGCTGATTTTCATTCCGGCTGCTTCACACTCGGCTCAAACCGTCCCAGAGCTGCAGGTCCTGGTTTGACGGAGCCAACAGAACAACATCATCTACAAACAGCAGAGATGATCCTGTGGGTCCCAAAACCGGACGCCCTCCAGGCCCTGACTGCGCCTAGAAATTCTGTCCATAAAAATAATGAACAGAACCGGTGACAAAGGGCAGCCCTGGCGGAGTCCAGGTAAACTAAGCTAAATGATCTTATACCCTTTCAGAAATGTCTTGAAACCATTGAAATTGTCCACGTCCCATCAGCAATTAAATCTCTTCTAGTCAAAACTAATCAAAATAAGATTAATATTCTGAATTCGGGTCATTTTAGACAATGCTAGATATTGAATTTTGAGAATAAAAAGTGTAGTTGTGGTAATGGCAAGATCTTGAATTTGATCTTGGTGTAAACTGATTGATCCTGGTTAGTATCAGTGCACTGCAAAACATGAATGAGTTAAAATGTCTTGATTTCAGGATATTAATCTTAATTTCAGTTGTTTTGACTCATTAAGATTAGTTTTAACTATTTATTTGATGGAACTAGATTATTTTACTTGTTTCAAACCGTTTCTGACACAGTTTCAACACATTTTATTTTACTTCAATCCAAATGATCTGTCAGTGGGTTAAAATCATTTTACTTACACCACTGACAAATAAATGTTCTTATTTTAAGCAAAATTATCGCAGGATCAGTCAGAAGTACCTTGAAACCAGTGAAATATTCTGCATCACATCAGCAATTTAATCTCATCGAGTCAAAACTTCTCAAATCCAGATAAAAATAATAAATTCAAGCCATTTTAAGATTGGATAGATTAACATTTTTTGCTGTGCAGACAGAAATAATGTGTTGAAACAAGTCAGAAACAGTTTGAAACAAGTAAAATAATCTAGTTTTATCAAATAAATCGTCTGAACTAATCTTAACGAGTCAAAACGTCTGAAATTCTGATTAATATCCTGAAATCAAGACATTTTAACTCATCCAGAAATTCATTTTTGCGGAGTGGTAGTATTAGTGAACAAATCAACAGTACGAACGCAGGTTTCTTTAATTTGATCTTCGAATCCTACAAACGTTCCCGCTGTATTCGTCGTCGTCGCATCAGCGCTGATCAGAGTGATTCGGTTAAACGGTGCGGTTGGCCCTTTCTGCCGCCTCCCCGTCGCCCCGATGCAGAGGGGGCTAATCTCCAGGAGCAGATAAACCTCTTAGTGTAAGTCTGGGCGCAGAGACACCCCACATGGAGCGGAGCGCGGGGCCTCGGGGCGTGGCATCTGGTTCGAAGCGCTGCTCTGTACTTAACCCACCGCAACTGCTCACCTGAGAGTCAGCGGGCCTCGGCTGGTCAACACGGACAGAGAGCGAGTTAGGTCCAAGATAGTGCATCGTAAATCTGCAGAAAGATGTATTTAACTACTGGAATAATGTCAGTGCACAGCATAAAATGTTAATCTATCCAAGCTTAAAATGGCTTGAATTGATCATTTTTATCTGGATTTGATCTCGATGAGATTTAGTTGCTGATGTGATGCAGAATATTTCACTGGTTTCAAGGTAAGATAAAATAAGATAAGAGATCCTTTATTTGTCCCACAATGGGGAAATTCCACTGTTGCAACACACAGTTTAGAACAGGAATGAATGAAATAGGCGCATGCAATAAAAATAGGATAAGGTATTTGTGACTGATCCTGCGATAATTTTGCTTAAAATAAGAAAATATATTTGTCAGTAGAGTAAGTAAAATCATCTTAACCCACTGACAGATAATTTGAGATTGAAGTAAGAAATAATGTGTTGAAACGGTTTGAAACAAGCAAAAATAATCTAGTTCCATCAAATAAAGAGTGTCCACTGATCTTAAAGAGCCAAAACGTCTGAAATTCAGATTAATATCCTGAAATGAAGACATTTTAACTCATCTGGAAATAATTTTTTTGCAGTTTGTCAACTTTATTTCAACACTGCAAAAAATGACTTTCTAAAGGAGTTAAAATGTCTTGATTTCAGGATATTAATATTAATTTCAGTCATTTTGACTCGTTAAGATCAGTTCGCATGATTCATTTGATGGAACTAAATTATTTTTTTTGTTTCAAATCGTTTCTGACTTGTTTCAACACATTATTTCTTACTTCAATCCAAATTATCTGTCGGTATAATAAGAATAAATGTTCTTATTTTAAGATAAATTATCACAGGATCAGTCAGAAATACCTTGAAACCAGTGAAATATTCTGCATCACATCAGCAACTAAATCTTATCGAGTCAAATCTACTCAAATCCAGATAAAAATGATAAATTCAAGCCATTTTAAGATTGGACAGATTAACATTTTTTGCTGATAATTTGGATTAAAGTAAGAATGATGTATTGAAACAAGTCAGAAACGCTTTGAAACAAGTGAAATAATCTAGTTCCATCAAATGAATCATGTGAACTGATCTTAACGAGTCAAAACGTCTGAAATTCAGATTGATATCCTCAAATCAAGACATTTTAACTCATCTAGATGTCCAAGTGCTTCACCTGCACATCATGGTAAAAACACACAGTAAAGCACAACATTATGACAAACACAATTAGACAACAGTTCACTTGTGTTAAATATTTAAAAGACGCTATTGATGGAGCAAAGCAAAGGCCCGTCTCCTCCAGTTTTTAATAGTGATCTGGGCACATTTAACAACAACCTGACTGGGACATGAGCCGTTAAAAGTTCAGACTCAGGTATTCAGGGGCCAATCCATTTTGGCGTTTAAGGTGAGACGCTGCAGGTGAATAGGAAAATATCTTAAATTTAAAGATATTAATTTGAAACTTCTCCTGTAGTTTATTCATTTAAATGTAAGAAAAAAATGTATTACAAGTTTTTCATCATGTCATGTTTTCATGTAGAAATAAGACATTTTATGTTAAAAAAACGGCCCAAAATCCACATATTTGGGGCATTTAAATCTGAAAAATGGACAGAACCAGGTTTAAATGTCTTGGTTCATTTTGTACACTTATTAGTTACAAAAAAATCTACAGAGGGGATTTTGGATTTCTTATTTAGTTTTTGAGTAAACTAGATCTGACTGAAAATTGTCCTAAAAATTCAAATTTTGCCTCATTTTTTTAACTTAAAACTTAAATAAATCCATTTTAGAATTAGATATAAACAAATCCTTCTGTACATTTCGGTAAAGTTTAGTTTGTGTGGATCTACTTTAAGGCTGATCTTTATGTCTCGAGGGACAAAAATGCATTTTAAGAAAACGTCCTTTGAAGTTACAAAGTCCCAGAGAAATCTATGGATGAAGTGGATTAAAGGAAATAAAATATTATTAGGGGCAGATTGGACAAGTTTGGTGTTTCCACATGAAAAGCCGATGTGTTGAGAGAACAAACTGACCAAAGAACAAAATGTAAAAAGCGTTTTGCCTGTAGTGTCTCGCCTTAAAAACGAACATCAAAATCTTAATCAATCCTGAATTTGACATGAAGCCAGTGAAGGGAGCCAGGCCCTGGGGTAATGTGCTCACGCTTTCTCGTCCCGTCAACAAGCGGCAGCAGCATTTTGGACCTGCAGGAGGCGCTGTAGGGAGGATCGGTCCAGCCCACCGTACAGCGAGTTACAATTATGTAGGTGAGACGAAATAAACAAGTGAATAACTCGTTCCACTAAGGAATAAGAGTTTGTCTTAATGCAAGCAACAGAGGATTTTTGTTTTCAAGACAAAAAATAAACTTTCCCCTTTATAAAAATGTTTCGAATTTGAATCATGTTTAAAAATATTGCTAATTCAAGTCATTTTAACCTATTTATCCCTGTGTGTACTGTATTTGACCTTTCCTTCGATGCAAATGAGGAAACTAAACCTGCAGAAGACCAGATCTGAGCCCAGAACCTGGCCAGGAGTTTCAGGATCAAGAACTATCGCTTGGGGACTAAAGGTCTGGACCACGTTATGTTAACACTTCAGGTAAAACCTCCCTCGTTCAGGTAAAAGGAATCTGAGTTCTGTCAAATGGACAAAGATTGTTAAGAGTGAAGTTAAAGGCTGTTCCATGATTTATCCAAGTAGTTTCTTCACATCAGAACATACACTTCCCTCAAACCGTCTGAACTAAGCTTCTTGGATGAGTATCAAAACCTATTCACTCTTGAAATCTTTTGTTCCTGTTGGCAGCGCTTCAAATGACAGTAAAAAGGTTGTATTGGCAGAAACGCTGGATATTTCCAGAGAATGGAATAAACACTTTTTAATATCAGAAAATAAGGCGCAAGAGTTAAAATGATTTGTCGTCATAAAGTTCAGAAAAGTGTTACCGACACTGACCTGATGTCAACTGCACATGCAACTTTTTCATTGTATGAGATTTATGAATGTAACAGAACAAGATGTGATTTTACAAGTTTTTCTTCATGTCATGTTTTCATGTAGAAATAAGGCATTTTATGTGAAAAAACGGCAACAAATCCACACATTTGGGACAGAGCCAGGTTTAAATTTCTTGGTTCATTTTGTACACACATTAGTTACAAAAAAAAAATACAGAGGGGATTTTGGATTTCTTATTTCGTTAATTTAGCTAAGTAAACTAGATTTGACTGAAAATTGTCCTAAAAATTCAAATTGCGCCTGATTTTTTTATTTAAAACTTGAATAAATCAGTTTTAGAATCAGATATCAACAAATCCTTCTGTACGTTTGGTCTAAATCTTGTTGAGTCCAGATTGTACAGTTTGGTGTAGGATCTACTTTAAGGTTGATCTTTGTCTCTGTGGGACAAAAACACATTTGGAGAAAATTTCCTTAGAAGTTAATCGTTTTTTAGTCACATTTGTGTCGCTTTCAGTTGCGTTTTTGTCATTTTTAGTCAGATTTTTGATGCTTTTCTTCTATTTTTGATGCTTTCTATCATGTTTTTGTTGCTTTTTTTATTGCTTTCAGTTGCTTTTTAGTCGCTTTTTTCACTTTGAGTCATGTTTTATTGCTTTTCTTTTTTTTTTTTTGTCAAATCCTTCCGTCCATCGTGTTAGAATCTTGTTGAGTCCAGATTGTACAGTTTGGTGCAGGATCTACTTTAAGGCTGATCTTTATGTCTCGAGGGAGAAAAATGGATTTTAAGTAAACGTCCTTTGAAGTTACAAAGTCCCAGAGAAATCTATGGATGAAGTGGATTCAATGGAAGAATCAAACATCTTTAGGAGCAGATTGGACAAGTTTGTTGTTTTCTCATGAAAACTGATATGTTGAGAGAGAAAAATGACCAAAAAACAAAAAAATGAGTTTTGCCTGCAGTGTCTCGCCTTAATCTTTTGGATCTTTTTAAAATCTTAATCTTAATCTAGTCTCAAATCCAACCCATAACTCCAGATTTTCTCCACGTTCTGTAATCTTTCATCACAGACACCCAGTTGTGGAGCCAATCAGACCGCCCGCTGGTTTAGAGAAGTTCCAATCCCGTACTTTTCCACCGTTGCTTTGACAAAACCCCAAGCAACTGGCACAAACACAAACAAAAGTTGAGTAAAACCTGCGCCGGTTCTGCGGAGACCAGCGCCCGGCCGGCGGCAGGGACAGAGTCTAATATCAGCAGCGTTTACCCCAAACCTCGGCGAGACCTTGGACTGTTCGGGGGAAGCGTGTTCTTTGTCCAGGTTCGATCAAAGCGTCGCTTCAAAGCCTGTTCTTGAATTCCAGGAAGCGCCCGGTGCCACTTGTCTTTTTCGGGGGCCACCAGATCTTCGCCCCGGGGCAGGCGGGACAAAAACGGGACTAAAACCGGGACTAAAGCAGGACTAGAGCGGGTCCAGATGTGGCATTAAAGAGCAGACGAGCCCTCTTCCTCTGCGCGGGGAGGAGGAGGTGAAACATGTGAAGCAGATTTGATTTGCGAGGCTCCGAACATGACAATTACGATTTGCCTTCAAAGCGGCTGACAACTGCAGTTAGGAGTTCAAAGCCTGATGTGCTCTTTATTACATAATGAGAGGAGCGATGCTGCTGGAGACCGTGTTCTGTCAGGAATCCTCCATTTCTTAAACTGTCGCAAAGAACGGCAAAGACTTCTATCTGAAAGTGCATGACCAATCATTTTCTTAAAACACAGGTAACAAATTAAACATATTTTCAATTTTCTCTAGTTTGATATTTGGTGAAGATCATATTGTTACTTCCTGGCTGTGGTGTGCACCAGTGGTTCCCCAACTTTTTTGTCTCGAGTACCCCTAAACTTTGTCTTGCACTAAAAGTACCCCTTGAATCCATTATATTTTTATTTTTATTATAGTTAGGGTCCAAGATAAGGCAAAAAGATGCTAAATGCACATCTAATAACATGTTTTTCTCAGATAAAAGTACATTTAATTTTCTTTTAAAACCTGAAACAATTCTGACTACCCCCTGGTAACTGCTCATGTACCCACGAGGGTCCCTGTACCCCTGGTTGGGAAACACTGATGTACACTACAGAGCAGGGGGCCCAAACCTTTTGACCCTGGAGTCGACAGATCAGCGGGCAGAGGGCCAGACCTAATGTTTTTCAAGCAAACAAGCATATTTGATGAAACTGTCCTCAGTTATTGTGCTTTTATTGGATAATTGACTGATATGAACTCCCTCTCACCTCCTCACAATCTTTTCAGCACAAAATGAAATACGTCTATGTTGTTTGCTGGTGGAGGGTGCAACATTCTGTTCTTCTGGAGATGGAATAAAACCAGACAAGCAGCAAACCAAGAACTTTTTGGGCAGCAAAATCTCATGTAACTGGATAAATGAAAGCTAGAGGAGGTTATATCATATTGTGGAACCTTCAGGCAAAGGAAACTATTTTACGATCAGGAGATGGACCCTTTTATAGAAAACTTACACAGAAGTATCCATTTTTATTGAAACGTGCACTAACAAAGCTCCTCACCTCCTCAGAGGACAAATTAGACCCTGGGGTGCCACGTTTGGCCCGTGGGCCCCACTTTGGGCGTTTCTGAGGTAACAGTTTGGTTTGATTGTCAAACAATTAACAATGTAACCTCCACAAGTTACTCACATTGCATTCAGTTAAAGGTGACGTGTCCTGCTCAATGACACATACAGTATATGGGGCTGGAGCAGGGATTGAACCATCAATCCTCTGGAGATAAGACGACTGCTCTCACTGAGCCTTTGTTAAAAAGGACTTACAATGCCCTAATTTTGCTGTTGGTAATAAACTATAACGTACTTAGATTATTACTTTTTGTTCATTGTAAAATATATTATCTAAAATAGCTTAATAAACATTTACTTTGTTATTCATTTTTATTTGAATTTATTTGTGTCTCCTAAAAGATAAGAACAAAGATAAAGGCCTATTTTTAATCACTTTGATCCATTCTGAAATTAAAGAATAAACAGTCAGAAAAGAAGGTTTAAATGAATACATAACTTTATTTAAATAAATGCTTTGTCATAACAAAAAAGACAAAGGTTAAAAGAGTACATAAATTACAAGTAGAATAAATATTACACAGTGATATTCACTTTAATAATTTGAGATATTTTGTCTTTATCTTATTGTCGTATGTTGTTCCAAATACTGTCCATTTGAGTTCCCACAGTCCTCCTGCCACAGAAGGGTCGATTCAAAGACCAACGGATTAACACGACCAATTTAACTCCATCAAAACGTCCGAGTGTTATGTATTCAAGAAACGTTACTGTCCTACGCTACGGTGAAATGTGAAGTTTAAAACCAAGGAAGCGGCGCGGAATCCGAGGAACTAACGATGAAAAAACCAGCTACTGACGCTAACGCAACAGAGCTACATGATGTTCGAAAAACTGACAATGTTAGTACTGACAGAACACTACTGTAACTAAACCAAGTCTTTGTCTCTATGTATTTTATTGGCAGTAAAAAGAGTGGACTGTCTTAGCATTAGCATTGGACGCTAAAGTTAAATGGAAAGATTGGGTTAAATTTCCTTCCAAATTTCTTTGAAACTCCAAGTTTCTTTGTCAACTTCTTAATTCGTTCATTTATGTATTTATTATTTTTTTTAAACCTAATTTGCCAACATTGATGAGCGAAAGTGGCTAGTGGCTAATGCTAATATACATATACTAAAATATATTGCTTAGCTTTTAGAAGAGCATGAATGAAAATAAGTTCAACATTTTGAGATCAAATTCAAGAAAACTACAGCCGCAAGATTAGCCTGTCTGAAAATGCTAACATGACCTTGTCTATTAAAATTTTGACAACTTTGCAGCCATTTTTGATAATTCACAAATTGTAGGTAGCAAATATTTGGTAGCTTTTGCATTAGCATCCACAACGCTAAAGTGTGCTAACTCAATCCACTGCTTTTTACCGCCAATCTGCGTTCCTCAGACTCCTACGGCTCCGTAACTGTTTCTACCTAAAGTCATGCAGTCAGTGAAAAGACGTGGCTAGGCCCTGACGTAGCCCACGGCCCACGGTGCTAGCTCGCTCTGCCTCCTCTGCCCCCTTCACTGTTCCTCCTCTGTGCATCTGAGAACATCCCAGACCCGTCCTAAAAACACACTACTGAACTGGAGGTCCCAGGCGTGGGCTAAACTCAAGCCCCTGTCGACGAACATTTTAAAAAGAACGCACAAGACAACACAACGTTTAGCTTCTGTGGTTGATTCCCGCTAACATCTCCACAACGAGGGCTTGGCATTAGCTTGTTTACTCACAGGCAACTGTTTCTTTAGAGGTTTGGAGTGGGATGTGCCGCTTGTGAGTAAAATATGTACATTGCAATACTTTTACAGTTTAGAATTTACTTTTACCATTGGTTGTGGTAAAAGTTTAGATCCATTAGTGGAGATCGTATCAGCTACCGTGTGCTCTGACCGTGAAAACTTAGCCATGTGATTAACTCATTTGAGTCAGTATTGAAGTCACAAATAATCTGTTATGATGCTTCTTCGCCAGTGTTGCCTCGTCCGTGGTTTTCCGGTGGAATTGGGCAAAAAATGATGAATGAAAATGTTGTCCGCGGGTTTAGCCGGAGCAACTTTTGATGTAAAAGGTAATAATTTCAAAACGAACCTAATAAAAGTCCTGACAAATCCTTATATCCAAAGCCGAATCCTTATGTCCAAAGCCATGCAGAGCTTCTATTTTAAGCTGTGTCGGACATTACGCTGGTTTTTATTGGTTTTTCAAATGCTCTTGCACGAGTTTGAAGTCTAGAAACCCCGCAAACGCACAAAAGTTGGTCAATTACTTCAACAACACATACCTGGACAAACTACTAATATGTCATACATTTCTTTTACTCCTTAAATATGTTTATTTTGAGTTGAATATGAGCCCAACTTTTGTGAAAAACAACATTTAACTGTTAACAAATAAACCTATTATTTTTTATTTTATACCTATTTAATTTGAGCTTGTTAAAATAATCAATTAAAGGGGCGTGGCTTTAAGGATAAGCCCTTTCAGGTTTCTGCCACACTCCATCACGTTTTGTGTTGTTTTGTTTCATATGGATTTCTGTTTTTTTTTTTTTTTTGATTATGTGAAAATAAATCAAGTCAAAATCAAATCTGAGCAAACTGAAAAAAAAGACTTTAGTGTCATATGTTTGATTTACGGCAGGGATGATATTTTACATGTCTTTTAACAAAAATAACCGTTATAAAACTTTTTTTTTTTTTTTTTAAACTTAGATGACTCTCAAACAAAGGCTACGACTGACAAATAACTTTTTTAACCGAAAATATAGTCAAGCTAACGACTAGCATGACTGGCGCAAATTCGGTAAATGACTCAAGTTTAGTTTAGTTTGTGTTTAATCTTTGTATTAATGCCAAGCCCTGTTCGAAACCACATTTTAGGACATCGTTGTGCGTCGGTATCAAGAGTAACTGAGATAAGTGCAAGCTGCTTTTTCGAAAGTGGAGTTTGGTGTTGAAAAAGAGGGGCTAAAGTCATCCACAACCGGTCGCCATTTTGGATCCAACTGAAATCCAACGGCTTCCCATTTCTCTGGCATCAAATACATTGGCAATCACAAAAAAAACAAACAAAAAAAAACGTCGTAGCTTATCCGAGAAAGAAGTGTCTCTAAAAGTGGTTCATCGTCCGTTAATCCTGTCAATTTTTGCCCCGAAGTCGACACAAAATGTTACGATTTAAAAGAAGAGCACCCGAGAAATAGCCCCATTTTGTCCAAGTCACTTTCACGTCGTGATTGTGGAGTATGTATTTGGATGTGAGAAGGCTACGGTGGCCAGGAAGGACAAAATAAATTTACATATAGGAAACAGCTATACATATTTACATTTCGTTTTTAACATTTCTACAGGGTAAAAACATACACATTGTGAAACCAGCAAAGTGATAATGGCTAGTTACAATAGAAATCTACAGAAAACCATGATTCAAGATTTTCAAAAGAGCGACCAAACACACAAAATGAACAGTAAGAGGCAGAAGTAGCTTGTGTTTTTTGCAAAGTCTCTGCTAGTCCTATTTACTGATATGTATTTCCGTATGCATGGAATCTTTAAGGTTTTCTTTTTGTAAAATCTGTATCTTGTTCAGCAGCCGGTTTCTCGTGAAATCTGAGTTCTCAAATTCACAGAAATCCATCTTGTCCCTTAGGAAAAAAATAAAATAAACCAAAGATATTTCTGATTTGTGCGGATATAGCCTTGTGGTTTTGGAATTAAGCAGATTAAGAAAAGATGCGCACAGTTTTGGGCAAAGGTTTTGAAATCTGCGCGATGGAAAACGGCAAAGACTGCCAAGGAATACAAAGATATAAAATATGACTTTAGCTTAAGCTTGTTTGCTGTTGTTTTTTTGTGCTAATGCTAATTTTGCATCAACATGTCCCTTCAAGGCTTCCATAGGCGCCTTAATATGATTAAATCCCATCTGAAACTCACTCCTCGTCAAACCACACCCTAATCACTTTATATTTACACTTTCAAAATGATTACGCAGGTTTTGTAGACTAGTTTTGCCCTTCCAAGCCACCGTAGAAGGCACACGGAGAGATTTTGATTGACAGACCCTGTTCAGACCTTATGTGTTTTACAGTTTGTGGACGGTTTTGCTTTCTTAACTCTGCTTCGGTTAACGCTACGCCAAAGCTTCATAGCCATTTATCTTTGAAAATGATTAAAAAACAAACATAATCGTTTTCCACACACATTTTTCTATAATATTTGATAATAAAAACTATATTTAATAGTCATACAGCCTGGTTACAACTGTAGAATTGATGGAAAACAACTTGGTGGCTCAAAAAATAACTGAAACAAAGAAAATAGCTCAAACAAAACCATTCAAAACTAAACATCACGCAAATTTGCCAAGTCAAAAGAAGACCCGAAACTCAAAAAAGGAGATTTGAGCTTTTCTTAAGATTGGACAAATAGAGCTCCCTGCATGGTAGTGTCATTTAGAGGCACAATTGGCAAATCAGGCTAGCTACATTGTCAAAAGAGCCACTTTTCGCATGCGGTTTTTTTTTACATAAAATTATAAACCAGTCCACAGACAAATATCCGGTTTAGAAGACCAAGCGCAAGAATAGTTTGAGGGAAAAGAAGAAAACAAAAAATGGACATTCATTTAAAAGAGGCTCTTTCTGCACACAGTATAAACTCAAAGAAGATTTCATTTTTTATAAGTGCTCTGGCTAATCCACATAACCTATTGACAGAAGATTTCTAAATATTTTTCTCATTTTTTTCCATTTCTTTTTAAAAACCCAAATTGTAACGTAATTTCCAGAGTGTCTTTATGTTCTGACTAGCCTGGACTGCCATTTATTTTATTTAAAAGTGGGTCTCGAATCCTTTCCCTCAATGAAAAGTTACCAAAAGTTGACCAAATATTTGAAAAAAAACGGTTGAGATTTACGAAAATTCAGCTTCTCTGATTGGTTTTACGCCAATTCAGTCGCGTCAAAGAATCCACTGGGAAATTTTCTGTAACTTCAAATCAAGAAACTGATTTCATTGTTGGCTGCCCAGGCTAGTCCCGTATTTTTCCTCTTTTAGCAGTGGCGTTTTCGTTGCCGTTTTACAATATCCAAAATCTTGCTCGAAAAAAGGCCCCAGCGTCTACAAAAATATATCCAAAGTGTGCAGGAAACAAGTCCAGTCCGCTCATTCAATCGCGATGAGTGCTTGGTCGACCACGAAAACACAGAGAAATAAAAAAAGGACATAAAAATCACAACTTTTTCAGCCTGATGCCATCGTTTTGAGACTTCCGGGTCCTGTAGGGAGGTCGTGAGGAGGACTAGGGGCTTCGAGGTGTGAGTTTGTGGGCAGAGCTATGGGTCAGATGGGTCTTAAGGGTCCAAGAGTCTTACGGGTTTTGTTTTTCTCCTGTTTTTAATCCCGTGTTCGTCACTCGTTGTTGTTCGTGTTGCTGCTGCTCTCCAGGTCTTTGCACTGGATGTCTCCGCCGCTGTAGTCCGTCCCCGGGAGCTGGACGCCGTATTTGTCCACGCACCAGCAGATGCCTCGCTTACGGCCGCGGGAGGGCTTGCACTGGGAGAGGAAACATGAGCCGGTTAGCATGTAGCATTAGCACGTCGAGGTAAGAAACTAAGCCCAAATTTCTTCATATTAATGACATAAACGGAAGGATATGGCTAGTGATTGTTAAACTGAACTACAACATTTGCCTTAAGTATTATTTATTTTTCATCTTTTGCTTTTAACAAGGTTGTAAACCATTTTTGTAGATCGCTTAGGGAAGTGCATCGCAATATTTTCCCAACATTAGCCCGATCCAAACCAAGGCAAAGCTATTACTTGGATTATAAAAGTTCTAAAGTATTCATTACATAAGTGTTTCCAAACAAACTCAAATGAACATAACCAGAGTTTAACGGAATCAGAACAGCTAGAATCTGCAAATGTTGTCAAATTAATTTACTTTTGTGGTTATTATTTTAGGGCATAGACATAGATGCAAAATTCTGTATTCTGTATCCTGTTGCAAAAAATGCAATCACTTGGCTAGCCGCTGCTAACCAGAGTTACGTCTAATTGGATGTTCCATTAGACAGTCCAAGTGTTTTAAGTATTTACAACTTTTATTTCATGATATGTGTGTCAATTATCTGGTCTCTTCACCAATAACATGTAAAAGAGGATGTGTCACATGTAGAAATATGAATTTAAAGTCAGTTAGCCTTTAGCCCAGATGCTGGTTTTTATGCTAATATCCAAAATCAAAATACGAAAAGGCTTACACACTCAACAATGACTTTGAACGCAGTTTTGACCTAAATGTGATCGATGGTTTGGTACCATGAACACTCTGGATTACTCATAACTTGTGTTTTTGCGGGCTAATGCTAATGGCTAATGCTAACTTGACATGTGACCTACGTGGGACAACAAAATCATTTTCAGGAAATCTGTGCGTTGCTGACTTGTTGCATGAGTTCATTAAACAGTTTTAGATTAATTAAACTAATGGACTTTTCCTTTTTATTTTAAGATAAATCGATTATCGGACTTGACAAGTTGCTAACTGATCAATAGCAGTTGCTTCTCTAATAAGTGTCGGTTTGAGGGCCTCACCTGTTTGCGTTTGAAGAAGCCTCGGCGGTCACAGTTGGGCAGGTAAAGGGACAGAGCCATGACTCGGGACGTGTCCTTCATGCCCTGAATGATGCCGTCCAGTTTCCTCCTGCACGGACCCTGCACAAAGAGCGGGACACGGGTCAGGACGGGGCTGGGATCTACTTTGTTTGGTTTACATTGAGCAATATAATTCTGTTCAGTCCTGGTTTAGACACGGTTTGGACCTGGTTTAGTCCTGGTTTAGTCTTGGTTTAGACCTGCTTCAATCCTGGTTTAGAGATGATTTAGACCTGGTTCAGTCCTGGTTTAAGGATGATTTAGACCAGGTATAGACCTGGTTTAGTCCTGGTTCAGTCCTGGTTTAGAGATGATTTAGACCAGGTATAGACCTGGTTTAGTCCTGGTTCAGTCCTGGTTTAGAGATGATTTAGACCAGGTATAGACTTGGTTTAGTCCTGGTTCAGTCCTGGTTTAGAGATGATTTAGACCAGGTTTAGTCCAGGTTTAATCCTGGTTTAAACCTGGTTCAGTCCAGGTTTAGGGATGATTTAGACCAGGTTTAGTTCAGGTTTAATCCTGGTTCAGTCCTGGTTTAGAGATGATTTAGACCAGGTTTAGTCCAGGTTTAATCCTGGTTTAAATCTGGTTCAGTCCTGGTTTAGAGATGATTTAGACCAGGTTTAGACCTGGTTTAGTCCTGGTAAAGTCCCGGTTCAGTTCTGCAGATGTTGTTAAAGCAGTTTTTGGCCTCGAGGACAAAACCATCTAAAAAAAATCTGGCCTTCGAAATAAAATAAATGAAATAATGAAATAAAGTTGCCCTGGTCTACATCCTGATTCTTAAACTTTTCACGCCTTTCCGAGTACCACCAGATCTAAACCAGTTCCAAAACAGGACTCTTTCACGTTTGAATGAGTTATTCACGTCTTAATGTGACCACACAATCGGTTTATGCCTGACACGTGATCTGTGCCACCAGCGGCCATCTTGGTTCTGGTCGCTAATGTAAACAAATGTGAACACCAAAGAAAATCTGCATAAACTGATCTTTACCGTCAGCTGTGGTTCTGACAATTATTCAACAACAAATGACATCGTACAAAAGTATCGCTGCATTTTAAAACACAAATGTGGCTTTGTTGTAGTGAGTTATGTAGAAAATGCTAAAAAAAAATGATTGTCATTGGTGATTAGCTACAGGTCAAGCAGAAATAAATCTTCTAACAACGGAAATATGGCTTCTAAGTGTCTGAAACTTTCCTTGTGTTTGTTAATTGTGTCGCACTAAATATTAATTAAGTTTGTGCATGATTCTGAGCTTTTAGTGCTTACTTTTTTGAAGGTTTTTGTCAGTCAAAAGTTTGTGTAAAGTCGTGAAAAGCCGATCAACAGCCTGGAATCTGCTCTGCGAGACGTTAGTTTGCAAAAACCAACTACTTTCAGACATTTGTGATCTATCAAAAGGCAAAGTACAAAAAGTAAACACTCGTCGCTTCCCGTAGAAACAATCTCCGACCAGCTTCAAATTAACTCTTCAAATTGTGATGTTGGCGTGAACCGACTGCTACAGAAGTTCTAAACTCTCGCGAACCCAAAGGACGACAACGATGTGGATTAAACTGATTCTAAATTCTGCAAAAGTTTGAAGCGCTCGAAGCATCAGCGCGTTTTCACTCACAAACTCCGGCTCGTGCTTGTCGATGGGCAGCGGGGAGTAGTCCAGCGGAGAACCCATGGATCGCTGTTTGCCCAGTTTCCGCTTCTGTTCTTTGCGGAGAGCGTGGACCTTTTTGCTGTTGACGATGGGCAGCAGCGGGACTTTGGCCGGCGGTAGCTCCTCGGCGACCTCCGGGGCGATGGGCTCCTCGTGCTCCCGAGACTCGCGCTCTGCAGCAACAAGAGAAAGACGCACGGTTAGGAAATATAGCAATAATTCGATGGACTGCAAGGAATCAAATGAGATGTATTTGCCTAAATGCTATATGTGAGACGAGATGAGGTCGGGTTCACGAGAACACAGCAAAACATGTATCTAGCCTTGAAACAACTTGAATTTACACATTTTTCCTGGATTTGAGTAGATTTGATTTAATTTCTGATGCGATGCAGAATATTTCATTGGTTTCAATGTATTTTTTCCTGATTATGCGATGATTCAGCTTAAAATAAGAAAATATGTGTGCCAATTGGTTAAGAAATAATGTATTGAAACAAGTCAGAAATGGTTTGAAACAAGTAAAAATAATCTAGTTCCATCAAATAAATAGTCTTAACTAATATGGAATTAAGATTAATATCCTGAAAACAAGAAATTCAAATTCATTTTTTGCAGTGAACAAGGCAAGAGGAGATTTTGACATAATCTGCACTGCAAAAATGAATTTCTAGATTTCAAATGTCTTGATTTCAGGATATTAATTTGAATTTCAGACGTTTTGACTCGTTAAGATTAGTTAAGACTATTAATTTGATGGAACTCGATTATTTTACTTACTCCGCTTTTTAGCATTGCGTTAAGATGGGACAAGATCTCGTGCTACAAGATTCTGCACAAATGTAAAAATGATTCTTTTCTCATGTGTCAACCCTAGTCGGCAACTCTAATTCCCAATTCTTCCAAAGTTCAAAAATGCATCAAAAAGGTGTCTTAAATTAACAAAAACATGGCTTAAAGCGACAAATAGGAGACTAAAAGCTGCATACACATGACAAAAAGAGACAAACGCAAGACTAAAAGTGCCAAAAATGCCACTTAAAGCATCAAAAATGTGTCTTAAAGCAACAAAAACATGGCTAAAAGCGACCAAAACGCAACTGAAAGCAACAAATACCCGACTCAAATGGACAAACTTGCGACTAAAAGTGTCAAAAACGCTCCGAAACACGTGATTCTTTTATTTCAGTCTTTTTGTAAGTTCTCCTCGTTGTGTTTGAAATGTGAACTTTGGATAGAATCCCATTGTTAAAACATAAATTGCAAATCTAATCACAATCGCAAAACTAACCATAAAAATCCCAATTAGCTCTCGTTCATAATCAGACCTAACAGCCCTAGTCGACGCCTCAAATTCCCAATTCTTTAAGTTAATCAGAACTTCTCTGGAGCAACCAAAGACTAACCCCTGAAGACGTCAAACCACTGGCGCTTCCATGACAATCTGAGAAACACAAGCGACACATTAAAGCCTGCAGACATACATTTACCACATTGTCAGTGGGACAGAACGCCAAAACGAGACAACAGGGGGCAATGTTGTCAAGCCATTCAAGCAAGAACATCAGCAGCACACACTTCACTCAATAATGGTGTAAACTGTGTTGGAAACTGCAACAATAAAGGCATAGTTTGTGGTATAGTCTGTAATATATCTGGAGATAGAATAAAAAAAACGATTGTGGGCTGTGAGTATTTGTCTAGTGAAACCTATACAGCAGCGCAAACATGGATAAAAGCGACACAAACACAACTAAAAGCAGGAAAAACATGGCTAAAGCAAAAAGAAGTCAGAAACAAGACTAAAAACAGCAACAACATCCCTAAGTAAGTAATCAAGTTCAATAATAAACGTATACTTTGTGGTATAGTCTGTATCTGTAGATAAAATGAAAAACTATAGTGAGCTCAACATTTCTGTGAGTTTTTGTGCATGTCTTTGTGTGTTTTAAACGGAAAATATTCTGCATTTTTCATATTGTTAGCCTTTAATCGTGCTATTGAGTACATTACATTTACCATCTCATGTTTCGAAACAAAAAAAAAGTTTGTTTTTCTTTAAATGACAGGATTTATCAGCCTTTGCCAAAAGACACTGAGTACATCCAGCCAGCAGATGGCGCATGGCACTCACACATTCTAGTGACGTTAGCCGTCAAACAACATTACGGTGCAGATGAGCAGCAGCAGTGAAGGTGTTTGGAGTTTGTGATGAATTAAGGACTTAAAACAGCAGAAGATTCTCAGATAAATGACGTATAACGTTTGAAAACACGTCCCAGAAACAAGGAAGCACCGACAGAAGTGTTTGTCGTGAAGGGAGGGGAGAGGATTTTTAATGAACTTTCCTCAAAACAGCGTGAATGCAACAGAATGCAACATGTTTATGGTGATGGAACATTGTTAGAACATGGTTAAAAGTCTATAATAGGGTTGTACAATGAATTGAATTGAAAAAGCAATTTGAATGACAAATTGCAAAGGCAGTTATTATTGAACGGCAGTTTCCTCTACAAACAACAAACTATCCTGTCTTATTCTGCATAAAAACTGCAAACCCTGTAGTATAGATTTGTTAAAAAAGCAGTGGTGACTGGTGATTGCTGAAAGCAACCAAACTAAGAGTAAAGCTGGAAAAACATGGCTAAAATCAGCAAAAACGTGGCTGAAAGCGTAAACAGCCTGACTAAAGTGCAAAAAGGTAAAAACAGAAAAAAATCTAAGATTAAAGCAGCAAAATCATGGCTAAAGGCAAGAAAACCAATGCTAAAAGCAAAAAGATTACAACTAAAAGTGACAAACGCCTGACTAAAATTGACAAACTTGCAACTAAAAGTGACAAAAACGTAACCACTGAAGGTTTTAGTAGTTTGTCAGTTCATATTTCAGTCTTTTTGTCAATTCTCCTGATATAAATCACAAATCTAATCACAATCGCAAAACCACCCATAAAAATCCCAATTAGCGCTCGTTCATGATCAGACCTAACTCGCAATACGCAACTTGAGCGGCAAAAATCCTTCTTAATACAGCAAAAACATGGCTAAAAGTGACAGACATGTGACAAAGAGCAAGATGAGAACAAAAACATCACAAAAATGTGACTAAAAGTGACAAAGACACAAGTGAAAGTGAATCAAGATTAAAGAAGCAAAAACATGGCTAAAATTGACAAAACCATGACTAAAAGTGAAAACAACGCAACTGAAAGCGACAAAATCAAGATTAAAGTGTCAAAAACATGGCTAAAGGCAACTAAACCAATGCTAGAAGCAACTAAAATACAACTAAAAGTAACAAACGCACGACTAAAACTGCCAAACTTGCAACTAAAAGCGACAAAATCAAGATTAAAGCGACAAAAACATGGCTAAAATTGACAAAACCATGACTAAAAGTGAAAACAACGCAACTGAAAGCGACAAAATCAAGATTAAAGTGTCAAAAACATGGCTAAAGGCAACTAAACCAATGCTCGAAGCAACTAAAATACAACTAAAAGTAACAAACGCATACGACTAAAACTGCCAAACTTGCAACTAAAAGCGACAAAATCAAGATTAAAGCGACAAAAACATGGCTAAAATTGACAAAACCATGACTAAAAGCGAAAAACACGCAACTGAAAGCGACAAAATCAAGATTAAATCATGGCTAAAGGCAACAAAACCAATGCTAAAAGCAACAAAAATACAACTAAAAGTGACAAAAACGTGACCTGGAGGTTTTAGTAGTTTGTCACTTCATATTTCAGTCTTTTTGTCAATTCTCCTGACATAAATTACTAACTCGCTCTCGTCCATAATCAGATCGTATTGTTCCGCGTCCGTTGAAAGTGAAAGCCGAGCGCCTACCATCGCGCCTTTCTCTTCGGCGCCGGCTGCGCTCGTAAATCGCGGGGCAGGTGCAGTTCTCGGGCCCTCTGTTTGTTTACGCAGGGGCCGCGGCGCGAGGGGGAGGAGCCGGGGGGGCGGAGCCAGGGGGGAGGGTAACAGCTGCGGTTTCTGCTGCCGCCGCCGCTCCACAAACGCCGCAACACTTTTACGACGCGCTTTTTACCGACGGGAACGGACAGACGCAACAGGTGCAATTGTTTTAATCAGGTTTGTTTGCAGTTTTGTCGAGTTAGAACGGCCAAAGAGGGCGCCAGATTTGTTAAAAAATACTACAACTAAAAGTGACAAAATCAAAATTAAAGCTGCAAAATCATGGCTAACGGCAACAAAACCACAACTATACAACAAAAATACAACTAAAAGTAACAAATGCACAACTAAAACTGACAAACTTGTGACTAAAAGGGACAAAAACGTGACCACTAGATGTTTTCGTAGTTTGTCAGTTCGTATTTCAGTCTTTTTGTCGATTCTCCTGACATAAATCAAGATTAAAGCGGCAAAATCATGGCTAAAGGCAACAAAAATACAACTAAAAGTGACAAAAACGTAAGCACTGGAGGTTTTAGTAGTTTGTCGCAAATCTAATCACAATCGCAAAACGAATTAGCTGTCGTTCGTAATCAGACCTAACTTTCTCAGCCTCGTATTGTTTAGCGTCTGTTGAAAAGCGAAAAACACGCAACTAAAAGCGAAAAAAAATAAATTAAAGCAGCAAAATCATGGCTAAAATGAACAAAACCATAACTAAAAGCAAAAAACACGCAACTGAAAGCGACAAAACCAAGATTAAAGCGGCAAAATCATGGCTAAATGCAACAAAACCAATGCTAAAAGCAACAAAAATACAACTAAAAGTGACAAACGCACAACTAAAACTGACAAACTTGTGACTAAAAGTGACAAAAACGTGACCACTGGAGGTTTTAGTAGTTTGTCAGTTCGTATTTCAGTCTTTTTGACAGTTCTCCTGACAAACATCGCAAATCTAATCACAATCGCAAAACGAATTAGCTCTTGTTTGTAATCAGACCTTTCTCAGCCTCGTATTGTTTAGCGTCTGTTGAAAAGCGAAACACAACAAAACAACAAAATCAAGATTAAAGCGGCAAAAACAAGGCTAAAATTAACAAAACCATGACTAAAAGGGAAAAAAACACAACTGAATGCGACAAAATCAAGATTAAAGCAGCAAAATCATGGCTAAAGGCAACAAAACCAATGCTAAAAGTAACAAAAATACAACTAAAAGTGACAAACACCTGACTAAAAGCGACAAAAACGTAAGCACTGGAGGTTTTAGTAGTTTGTAAGTTTATATTTCAGTCTTTTTGTCAATTCTCCTGACATAAATCACAAATCTAATCACAATCGCTTTTTACCATCAGGAACGGACAGATGCAACAGGTGCAATTGTTTTAATCAGGTTTATTTGCAGTTTTGTCGAGTTAAAACGGGCAAAAAGGGCGCCACATTTGTTTAAAAATACTACGACGGGAAATTACGCTTAAATTCTTTACCAAATATATCAGTTTTTGAAGAAATACAGCAATTACAGCTTTAGAAAATGTGTCAAAGTCTTTTTAAATCAGGTTTATTTGCCGTTTTATTGAGTTAGAACGAGAAAAGAGGGCGCCAGATTTGTTTAAAAATATTACAACGAACTGGAGACAAACAGGCAAAATCTTGTGTTTTGTGCGGCAAAATCAACATAATTGCAATATTTGAATACATTTTTGTCTTGACCTTTAAGTTTTACAGTTTTAAAACATGTATTAATCAAACTGTGTCAAAATAAAAACTTGACCAGAGACAAAACCAAGACCAAATCAAGGATAATTCAGACAGAATAAGGAAAACCACGAAAAAAACTAACTGCAACTTCAAAGTGCTGCAAATCCCACAAAGACAAAATGTTTATATTTCACGTTTTTTAAATTTTTTTAATGCCGTTTAGAACAAATTAACAAATTAAAATCAACGCAACTTCAACAAATCATGAATGAATAATTGCACATTTGGTCAACAATCAGACACAATCCTGTAAAAGAAAACTGGCAAGACAGAAATGTTAATCTAGAATAAAATGTTCTAGTTTAATTCAAGACTAAACAGCAGACAATCTGTTTGATTAATCAGGTTTTTGGAAAATTACTGCAAATTTTGACCATTTAACGACAAATCAATTACATTTTTCCAGCTGTTTAGGTCAGAATGACAGCTGAGCTCTTGCTGCATTACCACCTAATGACATCACAAAGTGTAATAAAGTGTTCTGAGCTCTTTAAAGGGAGATCACTGAAAGAAATGTGAAAGAAACAACTTATTTTTGGTAGATTATGTCAACTTTAAGGGCGGATTGTGCTTTAACTTGGTAAGAATTCGCTGATATTTCTCCAACTATTTTGATTGGGACATTTTTTTCATTCCGCACGTGTAAAGTCCAAATATAGAGCGACCGAGGCTGAGGTTCGACCGGATAAAAATGCTGCTAATTTGTGGCGAAAGGACAAGGACAATTGGATAAGCCAGGATTTACTAAACCACAAAACAAAACAGCTGCCGACGAAAGCGGAGACGCAAATCCTGACGCCGACGCTAAACGGAAAAGGTCAGAGACTTAAAGGACTGTTATTTAAGTGTTTTAAAAGCACTATTCTTCATCTTTGCACATTATTTCATGAAAAAACTTAAAATTATTACTATTTTGAGCATTTAAATCACAAATATTCTTCATTATTTGTGCCGTTATTGTCCTTTAAACTTGCTCTTGGCATATTTTACAACTTAAATATTATGTTTCTCTGTTTCTCAGTCGGGCAGGATTTGTGTTAGCGCTCCATCTACTGGCAGCAGAGGGAATTACCATGGGGAAATAAACAAAAGCTAGCCTGTCTTAATGCAAACACGCAGTTGTGAACGTGATTTAAGTGACTCTGTGATGATTTATGGACCTAAAAACAGCGCAGGAGACCTCAGAAGCGCTACATTTGACGTCACAAATCTGGGAAACTTGAAACTGAGTATGTTGTGAGGCAGAAGAAGAAGAAGAAGGAGCAGAGAAGACGAGCTCATAAACAGGATTAATGAAACAAGATAAATACAACTCCAGCTGTGTTTTTAAAGAGGAAACAATGTTAGAACTTGTCACTAGTTCTGTTTTTCACGTTTCAAAACAGTAAAAATCCTTAAAAGTTAGTTTATATAATTAGTTATAATGTGGTTAAAGAGAGAAAAAAAGAGTCTATTTTGCATTATATGTGTCCTTTAATCTGTAGAAACACGAGTGAGTGAAAGATGTTAGCTTTAGTGTCATTTTTGGACAGTCCTGCCCTCCCTCTGCTCTCCCCCTGCCCTCCTGTACCTCCCCCTTGTCCTCCCCCGCTCTCCCCCTGCTCTCTCCTGCCCTCCCTCTACTCTCCCCTGCTCTCCTTTACCACCTTCCCTTGTCCTCTACCTCTGCTCCCCCCCCCCCCCCCCCCCGCTGCTCTCCCCTGCACCCCCCGTTCTCCTCCTCCCCTCTCCTGCTCTCCCCTGCTCCCCCCTGCCCTCCCCCTCTCTCCCCCTGCTCTCACCTTCATTCTCCTACTCTCCCCCTGCTCTCACCTTCACTCTCCTACTCTCCCCCTGCTCTCCTATACCACCTTCCCTTGCCCTCCCCCTCTCTCCCCCTGCCCTCTCCTGCTCTCCCCCTGCCCTCTCCTGCTCTCCTACTCTCCCCCTGCTCTCCTATACCACCTTCCCTTGCCCTCCCCTTCTCTACCTCTGCTCTCCCCTGCCCTCTCCTGCTCTCCCCTCGCTCTCCTCCTCTCTCCCCCTGCTCTCCCCCTCTCTCCCCCTGCCCTCCCCTCTCCCCCTGCCCTCCCCCTCTCTCCCTGCTCCGCTCCTCCTCCTCTCTCCTGCCCTCCCGCTCTCTCCTGCCCTCCCTCTCTCCCCTGCCCTCCCCTCTCTCCCCCTGCTCTCCCTTCTCTCTCTCCCCTCTCTCTCCTGCTCCTCCCGCTCTCTCCCTTGCTCCTCCTCTCTCCCTTGCCCTCCTCCTCTCTCCCCCTGCCCTCCCTTCTCTCCCCGGCCCTCCCCCTCTCTCCCCTGCTCCCCCCCGCTCTCCTCCTCTCTCCCTCTCTCCCCCTGCCCTCCCGCTCTCTCCCCCTGCCCTCCCTCTCTCCCCCTGCCCTCTCCCTCTCTCCCCCTGCCCTCCCCCTCTCTCCCCTTGCCCTCCTCCTCTCCCCCTCTCTCCCCTGCCCTCTCCTGCTCTCCCCCTGCCCTCTCCTACTCTCCCCCTGCCCTCCCCCTCTCCCCCCCGCTCTCCTACTCTCTCCCCCCCGCTCTCCTACTCTCTCCCCCTGCTCTCCCCCTCTCTCCCCTGCTCCCCCCCGCTCTCCTCCTCTCTCCCCCTGCCCTCCCTTCTCTCCCCCTGCCCTCCCCCTCTCTCCTGCTCCGCTCTCCTCCTCTCTCCCCCTCTCTCCCCCCACTCTCCTGCCCTCCCCTCTCTCCCCCTGCCCTCCCCTCTCTCCCCCTGCCCTCCCCCTCTCTCCCCTTGCCCTCCTCCTCTCCCCCTCGCTCTCCTACTCTCTCCCCTCTCTCCCCTGCTCTCTCTCCCTGCTCCCCCTCTCCCCCCGCTCTCCTACTCTCTCCCCTCTCTCCCCTGCCTCCCCTCTCTCCCCTGCCTCCCCCTCTCTCCCCTTGCCCTCCCCTCTCTCCCCTTGCCCTCCCCTCTCTCCCCCTGCCCTCCCTTCTCTCCCCTGCCCTCCCCCTCTCTCCCCTGCTCCCCCCGCTCTCCTCCTCTCTCCCCCTCTCTCCCCCTGCCCTCCCGCTCTCTCCCCCTGCCCTCCCCTCTCTCCCCCTGCCCTCCCGCTCTCTCCCCCTGCCCTCCCCTCTCTCCCCCTGCCCTCCTCCTCTCCCCCTGCCCTCCCCCTCTCTCCCCTGCCCTCCCGCTCTCCCCTTGCCCTCCCCTCTCTCCCCCTGCCCTCCCTTCTCTCCCCCTGCCCTCCTCCTCTCCCCCTCTCCCCCTGCCCTCCCCCTCTCTCCCCCTGCCCTCTCCTGCCCCCGTCCCTGGTCCTTGGCCCGGGGAGGTTGTTTGAGGCCACTCTTTTCTCCCCTCTGGCTCGGCGTTCTTGGGTTATTTTAGCCGCGAGTGCCGGCCCGCGATGCCAGGGGATGACCCGCATATTTTTATCTGACAGGGAAACCACACGCAGGAATGTGGACCGGTCACGGCCCAAAACCTCTGCCCTGGACCGGACCCTGGGACGCACTTCTGCTGCCGTCAGACGTGAACATGACCAACAACTGTTACACAATCTGTGCATTTGTAACGACGCGACACATAAAACATGCAGAAGATTCCTCCGGCTAAAAGTCCTCCCGACATGGATCCTGGCTCAGATCCCGGCTCAGATCCTGGCTCAGATCCTGGCTCAGATCCTGGCTCAGATTTGGCCCACTGCTTCTGACAGGGACAACCCTAAGAGACACTAATAATGGGTCCAACGCAGAGGACATTGGTCTTGGAGAAAACATTTTACAAAGTTTGTCTCCACCGTCATCACCATAGACTGTACATATCAGCGTTGGCATGCTAGCCGCCGCGTTCCAAATACGAAGCAGCTCTGGAGGCTCCTGGCTCCATGAAGCCGAGCTGCCATTCACTTTCTGTTGTGACACTGGTGCCCTTTACTCTGTAACTGTTTCGGTCAAACTCACATCTGGAACTAAAATGTCACACAACACACTCTACATGAATCGGGTGTTTTATTCTCGATGGTTGTTCATAAATCAAGTTATTAGCAATAATAACTGACCAATCAGGTGCTTCCTTTTCCATGGGCCGTTTTCGCTCGTGTTAGCAACAGGTTTGATTGACAGCTAGCGCCGCACGTTGCCGCCGTCTCCTCCCACCGAGGGGCGGAAACCGTTAACAACCTCACTCCTGATTGGTCCGTGTGGTATGATATGCACTCGGATTTCCAAATATGGAGTCTGGCTCCACTTTAGCCGCTATAACTGCTAGCCGCGATGGGCTTCATTTGGCTGGAGCCAAACGCTGTGACATCACATTCCCACAGTCCATCGATATGTACGGTCTATGGTCATCACACACAACAAAACGTCAAGACTTTTCGAACAAGAGGGAACACAAACTTGTTAAAAAGACTGATTTGGCTGCTTTGCTTCACTTTTTCCCGAATGAAAAAGCAGTTCTAAAGCGCTACTTGTGTTCAAAATATCACGCCAAAGGGTCCGTGAGAGCCAGAAATGAAAATGAAACAAAACAACAAAAACGGATTGAAACTGAAAATTACAATTTGTCACAAACGCTGGACAAACGCTGACTAAAAGTATTTCCACTGATGCTTACTGTCTGTATTCATTGAGCCTTTAGCAAAATAAAGCTAGCAAAGCACGTTAGCATCGGCTGTTTCCTGTTTATCAACGCACGCCGCTTGCTTTCCAAGACCCAAAATGTCATATTTCCAGATCATCTAACATTATCCAAAGCCAATGCCTCACATAAAGAGAGGTTAAAGCAGAACTAAGTGACTTCAGCGACAGAGCTCCCCCTGCAGGTCTCTTGTGAAAATACACTACCAATGAAAAGACGCCAAAAGCTTTTTTTTCTTTAATTCTGTTTTTCCACTTCCTTTTTATTGAAATAAGGAAGTACAATCACATACAAAACCTTTCATGTCGCCAAATATAAAAAAGAGAGCCAGTGTTTCTCAGAAGAGTCGTCTTTGGGTCGACTTCAGGAAACGTTACAAGGCGCAGAGACAGCAGGGGGCGACGACGAGCTTCAAACGCCCCAAAAATACATTTGCAATCACCACACAGCCTTTCAAAGACTTTAAAAATGTTACTTAGTTCTGCTTTAAAACGTGACGTAGAAGCTTTGCAGAGAAGGAAAAGCTGAGGACAAACAGGAAGTAGTTTCCCGTTTACTTTAACTTTACCCACGTCACAGTCACAAACTTGGAATCACTTAACAACTTTTAGTGACTCGCTGAGATCGGCATCGGGATTGATGAGTATAATTCAGGTACAATTCAGATTTTATTATGAAGAAAACGTGTTGTGTTTGGGCGGCGTCAGCTGCCAGGCCCTGGCCCCGGTCTGAGGGACCAGGGCCGGTCGAAACGTGGCTCACATCGTCTCAGAACAGATGAAGCTACTTGTTTGGACTTGACTAAACTTTTTTTTTTGCAACAATTTTAGGCTGAATTACAGGATAAGTGCCTAAAAGTTAAAGCCAAAATAATAATGCTAAGAAGACCTTGAACCTTGACCTTTTCTCCTAAAGTCTATATAACAGGTTAGACAACACTAATCACTTAAATACATAAATGATTTCAGTATATTTAAGATTTGACTAAACATTTTGCCTGTTTTTCCCCAGTTTGACAGTTTTCATGTTACTTCCTGGTTGAACACAGTTAGAGGTGTTTTCACAACAGTTACCTAGCAACCAATGGCTAAAATCCATATAAATTATACAACAGTTATGATTTGACAAACAATAACACCCGATAACACTTTTATCTTGTTGAATGATGGTTTAAACTGTCAGAAAAAGGTGTCAGCTGCCTGTAAATTGCCTTTGCATTTTCAACGGCACTTCTTGATGACATCACAGAGGGATTCTCAGCTCTACTGCCTGTCATTTTAAACTTTTATCTTTCAAAATGTCTGCAACTTCAATATTGTAAAACTATGTAAAATATATAACACAGATTCCCTTCCACCAAACTAAGTCATAATTAGAATATTATAAGAAACTGTCAAATAAGACTAAAGATTTGTTCATTTGTTTTTCTTCCATAACTTATATTTTAAAAGCAGCACTTTGAGACAAAATCAGACCTCTGTGTGCTGTCTGCATCTAATCATAAAACATTATCAATCGCAAACTTGTTAGAAAGTCTGATTTGGCTGCTCTGCTTTGCTTGTCTGTGAAAAATCAGTTCTAAAGCTGTGCTAGTGTTCAAAATATCATGCCAAAGGGTTCAAAAGAGCCAGAAACCGTTTGATTTCATTGTTTTGGTCACAGATTTAACATGTGTCCATACATTGCACATAACAAACTTGTTAAAATGATTGATTTGGCTGCTTTGCTTCACTTTTTCTTATGAAAAGCGGTTCTAAAGAGCTACTAGCGTTCAAAATATCAACCAAAAGGTTTCAAAAGAGCTAGAAACCATTTGATTTCATTGTTTTGGTCACAGATTTAACATTTGTCCATACGTTGCATGTAACAAACTTGTTAAAAAGACTGATTTGGCTGCTTTGCTTCACTTTTCCAGGTGAAAAATCAGTTCTAAGGCTCTACTAATGTTCAAAATATCATGCCAAAGGGTTCAAAAGAGCTAGAAACCGTTTGATTTCATTGTTTTGGTCACAGATTTAACATTTGTCCATACGTTGCACGTCTCGTTGGACATTTCTCAGACATTCTCGTCGCCGTCAGACACAAACTGCCCACGGCGCTCCGGCTCGCTCGGCTCCTACAGGCTTTTCTCATTGCATTATTTTGTGTTTGTTCATTAAAACCCCACATCAAACGCGCTGGTCCGTCCATAAAACGGCTGTGTCCGCACTCGCGGCACTAAAACGTCCCTGAGTAATCCTCTGTGTGGCGTCTGAATCGGCTTTGTGTGAAAAAAACGATTCCTGCGTTCAAAGTTTGTGTATTTATAGGAGCGGTCGTCTAAATGTCTGAGAGAGATTCATTTCAAAGCGAGATCCAAGAGCCAAACGCTGGTCTAATATACTCCTCCTCCATTGCTCGATCTGTCCTCTCCTTCTCCCTTTTCTCCCCCTTTTCCTCTCTTTTTCTTTAACTTATCTCTCAGTCTGCTCACTTTCGCCTCTCTCACTCTTTCTCTGCTCTTACCCATTCTCTCTCCAATATTTAACGACAGATTTATCCGGAGACACGCAATCCATTAAAGTGCGTATGACGGGTTTTTATGATTTTCTAATTTTGACTTTATTCAGTGTATTAATACTTTGTGTAAAAACAAATTATAGTTTTACACCAATCAAGTCGCTGTTTGCGGAGAAAAGTTGAAAAATCTGTCGACAATCACAGGAAGTAAACAAACTGATGACATCACACTGGGGAGACAAAGGTCAAGCATAATTTACACAAAATAAACTACTTTTTTGACCATTTAAAGTTTGAATTAACAAAATAAAGGTGTCACATGTGTTTCTCTTTGTCAAATGAACAAAATCTGTGACTTTAGCTGAGTTTTGGCCACTGTACAGTGTGGTTGCTATGGTAATTTCCTAGTGTGATGTCATACTTTACAACCAGGAAGTAACATTTAAAACCTAAAAAACAGCTAAACTGGGGTTAAATTTGTAAAGATTTTGGTAGAAATTTGAATATATTTATCTGAACTGCATTTTAGTTAAATGTGTATTTCAACCTGTCATAGGCCCTTTAAATATTGTTATTGGATACTAAGGCTGCGACAAGTTGGTCGATTAATCGCAACTAATCGATTATAGAAATGGTTTTCAACTAATAAAATAATCGAGTAATCGTTAACTGGTCTGTACACAAACTCTAAAACATTCTGTGCTGAAAGAAGAAGTTTTATCACTCAGACGGAGCAGAAATGACACAAAAACCACAGGAAACATGTAAATTGTGTGTTCTTGATTAAAATCCTTAATATTCTTCACCAGGATGTTGTTAAATGGCTTTATCTGGGTAAAATTGAGTAAAATGCTCATTTTTAGTGGTCTTTCGCATTCTAAACAACTAATCGATTCATTCAAGGAGTAATCGCACGACTAATTGATTACCAAATAATCATTAGCTGCAGCCCGATTGGATATACTTTTTGAATAAATATGTCAAAAAAAGCAGTTATGAACGACGACAAGAGTGAAATTTGGCTTTTGCTGTTTGCATTTGTTGTAAAATGAAGCCGTAAATAACAAAACACCTTAAAAACTAATTTTATTACGCATTAGCGACTCAGACGTGGCACAAGCGTGATTTTAAAAAGGAAAAAAATGCATAGATTGTGAGCTAATTCTGCAAAATATGGACATCTGAGTCACTTTAACATTCTAATATCATCAAAAAGTGTCTCTGGAGATGTTTGTGAGAAATACACGTCATTATAACGCCCTATTCACTTTATTCCTGAAGTTGCCGTACGCGCCGCCGTCTTGTTTCCGTTGTAGTTCACACGGAGCAGACGAGCTCAACAGAAAATAAGTTCTACTCGACTAAAAAGCTGTTTTCAGACTGACCAGGAAATCGTCGCGTTGTTGACTTGTTGTTGCTCGTGTTCATTAAACATTTTACACAAATCAATCTACTTTATGTAACATTTTAGCGTCAGACTTTTCCCTCGTTCGTCATTAGCTTTAACGGAGTTCTCGTCAAACGGAAGTGCGTTTACAACAAAAGTGGGCGGGGCAGAATAAGGTCAATAACTCAAATGTTTACTGATATTGGCAATTAAAATGACGTGATCTTGATAAAATAGTGATAAAATGTGAAGCTGTTGCACACGACAGAGTCTGATTCACTCGAGTCAATGTAATAAACGCCTCAAAATCACTGGTTTGACTTAAGTTTGCGATTTTATTAAACAGTCGATTATGCAAACAATGCTGATCGTTTCTCTCACTTAATTAACAGATTAATAATGGGCTGATTCATAATTCACACTCTTAATGAAGACTTTGAATCATTGTGGGATGATGGTTGAGTCTTTCTGTCTTTCTTCTGCTTTCGCTTTACATCAGATTGAACTGGAATGACTCGTCGCTGCTGCCTACGATTCTTACGATTGCAAATTATAACTTTGTGCGATTGTTTTATTGTGAAAATCATCATTAAGAGAGAGGGAGGAAGAGAAAAGCAAGAAGAGAGAGAAGAGGGAGGAGAAAAGAAAAAAGGAGAGAAAAGAGGAAGGGAAAGAGGAAAAGAGGAGAAAAAGTGAGGAAAAGAGAGGGGAAGAAAGAGAAAAGAGCAGAAGAAAGAAAGAAGGGAAGAGAGGAAAGAGAGAATGGAGGAAAGAGAGGATATGAGAAAAAGAAGAGAAGAGAGAGGGGGAAAGTAAACATGTACTTTGACTTTTTTTTAGAAATTAGAGCAAACTGAAAGATTCAATGTTGGTTCCTACGATGACTGTACTGTGAGCTGCAAAAAGAGAGGGAGAAGAGAAAGGAAAGAGTGTGAAAAAAAACAAGAAGAAAGAGGAGAAAGGAAAGCGAGAAGAAGAGAGACAAGAGAGAAGAGAAAAGAAAAGAGAGAAAGAAGTAAAGAAAGACAGGAGAGAGACAAGACAGAGAAAAGGAGACGAGTGAAGGAAAGAGAGAAGAAAGAAGTGTGTGAAGAGACTAAAGAGAGAGAGAGAATAGAAGAGAAAAGAGAAGAAAAAGTGAGAGGAGAGAGAAGACAGAGGAGAGGAGGGAGAGAAGGATGTGTGTGAAGAGACTAAAGAGAGAGGGGAAAAGAGAGAGAATAGAAGAGAAAAGAAAAGAGAGAAAGAAGTAAAGAAAGATGGGAGGGACAAGACAGAGAAAAGGAGAAGAGAGAAGGAAAGAGAGGAGAAAGAAGTGTGTGAAGAGACTAAAGAGAGAGGGGAAAAGAGAGAGAATAGAAGAGAAAAGAGAGAGGAGAGAGAAGACAGAGGAGAGGAGGGAGAGAAGGATGTGGGTGAAGAGACTAGAGAGAGAGGAGAGAGAAGAAAAGAAAAAGAAAGGAGAAGGAAAGAGAGAAGAGGGTGAAGAGACTAAAGAGAGAGGAGAGAGAAGAGAAAAAGAAAGGAGAAGGAAAGAGAGAAGAGGGTGAAGAGACTAAAGAGAGAGGAGAAACGAGAGAGAATAGAAGAGAAAAGAGAAGAAAAAAGTGAGAGGAGAGAGAAGGATGTGAGTGAAGAGACTAAAGAGAGAGTAGAGAGAATAGAAGAGAAAAAGAAAGGAGAAGGAAAGAGAAGAGGGTGAAGAGACTAAAGAGAAGGAGGGAAAGGAGATGAGAGTGAGGATGGAAGAAAAGGACAAGAACAGAGAGAGGAGAAAAAGAGCTTCACGTGTAGTTTGACCTTTTTTAGATTAGATTAAACTGAACTGACTCATTGTTGCTGCGATTGTGAAAATCATGATTATGTAAGAGAGAAGAGAGAGAGAAGAGAGAAGAGGCTAGAGAGAAGAGAGAGAGAAGAGAGAGAGAAAAGAGAAGGGAGAGAGAGAAGAGGAAAGAGGCTAGAGAGAAGAGGAAAGAGGCTAGAGAGAAGAGAGCGAAGAGACTAAAGAGAGATAAAAGAAGAGAAAACAAAAGAGGAGAAGAAAAAAGAAGTGAGAGGAAGAGAAGACGGAGAAGAGAGAAGAGGAAAGAGACTAGAGGAGAGAAAGAAAGACAGACTGAAGAGAGAGACAAGAAGAGAGAGACAAGACGAGTGAGCGACGAGACTAAAAAGAGAGGAAAGAGGAGAGAAGTGAGAGAAGAGAAGAGAGAGAAAGAAGGAGAAAAGGAGAAAAAGAAAGAAAGAGAAAAAAGAAAGCAAGAGAAAAGAGAAAGAAAGAAAGAAAGAGAAAGAGAGAGAAAGAAAGGCAGACTGAAGAGAGAGACAAGACGAGTGAGTGACGAGACTAAAAAGAGAGGAGAGAGGAGAGAAGTGAGAGAAAAGAAGAGAAGAGAGAGAAAGGAAAAGAGAAAATGAGAAAAAAGAAAGAAAGAGAAAAGAAAGAGAGGAAGAGAAAGAAGAAAAGAGAAAGAAAGAAAGAAAGAGAAAGAGAGAGAAAGAAAGGCAGACTGAAGGGAGAATAAGATGAGAGAGACAAGACGAGTGACCGACGAGACTAAAAAGAGAGGAGAGAAGAGAGAGAAGAAGCGAACAGAGAGAAAGAAAGGAAAGAGAGAGAAAGAAAGAAAAAGTGAGAGGAGAGAGAAGGAAAGACAGAAGAGCGAAGTGAGAGAAGAGACTAAAGAGAAGAGATAGAAGCGAACACAGAGCGTAGAAAAAGTACTTTTCATGTACTTTGACTTGTTTACAGATTAGATTAAACTGAAATGACTCATTTCCGCTGCCAACGTTTGTCACGACTACATTTTTTCACTTCTTGCGATTACATTGTGATCTGAAAAATCCCGATTATGGATTTACTGAATGATCTTGATCGTTCTACTGTCCATGGACTTTGAAAAGCCTCTGCGTCATCATTTGTACCTGTTTTATGGCCATTATTGTGTCATTTTATTGTTCAAAAAGAGAAAGACTTTTTGCATAATAATGTCCTTTAAAGGGCTGTGTGTTTAATATCTCGCAGACGACTTGTGCATGTAAGAGCGCTTTTAGATCTTTGTTGGTTGAAACACAAAGGCGCCGGCTCGTTCTTCTTGCAAACTCATCAGATGACAGCCCTCCCAGTCACTTTTTCCGTGCTGTGGGTTCGGTCGCTCGTAAAACCGGGTTAGAGCCTCCAAAGTCCTGAAACTCAGCCAGAAATCCAGCCGGGGACCAGGGACCGGGGCCAAGAGATCGTCTGCTCCCGTCCGGCCTGTGCTGGGGCTCAGATCCATATCAGAGAGAGGGGGGAGAGGGGGGGAGAGAGGGGGAGGGGGGAGAGAGAGGAGAGGGGGAGAGGGAGGAAGAGAGAGGGGGGAGAGAGGGGGGGAGAGGAGAAGAGAGGGGAGAGAGGGAGAGAGAGGAGAATAGAGAGGGGGAGAGAGAGGAGAGGGGGAGAGAGAGGGGGAGAGAGAGGGAGAGGGAGGAAGAGAGAGGGGAGAGAGGGAGGGGGGGGGAGAGAGAGAGAGAGGGAGAGGGAGGAGGGGGGGAGAGAGAGGGGAGAGGAGAGGTGAGAGGGAGAGAGAGAGAGGAGAAGGGAGAGGGAGAAGAGGGGGGGAGAGAGGAGAGAGAGAGGAAAGAAGAGAGAGGGGGGAGAAAGAGAGAGGGGAGAGAAGAGAGGAAGAGGAGGAAGACAGGAGAGAGGGTGGAGAAGAGGTGGGGATAGGGGGGAGAAGAGAGCAAGAGGGGGGAGAAAGAGAGAAGAGAGAGGGGAGAGAAGAGCGGAAGAGGAGGAAGACAGGAGAGAGGGGGAGAGAGGGAAGAAGAGAGAGGGGGGAGAAGAGAGAGGGGGGAGAAGAGAGAGGGGGGGACAGAGGGGGGCAGAGAAAGGGGAGATAGAGGGAGGGGGGAGGAGAGAAGAGATAGGGAAAGAGAAGAGAGGGGAGAGAGAGGGGGAAAGAGAGAGCGAAGAGAGATGGGAGAGAGAGAAGCGGGGGAAAGAGAGAGGAGAAGAAGAGGGGGGGAAGAGAATGAAGAGAGGAGAGAGGGGAGAGAGAAAGAGAGAGGGGAGAGAGAAAGAGAGGAGGGAAAGAAAGAGGAGAGAAAAGCTAAGAGCGAAAAGAGAGGGGGGAGAGAAAAAAGAAGACAGAGAAGTGAGAGAAAAAAAGATGAGAGAAGTGAGTGCAGCGAGAAGAGAGAAGATAAATGAGAGCGAGAGAAAGCGAGAGGAGAAGAAAAGAGGACAAAGGGAAGAGAAGAGCTGAGAGGGGAGAAGAGCGAAAGAAGAGAGGAAAGAAGAAGAGTGAGAGGAAAAAATAAGAGAGAGAAAAGAGAAGTGTAGAGAGAAGACAGAAAGGAGAGCGAGAGGAGACAAGAGAAGGAACGAGAGAAGAGAAAGAGCTGTCAGAAGAGAAAGGTTCAGGTCCAAAGAAGCAGGTCATGTCAGAGGAGAGAAGAGAGGGGGAGAGAAAGAGGGAGAAGAGAGAGGAGAGAAAGAGGGAGGGAGAAGAGAGGGGGAGAGAAAGAGGGAGAAGAGAGGGGGAGAGAAGGAGGGAGAAGAGAGGGGGAGAGAAAGAGGGAGAAGAGAGAGGAGAGAAAGAGGGAGAAGAGAGGGGGAGAGAAGGAGGGAGAAGAGAGAGGAGAGAAAGAGGGAGAAGAGAGGGGGAGAGAAAGAGGGAGAAGAGAGGGGGAGAGAAGGAGGGAGAAGAGAGGGGGAGAGAAGGAGGGAGAAGAGAGGGGGAGAGAAGGAGGGAGAAGAGAGAGGAGAGAAAGAGGGAGAAGAGAGGGGGAGAGAAAGAGGGAGAAGAGAGGGGGAGAGAAGGAGGGAGAAGAGAGAGGGGAGAGAAAGAGGGAGAAGAGAGGGGGAGAGAAGGAGGGAGAAGAGAGAGGGGAGAGAAAGAGGGAGAAGAGCGGGGGAGAGAAAGAGGGAGAAGAGAGAGGGGAGAGAAAGAGGGAGGGAGAAGAGAGAGGGAGAGAAAGAGGGAGAAGAGAGGGGGAGAGAAGGAGGGAGAAGAGAGAGGGGAGAGAAAGAGGGAGAAGAGCGGGGGAGAGAAAGAGGGAGAAGAGAGAGGGGAGAGAAAGAGGGAGGGAGAAGAGAGAGGAGAGAAAGAGGGAGAAGAGAGGGAGAGAGAAAGAGGGAGGGAGAAGAGAGAGTCTGGCCTTTCCAAAGAACCGTCTTGATATGAAACGAGAGACAGAGAGAGAGAGACGTGCACCTGACACCGCCTCTTTTTAAAAATTTACATCTGAAAACAATTAAGCTTCATGAATATCTCAGGTCTGCGATTCAGCCTCGGACGCTCGGTCCATCTCCTGACCTCAACACAACCGGCTACAGTCATAAAAAGTGATTCTCTGTTTGTCTCTTTAAGTGAGGCAAGTCTGTTTGTAGAGCACAGTTTGTACACGAGGCAATTCAAAGAGCTTTACACAACAGGAAAAAAAATGTTTAGTCCTGACTCTGGCACCAGCAGGAGGCCGGTCCATGTTTAGTCCTGACTCTGGCACCAGCAGGAGGCCGGTCCATGTTTAGTCCTGACTCTGGCACCAGCAGGAGGCCGGTCCATGTTTAGTCCTGACTCTGGCACCAGCAGGAGGCCGGTCCATGTTTAGTCCTGACTCTGGCACCAGCAGGAGGCCGGTCCATGTTTAGTCCTGACTCTGGCACCAGCAGGAGGCCGGTCCATGTTTAGTCCTGACTCTGGCACCAGCAGGAGGCCGGTCCATGTTTAGTCCTGACTCTGGCACCAGCAGGAGGCCGGTCCATGTTTAGTCCTGACTCTGGCACCAGCAGGAGGTCGGTCCATGTTTAGTCCTGACTCTGGCACCAGCAGGAGGCCGTCCATGTTTAGTCCTGACTCTGGCACCAGCAGGAGGCCGGTCCATGTTTAGTCCTGACTGTGGCACCAGCAGGAGGCCGGTCCATGTTTAGTCCTGACTCTGGCACCAGCAGGAGGCCGTCCATGTTTAGTCCTGACTCTGGCACCAGCAGGAGGCCGGTCCATGTTTAGTCCTGACTCTAGGCACCAGCAGGAGGCCGTCCCTGAGGTCCTCACAGTGTAGATGGTTCATGTGGCACTGACATGTCAGAGATGTACTTTGGTGCTTTGGAGAGACTTGAACAGAAGCAGAGCTGCTTTTTAATGCAGCTGTCTCTTCAAACACACTTTTTCTCCTGTTGTTTAGCCTCTGAAGCCTCTGATGACCCAGGGCTGCACAATTAACGGGCAATAATTTCTTCCACAAACAACAAAATGTCTTGCATTGATCTGAATAAAAACTGCTGACACTGTAGTTTGGATTTGTACAAACATGCTCTGAAACAAGCGACAAAAGCAACACCAAAAGCAATAAAAATGTGTTCAAAAGTGACAAAAACGCACCAACAAACGACAAATGCAATTCA
Source organism: Rhinogobius similis (assembly GCA_019453435.1). NCBI lineage: Eukaryota > Metazoa > Chordata > Actinopteri > Gobiiformes > Gobiidae > Rhinogobius > Rhinogobius similis. The sequence goes on from CM033633.1 coordinate 4,219,223, forward strand.
ACACACCAAAACGCAACTCAATGCACCAAAACGTGACTAAAAGTGACAAAAAAGCGGCTAAAAGTGACAAAATTCTGTTTTAAAATGTGAATTTGAACAGAATCCTATTACTAAAACATAACATATAAATCTAATCACAATCGCACTGGTCAGAAAACTCACAATCAATCACAGATAAAATCGAAATCATGATCTGGCCCCAAGAAAATCGTGATAATAATTTAAGATATTTGTAATAATCACCCAGGCTTATGGTGACGTCACAGTGTGGTGCCTCCTCCTGAAACTGCTTTTGGTTTTTAAAGTCCAAACATCTTCATCGTGTCGCTGTTAAAATGAAGCCTTTATTGCCATTTCTTTAAAGCTTTTGTTTCAAATACTCTTTCACCTGCCAACAATTGTCTATACATTAATTAATTATGTATAAATTATATGACCAACCAACAAAACCAACACAAAGACACAATTCACAAAGTCTTAACGATGCAGAATATTGGATTTTAAACAATTAATGGACAAATGTTGTGCAAAAATGACTGTAAGAGCTTTTTATTGTACGTCAGGTACCACTTTATAATAACTACACTTTAATTTGTGTTAAAGCACGAGAAAATACTTAATTCCCAACGAACATATAGTTTATTATATAGATTAAATTCTGGAACGGAGGCGACTGGAGGCAAAATAAAGTTGACAGTTAATATTTCAATGATTGTCTCACATTAGATCTAAATTCTATGGTTTTAAGCGTTTGTGTTGGAAAAAAGCAACACATTTGAATTTCCAGAGTAGAAAGGTCAGTTTGTTTGCTTTTCTATAACAAACAATGGACAAAATACAATTTTCTAGCCTTAAAATTGTATTTTAGCTTAAAAAAAAATCACATTTATGGAATAGTATCTAATATATCTCTAGATAAAATGAAAAATGATTGTGGGCTCAACATTTCTGTGAGTATTTTTCCAGTAAAACCCATAAATCTGGATTGTTCCTTCATCAAAAATGCAAAGAGTTTATCATAATTTCCTAAAACATGATGTAAAATACAATAATAAATGTGTTTAAAGCAGCTCTGATGTCACTCACATGTGTCTGAGGCTTTTACTTTGACAAAATCATCGACATTTTTCATATTTTGTGATATTCTGAGGTTAATCTCTATTCTCCCGTGAAATAACGTTATGTTCCACTTCACTTTTGCCTCTGAATTTGTAATGTTTTTGTTTATAGACTCTTAAAGGGTCTATAGTTTGTCCTTTTTGCATGGTTTTCCTTGTTAAAACCTGCACAGATTTGAACGTTCATGAAGAACACTGTCGCCGTCGCTCACGCTGGGGTCAGTGCCTTGGCCGTGGTCTCCTCAAGCCGTTGACCGTGAGCTCGTGTAGTTTACGGTTGTGAAGCCATCGATCTAAATGTAGCTGGTTGTCGGCGGGAGGTGGAGCAGAGGGTAAACCGGAGCCTCCAGGCGAGTCTTAAACTGTTGGAGGATCATGAATATTTGAAACAAGGCTCTGGTTTGATCGCCCCGAAGTCACTGGAGCTCGGAGGAGGCTGCGGTCGACTGTTCAGGTGTGCAGTAACTCAAGGGCAAGAGAGACGGCTCTGGGGGACATCTGGGACATTTTAAAGGCGCACTGTGTGACTTTTCTGGTGCAGATATTAAAGGAGAAATCTTCTTGCTGTTGGGCTTTAAACCTGCTCTTGAGTGCCTTCAATTTGCCATCTCATGTTTTAAAACAAACAGAAAAAAAAAAGTTTCTTGTTCAGTCTATGGCCTGTGTTATCAGTCACTTTGAAACTGAGTACGTCCAGCCAGCAGATGGCGCCAGCGCTATATACAATCTAGTGAAGTTAGCGCTGAAAAGATAGCGCCAAAGCAAGTTCCTATGTTTGTGAATTTTTGATCATTGACAATGGCAATAAACCGTTTCTGATTCTGATGTGCGGATTTGCTGCAGCAGTTATCGTGTTTACAGGCAGAAATGCTCAGAACGAATTTAGCCATGATTTAAGGACTAAAAACAGCAGAATATTCTCCGATAAATGACATAGATGATCTGAAAATACGTCCCGGATAGAAGGAGTTCAGGAGGACGTGTGTTTGACGCTCGGAGGGAGAGGATTTTCTGATAAACATTTCTCAAAACAGCGTGAATGAAGTGTTTTTAATGCCAGAACATCGTTAGAACATAAACAAAGCTCAAAAAAGTCACTGTAGCAGAAGATGTGTCCTTTAAAGTGCCTCTGACAGGTCTGACTACTCATCTGACTAAAATGCAATTAAGATAAATATATTTCAAAATTTGCAAAAATACTTTACAAATTTTATCCTGGTTTATCAATTTATTTATTTATTTTCTGGTTGTAAATGATGACTATGTACACAGGGGAAAAACCCATCTAATGTCACATTTTTTTATTTGACAAATGAAAATACATGTCAACACTTCTGTTTGTTGTTTAAAAGGGTCAACTTTCCTTTGTGTATATTATGCAAAACCTTTGTCTCCCCAGTGTGATGTCATTAGTTTGTTTACTTCCTGTAATTTTCTACAGATTTTTCCATTTTTCTCCACAAACAGAGCCTTCTGTCTGCATTCTAAAGGCTGGTACAGTTCCATAAATTAGCTCCAATGCATTTTCAATGGCAGAGTTAGCATTAGCCTAAAAACATCACAAACTGCAAATAAAAACCAGGGGCATTTTTGGGAATTGAAACCACTCGAGCAAATTATTTTGTGCAGATTATTAGCGTTAGAGATTAGCCCAAAAATGATCAGACATGCTAACAACCATAGACATTCCGCGACGTGAAAGTCTCCATCTCTGCCCGACCGCTTTGTTAGCCGATGCTACCTAAATGTCACATGTAAAAGAGGATGTTCAGTGTCACTACAAGCTGCAAGAAGCACAAGAAATCTTAACTAAAAGTCAGTTAGCCTTTAGCTCAGATGACAGTTCTACGCTAATTATTATCTAAAATAAAATACAAACAGGTTTACACTCTCAACAGTGACTTTTAATGAGACTTACACTCTCTGGATTATTCATAACGTGTGTGTTTTGCGAGCTAATGCTAACAGCTATAGGAAAATACATACACACTAGCCGCGTTGCTAAGTGGTTGATAGCAACTTATTTACATGTCAGTGTAAACAACCAAGTAATAAACATTTCTTAACTCGCTGAACAACAGTGCATCGAAAATATATCGAGCCACAACTGTTTGACAAAGAAATTTACGTTTTCTTTCATCAACCGTCACAAATCCTGCAAATATTAGTGAACTATAGAAACTACAGCAAAAAGTTTGATGAGCTATTACTTTCTGGCAAATATAACAAACGTATAAACAACAACCATTATCTGCCCTGTATACTAACTTCAAAATGAATGTTTTAACTTTTCTGCAGTGTTAAAATGAATCTGACTGAATGTTTATATGAGTACCAGGCTGGGCAGATATCACAAACACCTGGAAGAGTCTACTAAATAAAATACTTTTGAAAAACAACAAGCCTGGTCACAGTAAGAATGCATGTTTTTCAAGTTATGTTTGAGCAGAAAATATTACATAATTTTACTTAAAGGAAACAACTGTATGTATTGTTGTATTGTTATCAGCCTTTAAACATGCTCTTCAGTACATTAAGTTTGTCATCTCATGTTTTCGAACTTAAAAATCATAAAATCATCATAAAATCAACTCAATGAACATCTGTGTCTTTGCTGTTTCCCACAGCACTAACTGAGCTAAAGCGCCATCTACTGGCGGCACCGTGCTTGCACAATTTAGTTATGTCATTACTCAAGGGACCGCGTGAGATGCTAATTAGCCGATGATCGTGTTTCGACTGCTCAGAATGGGTCTGGGGATGATTTAAGGACTTAAAACTGCAGAAGATTCTCCGATAAAGGACATAAGTTATCGAAAAACCTCATTCATCAAGCGAGTTCAGCAGGAAGTGTTTGTGACGTTCGGAGGGAGAGGATTTTCTAACCAAAATAGCGAGAATGAAGCTAAATGCAACTCAAGATGTGTTTTTAATGACGGAACATTGTTAGAACAGGGTTTAAAGCTCAAAAAACTCATGTTATGTGTCTTTTAATTAATTAAATGCCACGTTTAATGTCACTTTACCCTCGTTCGTACCCTTTACCGGAAAATACGCATTGCACCTTCGACTTAAACTGATGCTCTGTCATTCATTTGCGCCTCCACAGACCATTCTTTCAGCTCTTTTCGCTCGAGCTCCTCCAGACCGGCCTCGTTCCCATAGTTTTCGTGCGTGGATTTATTCTCTGCAATCAAAAAGTTTCCTGTGTTTCTCTGAGCGTCGTATAAATAGGCCCCAGAACAATTAAAGGATCAAAACTCTCTAAACAGAAAGTGGTGCGTTCGAGGGATCCGACGGCTTTGGGCTTCCTCTGCGTGACCCGGGCCAAACAAACCGGGAGCCAAGTCCAATTTGGGTTAAAGGGGCGAGTTTGAGAGCAGAGCGGTTCTACACTGCAAAAACTGAACTCTGACTTCGCTTAAAGGACAAACATTCTGCGTTATCTGAGTCGTTCTTGGACTTTAAACTTGGTCTTGTTTCTTTAGGTTGGGCCAAATCAGAACTAAACCAGGTCTAAAATATAATCACACAAGGACAAAAACCGAGACCAACCCAGCATCCGGACTAAACGAGTACCTACCCAGAATTAACAAACCAAGACCAACTCAAGATCAGACTAAACCATCACTAAACCTGAATTAAACCAGGTCTAAACCAGGACTAAACCAGGTCTGAACCAGGTCTAAACCATCACTAAACCAGAATTAAACCAGGTCTAAACCAGGACTGAACCATCACTAAACCAGAATTAAACCAGGACTAAATCAGATCTAAATAAGGACCAAACCAGAATCAACCAGGTCTAAACCAGGACTAAACCATCACTAAACCAGAATTAAACTGGGACTAAATCAGATCTAAATAAGGACCAAACCAGAATCAACCATGACTAAACCAGGACCTAACCAGGTCTTAACGAGGTCTGAAACACAATTACACAAAGACTAAAACCAAGACTAAACCAGCATCCGGACTAAACAAGTACCTACCGGGAATTAAACCAGGACCAAACCAGATCTAAAGCCAAAGACCAAACCTGGACCAAATCAAACTCAGACTAAACCATCACTTAACCAGAATTAAACTAGTTCTAAACCAGATCTAAACCTGGACTGAACCAGAAACAAACCAGAATCAAACCAGGTCTAAAGCAGGACCAAACCAGAATCAAACCAGGTCTAAACCAGGACCAAACCAGGACTAAACTAGGCCCAAACCAGAATCAACTCAGGTCTAAACCAGGACCAAATCACAATCAGACTAAATCATCACTGAACCAGAATAAAACCAGGTCTAATCTAGAATTAGGTACGTTTACATTTGAACATTCATCACAAAAAATGGGACTAAACCTGAACTAGATCAGGACTAAGTAAAGACTAGAACAGGACCAAACAGAGTCTACATCAGGATGAAAATAAGCCCAAGTTAAAGTTCAATTAAGCGTGAACACGCCGTAAAACCAGGTCTAGACCAGGACCAAACCAGGTCTAAAGCATAATTAAACAAAGACTAAACCAGAACCAGGACTAAACTAGTCCTAACCCATGAACCCATTGAACCAGGACCGAACCAGGTCTAAAGCCAGAAGGACCAAATCAGGATTAGACTAAACCCTCACTAGAATTAAACCAGGTCTAAACTAGGACCAAACCAGGTCTTAAGCTTAAACAAGTCTAACCAGGACTCAGCAGGACCAGGACTCAACCAATACTAATTAAACCAGGTCTAAACCAAGACCACAGCAGAATTAAACCAGGACTAAACCAGGACCACGGCAGAATTAAACCAGGACTAAACCAGGACCACAACAGAATTAAACCAGGTCTAAACCAGGACTAAACCAGGACCACGGCAGTATTAAACCAGGACCACAGCAGAACTAAACCAGGACCACATCAGAATTAAACCAGGACTAAACCAGGACCACGGCAGAATTAAACCAGGACTAAACCAGGACCACAACAGAATTAAACCAGGACTAAACCAGGACCACGGCAGAATTAAACCAGGACTAAACCGGGACCACGGCAGAATTAAACCAGATCTAAACCAGGACTAAACCAGGAAAGACAAACTATACTGTACGTTTTAAATATTCATAAACCTGGACCATTTCAGATCGTTCGGAGGGCCGGGTTTGGCTCACGGGCCGTCAGTTTAAAAGCTCTTCTCTACAGGTTTACAGGAGGATGGGAGGGCATCTGACACACAGGGATATGTACGTTTTGCCGTCTACTGTACGCGGCTAATTTTGATCCGCGGTTTGGTGCCACATGTATGTTTGGGTTTGGGACGTACGCGGCCAGAGTTTGGGTCACCCTCGCCGCACTCCAATTGCCGGGTGTGGCCGTGTCAGGACTCTTCGGCGGTCAGAGTTCCTATTTTGGCGTGTGCCCCTAAACGCAGCGCTGGGGTTTGTCCTGTGCAAAAACATCGCTGCGCGGCGCCAATTTGGGTTTAACACTTTGAATCCGGATTACAGCGTGGAACAGGCGCACGTTCGGTTTGTTGTTTTAGCATTTATCTTTCTCAACTCCAAACGTGACATTTTTACACCAATTTTCAGTCAGATCAAGTCACTCAAATGTTTGTATCTGATATGTGGACGAAATCTATTTAAATTTAGCTCAGATTTACAGTATATGTCCCAAAATATCTGCAATTTTGTCCGTTTTCACACATTAAATGCCGTATTTATAGATGAAAACAACACATCACAACATTTAAGTGAGTAAATTACACACGATTCTCCAAATTTAAGATATTTTCCAAGTCATCTGCAGAATGTCTCTTTGAATACTTAAGAAAAGGCTTCAAACTTCATCAAAAAACATAACTTTTTGAGTAGCAGGTCATTTCCGAAACAAACAATTGTAGTTTCTTTAATGTTGTTCTAAAATATCAAGACAGTTCTGAAACATTTCTGGAAAGATCAAACTGCTCTGTGTTGTACCACTGTATTTGGACAGGATTAGTTTTACCTCGGGACCTAATAATTATGACCGTCGTGTTTCTCGTCCTGTGCAAATTGTCAAAAATTCCCAAGAAACTTAGAGGTAATTATTGTCCTGTGTGAATCGTGTCTGGGATTAGAGTTGTTTTACGTCCAAATCCAAACTACATGAATTTTCGCTTTCTCCAATCCAATTATTGCTTTTTTTCTACAATTAAAAAGTAAAAAACAGACATAAAAAAAGCGTGACCCTCAGAAGTAGACACCGAAGACAAAGCAGGTTCTTTTGGGAAGGTTTAGGTGCTTTTGGTGCAAAGTTTGTCTGTGTCAGTGTGAATGGATTAAAAGAGAGAACAGAATGAAGAACAGAAAAGAGAACAACAACATGTTTGAAAGAACGACGTCTCACGCTACAGCACAGGTACCGCTATAATGCTGCAAACACAGGGTTTCCGCAGGGCATTAAAACGCATCAAATGTCGTTAAATTAATTTTGGCAAAAACAAGGCCTTAAACTGTATTACAAAGCATTTCATCCAATCCCCACATGCATTAAAATTAAAAAAAAAAAAACTGGAAAAAAAAGTATCCATCAAAACAATAACTAGAGACGTACTAAAAATAAGAAAAATATCAACCAATCAGAAGTGTGTATTCGTGAGTTGTTGTTTTTTTTTTCTTTGAAATTTGGATTTGTTGAATCTAGATGTTAATTAAATCATCTAAAAAGTTAAAGCTTGGGATCAAAACATACACTTGCATGGTTTAAATATATACATTTTCCATCGTAGAAAAGGTTTCAAGTAAATTAGCTTTTTGAATATTATAAAGTAGTTCATTATATTCTGGTCATTCTGCTCCCAATGGAATGGTCAGAGGTCAGTAGTTTTGACCAGGGGTGTCCATGGTTAACCGATTAGTCGACTAAAAGTGACTAAGTGACTTAATCGTGTGAAAACGTCTTGCCCGTTTAACTGGCAAGTAAAATTTTTTACCCTATTTACTGTGTTGTAATACACTTTTACACCACCAGAGGGCGCCCGAGCGAGCACCTCATGAAAAAGTGTTGTCTCTGAGAGAAAACTACAAATTATTGGCTTCATCCCATAAAGACGGAGAAAACCTGAGACACTGCAGTATTTATGAAATGATCTTAATCTCACATGGTTTATTTAACTTGGACTTCACGTTGGTAAGAAAACTGACAGCTTTTCGATCTTTTACCTGCACAAGCTAAGGTAAGCGGCTAATGTTAGCGACTTTACAATGTGACTCTTAAAAGAAGGCGTGCTCGATTCATTATCAGTGACAGTGCGTCAAAACAGCGTTTACAGGAGCGTTCATTCAGCCGTCTGCTCTGACGTCTGTTTTGACTCGTACAGTAAAAAAACGAACACAAAATAAAGCTCTTGTGTTAACGCTACCGATAACTGACCACAAAGGCCTTCAACAATCGGGTTAAAGAAGAAATTTAAAAACACACATCCCTAGTTTTGACATGATAAAAACAAAAATTTCTCATTTTGATGTTGATTATGACATTAAAAATATTGAAATGCGACATTAAAAGGCATTCAATGTGATTTGCTAAAACCTGCATGAACCCTGAACTTTAAATTGAAGAAACGCTTGCGACACGAGTGAATTTAAAGATCTTTGCCAAATCCAAATCCAAATCCACTTTATTTGTATAGCACATTTTATAAACAGACCTGTTTCCAAAGTGCTGCACACACAAACATAAAAACGGCAAAACACAATATAAAATAACAATTTGATCTTACTGCTTGTAAAACCAGTAAAATCAAATCCAAACAAAATGATAAAACCATAAAATAGAAATAAATTAACAGAATAAATATTTAATAAATAATTTTTAAAAATGCTAAAAACACACAGAGGGCCACACAACTCACGCGGTGTTAAAAGCCAGAGAATAAAAGTGAGTCTTAAGACGAGACTTAAAACACTCCACAGTGGGGGCCGTTCGCACATGGGGAGGCAGAGCGTTCCAGAGTTTGGGGCCGACCACAGAGAAGGCCCTGTCCCCCCTGGTTCTAAGTCTGGTCTTAGGCACCACGAGCTGGAGCTGGCCCTCGGACCTCAAAGCGCGCGGGGGGCGATACATTTGGATGAGGTCCGAGATGTACTGTGGGGCCAGTCCATTCAAAGCTTTAAAAACAAACAATAAAATTTTAAAATCAACTCTAAAATGAACAGGAAGCCAGTGCAAAGACGCTAAAATCGGAGTTATGTGCTCTCGTTTTCTGGTTCCAGTTAAAAGGCGCGCTGCAGAATTTTGGACCAACTGTAAGCGGGAAAGTGCATGGTGGCTAATGCCGTAAAAAAGTGCGTTACAGTAGTCTAAACGAGATGAGATAAAAGCGTGTACGACTTGTTCAAAGGATTTAAAAGATAAAAAAGGTTTGACTTTAGATAAAAGCCTCAAATGATAAAAGCCAGATTTGACGACCGCGTTCACGTGTTTGTTAAGTTTAAAATCACTGTCAATAGTGACGCCAAGGTTGGTGACAGAATGTTTTACCTGCTGTGTGAGTGGGCCCAGGTCAATGAGAGGGTCATTGTTCCCAAACACAATGACCTCTGTTTTGTCCTCATTTAAACTTAAGAAATTGTGAGCCAACCAAACCTTGACGTCACTAAGACATTCCAAGAGGAGTGTCAGGGGGCAGGAGCAATGTTTTTTGAGTGGCAGGTAGATTTGGCAATCATCCGCGTAGAAGTGATATTGTATGCCATGTTTTTTAAAGATTTCACTCAGAGGGAGAAGGTACAGTGCAAAGAGAACGGGGGCCAGAATTGAACCCTGGGGGACTCCGCAGGTCAGAGGGACGGTGGACGACGCAGAGTCCCCCAGTCTGACCGAGCAGCATCTCCCACTGAGGAAGGACCTGAACCACTCAAGGGCGGTCCCCCTGACACCAACACAGTTTTCCAAACGATTTAAAAGAGTTGTGTGGTCAACTGTGTCAAAGGCAGCAGTCAAGTCTAAAAGCACTAAAATGGCAGAATCACCAGAATCAGTCACTAAAAACAGGTCATTAAAAACCTTTAAAAGTGCAGACTCTGTGCTGTGCAATGCTTTATAGCCCGATTGGAAGATGTCAAAAGTGCCATGTGCTTCTAGAAATGACTGGAGCTGTAAAAGGACACACTTCTCCAGAATCTTGGCGATAAAGGGAAGTTTGGATATCGGCCTATAGTTGGAGACAACAGATGTGTCCAGACCGGGTTTTTTTAACAGGGGTTCAATCACACACTTTTTACAGAACAGAGGCACAACACCGGAACCAAGGCTGCTATTAATAATGTTTTGGACGCTGGAGCCAATGGTTGTCCACGCTTCTTTGAAAAGACGTGGTGGGACAGGGTCGGTTGGGCAGGACGAAGGTTTAAGTTTACTGACCACATTTGAAAGATAGTCCAAAGTTACAGGCTCAAAGTTAAAAAACACATGTGAGCAGATCATGTCAGGTGAAGGATTGGACAGGGTGGTCACAATATTAGCTCTAATGTTGGCAACTTTTTCCATAAAAAACACAATAAACGTATTACAAACTTCAGGTGACGGCTCTAAAACAGTGGACTGGATAGGATTAAGAACAGCCCCAATGGTTTTAAAAAGAACACGGGGATTTTTGACATTTCTGGACACCACTTCAGAAAGATATTTTGTTTTTTCCAAATTGACAAGTTTTTGATATTTGTGCGAACTCTCTTTCAGAATATCATAGGACACATGTAGTCTGTCTGATTTCCACTTGCGCTCTGCTCTTCTACACACGCGCCGAGCTTCACGCGTGACGTCGTTCAACCACGGTCTGGGTTTGGTTCTAGGGCGCACAGTTTTCCGCGGAGCCACGCTGTCCAGGGCATTGCACGACGCGACTTGGAACTGCGTCATTAAGTCCTCTGTGTCCAGTGCTACCGTGACATTGTCCCTGTTCATGCACGAGGGAAAGACAGCGGAGAAAAGAGCTGCCGTGTCGGGCTTGAGGCAGCGACACAAGCGTGCAGCGGGCTGAAAGTTAACGCAGTCATTTAAAATAAAATCGAACACAATTGGACAGTGATCAGAAACTACAGCATCACCCACGGACACACTGTCAATGTGTAGATTGTACGACAGAACAAGATCCAGTGTATGACCGTGAATATGAGTAGCACCCGTGACATGCTGCTTCAGATTAAAACCATCAATCAGATCTAAAAACTCTTTAGCTAGGGGTTTTGAGGGGCAACATACATGTAAATTAAAATCACCAACAATTAAAACACGGTCAAAGTCCGTTAGCACAGAAGCAATAAAATCAGAAAACTCCTTAAGAAAGTCTTTGTTATATTTGGGAGGCCGGTAGACCACCGCGCACAATACAGGCTGCGTTTGCCGAAGCGTGAAGCAGCTTAGTTCAAATGAAGAAAAACGCACCTCAGAGAGTGGCTTAAAGCATAGGCAGCTCTTCAACACCGTTGCAACACCTCCACCACGACCAGAGGTTCTTGGCGTGTTAATAAAAGTACAACTAGGAGGTACAAGTTCAGAAAAGGCGCTGGACTCACCAGAGTTAATCCAAGTTTCTGTGACAAACAATACATCCAAGCGCTGTGTAATGAAGTAATCCTGAAGAATAAAAGTCTTGTTCGCCACAGATCTGGCGTTGATAAGCCCACATTTTAAAGATGAGACGTCCTCAAACACGAGAGCAGCACGGCTCAGCGGCTTCAGGTTGCCGAGGTTAGCACCGCCGGATCCACGACGGCGCACCCGGCGAGGGCGAGGGCGCACAGCCACATTCGCAGTATATTGTCCGCACACCGGGACTGGCGACGCACCCAGAGGAGCCAGGTTACGTCTGGAGGAAAATCGGAAGAAACAGGCACGAAGATCATCCGGAAGGTTTGCGGGGAAGCTCATCAGATCCCGGGATGCTGCTAACACAGCTTTTAGCCTGACTAGCCGGCCACTGCGTGTCCCGCGACGTCGGCGCCTCCTGGAAGGGAGAGCCGGTATCCGGCACAGGTACTCGGGCACATCTGCCAGGTAAGAGGGGCGCGGGCCTTTAGGATCATCACGGCTAAAATCAGGGCATGTGTCCACGTATTGTTTGATCTTTAATAGCTCTGTTCGATCATACACAAGCGCTGAGTTGTTGGTCCTCATAAAAACAGTTAAAATCAGTAGAATACAAATCAAAGTTGGCAGTGCCAAGTGGCGTGCCAGACACACCGGCGCCATCTTGTTTGTAAATGCCAGTCCACCAATCCCAAAATAAAGTCCATAAAAGTCTACATTGCTGATCTGGTGCTATCACAATAAAATATCGACACCGTGGAGGGTTTTACAAGAGTAAAACGAATCCCGTGCGACTAGGACTTAGAGACTTTTACACTGTGCAATACACTGTGTGACTCCAGCACTCCTCTGAGAAGTCCGATTTGACTCCAAAGTGCTTCAGCGAATGTGACTGCGCTCCCACACGTCTCAGAGCGCACTTTACCGTCTTCCCCTGACCCGCGCACACATTTGTCCGATCCGCCGGAGCTTTAACGCGAATTGGCACGGCCTCGTAGCGTTCACGACGGAGAAAATCCCCATTAAACGCGTGATGTGGCGCAGGCAGCGGACTTCTGAAACACTGTCAGCCATTGTTTCCACATGACTCTTAACATGTCCATTTGGGTTTCCTCTGAACGCTTTCAAAACCCCGAGCCCCAATCCCCCGCGGAGCCAGCACAATGCTCCAGCGCTCGCGGAATGGAAGGCTTTCTGCAGAAGGAGCTGGAGCGGCGATGTTAAAGAGCCACATGTGGTCGTCGCAGTCACATGTTTGAGAACAGAGGAGCTGGAAAAGTGATTTCTTTCACAGCTGTGAGGCCGAGCGAGCGAGGTGTCAGCTGTAAAAGGGAGGCAAAGGGAGGGATTGAGACGGAACTGTGCGAAAAGGTCCAGTAACTTTCACCCCATAGACTGGCTCTGGACAGATTTACAGAGGAATTATGCATGAGCTACTGCTTTACACGACAAATGTTGCGCTAAATTGACTTTTTTGAGCTTCCAACCATGTTATGAGCTTGTTCCCTCATCAAAAGCATCCCTGGAGTTGTGCTTTTGCTTCGTTTACGCTTGTTTCGTTGATCCTAAATCCAGCAGAAGTGAACCAGGTCTGAACAAGGGCAGAACCAGGACTAAAGCATGGACTAAATGAAGACTAAAACCGAGTTAAGACTGAACCAGGACTAAAGCATGGACTAAATGAAGACTAAAACCGGGTTAAGACTGAACCAGGACTAAAGCATGGACTAAATGAAGACTAAAACCGGGTCAAGACTGAACCAGGACTAAACCAGGACTTCACCAGAGACTAAACGCAGGGCTAAAGCTGGACAAGACTAGAACTAAATGACTAAAATTGGGCTGAACCAAGTCTAACAAAACAAAGTACAGATATTTTTTGTCGGATACTAAAAACTAAACAGGAATGAATTAAAAGAATCAGTCAATCCAGGAGCCAGACCGTAAAGAAAGTTAACAATTACATTTCTGCTAAATTAGCGTGACATTTACGTCAACTAAAAGCCCCATTTGTAAGGCAAGACTCTGAAGGTGAACAGGAAAAAAATTGTAAATTTAAAGATATGGATTTGAAACTTCTCCTGAAGTTTACCCACAAGAATGTAAGAAAAAATGTATTACAAGTGTTGTATTACATCATGTCATGTTTAAATCTAGAAATAAGGCATTTTATGTGTAAAAACAACCAAAAATGGCACATATTTGGGACATTTCAATCTGAAAAATGTACAGAACCAGGTTTAAATTTCTTGATTCATTTTATAACATATTAGTTACAAAACACTTTACAGTCGGAAGTTTTGATTTCTTATTTAGATTTTGAGTGAACTAGATTGAACTGAAAACTGGCCTAAAAATTAAAAATTTGCTTCAATTTCTTTTCCTTAAAACTTTAACAAATCGGTTTTAGTATTTGATATCAACAAATCCTTCCGTACATTTTGTCAAAGTCTTTTTCAGTCCAAGATTGTACAGTTTGGTGTGGGATCTACTTTAAGGCTGATCTTTATGTCTCGAGGGACAAAAATGCATTTTAAGAAAACGGCCTTTGAAGATACAATGTCCCAGAAAAATCTATGGATGAAGTGGATTCAATGGAAGAATAAAACATCTTTAGGAGAAGAATGGACACATTTGTTGTTTCCACATGAAAGTCGATATGTGAGAGAGAAAACTGTTGAAAAAAGTTTAGCCTGCAGTGTATTGTATTTACCAGACCACCATTTCCATTAAAGTCTCTCAATAAAACACAGACGTCGTGAGGTAATTTCAGTTTTACAGACATCCCGAGGTAAAACTAATCCCGTGCGATAAAACCAGACTAAAACATGGCGTTCCCGTTGCAGAGCGGTTCCCCCGTCTCCTGTCTGTTATTCCAGCCTTCACTCCGAACGTGACAGACTTCCCTTCGCTCCATATGAAGTCCATTACACGTTAAAGCCCGGCTCTGAGTGAAAAATGTCTCCAGTGATGAGTATCGTGGCTGCGTTCTCGCCGTGATGGGCTCCACCTGCGCACAGACGGCCGCACGCTCGGGTTTAACGGCGTCGTGTCAGATGTTCAAGGTGATGGAGCCGACGGAGAGCGAGACATCTGCGCCACACGTGATCCCAGTCCAGCAGGAAGAGGGAGAAGGTCTGGGAACGCACGCAACGGAGAGAGGACGGGCGGGAAGGAAGCGGGACTGAGGTAGGACTGGAGCGGGACTGAGACAGGACTGAAGCAGGACTGAAGCGAGATTAAAGTAGGACTGGAGCAGGACTAAATCAAGACTGGAGCAGGACTGAAGAAGGACTGGAGCAAGGCTGGAGCGGGACTGAGATTGGACTGAGACAGAACTGAAGCAGGACTAAAGCAAAGTTGAAGCAGGACTAAAGCAGGACTGGAACAGGACTGAAGTAGGACTGGAGCAGGACTTAATTGGGACTGGAGCTGGACTGAGGTGGGACTGAAGCAGGACTGGAGCAAAACTGAAGAAGGACTGGAGCAGGACTAAATCGGAACTGCAGCTGGACTGAGACAGGACTGAAGCAGGATTAAATCAAGGTTGAAGCGGGACTAAAGAACGACTAAAGCAAGGTTGAAGCAGGACTGGAACAGGACTGAAGCAGGATTAAAGTAGGACTAAAGCAGGATTAAAGTGGGACTAAAGCAGAACTAAAGCAAGGTTGAAGCAGGACTGAAGCAGGACTAAAGTAGGATGGAACAAGAAGTGAACCAGGTCTAAAGAAGAACTAGAGCAGGACTAGAGCAGGACTGAAGAAGGACTGAAGAGGGTCTGAAGAAGGTCTGGAGCAGGACTCAAGAAGGACTAGAGCAGAACTGGAGATGGACTGAGACAGGACTGAAGTAGGACTGAAGCAGCACTGAGGCAGGACTGAGGAAGGGTTGAACAAGAAGTGAACTAGGTCTAAAGAAGGACTAAAGCAGGACCAAAACAGGACTGTGACAGGACTGTGACAGGACTGAACCAAGTCTAAAGAAGGACTGAACCAGAACTAAAATATGGACTAAGACAAGACTAAAGCACGACTGAAGTAAGACTGAGACAGGACCTGGTTCACATCATGTTTAATCCTGCCATAGCTCTGCTTCAGTCCTGTCTCAATCCTGGTTTAGTCCTGCTTCAGTCCATATTTTAGTCATGGTTCAGTCCGAACTAAAGCAGGACTGACACAAAACTAAAGCAGGACTAAAGCAGAACGGAAACAAAACTAAAGCAGGACTAAAGCAAGCGTGAACCTGGACTTAAAAAGGACTCGGACTAAACTAAAAGAGGACCAAACCCGAACAAAACCAGGACAAGTCAGCAAATACAAACAACACAGATGAAAAGACTACGCCAGGATCAAAGCAGGACTGAACCAGCACTAAAGTCAGATTGAACCAAGACTAAATCAGGACTAAAGCATTTCTGAACCAGGACTAAAACAGGACTAAAGTCGGGCTGAACCAAGACTGAACCATGACTAAAGCTGGACTGTGCCAACAAACATGCAGCAATAAGAGACGCAAGCACTAAACCAAACCCCGGAGTCCAGAACTGGGTCTAGATCTGAAGTAAACCAGGACTAAAGCAGGATTAAAACAGGACTAAACCAAGACACTAAACCTGGACTAGATCAGGCCTAAACAAAGCTCAGAACAGGACGAAACAAAGTCCACAACGGGACTAAATTGAGGTCAATCCAGTACCAAATAACAAGTGTGAACGAGGACTAAAATGTATTTGTAAAAGTCACCGTGAGTCCGTCTCTTTAGCGTTGGCTGTTAGCACCAGCTTTAGCCCTGTTAGCATTAGCTGTAGCGCTCAGAGCAGCTGCTGCGGTGCCGGTGGTGTGAATGTCTGAAGCAGATGTTAATTGTCAGAGAGAGTTTGGTGACAGATGACGGCGCTGGGCCTGGAACAAAGAAACAACTGTGGTTTTACACAAGTGGAGTTTTCTGCAGAACCACATCCCGCTCTGCAGCTAAACCCCGAGCCGTGCCAGGGGCCAGAAGTGTCCAGAGGGCCCTGACTCCTCATGCACTGCACTGTCTTTATCGGACTCTACAGGGCCTCATTCACAGGGCCATTCAAACTCCGCTCACTGCTGTCCTTCTGCGGGTCGTGTGACTCTGGGGTCTGGGTGGAAAAAAGGCTATAACTTATTTTTAAGGCTTTAATTCTTTGTCAAATAAAGAATAATCTGGGGCTGAAGCAAGTTGATTGATTCCTCACAACTGGGTAATTATTGAGATAATCGTCGACTGATTTACGATGTGGTGCAGATTGAGAATGACTTTCAGGTGGAAGTTGGGACATCTTGATTTTCAAAAGAGTGTCCCATTTACTAAGAAACCTTTTCTATGATGAAACACTCCAGACGAATGACGGACTGCACCAATTTGTCAGCTAATTTATTAATTAAATAATCAATATCTGGACCATAAAGACTTGAAGGTTGAAGGTTGAATGACCAAGGCAGAAGAGAATGATTTCGAAAACACACAGGAAACATGAGAATGTTTTTTGATAAAAACTTTTTTGTCTGTGAACAAACTCCAGCAGGTCCAGAGCCATCACCTCAGCTTTATCTGAGTCAAATTGAATAAAAATCTAATTTTCACAGCCCTTTCACGTTCTGAACAACTTGATTAATCAAAAGAATAATTGTTACACAAATTGATTAGATTAATAACGGTTAGTTGCAGAATAAAATAAACAAAACTGCAATCAACAAACAATCAGATTTGGTGTCGTTTTGGAGATGACGTGTTTAGAATTGGCCACTCATTCTATGATTCAGCGCTGACCAATCAGATTCTCCCTTTACTGTTGATTGATAGACTGAAACCAGCACTATAGAGCTATAGAGTTAAACACTGGACTTCTTAATTCGTTTTTGAGTAAACTAGATCTGACTGAAAATGACCCTAAAAATTCAAATTACACCTTATTTATTAGACTTAAAACTTGAAAAAAGTCAGGTTTAGAATCAGATATTAAGAAATCCTTGTGTTCGTTGTATCAGAATCTTGTTCAGTCCCAGACTGTACAGTTTGTGTGGATCTACTTTAAGGCTGATCTTTATGTCGGATAAAAATGCATTTTAAGAAAACGGCCTTTGAAGTTACAAAGTCCCAGAGAAATCTATGATGAAGTGGATTCAATGGAAGAATCAAACATCTTTAGGAGCAGATTGGACACGTTTGTTGTTTCCACATGAAAGCTGATATAGTGAAAGCAAACGGACCAAAAAAATTTAAAAACATCCTGTAGTGTCTCACTTTTGGTACAGAGCTTTGGGCGGAGACAAGGGGTAAGTGACAACACACATTTTCTGAGCACTCAAGTCTCAATACAAGACGAATCAAACATGTACGAATCACTCAAAATAAAACAACGAGGAACATGTTAAGATCATCACATTTTGCAGAATATGTCTCCTTTAAACGTTCTGTCTCTCCTCAGGTCACTAACATTTGCACTTTTCTCTCTCACTCCAGAGTTTATCTGACGCTGGAGCTGGTGTCTGTTCAGCTGCTGCCCCTCACCACAGGAAGACCCCCAAGCACCCTGACACTCCTGCACCCTGACACTCCTGCACCCGGACACTCCTGCACCCTGACACTCCTGCACCCTGACACTCCTGCACCCTGACACTCCTGCACCCTGACACTCCTGCACCCGGACACTCCTGCACCCTGACACTCCTGCACCCGGACACTCCTGCACCCGGACACTCCTGCACCCTGACACTCCTGAACCCTGACACTCCTGCCCCCTGACACTCCTGCAGCCTGACACTCCTGCACCCGGACACTCCTGCACCCTGACACTCCTGCACCCGGACACTCCTGCACCCTGACACTCCTGCACCCTGACACTCCTGCCCCTGACCTCCTGCACCCGGACACTCCTGCACCCTGACACTCCTGCACCCTGACACTCCTGCACCCTGACACTCCTGCACCCGGACACTCCTGCACCCTGACACTCCTGCACCCTGACACTCCTGCCCCCTGACACTCCTGCACCCGGACACTCCTGCACCCTGACACTCCTGCACCCTGACACTCCTGCACCCTGACACTCCTGCACCCGGACACTCCTGCACCCTGACACTCCTGCACCCGGACACTCCTGCACCCGGACACTCCTGCACCCTGACACTCCTGCACCCTGACACTCCTGCCCCCTGACACTCCTGCACCCTGACACTCCTGCACCCTGACACTCCTGCACCCTGACACTCCTGCACCCTGACACTCCTGCCCCCTGACACTCCTGCACCCTGACACTCCTGCACCCTGACACTCCTGCCCCTGACCTCCTGCAGCCTGACACTCCTGCACCCTGACACCCCTGACACTCCTGCACCCTGACACTCCTGCCCACTGACACTCCTGCACCCTGACTCTCCTGAACCCTGACACTCCTGACCCTTGTCCCTGCTGTAGCCTGTCTCTCCTGCACCCTGTGAACCCTGACACTCCTGCACCCTGACACTCCTGCACCCTGACACTCCTGCACCCTGACACTCCTGCACCCTGACACTCCTGCACCCTGACACTCTTGCCCCCTGACACTCCTGCACCCTGACACTCTTGCCCCTGGCACTCCTGCACCCTGACACTCTTGCCCCCTGACACTCCTGCCCCCTGACACTCCTGCACCCTGACACTCCTGCACCCTGACACTCCTGACACTCCTGCACCCTGACACCCCTGACACTCCTGCACCCTGACAAACCTGCACCCTGACACACCTGCACCCTGACACTCCTGCACCCTGACACTCCTGCAGCCTGACACTCCTGCACCCGGACACTCCTGCACCCCTGACACTCCTGCACCCGGACACTCCTGCAGCCTGACACTCCTGCACCCTGACACTCCTGCCCCTGACACTCCTGCACCCTGGCCTCCTGCCCCTGACCTCCTGCAGCCTGACACACCCGCACCCGGACACACCTGCACCCTGACACTCCTGCAGCCTGACACTCCTGCACCCTGACACCCCTGACACCCCTGACACTCCTGCACCCTGACACTCCTGCACCCTGACACTCCTGCGCCTTGACGCTCCTGCACCCTGACACTCCTGCCGCAGTCACTCCTGCACCCTGACGCTCCTGCACCCTGACGCTCCTGCACCCTGACACTCCTGCACCCTGACACTCCTGCCCCTGACACTCCTGCACCCTGACACTCCTTCCCCCTGACACTCCTGCACCCTGACACTCCTGACACTCCTGCACCCTGACACTCCTGCACCCTGACACTCCTGCACCCTGACACTCCTGCACCCTGACACTCCTGCACCCTGACACTCCTGCCCCCTGACACTCCTGCCCCCTGACACTCCTGCACCCTGACACTCTTGCCCCCTGACACTCCTGCCCCCTGACACTCCTGCACCCTGACACTCCTGACACTCCTGCACCCTGACACTCCTGACACTCCTGAACCTTGTGACCCGTGACACTCCTGCAGCCTGACACTCCTGCACCCTGTCACTCCTGACACTCTTGCCCCCTGACACTCCTGCACCCTGACACTCTTGCCCCCTGACACTCCAGCCCCCTGTCCCTCCTGACACTCTTGCCCCCTGACACTCCTGCACCCTGACACTCTTGCCCCTGACACTCCTGCCCCTGACACTCCTGCACCCTGACACTCCTGCACCCTGACCTCCTGACACTCCTGCACCCTGACACTCCTGACACTCCTGCACCCTGACACTCCTGACACTCCTGCACCCTGACACTCCTGCCCCCTGACACTCCTGCACCCTGACACTCCTGCACCCGGACACTCCTGCCCCCTGACACTCCTGCAGCCTGACACTCCTGCACCCTGACACCCCTGACACTCCTGCACCCTGACACTCCTGCACCCTGACACTCCTGCACCCTGACACTCCTGCACCCTGACACTCCTGCACCCTGACACTCCTGCACCCGGACACTCCTGCCCCCGGACACTCCTGCACCCTGACACTCCTGCACCCTGACACTCCTGCCCCCTGACACTCCTGCACCCTGACACTCCTGCACCCGGACACTCCTGCCCCCTGACACTCCTGCAGCCTGACACTCCTGCACCCTGACACCCCTGACACTCCTGCACCCTGACACTCCTGCACCCTGACACTCCTGCGCCTTGACGCTCCTGCACCCTGACACTCCTGCCGCAGTCACTCCTGCACCCTGACGCTCCTGCTCCCTGACGCTCCTGCACCCTGACACTCCTGCACCCTGACACTCTTTCCACCTGACACTCCTGCACCCTGACACTCCTTCCCCCTGACACTCCTGCACCCTGACACTCCTGCCCCCTGACACTCCTGCACCCTGACACTCCTGCCCCCTGACACTCCTGCACCCTGACGCTCCTGCACCCTGACACTCCTGCACCCTGACACTCCTGCACCCTGACACTCTTGCCCCCTGACACTCCTGCCCCCTGACACTCTTGACACTCGTGCCCCCTGACACTCCTGCACCCTGACACTCTTGCCCCCTGACACTCCTGCCCCCTGACACTCCTGCACCCTGACACTCCTGCACCCTGACACTCCTGACACTCCTGCACCCTGACACTCCTGACACTCCTGCACCCTGACACTCCTGACACTCCTGCACCCGGACACTCCTGCACCCTGACACTCCTTCCCCCTGACACTCCTGCACCCTGACACTCCTGCACCCTGACACTCCTGACACTCCTGCACCCTGACACTCCTGACACTCCTGCACCCTGACACTCCTGACACTCCTGCACCCTGACACTCCTGCACCCGGACACTCCTGCACCCTGATACTCTTTCCACCTGACACTCCTGCCCCTGACACTCCTGCACCCGGACACTCCTGCACCCTGAAACTCCTGCACCCTGACACTCCTGCACCCTGACACTTCTTTACCCTGACACTCCTGCACCCTGACACTCCTGCACCCTGACACTCCTGCACCCGGACACTCCTGCACCCTGACACTCCTGCACCCTGACACTCCTGCCCCCTGACACTCCTGCCCCCTGACACTCCTGCCCCCTGACACTCCTGACACTCCTGCCCCCTGACACTCCTGCCCCCTGACACTCCTGACACTCCTGCCCTCTGACACTCCTGCACCCAGCCACGAGAGAGAAGCATCTGTTTGAAGGAAAGTGAATCAGCAACAGGTGTCTGAATGTTTACACTGTGCACGCTTAAAATAAGACGTTTAGATTTGGGAATTGGCTTGTCAAAAGTATCGAAAATCAGTTACTAATCGATATTTAAAGGACACACATTCTGCTGCAGTGACTTTTTTGAGTTTTTATCCCTGTTCTAACAATGTTCCGTCATCAAAAACACACCTGGAGTAACATTCAGTTGCATTCACGCTGTTTTGAGGAATGTTTATTAGAAAATCCTCTCCCTCTGAGCGTTATAAACACTTCCTGCTGCACTCCCTCGATCAGTGACATTTCTTCAGATTTCATACGTCATTTATCTTCTGAATCTTTTGCTGTTTTAAGTCCTTAAATCATCACAGACTCTTCTGAGCATTTCTTCCATCCAAACACGATCACTGCTTATACTAGTCTGATAATAACGTGTTTAAAGGATAATAACAATATAAAAAATGCTGAATATTTTTCCTTTAAACTCGAATTGAAACCTGATACTAATTGTCGATATTAGAAGAGTACCTTACACGACTAAATTTGACATTTTATTTTTTTAGAATGATTGAGAGCTTTATCAGAACTAGTATAAGACAGCAATGTTTAAAGAAGAAAGTGCTATTATTTAGTGTTTAAAACCTCGACCTGAAAAAGCATTTGTAATTATCCTTGTGGTATTGTGAATTGAGTCTATTTCTATTTGTATCGTGACAGAAATACTTTATAAATTATCAGGAAACGCAACTGGTGACTAGGGCTGTAATCCTTTGTCGATGTTGTCTAAACCGACCATGTACACTATCGATAAAAACCATGAATATCGGTAAAATCGCGGCTCTAAACTCTGACACCGCTCACCCACACGTGCAGTTAAACGCAGGGCGAATCCCTCCCGTCACGTCACTCCCGTCTCTGCAGAACACGCTAATTATTTGAGCTATTATTTGAGGCTAAACAATTGTCTGGTGCCCTAATACCAGGTTGTGTCGCGCTGGAATGCATTGAAAAACACCAGCGCATTCCTCCCGGCACCTTCCAGGGCTCGACCGAGGCGCGCTGCGGTTTGGGACTGTCTCCTGTGCACTCTAAAAAAACTGTGCACGCCGCATTCGACGACTCAAGCGTGTGGTGCTGCTGTGAGTTGTTTAGTTAAGTGTGGATTTATTGTAGATTTAGCTTTAAGTGCGTATGACATGTTTTTATGATTTTCTAATTTTGACTTTATTCAGTGTGTTTATACGTTGTGTAAATACAAATTATAGTTTTGCACCAATCAGGTCGCTGTTTGTGGAGAAAAGTTGAAAAATCTGTCGACAATTACAGGAAGTAAATAAACTGATGACATCACAGTGTGGAGACAAAGGCCAAGCATAATTTACACAAAATAAACTACTTTTTTGACCCTTTAAACTTTGATTCAACAAAATAAAGGTGTTCACGTGTGTTTTTCTTTGTCAAATGAACAAAATCTGTGACATTGGATGAGTTTTGTCCAGTGTACAGTGTGGTTGCTATGGTAATTTCCTAGTGTGATGTCATACTTTACAACCAGGAAGTAAAATTTAAAACCTAAAATATAGCTAAACTGTGGTTACGTCTGTAAAGATTTTAGTAGAAATGTGAACATATTTATCTTAACTGCATTTTAGTTAAATGTGTATTTCAACCTGTCATAGGCCCTTTAACGTCAGACGTTTTTTTTACCGTTTTCGAAATAAAAAGTTATCCCTTAAAGCAGGTCTCAGTAACTTCAGCGACAGAGCTCCCCCTGCAGGGCTCTCGCGAACGTACACTCCCAGTAAATGATAATTTTTTCGTATTTTCTTTTTTCCTCTTCTTTTTTATTGAAATAAGGAAGTTTAATCTCATACAAAAACATTTAACGTCGCCAAACATAAAAAACGAGAGATAAGGTTTCTCAGGAGAGTTGTCTTCAGGTCGGCGTCAGGAAAGTTGCAGCTGGTTTTCCGCTCAGAAACAGCAGGGGGCGACAGCAGGGGCTTTAAACGCCCCGAAAATATATTTACTACCAACACACGGACTTATGAAGACGTTTAATAAGGTAAAAATGTTACTTAGTTCTACTTTAACACATTTAAAGTCTATATGACAGGTTCTAATGTTTTTCTAATTATGACTTAGTTTGATGGGAGGGCACCTGTGGTAAATATTTATAATCGTTTTACATGAGTGAAGTTTCAGTTTATGAAGACATTTTTGTAAATAAAAGTTTAAAGGAAAAATATTCTGCATTTTTCATATTGTTATTAGCCTTTAAACATGCTCTTGAGTGCCTTAAGTTTGCCATCTCATGTTGTTTTTTTAATCTTTTTTTTTTTTTTACATTACAGTGCAGATGAGCAGCAGCAGGTATCGTGTTTAGAGGCAGAAATGCTTAGAGACTAGGACTTAAAACAGCAGAAGATTCTCAGATAAATGACGTAGATGGTCTGAAAATACGTCCCAGAAACAAGGAAGTTCAGCAGGAAGTGATTTTGACGCTTGGAGGGAGAGGATTTTCTAATAAACATTCCTCAAAACAGCGCGAATGCAACTGAATGCAACTCCGGGTGTGTTTTTGATGACCGAACCGCAGGGTTAAAAGAGAGAAGAAGTCATTGTAGCAGAACATGTGTCCTTTAAAATTAGAGTTCTAAAATGGAATCCCTCTGTGATGTCATCAAAAAGCGACTTGCCATTGAAAATAAAGAAACAGTTAACACTCAACTGAAAACATCATTCAACAAAATAAAGGCGTTATTGGTTATTATTATTTGTCAAATCATAATTATTGTGTAATGTATGTGGATGTTGGTCCTTGTTTACCGTCTGGTTGCTATGGTAACAGTTGTGGAATTCCCTCTAACGATGTCATATCTGTGCTCATGTTCAACCAGGAAGTGACATTATAAACTTTACTGTCAAACTGGAGATAAACAGGCAAAATGTTTAGCAAAATCTTAAATATAATCATGTTCACTTCGTTTTAGTCAAATGTGTCGTGTAGACTTTAAAAGACACGTGTTATGAGCTTTTAACCATATTTTAACATTAATCCTTCATCAAAAACACAGCTGGAGTTGTATTTAGCTTCATTCGCGCTTGTTTCAGTGAAAGATCGGTTAGGGGTGATATCGTTATTGGTCTGACATTGAAAATTTAGTCAATATTTGGCACTTTCTTTCTTTTTTTATGAACGTCTTAATATAAATGTGTGGCCTTTGCTATGGATTGAAAAACATCTTAACATCGGTGTTGGCAAATATTGGTTAAAGGCCACAACAGCAGGACAGGTAATGCATATTTGTATTGGCTCAAAACAACCCATATCGTACCATCCCTTGTTTTATTAATCTTGTTTACGAGGTCCTCTCCTTCTGAGTCTCTGGTCACACTTTCAAATGTCCAACGTTTGAGAATTAGTCAAAGTTGGAGTTAAAATCATCACAGACTGAGCATTTCTGACTCAAATCGCCTTCTTTACAATTATGTGCCAACATTAGCATGCATGCTACATTGCTAAATTAGCAAACATTTGTTTATTTACCCTTTGTAATACCTGAATCTGAGCACAGACTGATGCAAATGAATGTGTTTTATCATTTTAAGTTCTAAAACATGAGATGCTGAAGCAAAAGGACAAGTTTACAGGACAAGAACAATACAAGTGAAGCATATGGAGTTTATTTATATTATTATTATTTGTTTTATTTTAAGAAATTTTAAGAATGATTGTGACCATGCTTTCCGTTCACATCAGTATCATTTTGAAGTTGATAAGCTGATACTACAAACATTTCCTAATAACTGGGTGAAGAAATATGACATCATTTAATTGATAATAATAATATGTTACTCTTTGTTTAGATAAGTGCTATACAACTAAAGTGCTTCACAAAGTCATAAAGTAATAACAAATAATAATAATTACTACGGATAGTTAAAGTAAAGTCAACATTCATCTTTTGTTTACTTTGAGCCAATAAGTCAAGCAGCTTTACTATTTTTTGCAGTACACGGTTAACCCGCCCGATCTGCAGCGTTCACCTCTCTTTTTCTTTCTTTTTTCTCTCTCCCCCTCCCTCTCTTTCTCCTTCTCTTCTGTCCAAGTTTCGCGATCTATTTTTAGCCCCACGCACGGAACGCACCGAACGCAGCGGCGCTAACGAGGTGTGCGCTACCTCCAGCTAAAGTTTGAAGAGCGATAAATCATTCAGGGCTCTTTTTCCTGCAAACCGAGCCGTCTGAGTCTGAACGCGGCTCTCACGCTAAAGGTTTAAAGGTAATCCGACTCAGCTGCAGCTTTTGGGGTGTAGGCTAAAGCCCCGAGCTAACAGGCTACGTCAGACCAGTAAGGTACAGTGCAGCAGCAACGAGTCAAAGAGCGCTCGTTTAAAGGTGAAAAAGTGGGGCACGAGCAGCGATTTATGTTTAAAAAAGTGGAATTCTTGCAACAGCGCACATTCTAAACAACTTTGGGAGCTTTAACATTTGAGAAAAGACTGAAATATGAACTGATAAACTAAGAAAATAAGTTTATCGAGGTCTAAACTACAGGTATAACATGTTTTTGCAATAAAAAGACAGGCTATTTTGTTGTAATTTAAGTATTTGCAGCCTTTGTCACTTGATACTTGTGCCGACTCAAACTGTAAATTAATTTGTGATTGCGATAAAATCCTAACATGTAAACGTTAATGGCTTATCGATCTTGCATTCGTTCAAAAATGGTGGTTTTATAGCTCAAAATCACCTTTAAAACGTGCATTTTATACTGTAAACGGGCTCGCCTCTCCATAGATGTGACTTGTAACTTAATTTCCCTGAAGATATACGTTTTTAAAATAAAAACAAAAAACAGAACAAAGACCAGATTTTTCGCAGAAAGAAAATGTAAGATTGTAAATTAAAACGAGCAATTAAAAGAAAAGAAAATGAAGGTATCTATAGTTCAAAGTAAAGTTATCGTCGGTTTTGTCAGTTTAGTCGAAAATGTATGAGTTTAATGCCATACAGTGGGACATTCCAGGCCTAGCAATAATATCAGTGAGCAGCAGAATCTAAATATTGCGCCTTTAAAGAGCCAACTTCTACTTTTGGTACATCTCTTTTTACTATAAAGCAGGAAAATGCCAATAAACCTTAAAATCATGCAATAAATAAAACTCAGATTGAACCTCTTAGCAGTAGTGTTCTTTTAAGTGTCTCAAATTAGTAAAGAAGTTCGTTATTCAACCCATTGCAGCTTAAATCTTATTGAGAAAACCAAAATATTCCCACAAATGAAAAGAAAATGTACATGTGATAAATACTGAGTCCCAAACTGATTGTTCTATCGATGATTTATAGAAGAAAATGTTGATTTAAAAAGTGCAAAATCTCCTTCAGTGTAAAGTCTCCACTTGTTTAGCAGCAAAGGTCACAAAACTGTACAAAAAGTAAATGCAACGTGAGATTTTAAAGTTAAATCTCGTGGTTTACTTTAGATTTAGTGCAATTCCTAACACAATTAGGTAAAAATCTACTCATAAAGTGGTAATTGGCCTAAATAAAGACTGGTTCATGATTGAAATGTTAAGGTTTGACAGTCAAATCCAGTTCCAGTCACGGCCAGCAGAGGGAGTGTCAACAGTGGATTTCATCAGCAACAATCAATGGCAAAAGTCACTGCAGAAACCTGTATTACACTGTACTTTTTTACACAATTCAAGCTTTATAAACTACTATAATGTATGCAAAACAAGTTAATGTATCTGTTTGTACACAAAACACCAGCAGAGGGCGCAAGGAGCAATTAAGGCAGTTACAATAAGCTAAAACGATCGCTGCAGACTGCAATTTGACCAATGAAACAAAACTGAGTGGACTTTGAAATCACAGAGAAGAACGTCTGAATAACCACCTGATGATGTCATGAAGTGGGCCCAAGCGTTTTGAGGGAGAGGGACTATGCAAGATTCTCCAAACATGCCAGAATGGAACACCAAAACACAACTCCAGGTATGTTTTTGAGGAGGAAACGACAATAGAACATGTTTAAAAGTGAAACTGGCACATTATTGTAACTTAAAGGACACACGTCGTGCAAAATGTACTCATTTGTGCTTTTAATTATGGTTATTCCATCAACAAAACGACACCTGGACTTGTTTTTAGCTTAATTTGCGCTTGTTTCATTAATCTTGTTTACGACGTCATCTTCTCTGCGCCTCACAAAGCACTCCGTTTCAAATTGCCCCCCCCCCTGGATTGTTGCGTAAATTATCTCTGGACTCGTTCTGTGGTCAAACTCTGCACACGACAAGCGCACGGCTCTTTTAGCGTAGCAGTCACGTTGCCTAAGGGCGTCGCTCACGGTTTATCCCCGGCGCTGCCAGCAGAGGGCGCTCCAATGCCTGAAGACCTCATTGGAAACAGAAATGTAGTTTGTAAAGTGTGTCGACTTTATTTT
Organism: Rhinogobius similis; assembly: GCA_019453435.1. Taxonomy (NCBI): domain Eukaryota; kingdom Metazoa; phylum Chordata; class Actinopteri; order Gobiiformes; family Gobiidae; genus Rhinogobius; species Rhinogobius similis. The sequence continues at coordinate 4,247,504 of CM033633.1, forward strand.
AAGTTAGACATTTTTAAATATTAATCCCAATTTGACCAAAAGTAAGTCAATAAAGCCACAAGAATGCATAATATGTCCAGTTTAAAGGTGCACTGTGTGATTTTTCTGCTTGTCTCCATGGAGATAATGCAGCTTGTTGCACAGTATGTCATTAAATGTATCTATTTTGAACATTTACAGGTGTTTTTATTGTTCTAACTTTGAAAAACGTTCTTACTGTGAACTTGAAACTCTCTGTGAACGTTTTCTGTTCGTCTCCATGGAGATATAGCCAAGTTTAAAGGGGACAAATCAACTTTTATCCGCTTTTAACCATGTTAGTAACGATCAATAGTATTCTTGTAGCGTTTTGCATCCGACACAATGTTCAGTTGTCATTCTTCAAAAATAAAAACACTCAGACGTTGAAAATCTGCTGCCTGCTGTGATGAAACGCCACTACAAAGAGGCGGGGCTTCTCAATTCTGCAGTTTCGAACAGCAAGTCACCAGACAAACTACTTTTACGACGCCGTTTTAGCTCAAAGTTGCATTTTACAGCGAAGAAAATGTAAACAAGTGATCTTATGCATGTTGTAGTTTCATATTAAGTTTCAACAAAAAAAGCACAATATGTCTCCTTTAATGCCATACATTACTGACGGGTCTTCACCGGAAAAGTTAACAAAAAGTGCAGTTTAAAAGTTTCCAATCGCACCCAAACTATGCACAACTCCAGCTTTAACTCTTTCACTACGTAAAAGACAAACTTAATGACACGTAAATCAGGTTGAGTTTGAGAAAACGAGTGAAGAAAAAACGTGTGAAGCTGCAGGTTTAATGAGGCCCATCTATCACCGCTTATTATCAAAGCAGGTGCCAGGTTCTGTCTCGTGAATATGAAACCTAATCTGCAAAACCCAAAATCTCCATGGAGGTATTCTCAATTTGACGCTATATTTCTTTGGCTCTTGGTTTCATTCCCTAATCTTCATAAACGCGCTGCCAAAAAACGCGACGGCGGCTGCCAAGAGAAACAAGAGCCTTTCCAAAGATGATAATCCACGCTACTTTTCCGCAAATCGACCAAACATGGGAACTAAGGAGGAGAAGCATTTGAACAACTTTAACGAGGGTTCTTCTGCCGCCGCTGCTGTTGGGTCACGTGAGTTTGGAGAGCACGAAACACAGCTGCGTTTTTGGAGCGAGTCCAGTTTCAGTGCGCCCTGTGCCAATGTTTAGACTGAAGCGCGCACGCCACTCAAACCCTCGGAAAATGCGTTTGTGCGAGAGCAAAACGTGCGAACCGCTCTGACATAAGTGCACCTGCCTCGCGCACAAAGTGACAAACCACAGTCCGAGCCGTGACGTGGGCGTCTCCAGTGATTTTCAACCGGTTTTGAGGCATGACTGAAAAGTGGTGTCCTTTCGGTCGTTCAGCTAAAACATACAAATCAGACCCTAAACATGTGCTGTGTAAAGTCTGCCTCTGTAAATGTGTTTGTACTGGCTTTGTTTTCTTTTTAGTGTTAAAGTACGTTCAGGACACTCCAAAACTATCGATTATTTTATTTTAAATCCATGTGTGAATCCAAATTGGACATTTTTTCAAGTCAAACCTGGCAATGGCTCAGTGCACACTAGTGTTCTCCGGCTCTGGTTGAAAATCAAGGAGTTGACCCACGGTCCTCGTGTGAAAGACTTTATGCGCTCCAGATCTGTCCAACTGCGCACCGCATTAAACCTCTGCGTAATCTGAGCTCCAGTTCAAACCTGCTGCTTCTAACGCCAGAGTTTGCACTGAATCACAAAGAGAAACATCTCCAAAACTTTCTGTGAGCTCGTACTCCAGAGCGACCCGCAAGAGCCCGTGCGCTCTCCACCTGCTGTACTACAGCGTGCGTCCTTACGCACGGAGCCGGTCCTACCTGGCGGCGGCGGCGCGGGTTTGTAGCCCTTCTCGTTGGTGCACACGCCCCGGCCGTGGAGCAGCGCGTGCAGGGGCTTCTCCTCTCCGCTGCGGGGCAGGCAGCGCAGACCCTTGGTGCACGTGCCCGTGTACACACCGCACGGCTGGCCCTCCGCGAGCGCGCACGTGAGGCAGCACCCGCAGCCCGGCTCCTTCACGAGCTGGCAGCCCACGGGCACCGGCGGGCACATGGACAGCGCCTTCTCGTCGCACGGCTCGCACGGCACGTAAGAGCCGAGGCAACCGGCGAGGCGCAGCACGAGCGTGGCCAAGAGGGGCGCGCGCAGTAACATGGTCCCGGGCAGAGTGCAGGAGGAGCGGGGGGCGATGGCACAATGCCGCTAAAAGATAATCCGATTGTTCAGACTAAAGCCAAAGTCTTTATCCAGGAGCGCGTGTGCGGCGGCGTCAGCGCGGGTCCGGTCCGCTGCAGAGTGCTCTGTGCTCGGCGTGTCTGCGCGTCTGTGCTCGGTGTCTCTGCTTCTGCACTTCCAGAGCGCACTGATCCAGGGCAGCGCTGCGTGGCTTTTTAAAAAGAGCCCAAACCCCGGAGTCCGCCAAGCAGCGCGAGGAGGGGGAGGAGGAGGGGGAGGAGGAGGAGGCGCACTTGTTCCACCGCTCGGCAACGCACCAGAGCTTTTTTCTCTTTGGGCAAGACGCAAGGAGCGCTCTCTCTCTCTCTCTCTCTCTCTCTCTCTCTCTCTCTCTCTCTCTCTCTCTCTCTCTCTCTCTCTCTCTCTTTATCTCTCTCGCTCTCTCTCTTTTTTGGGGAGACACGCTAGAAAAATGTGCGTGGACTTCTTATGTTTACGCAGATACTTAGCCGGATTTCTGCTTTGAGTTATTTTGTATATTTAAAAGTTTTCTGACAAATTTGTTTATAAATGGAGCTCTGGGCTGATCTCTGTTGGAGTGGAAGCCTCTCGTTACTGCTGTAAACCTCAGCTGTGCAGTCTCTCTCCCACTCAGCACAAAAATGTAGCCGACTTTTACGCACCAGAGGCAAGAAGCACAAGGAGCTCCAGCAGCCCGTTTTACACGCTGCAGGGGCCGAAGTGGCCAGTAGGGGGAGTCTGCACACAAAGCCACCAACAAAGGCAGGCGAGGATCAATCAGTGCTTCCATTTCATCACAACATGCCGTTTAAACTGGAAGGAAACTGGAAACTTTGAAGTATATTTCAATTAAACAAATTATATTCTATATTACATGTGATTATGCATTTTCTGAATGTTAAGAGGGATGTGTGAGTGGTTAGCACATTCACCTCACAACAAGAAAGACTAAGCTTTTCTGAGGAGTTATTTTTTAGGTCCTTAAATAAGCCATTAAATCATTGCAGGTAAGTCCTCCAGCTCCTGACCAGACCATGGACCCAGAAAAGAGTCTCTTGAGTTGGATAATTCACCTTATTTCGTCTTGTTTCCGTTGTAGTTCACACGGAGCAGACGAGCTCAACAGAAAATAAGTTCTACTCGACTAAAAAGACGTTTTCAGACTGACCAGGAAATCGTTGCGTTGTGACTTGTTGTTGCTCGTGTTCATTAAACATTTTACACAAATCAATCTACTTTATGTAACATTTTAGCTGTGAGACTTTTCCCTCGTTCGTCATTAGCTTTAACGGAGTTCTCGTCAAACGGAAGTGCGTTTACAACAAAAGAAGTATCTGTGGCAAAAAGAGGCAAAAGTGGGCGGGGCAGAATAAGGTGAATACGTCTGGCTCTGTTCGTCTGGTCCTGGTTTAGACTTGGTACAGTCTATAGTCCACATTTTGTCCATAAATATCACTGTATTTAACCCCAAAGGTAAAGCTACAGCACAGCTTCAGAAGGCCCCGCCTGCTTCACCTGCACCGCCTCTTCCACCGCCCGCTCTGCTCTGATTGGCCGAGCCGAGCACAGCCAATTAATAATGGAAAAAGTGCAACAGGGCTCGTCATTATAAAGGTGAGGAGGGTAACAGCCCTCAGGAAGTGTCCCTCACCTCCTGCAGCATCACAGGCAGCCCCCAGGGGGAGCTAACGGAGTAAGTTCAGGTTAGATCTAGTTTTTTCACACTTTGGACAATAATCATTTCAGCCCAGATCATTTGAATCAAAGTCAGCAGTGACTTTTCAAACAGAACATTTTGATTGAGCCGCCTTCATTTACTTTAATAATGTACAATTAATGTATAGTTTATTGTAAATTAGTTGACATTTGAATGAGTGTTTTACCTTAGTTTATATATCATTCGATTCGAGTTAATTCAATGTTATGCTCCTTCTTTCTTCTCTGCAGCCGTCTTGTTTCCGTTGTAGTTCTCAACAGACGAGCTCAACAGAAAATAAGTTCAACTCGGACTAAAAAGACGTTTTCAGGAAATCGGTGCAGAGTGACTTGTTGTTGCTCGTGTTCATTAAACATTTTACACAAATCAATCTACTTTGTGTCATGTTTTAGCAGCGAGACTTTCCCTCGTTCACCATTTGTGTGACGGGGCTCTGTGTGGATCTGTGGCAAAAAGAGGCAAATGTGGGCGGAGCTCAATACAGTGAATATAGACCCTTTAAAAGTCTGTACAAAGCAAAAACATGGTCAATTCAGAGTGGAGGCAAAAGTGAAGTGGAACATAATGTGATTTCACTGAGAAACTGAGATTAACCTCAGAATATCACAAAATATGAAAACTGTAGATGATTTTGTCGGGAGTCTGCATGTTCTCCCCATGTTACCGTGGGTTCTCTCTGGGTTCTTCCTCCCATCGAACACAGCACGTGCAGGTTCATTGGTGACTCTGTGAAGTGAATGGCTGTCTGTCCATGTCTCTGTGTTTGCTGCGACGAGGCCCAAAGTCACTGGGACAGGCTCCAGTCACCTGCGACCCCCAACGGGAACAAGCGGTAGAACATGAATGAAAATGAATGAATGAGATGATTCAGACACATGTGAGTGACATCAGAGCTGCTTTAAACACATTTATTATTGTATTTTACATTATGTTTGAGGAAATTATGATCAGCTCTTTGCATTTTTGATGAAGAAACAATCCAGATTTATGTTTTTTACTGGAAAAATACTCACAGAAATGTTGAGCGCACAATCATTTTTCATTTCATCTAGAGATATATTAGATACTCTTCCATAAATTAGATAAAATAAAAAATACAATACAATTTTAAGACTAGAACATTGTATTTTGTCCGTCGTTTGTTACAGAAAAGCAAACAAACTGACCTTTCTTCTCTGGAAATTCAACACATTAAACACTTAAAACCAGCAGAATTTCGATCTAATGTGAGAGAATGATTGAAATATTTAAAGTCTGCTTCCTTTTGCTTCCAGTCGCCTCCGTTCTCATTGATGACGTAACATTTTAAAGGCAAGGCAAGTTTATTTGTAGAGCACAATTCATACATAAGGCAATTCAAAGTGCTTTACACAACAGGGAAAGTTGCATTAAAATCACAAAACACAAACACACAGAATCATTTTAAAATAAAGCGCTTTAAAAGAGAAGAGCGCAGATAGATCTTTCTATCTTTCGATCTTTCTATCGGTCTATCCTCCACCCACTGCATATTCCTTCCCTGCTCTGCCCAAAAACACTGCTCTGCGCCAAAGTCAGAAGTAAACCCGTTTCACTGTAAAGCTCCAGTCACAACTTCACACTTTTCACTTTGTTAATTATTAAAAACACAAATGAATCAAATAACTGAAGCTCTAGTTTAGTCCCTGTTTTGCGTAGCGTGTGCAAAAGAACACAGCCAAACATAAAGACCCGGAACTATCTGCTCGTCGTCCGTTTATTTAAAGTCACCCGGCGTTACAAGGTCAATGACTTCCTGAACCTGAAAGATGCAGGACTTTTACCCTTCAGTTCTTTTCCAGTTTGACTCGAGCGCTCGAAGATTCCCCGCTGTGCAAACTTCCTTCCTGACTCCGCTTTAATCTGAGTGGAAAATTTTCTTTATAATTCAACATCATGAGAGCGCACAGAACGAGCGTTTGTGAGTCATTCCGGCCGCACACGAGAGACGGAAAAACACTGGACAAACACTTGACGTTTGCTGTCATAAATCTGCAAAACGACAGCGTGATGAAGTCAACAGGTACATTCACACGTCCAGAGAAGTCGGATAACGAGCGCGATCAGAAAACCCAATTATTCAATGGATCGGATCATGAAAAACACCTGATGACACGTGCACGGAGCTATATGAACTGGATAAGGTATAGACCCTTTAAAATGTGATGTCATCAAAATTCCAAGTACATTTTTCAACGATTCTCTCACATTAGATCTAAATTCTACTGGTTTTAACAGATTTGAATTTCCAGAGTAGAAAGGTCAGTTCGTTTGCTTTTCTATAACAAACAATGGACCAAATACAATTTTCTAGCCTTGAAATTGTATTTAAGCTTCAAAATAATCTAATTTATGGAATAGTATCTAATATATCTCTAGATAAAATGAAAAATGATTGTGGGCTAGACATTTCTGTGAGTATTTTTCCAGTAAAACCCATAAATCTGGATTGTTCCTTCATCAAAAATGCAAAGAGTTTATCGTAATTTCCTTAAACATGATGCAAAATACAATAATAAATGTGTTCTGCAGCAGCATTGGTGTCACTCACATGTGTCTGAGGCTTTTACTTTGACAAAATCATCGACATTTTTTATATTTTCTGATATTCTGAGGTTAATCCCAGTTTCTCCAGTGAAATCACATTATGTTGCACTTCACTTTTGCCTCCATTCTGAATTTACAATGTTTTTGAATGAGGGTCTATTACTATCTTAAGCCTGTTGTCTGTCGCCCCTAGTGGCCACTCCATTGGAACTGCAGCGAAAAATTCTCCGCAGCCCATAAAGCATTTTTCCGCTGGAGCACAACGTGAAGACAAACTGCTCATGTTCGGCTGACACTACAACTTTCACTAAGGTCAGATTTTGTGTACATTTTTTCCTCTTTTCAGGTCGTGAACTTTTTTCCTTCCGTCTTTCGCTTCGGCTCGCTCTGTTTCCCGCTGCATCGCTCTGCATCGCTCGCTCTGATTGGACAGAGGCACCATCCTGCGTCACTCCGGAGCCGCACAACCCGGAGGATCGAGCTAGCCGCTAAAGGCTAAATTGGCGACATGCGCTAGCTAGCACGGCCCGTTAGCTTAAACAGGCGGCCATCTTGGTCCCTGGAGGCTTGGACACATGTCAGTGAATCAGAGGGATTTAAAGTAACTGTTGTGTGTTAAACAAAAAGTATAATAAAATCTCTTTCATTATTTAACATTTAACATTTTCTCTTTAATTTTTGTCATTTGTTTGTCCTTTTTTTGCATATTTTTTTATCAAAATCTGCTTGTGAAGAATCAGAAATATGGATGGAAATGTTTACAAGACATTTCAATAATCTGAGAACTCAGAAATCAGATAATAATCAGATTTTTGTTGGATTATCAATGAAGAGAGTAAAAAGGACTTGTGTGTAACAGTGTATTTACTTTTTTATTAGTAAGCATGCATTCACACTCAAATTGGGTCCGCTTTAGTCCTGGTGTGGAGTTGGTTTGGTCCTGTTCCAGTCCTTGTTCAGTCCTGGTCCAGTCCAGGTTTAGTTTCAGGTTTATTCCTTGATTCATGTGCACAATGTCCACCCCAGATGATATGATAAAATGTGAATGTTATGATAAAGAAGACCTGAATCTGTCTGGATCTAATTATAAAACATTTGATTTCTAAGTTTAAAAAAGAGTTCACGTTTGTTGTTGTGTGAGGTTTTGCCGTGAGAAACACCAAGATGTGCAAAAACGACCAAAAGTTCAGCCTGTGCATCCAAATGTTTGACCTCGTTCACTTGAATAATGAGAGGTAAATGTGCTTTCCTGTGTTTCCTGCAGCTTGTATCTTGTGCAGGTGTCAAACAAACCCACATAAGGCATATACAGTGTCTGCTCGTGATTATGTTACATTACATAAGAATCCTCCCACACACATGTACCAGCCTCAGTGCACACGGCTCGGCACAAAAGAACACGACTGTAACTAATAAACCCACTCTGAATGCAGCTCCGTGACGCTGGGCTTCTCTGCACTGAGTCTGATGAAAGCTCTGTTGTTAGAGCCGCGAGTTCGACGGTCAAAGGGTCAGTCCCAAACACACTTCACGCTTTGTGTTTGTGACGTTTCTGATGGAGTCGATGCACACCTCAGTGAGATTCTCTTGACTCTGTGCACAAGGTGGCAGTTGGGTTGTTTACTTTTAAATTGTTTGAGACACAAACATGCCCCTTTATGAACACACAAGTGTCCTTTGGTGAAGTCTGTAACGTCCAGCACAACTCACTGTTCACTGCATCAGGATTTATCCATTTTAGTCTGTCTGGACCAAAATCCCATTGAAATGAATGAGACAGGAAGTACTGAGCTAAAAACAAACAGACCAACTGCCACCTTGTGCACAGAGTCAATTGCTTTTGAGCTATTGAACGTATCTATGTTGCATTTTATACGTTTTAGGTTTTTTAAATGTTTAAAAACAACTTCTTACAGTAAGTGGGCTCGCCTCTCCACAGATCTGGCCTGGTGGTGGCATCTGCTTGAATGCCACACACTGCTTCTTCTTTGTTCTTGTTCTGTCCCCGAGGCTTCATTCGACAGGACAGTTGTAAAGTGAAATGGGGAGAGAGAGGGTCAGGACATGCAGCAAACCAAGAGGCAAACCCTTGGCTGATGATGATGATGCAACACTTTAAAGGTCAAAAGTTCAGAGTTTTATTTATTCACCTTATTCCTGAAGTTGTCATACACGCCGCCTTCTTGTTTCCTTTGTAGTTTACACGGAGCAGACGAGCTCAACAGAAAATAAGTTCTACATGGACTAAAAAGACGTTTTCAGGAAATCGTTGCGTTGTGACTTGTTGTTGCTCGTGTTCATTAAACATTTTACACAAATCAATCTACTTCATGTAACATTTTAGCGTCAGACTTTTCCCTCGATCGTCATTAGCTTTAACGGAGTTCTCGTCAAACGGAAGTGCGTTTACAACAAAAGTGCAAAAGTATCTGTGGCAAAAAGCTGCAAAAGTGGGCGGGGCTGAATAAGGTGAATAAAGCACATTTACAACATCGAGTGGTGCCCAAAGTGCTTCACAGGTGAAGTAAAAACAAGAATAAAACCATACAAAGAATGATAAAAAAAAGTGCTCAGAAGGTGGGTCTTCAGTAATGACTTAAAAATGTCCACAGACTGTGCAATTGTGATTAGATTATGCAATTTATGTTTTAATAATAGGATCCTGTTCAAAATTGACACTTTGAACACAATTTTGTTTTTGTTCCATTCAGTTGTGTTTGTCACATTTAAACACATCTTTGTCGCTCTTAGTCGTGTTTTGGTTGCGTTTATTGTTTGTTGGCGCGTTTCTGTCGCTTCTGGTCGCGCTTTTGTCGCTCGTTTCAGAACACGTTTGTACAAATCCAAACTACAGTGTGAGCAGACATTGTGGGTTATTTTTTGATAGATTTCGTGTGGATTTGGTTTAATTGTTTTCAGACGTTTTGACTCGTTAAGATCAGTTCAGACGATTTATTTGATGGATCTAGATTATTTTACTTGTTTCAAACCATTTCTGACTTGTTTCAATACATTATTTCTTACTTCAATCCAAATGATCTGTCAGTGGGTTAAGATCATTTTACTTACCGACTGACAAATAAATGTTCTTATTTTAAGCAAAATTATCGTGATGATCAGCCACAAATACCTTGAAACCAGCAAAATATTCTGTATCACATCAGGAACTAAATCTCATTGAGTCAAAACTTCTCAAATCCAGATAAAAATGATCAATTCAAGCCATTTTAAGCTTGGATAGATTTACATTTTTTGCTGTGCAGGGAGATAATTTGGATTAGAGTAAGAAGTAAGAAATAATGTATTGAAACAAGTCAGAAATGGTTTGAAACAAATAAATAATCTAGCTCCATCGTCTGAACTAATCTTAACGAGTCAAAACGTCTGAAATTCAGATTAATATCCTGAAATCAAGACTCATCTATACATTCATTTTTGCAGTGTATGGATATTTTCATGATTTCTTTATATTTTCCCACCAAAGAAAACCTGGCTCTTTAGTTCGATTTCGCTGCACCACACGAACGGCGAGCACACGCTGCAAAAAGTGCCTTACTAGAAACAAGAAAAAAAAAACTTAAAATTGGACTAAAATTGCTTGTTTTACGCAAAAAAATCTGCCAATGGGGTAAGCAAAAATTTCTTGCTTAGAAAACTTGTTTTAAGATTTTTTTGATGATCAAGAAAAAAATAAGTCAAAAACAAGAAAAATGTCTCAATTTAAGCCAGTTGCTCCTGTAAATGGCTTGATTTAAGCAAAATGTTCTGAATGAAGGGGAATTCAAGGAAATTATACTCAAAAAAAGAATAAATCAGTAAAGATTTGTTTGTAAGTTGCTCAATTTCAGAATATTTTTCTCATTTTAAGACTAGATGTTGGAAAAATATCCTTAAAATTGTAAAATGTAAGCAATAATTTCTTATTGGATATCACATTTCAAGGAAATTTTGCTTGATATAAGTAAAATTATCTAATTTATTCCCATATGAATTACCGCTTTTTTCTTGATAATGATATCAAGACATGTTTGTATTCTTACTTTTTCTCAAATTAAGAAAAATACTCTTAGTCTACAGTTAAATAAGATTCAAAATAACCTTTGTATCATGTTACAAGTAACAGATTTTAGCAAATATATCTTAATAAGAAAAGGCTAGGTTTTATTTCTTAAAACAAGATTTTTTGTCTTAAGATTTTTTTCCTAGACGAGATTTTTTTTCTTTTTAGAGAAAAAATAAGAATTTATTTCTTGTTAGAAGACTTTTTTACTTTCTTAAAATCCACTTTTTGTAGTGCACACAGTCACCTTTGATCAAACCGGCGTTCAAATCATTATCTCTGTCAAAGAAATTCCTCCCGAACAAATGGAACGTATTACATGCGTTACGTCTAATCAAAACCCACTGCTGTGTTGCTCCCGATGTTTGTGCGTGAAGTTTTTCTGTGAAGGACTGGAGCACTTCAAGGAAAAAGTTTGGGGAATAAACTAAAAACATATCTTGCATTTTTCAACCCAAACCTCGAAGAAATACCGTCGCTAAAATGTCCTGCCAGATCCGCTCGGGAAACACATTTGATCTCTGTTGTGCACATGAATTAAAACTAAACTGGATTAATTGCGCAAAAAATGTATTTCTAGATCAGTGGTTCCCAATCTTTTTTGTCTGGAGTTCCCCCTAAGCTTTGTCTCACACTCAGAGTACCCCTTAAAGTGCATATGACAGGTTTTTATGATTTTCTAATTTTGACTTTATTCAGTGCATTAATACTCGTTGTAAATAGAAATGATAGTTTTACACCAATCAGGTCGCTATTTGTGGAGAAAAGTTGAAAAATCTGTTGAAAATTACAGGAAGTAAACAAACTGACGACATCACACTGGGGAGACGAAGGTTATGCAGAATTTACACAAAATAAACCACTTTTTTGACAATTTTTAAACATGAATTCAACAAAATAAATGTAATAATGCATGCATCTTTGTCAAATGAAAAAATCCGTGACATTAGAGGAGTTTTGGCCCGGTGTAAAGTGCGGTTGCTATGGTAATTTCCTAGCGTGATGTCATCATTTACAACCAGGAAGTAAAATTAAAAACCTACAGAAATTGCTAAATGGGGTAAAATTTGTAAAGATTTTAGCAGAATTTGAAATATTTGCATCTTAACTGCATTTTAGTCAAATTAGTAGCTCAACCTGTCAGAGGCCCTTTAACTTGAGTTTCAGGCAAATAAATGGGTTTAGTCGTCGCATTTTGTCAATTATTACGTCATATTTTAATTCATTCATACTTATGGTCCAAGATACTTCAAAAAGATGCAAAATGTACAACTAGTAACACTTTTTTGTTCAGTACATTTAATCTTCTTTTAAAACCTGAAACCTGAAGTACCCCCTCGTAATTGCTCATGTACCCCTTGAGGTCCCTGTACCTCTGGTTGGAAAACACTGTTCTAGATTAGTTAAAATGTCTTGATTTCAGGATATTAATCTGAATTTCAGACATTTTTGACTGGTTAAGATTAGTTTAGACTATTTTTTATTTTTTCTTATTTATTATTTTTTTTAGTTTAGACGATTTATTTGATGGAACTAGATTATTTTACTTGTTCCAAACCGTTTCTGACTTGTTTCAATACATTATTTCTTACTTCAATCCAAATTAAGATAAATTAAGATCATTGTACTGACAAATAATGTTCTTATTTTAAGCAAAATAATCACAGGATCATTCAGAAAAACCTTGAAACCAGTGAAATATTCTGCATCACATCAGCAACTAAATCTCATCGAGTCAAAACTCCTCAAATCCAGATAAAAATGATCAATTCAAGCCATTTTAAACTTGGATAGATTAACATTTTTTGCTGTGCAGGCAGATCATTTGGATTGAAGTAAAAAATAATGTATTGAAACAAGTCAGAAACACATAAAATAATCTAGCTCCATCAAACAAACAGTCTGAACTAATCTTAACGAGTCAAAATGTCTTAAATTCAGATTAACATCCTGAAATCGAGACATTTTTCCTCATCTATAAACTCATTTTTGCAGTGCAGGTCGTTAGCGACACGTGAGCGCGCGGCGTCTCTCCGGATAAGACTCCTATAATCATATTAAACAGCATTATCTCTCAGGCGTATTGTCATTAATGATTTTATTACAGATTCTGGCGCCGCTCAAAGTAAATCCTAATTCCTCAAAGACCCGCAGGTCAATCCATCTGTCCCTTGGCCCCTCCCTCGCGACACTCGCAGCCGAAGAGACGGACGCCATCGTAGTCCCTGAATCGTAACCTGTGCTCCGGTAAAAACAGGCCGCGGCGAAAGAAAAGCAGGTTGTGTTTGAGTAAACTTTAGCGGAAGTCAAAGTTTAGTGGGCGGCTGGTCTCCGCAGACGGGGATTAGAGCTTAGACTTTCCGAGAACTGACGCTCCGCGAATTCCGGTGACGCTGCGGTGCTTAAAGGTCCCATAACATGCTAAATCGACTTTTCAGAGGTTTTAACCTTCCTACAGTGCTATTTGGGCCTCGTATGTTGTGCCCAAAGTGGTTTTTTGATTGATTCCCTCATGTTTTCGCTAGAGAACTGTCTTTTCCGTCCCCCTCGGCTGAGCAGCAGACGGGGGCTCCTCACTAAGATGACGCGGCTTCACCAGGATGACGCGGTGTTTAAGCCACGCCTCCAGGAAGCGCGCAGCCGCAGAATAAAAACAGCTAATGCTAATGCTACACAGTAATTACACAATGGATACGACAGATCGAAGAGTTAGCTTGTTATTTACCAAACGGCAACGTGCGTCATAGAGGTACTGGAGCACGTCAAACTCCAGGTCAGATCCAGGACGTAGGACTCAGCACGACGCACCGTCAGGACGGATAAAATGTTTATTCAGTGTTTGTGTATCGCTGTTTACCGGAGCACACGGCGCATGCACCATCTCCGCTCTAGGCCGGCACGAAGTTGGGCGGGAGGCGGGGTTGGGCGGGGAGGCAGCCTGCTCTCTGTTCGGGGGGGTCAGATCTCAGAGTGAGCCGTATGCTTTTACAAGGAGGGGGGCCAGTCCAAGAAATGGGTGTTTTTTGGAAACTGTTATGTTATGGATATTACACAACGCAAAAATGTATCAACAAAGCCCTTAGAATAGACTGTGTGAAGGGGAAAAGAGCAGAATATGGGACCTTTAAAGTGCGTATGACGGGTTTTTATGATTTTCTAATTTTGACTTTATTCTGTGTATTAAAACCTCTTGTGAATATAAATTATAGTTTTACACCAATCAGGTCACTATTTGTGGAGACAAGTCGAAACATCTGTTGAAAATCACAGGAAGTAAACAAACTGATGACATCACACTGGGGAGACAAAGGTCATGCATAATTCAAAACCTTTTTGACATTTTAAACATTGATTCAACAAAATAAAGGTATCCACGTGTGTTTCTCTTTGTCAAATGAACAAAATCTGTGACATTAGATGAGTTTTGTCCAGTGTACAGTGTGGTTGCTATGGTAATTTCCTAGTGCGATGTCATGCTTTACGACCAGGAAGTGAAATTAAAAACCTAAAAAATAGCAAAACTGGGGTAGAATTTCTGAAGATTCTAGCAGAAATTGAAATATATTTATCTTAACTGCATTTTAGTGAAATTAGTAGTCCAACCTGTCATTGGCCCTTTAAAGTGCGCGCGACAGGTTTTCATTATTTTCTAGTTTTGACTTTATTTTAGTGGAATGAAACCTGTTGTAAATACAAATGATAGTTTTACACCAGTCGAGGGATCACTGTACATAATTTACAAAAAATAAATAACTTCTTTTACCCTTAAAACATTAATTCAACAACATAAAGGTGTTCACATATATTTCGATTTGCCAAAAAATATAAAATATGTGACGTTAGAGGAGTTTTAGCCCAGTGTACAAAGTAATTTCCTAGTGTGACGTCATCATTTAGAACCAGGAAGTGATATTACAAAAGAAACAAAATTGGGATAAAATGTATATATATATATATATTTATATATATTTAGCAATACTTTAAATATATTTATCTTATCTGTATTTTAGTTACATGAGAAGTCCAGCCTGTCAGAGGCACTTTAATATGAGGGATTGTCCAATATGGATTCTTTTTTTTTTTTTTTTTTTTTTTTAAATCAATACCGATATCCAATATTTATCTTGCTGTTGTGACCCATAACTGATATTTGCTGATGCCGATGTTAAGATTTTAAAATCCTTAGCAAGGACCATAAATATTCTGCAGTTTCATCTTGTTCTTAGCCTTTAAACATGCTCTGGAGTACTTTAAATTTGCCATCCCATGTTTTAAAACAAAACAAATAAAAGTTTCCTATTCATCCAGTGATTTTTTTTTTTTTTTAATAAGCCAGCATCCAGCATCCAACCAGCAGATGTATCTAGTGAAGTTAGCGCTGAAAAGAAGTTTTGATGTGTATTTGCTGCAACAATTATCGTGTTTAGAGGCAGAAATGCTCAGAACGAGTTTAAGGACTAAAAACAAAGGAACATTCTCTGATAAATACCATAGATCAGTGTTTTTCAAACTTTTTTGAGTTGCGGCACACTTTTCAAGTTCAAATGATACCACGTCACACCACTTACTATTAAAACAAGACCAAATCAGACCATTTAGTGAAAACAATATGCTGTATAATGTCTGTGTCACTGTCTGGTTCTTTACATTTGTCAATAGTGATTGGTTTTGAATTCTTTTTTGGTGCACAAGTTGCTCAGGACACTTCAAAATGGTAAATTAGTTAATTACATCTGCAATTGTGAATCTGTTGACTCAAGTTGGACATCTTTCAAGGCACACCTGGCATAGCCTCAAGGCGCACTAGTGTTCCCTGGCACACTGGTTGAAAATCAAGGCAGTAGATGATCCGAAAATAAGTCAGAAAATCCCAGAAGTTCAGCAGGAAGTGTGTTTGACACTCAGAGGGAGAGGATTTTCTAATAAACATTCCTCAAAACAGCGTGAATGCAGCTGAATGCTACTTCACGTGTGTTTAACATTGTTAGATCATGGTTTAGAGCTCAACAGAACTCACTGAAACAGAATTGAGTTTGTTGGGGACTCACCTCCATTAACTCATCATGATTCATCCATTGATCCAAAGGTTGATGGTTTGAGTCCTGTTCCCAGCTTTAACGGTTGAGCGCTCTGATCCATGATGTAAAGTGCTTTGACCCCAGTGGAGGCAGCAAAGAGTTACAGAAACGTGACCATGAAGCCCCAGTGCATTCATCCACGTCCTTGTATTATAAAACGTTCCTTAAAGTCAATGTGACAGGTTTGGCGACTCATTTCACTAAAACGTATCCCCAGTTTGACAGTTTTCGTAACGTTTATTATGTCACTTCCTGGTTGAAAATGGGCATCAAATATGACACAGTTGGAGGTAATTCTATAGCCGTTACCATAGCAACCGTTTTAAAAACATGGGCCAAAATCCACATAAATGACACGATGGTTATGATTTTACAAATAATAACACCCAGTAACAACTTTATTTTGTTGAATGACACGTTAAAGTATCAGAATGTTGTGCGTCGCTTTTTGATGACATCACAGAGGGAGGGATTACGTGTTAGAACTCTCCCTGCAATTTTAGACTTTCATTCTTCTAAATTTCTTCACTTCACAGATGCAAAACTAACGTAAATAACTGCCACAGGTGCCCTCCCATCAAACTAAGTCATAATTAGAACATTTTTAGAACCTGAAATACAAACTTTAAGATGCAACAGAACACAAAACGCCACGTCAAACACACTTCCTGCTGAACTTCTTTGATTTTCTGACTTATTTTCAGATAATTTATCAAATCAAATCAAATCAAATCAATTTATTTTTATAATGCCCAAAATCACAACAACAGTTGCCTCGATGGG
Source organism: Rhinogobius similis (assembly GCA_019453435.1). Lineage (NCBI taxonomy): Eukaryota > Metazoa > Chordata > Actinopteri > Gobiiformes > Gobiidae > Rhinogobius > Rhinogobius similis. The sequence goes on from CM033633.1 coordinate 4,263,989, forward strand.
CCACAGGTAAAAGCAGTTCAGATAACTGTCCCAGAATGCCCCTGTCCTTTGACCCTCCTTCGCGGCGAGGAAAAACTACAAAAAACCCCATGGGAAAAAGTAGAAACCTCGGGGAGAACCACAGTGAAGGAGAGATCCTACTCCCACGGACGGACAGGCTGCAGATGAACTAGGACTGACGCATCCACTTGGACTGTGGAGCCAGAACCACTCAAGAGGGAGGTGGCTTTAAAGAGTTCCTCCAGGCGGACGAGGAGCAGTCCACCAGTGTAGAGAGATCCTCCAGCAGGAGATGAGGAACAGTTCATCTAAAGTAGAAGGAGTTCGTCCAGGCAGACGAGGTGTGGCTAATCCAGCTGTCCAGGCGGGTGGCGCATAGATCGTCCAGACAGGTGGGGTGGGGTCGTCACTGGAGCAGCCGCCGCAGTGCCTGAAACAGTCTCCACTCCCCGGGGGAAGTGGAGAGAAAGAGAAACATGTGAACAGCAATGAACAGACTACAGTTGAAGTAATATTAAATATTGTTGATAGATAAAGTAGGAAGAACCAGAGGATAGTGTTCAAGCTGCCATACTTCTCCAGCAGAATTGCTCCAAGGGCAGCGTAGCTAAAACTGTAGGTTTTTATTTCTGTTCCTAACTGGCCTGACCATAAGCTATTTCAAAGAGGAACGCTTTGAGCCTGGTCTTAAATGTAGAGACTGTGTCGGCCTCTTTTACATGAACAGGGAGCTGGTTCCATAACACAGGAGCTTGGTAGCTAAATGCTCGACCTCCTACTGTGCTTTTAGAGACTCTGGGGACTAACAATAGTCCAGCATTTTGAGAACGAAGAGCTCTGTTTGGATGGTACGCTACTATTGCATCTTTGAGGTAGGATGGGGCCATATTGTTTAAAGCTTTATAAGTCAGGAGGAGGATTTTAAATTTGATTCTAAACTCAACAGGAAGCCAGTGAAGAGACTCTAACACTGGTGAAATATGATCTCTTTTTCTAGTACCTGTTAATAATCTTGCTGCTGCATTTTGAACCAGTTGAAAGCTTCTTATAGAGCTTTTAGGACACGCTATAAGCAGGGCGTTACAATAGTCTAATCTGGATGTGACAAATGCATGGATGAGTTTTTCGGCATCATCTCTGGGCAGGATTTTTCTAATTTTGGTTATGTTACGCAAATGAAAGTAGGCTGTTTTACAGGCTTGATTTATATGAGGTTTGAACGAGAGATCTTGGTCAAATAGGACCCCAAGGTTTCTTACAGTAGAGCTGGGGGCTACAGTGATATTGTCCAGAGAAACTATCTGGTCAGATAAAGAGTCTCGCAGGTGCTTAGGGCCCAGCAGAATTACCTCGGTTTTTTCAGGGTTAAGGAGCAGATAATTAAGAGTCATCCAAGTTTTTATGTCTTTCACGCAGGCACTAAGTCTGTCTACTTGATGGGTCTGATCAGGTTTCATTGATAAATACAGCTGAGTGTCATCTGCATAGCAGTGGAAGTTAATGCCATGCTTTCTGATGATCATACCTAAGGGCAGCATATAAAGTGTGAACAGAACTGGACCGAGTACTGAACCCTGCGGCACACCGTGGGTTACTTTAGAACATGGGGAAGATCTCTGGTTTACATTAACAAACTGGTACCTATCAGATAGATAGGATTTAAACCAGCTTAGGGCGGTTCCACTGACACCTATATCACATTCTAACCTCTGCAGTAGAATGTTGTGGTCGATGGTATCAAACGCTGCGCTGAGGTCCAACAGAACTAGGATTGAGACCTGTCCATCATCAGCAGCTAATAACAGATCATTTGTGACTTTAACTAGTGCAGTTTCAGTGCTGTGGTACGCAGGAACCCTGACTGAAAAACTTCAAATAAATTATTGTCCTGCAGGTGGCGACAAAGCTGTTTAATCACAATTCTTTCAAGGATTTTAGAGACAAAGGGCAGATTAGAAATAGGTCTATAGTTTGCCAGTATGTCGGGGTCTAGATTAGGCTTTTTCAAAAGTGGTTTAATCACTGCATATTTGAAGGACTGAGGGACATAACCGCTTTCTAGTGAAGTATTTATTATATTAAGAATGGGATTTATAATTAGGGGGAGAATTTCTTTGAGGAGTCTACTTGGGATTGGGTCTAAAATACAAGTTGATGTTTTGGAGGACATAATGACTGAAGTTATCTCTGCCTGATCAACAGCAGTGAACCTATCTAGTATTACTGAAGGATTTGTATGGGACACTAGCTTTGCAGTCTGGGCTTGCTCAGTACTGATAGTGGGAGTAATTGCATTTAGTTTATCTCTAATAGTTGTGATTTTGCTGCTAAAGAATAAAAGAAAGTCATTGCAGCTTAGAGTAACTGGTATTGAGGGTTCTACTGCGCTGTGACAGTTTGTCAGCCTGGCTACAGTGCTGAAGAGAAATCTAGAGTTATTTTTATTTACTTCTATTAAATTTGAATAATATCTGGTTTGAGCCTTACGCAGAGCCTGCTTATAAGACAGAAGGCAAGTTTTCCATTCTTTCAGGGATTCTTCTGTGTGGGAGCGGCGTAGGGATCTCTCTAGTTTTCTTACCCTTTGTTTGTGAGAACGTAGTTCTTCATTGTACCAGGGGGAGGCTCGTTTTGGCCTGATTACTTTCTGTTTAAGTGGAGCTGCAACATCAAGAGCAGATTTTAGAGAGTTGACCATTGAGTCAACAGAGTTATCAATAGCACTGGGACTGGCGCTGTTAATCGACAGGATCACATGACGTAATATTAAATATTGGTTCTATTATTTCTCTGAACTTTAAAATAGATTTTCAGATATTGTCCTTTTCATTATAGTTTTAGTCTGAGGAGCTGGATAGTCCTTAAGAATAAACTGAAAGGTAATTAGGAAGTGATCCGACATTATTGGGTTTTGGGGGAAGACATTTAGGTCACTAATCTCTATTCCATAAGTTAGAACCAGGTCCAGAGTGTGCTGGTGACTGTGGGTTGGTTTATTTACATTTTGAGTGAAACCAATGCTATCTAATAAAGCGCTAAAGGCATTACTGAGGCAATTATTTTCATTCACATGAATGTTGAAATCCCCAACCACCACAATATTTTCCCAGTCTAATACTAAATTTGATAGGAAGTCAAAGAATTCTGTTAAGAACAGCGAGTAAGGACCGGGAGGTCGATAGATTATTATGAGCAAAACAGCTTTTTGGTTTTTCCAGTTTGGGCAGGTGATTGATAGGATAAGGCTTTCAAATGAGCAAGACTCATTATTAATTTTATTAATTTTAGGACTCAGGAGTAAACTAGAATGTGAAATTACTGCCACCCCACCTCCCCGGCCTGAGCTCCTGGCAGCTTGAAAGTTAACATGACTCTGTGGGGTGGCCTCATTTAATCTGGACATAATCATCTTGTTGAAGCCAAGTTTCAGTTAAAGCTAAAAGATCAATATTATAATCGTTAATTAATTCATTAACTAAAAAGTGATTTGGAGGAAATTGACCTAATGTTTAGCAATCCACATTTTACATGCTTATTTATTAGTTTATTTGTATCATGTGTAGGGATTATTTGTATTAAGTTATTTGGTCTGACACCTAAATTATCTGTATTTGGATCTGACTTATTGGCGTTATTTACACGAGGGACGCGCACAGTCTCTATTTGCTTTGACTCTGAACACTTGATCTGTGACAGCGCAGGCGAGAGCTTAGCGACAGAGAAGAGACTCTGCACCCGGGACTCATATTTAGAGCGTCACTTTAGGCGACTAAGGCTATCGGCCAAATTTCGAACTAAAAGTGATGTACCCTCCGAAGTCGGATGGATGCCATCCCTGCGTATGAGCCCGGGCTTTCCCCAGAACGCACTCCAATTGTCAACAAAGACTACGTTGTTTTGGGGGCACCAACTAGACAACCAGCAGTTGAATGCTGAAAAGCGGCTGTACATTTCAGCATTGACCCGATTGGGGAGGGGACCAGAAAATATTACGGTATCTGACATCGACTTCGCCAATTCACACACCGCTCCAACCTGCAATTTGAGCACTTCTGATTGTCTCCGCCGGGTGTCATTACCACCTCCGTGAATCACGATACGACGGAACCTCTGACTACTCTGTTTTAAAAGCCTAAGGTTTCCTTCGATGTCACCCATTCTGGCCCCCGGATAACACCTAACTGAGGCTGCTGGCAGCTTCACGCCTCTGACTATGGAACTTCCAATCACCAGAGTGTCACGCTCGGGCGGGCGCGGTGATCGCCGAGTGGGGCAAACCTATTGCAGACGGGAAGCTTATGGTGCACTAAAGGCTGGCGTTTAGCGCATCGATCCCTCCGAACTGTCACAAATCTATCCCTGTCTTGTTCCTGGTCTGGTCCCGCCGCGCGGGAGGCGCTGGGGGGCTGGTCTTATCCTGAGGCTTAGCCTTGCTACCGCTAACACTGCTAACTATGCTAACACTGCTACCTGCGGCGCGGTCCGGTAAACCTGATGCTACGACCTGGCTATAGCTAGACTTTAGCTCCTCCACAATGCGGATCCGCGCTTCTAACTCTGTAACCCTGGCTTCCAAAGCTACCACTACGCTACACTTCACGCAACTCTCCCTGTCGTCAGTGAAAGAAGCAGGGTTCTGACTCAACATATGACAGCTTGAACAGGTAAGGGCGAAAGAGGCGGAGGATGGGCCAGCCAGGGCGCTAGTCGGCTAGGCTCGCTCGGGGTGAGGCTAGCGGGCAGGGGGGGATTTAATCCACGAAATACTGAACAAAGTGAGCTAAATGAGGCTCCGGGTTGTTTAGGGAGCAATTAAACTTTCAATTATGTGTAGGAGGGTAAGATAGTTTTGTATAATTCGTGGATTAACAATAAAGTGTGGAGAACGATCACTCGCAAACGCAGAATAGACTCACCGGATGTGACGTCAGCTTCCGGAATCCTATATCATATCAATATCAGAGAATATTCTGCTGTTTTTAGTCCTTAACTCATCGCTAAACTCGTTCTGAGCATTTCTGCCTCTAAACGCGATAACCGCTGCAGCAAATCCACACAATGACGTCTTTTCAGCGCTAACTTCTCTAGATTGTATATAGCGTTGTCACATTTTTGTCACTTTTAGTCACATTTTTGTCACTTTTAGTCAAATTTTTGTCAATTTTTGTTGCATTTTTGTCACTTTTAGTCACACTTTTGTCACTTTTAGTCGCACTTTTGTCACTTTTAGTCTCAATTTTTTCACTTTCAGTCATGTTTTTTGCTGCTTTTATTCACGTTCATGTCACTTTTAATCGCTTCTATGGTGCTTTTCGTCAGGTTTTTGTCACTTTTATTCGCACTTTTGTCATTTTTAGTTGCACTTTTGTCACTTTTAGTTGCATTTTTGTCACTTTTAGTCGTACTTTTGTCACTTTTAGTCTCAATTTTTTCACTTTCAGTCATGTTTTTTGCTGCTTTTATTAAAGTTCATATGACTTTTAATTGCTTGTATGGTTTTAGTCGCACTTTTGTCACTTTTAGTTGCATTTTTGTCACTTTTAGTCATACTTTTGTCACTTTTTGTCACAGTTATGATTTGACAAATAATAATACTTGATAACTCCACCTTGTTACATGTTTGTCACTTTTTGTCGCATTTTTGTCACTTTTACTCGCACTTTTGTCACTTTTAGTCATACTTTTGTCACTTTTTGTCGCATTTTTGTCACTTAATCGCACTTTTGTCACTTTTAATCTCAATTTTCTCACTTCCATTCATGTTTTTTGCTGCATTTATTCGCATTCATGTCACTTTTAATTGCATCTATGGCGCTTTTCGTCAGGTCTTTTGATGCTTTAAGTTGCAATAATTTCACTGAATGACATAGAGGTAATTCTACAACTGTTACCATAGCAACCAGACCGTAAACGAGGGCCAGCATCCACATACATTACACAATAGTTATGATAGTACCTCAACTTACTTAACTTAACAACTTTATTTTGTTGAATGGCTCTTTAAACTGTCAGAACACAAAACGCCACAGAAAAGCCGCTCTGTTTTCTGCGCGACGGTCGGAGAATAAACTCCTGTAAACTGGCCCCCTTCTGCGTATTTCACATTTGACCCGCTGGTGTGGCTGAGCTGTCCTGGCCCCGATCATAAACAGCGTTCAAACAGTTTACACACGCGCGCACTCGCTCACCTCGCGCTCGCAGTTTGTTGTTTGCCTGATGGCGTGGGAGCAGATATAAGCAGCGTGGCGCCACCAGGACCTGGGCCTCGTCCGCTCCTCTGACTCAGGCTGTGACATTTACGTTTGGGGCTCGGCGATTGGAAGAAATGTGTTTGATACAGAGTGGCTAGGATCATGTTTTGTTTTAAAAATATCTAGAAAAATGCATTAAAGGACATGTATTCTGCTGCAGTGACTTTGTTGCGCTTTTACTCGTGTTCTAACAATGTTCTTCATCAAAAACACACTTCAGCTGCATTCACGCTGTTGTGAGGAATGTTTATCAGAAAATCCTCTCCCTCCGAGCATCGAACACACTTCCTGCTGAAAGTGCGCGCGACAGGTTTTCATTATTTTCTAGTTTTGACTTTATTTTAGTGGAATGAAACCTGTTGTAAATACAAATGATAGTTTTACACCAGTCGAGTGTCAGTTTGTGAAGAAAAGATGAAAAACATGTCGACGTTTACAGGAAATAGAGCTCCAAAACACGATGACGTCACACTACGGAGACACACCAGGGACAATTTACAACCTTCTGATGCTTTTAATGCTAATTCAACAAAATGAAAGTGTTCCCGTACATTTTTATTTGTCAAATAACAATTTCTGTGACATCTTTTGACCCAGTGTGCAGCACGGTTGCTAGGTAACAGTTACAGAATTTCCTAGTGTGATGTCACGATTTACAACCAGGAAGTAAATATTGAGCTTTAATCCTGTTCTAACAATGTTCTTCATCAAAAACACACTTCAGCAGCATTCACGCTGTTTTGAGGAACGTTTATCAGAAAATCCTCTCCCTCCGAGCATCAAACACACTTCCTGCTGAACTTCTTTGATTTTCTGACTTATTTTCAGATCATTTATCAGCGAATATTCTGCTGTTTTTAGTCCTTAAATCATCGCTAAACTCGTTCTGAGCATGTCTGCCTCTAAACACGATAACCGCTGCAGCAAATCCACACAATGACGTCTTTTCAGCGCCAACTTCAATAGATTGTATATAGCGTTGGCACCATCTGCTGGCTGGATGCACTCAGTAAGTGTCATAGAATGAATAAGACACTTTTATTTTGTTTTAAAACATGAAATGGCAAATTTAAGGCATTGAAGAGCACGTTTAAAGGCTAATAACAAGAAGAAACATGCAAAACAAACATTATCATTTGTAGTAAATCATGAATCTGCCTTTTTTCATATAAACTACAAGTGCAGTTATAGTAGATTTTTTTTCCATTTAATTAAATGTATTGGTTTATTTGGTCAGGACATGCTAATGAACATGCAACTGGGCTAGTTTTCATCCGGTGTTCTCTCACAAACACACTCTCATTCACACATGTTTTAAAGGAAACCAAAGCACCCGGAGGAAACCTACACAGACACAGGGAGAACATGCAAGCTACACACAGAAAGGCCCTGCCCCGCCCGGGAGTCGAACCCAGGAACCCGCTGCACTTAATTTATCACGTCTTGCAGTGGGACTAAATCGTGCAGCGGACACTCAGCTTCAGTCGACTAATTAATGAACAGCAATGTGTATTTTGTCAATCAGCAATTTCTTCAGTCGACCACAGCCCCGCGCGTCAGTGAAGCTATAAAAAGAGCAATACCGACACTAAGTAGTCCAATAAAAATACAACGGTGCATTCTGAAGTGCCCCGCGGTATGACTTTTGCATGTGGCAGTGACAGGAGCGGCGCATGAAACACGATCCCGACGCTGATCTTATCCGAGCTCGATGGAAACTCCACGCACCAGATAAGCCGCTGCAAAACCTGTGCAACTGACACTCTTTTTATAGTCCATTGTGCTGTGCGCGCCGCGGACTGTTCCAAAACAAAAACGCAACAGCAGCAACGGCGGCGAGGCTTTAGGCATCGGAGGCATCGGGGGAAGCCTGCGAAAGGGGCCCTCACCAACTGCTTTGGTCTTGTCCATTTTATTTGTCACTTTTTGTTGCATTTTTGTCGCTTTAAGTTGCATTTTTGTCACTTTAAGTTGCATTTTTGTCACTTTTAGTCGCACTTTTGTCACGTTTTGTCGCACTTTTAGTCAAATTTTTGTTGAATTTGTTGATTTTTGACGCACTTTTGTCACTTTTAGTTGCATTTTTGTCACTTTTAGTCACACTTTTGTCACTTTTAGGTGCATTTTTGTCGCATTTTTGTCACTTTTAGTCGCACTTTTGTCACTTTTAGTCGAATTTTTGTTGATTTTAGTCGCACTTTTGTCACCTTTAGTTGCATTTTTGTCAATTTTTGACATTGTGCTGTGCGCGTTTTGTTCCAAAACAAAAACGCAACAGCAGCAACGGCGGCAGCGAGGCTTTAGGCATCGGAGGCATCGGGGGAAGCCTGCGAATGGGGCCCTCACCGACTGCTTTGGTCTTGTCTTCAATTTTATTTGTCATTTCTGTCGTATTTTTGTCACTTTTTGTTGCATTTTTGTCACTTTTAGTCGTATTTTTGTCAATTTTTGTCACATTTTTGTCACTTTTAGTCGCATTTTTAGTTGCATTATTATCAATATAGATGTAGGGCTTTACTGTTGGAGGGTCACAAAGATTTCTTGGTTCATTTTGTGCGTATATCAGATATTAAAAAATATACATATAGTTTGGATTTCTTATTCAGATTTTGATTAAACTTAAACTTAAAACTTAAGTAAATCAGGCTTAGAATTAGATATCAACAAATCCTTCTGTTGATTCTGTCAAAATCTTTTTTAGTCCAAGATTATAAAGTTTGGTGTAGGATCTACTTTAAGGCTGATCTTTATGTCTCAAGGGACAAAAATGCATTTTAAGAAAACGACCTTTGAAGTTACAATGTTCCAGAGAAATCTATGGATGAAGTGGATTCAATTGAATAATAAAACATCTTTAGGAGCAGATGATAATTTTCTACATGAGAGTCGATATGTTGAGTGAGAAAACAAAAAAAAACCCAAAAAAAAACCAAGGAGAGTTTTGCTTGTAGCATCTCGCCTTAATAGAAAAAACAAAACCAACATGAAAAATAATTTGACTGATTTTGTTCTGCCACATCACACAGCTCTAGTTTTACTCAGTTTTATCTTTTCTTTTTGTTACGTCATAGTGCAACGTGAGCTTTGAACTTTGATTGATGAAATGCATGGAGCTCGACGCAGGTTCACGTCCATTCACAAACACATCAAATATTTATATTACGTGGCGTACCTGGGTGTTTAGCCTTTCCTGTTTTTCACACCAAACAATGGCACATCCTGCCCGGCCCTTAATGACAATCCAAGTGCTTTCAATCACGTTATTTAACAAAGCACTCGCCGCAGAACCGTAAGGAATGTGTTACTGCTGCAGAGTTTATGGGGTCTATAGAATAATAAACTCAACAAAAACAAAAAGGAAATCAATCAGTCATAAAATGCTTGCATTCTCGAGTCATTTGTGACGCGGAAATAAATATCCCTTGAACATTGAACATTGTTTGCCAAAGAGAGATGTTTTCGGTCATTTTGTGTCTTAAATTTAAATATCAATGTTAAACTTTTCCTGTGGTTTAGTCACATAAATGTAAGAAAAAAATGTAAGGCAAGGCAAGTTTATTTGTAGAGCACAGTTTGTACACGAGGCAATTCAAAGTGCTTTACACAACAGGAAAAAGTGCATCAAAATCACAAACAAAATAATTTAAAAAACGTTTTAAAATAGAAGAGTGCAGGTCAATCTATCAGTCGTTTGCTCGTCTAAACAAAACTGTTTTTAGCCTGGATTTAAACATTGTCAGAGTGAGGCCTGTCTCACATCTTCAGGGAGACTGTTCCAGATTTTAGCTGCAAAAAACTGAAATGCTGATTCCCCATGTTTAGTCCTGACTCTGGCACCAGCAGGAGGCCGGTCCATGTTTAGTCCTGACTCTGGCACCAGCAGGAGGCCGGTCCCTGTTTAGTCCTGACTCTGGCAACAGCAGGAGGCCGGTCCATGTTTAGTCCTGACTCTGGCACCAGCAGGAGGCGGGTCCCTGAGGTCCTCAGAGTGTGAGATGGTTCATATGGCACTGACATGTCAGAGATGTATTATTTAGTTTTTAAGTAAACTAGATTGGACAGAAAATTGTCCTAAAAATTCAAAATTTCCCAAATTTTTACATAAAAATTCAATAAATCAGTTTTAGGATTAGATATCAAAAAAATCTTTCTGTTCGTTCTGTCTAAATCTTGTTGAGTCCAGATTGTACAGTTTGTGTGGATCTACTTTAAGGCTGATCTTTATGTCTCGAGGGAGAAAAACACATTTTAAGAAAACGTCCTTTGAAGTTACAAAGTCCCAGAGAAATCTATGGATGAAGTGGATTCAATGGAAAAATAAAACATCTTTAGGAGCAGATTGGGTTGCTGTTTCCACATGAAAGACGATATGTGAGAGAGCAAACTGACCAAAAAACAATGTTAGCTTTAACATTTTCAATTTTAATCATAACAGCAACTGCAACTGCAACAACTGCAAAATTACTGATAAACTGGCAATAAGTCTGTGCTCAAGGCCGGTTCTAGGCGTTTGGAGGCCCTAAACTAGATTCAAAAACTGGACGTAACAATGAAGTATAAAATAAAGACAAGAAATTAGGAGTGGACTGGGGAGAAAAAGTGATTCTTGATTTCTGGAGGAGGCAATATTCGTCTGCATTTTTGTTTTTACAGTTAGAGATAAGCAAACGTAAATGGGGTTTGAGGGTCCTCCCCCAAGAAATTTTGAAATGTCGTATATTCAGGTGCATTTTACATTTATTTGACACACAAAATATTAAAGGACATATATTCTGACACAGTGACTTTTTTGAGCTTTTATCCATGTTCTAACAATGTTCCGTCATCAAAAACACACCTGAAGTAGCATTCAGTCGCATTCACGCTGTTTTGAGGAATGTTTATTAGAAAATCCTCTCCCTCTGAGCATCAAACACACTTCCTGCTGAATTTCCGGGATTTTCTGACGTATTTTCAGACTTCATACATCATTTATCTGAGAATGTTCCGCTATTTTTTTGTCCTTAAATCATCGCTAAACTCGTTCTGAACATTTCTGTCTCTAAACACAATAACTGCTGCAGCAAATCCACATCAGCGCAAACTTCACTAGATTGTATACAGTAAGTGTCATTTCATAGTGGCTGATAAAAAAAAAGTCACTGGATGAATAACATTTTTTATTTTGAAAAAACATGAGATGGCAAATTTAAGGCACTGAAGAGCATGTTTAAAGACTAATAACAATATGAAAAATGCAAAAGACTATTTTTACCTTCAATACTTTTTATGCTCTATTTAAAGATAAAGCTGTAAGATAAGCTAGAGTTTTGGAGTGCAGCGTATTTGTTTAACTTGTGTTTATGTTTTGTACCAGAGCATGTGGCCCCCTATTTGTGGTGGCCCTAAACATTTGCTTCAATTGTTTATGCCCTGTCAGTGCTTCTCAAACTGTGGTACCGTTGATTCCTCTGAAACTCTAACATTTGCTTATTTTGAGGTCAGTTTCATTCACATTTTTGTGCTCCTTTTTTTGTGTGCAACCCGTTTCAATTCGCCCATCACTATTTAGAACTCAGCACTACTTCCTGTCGTTTTAAACTTTTATTTTTCAAAACTGCATCTTGACTGTGCAACTGTGCAACTGCGCTTAATTGTGATTCCGGATTTTTAAAAATGTATTACTTTTATCTACATTTCATAAAAGGAAACTATCAGCTGCTGGACGTGTTCAATGTGAAAAGAAAGCTGTGACCCACTTATTTTCATCAAATCAAACATTCTGGGATGAATCAGACTCAGTTTTTACTCCAAAAGCACACATTTTAAAATTACACTAAAATTTAATAGGACTTTTATATGGATTCCGTCTGGACTTTTTTTTACTTTATTATAAGTCCCTAATACTCTTTTTTTTTTTTTTTTTTTGGTCAAATTAGCTTCAGCTTTGAAAGAGGAATTGTCAAAACCAACAAAATCCAAAAGTAGAGTCAATCTAAAGACACCAGCTTCACTTCTTCATTTATTTCACAAAGAAAATGTAGTTGGACTTTAAAGTCTGATGTTCCTCTTTGCAGAGTTTGTTTCAGTGGAATCAGAGTAAATCAGACACAAAACTCCAGAGTCTGAGCTTCACAAAGAGTCAAAAGACAAAAGTTTGAGTGCCAAAGGGTTCAGTTTGAAATGAGGCTCATTTTAGTCAAATGTTTTTGGAAAAACAGGTCCGATCTGTACGAGGTTAAAGGCAAGAGAAAAATACAAAGTGAACATGAATCGTGATAAAATCATGATCTGGCCCCAAGAAAATCCTGATAATTATTTGTTCGTATCGCCCAGCACTAGTTGGAGCGACTTTAAGCTTGATCTTTGTGTCTTCATGGGAGAAAAAGGCATTTGGACAAACGGCTTTTGAAGTTACAAAGTCCCAGAGAAATCTATGGATGAAGTGGATTCAATGGAAGAATTAAAACATCTTCAGGAGCAGATTGGAGAACGTTGTTTCCAGGCGAAAGCTCAAACGTCGAGGGACTAAACTGTACATTTCGGTGCCGTCAATAACAAACAGTTGACGCTTACATGACTCTCTGTCCCGCTCTCTTCTGTTTTTCAAATGTTCAGCCTTCCCCCTGCACCGGGTGAACGTTTGCATGTTCTGGAGAAGCCTGGAGGAACCATTTACCGTGTAATAACAGCGTTTACAAAAACCTACGTGTCCACTGTCCTCTCCGCGAGCCAGTCAACACGCAGGGCCGCTCTCTAATCCAAAAACGCAGGAAAAGTCACTTCTTGGAGCCGAGTTTCGCGTCCACAGTTTGTTTCGTGGGGGATCACGGTATATTTAGTGATACGAGGCCGAGCCAGACCAGAGTCCTGTCATTTGGACTGGCACGGAGGCGCTGTCCCACAATGCACCAGGGAGGGGGAGCGCCGCAGAGACGTTCACCTGCTCTGGACGAGGAGACGTTTACCTCGCGGCAAGGAGGTCCCTGCAGGAGACGGCTTTGTGTGTGAGTTTGCATGTTCTCTCTGTGTCTGTGGAGGTCACTCTGGTAAAAAAAAATCTATTCTAAGGGCTTTGTTGATAAAATTTTGCGTTGTGCAATATCCATAACATAACAGTTTCCAAAAAACACCCATTTCTTGGACTGGCCCCCCTCCTTGCAAAAGCAAACGGCTCACTCTGAGATCTGACCCCCCCGAACAGAGAGCAGGCTGCCTCCCCCGCCCAACCCGTGCCAAAGCCTAGAGTGGAGATGGTGCATGCGCCGTGTGCTCCGGTAAACAGCGATACACAAACACTGAATAAACATTTTATCGTCCTGACGGTGCGTCGTGCTGAGTCCTACGTCCTGGATCTGACCTGGAGTTTGACGTGCTCCAGGGCCTCAACGACAGACGTTGCCGTTTGGTAAATAACAAGCTAACTCTTCAATCTGTCGTATCCATCGTGTAATTACTGTGTAGCATTAGCATTAGCTGTTTTTATTCTTGCGGCTGCGCGCTTCCTGGAGGCGTGGCTTAAACACCGCGTCATCTTAGTGAGGAGCCCCCGTCTGCTGCTCAGCTGAGGGGGACGGAAAAGACAGTTCTCTAGTGAAAACATGAGGGAATCAATCAAAAAACCACTTTGGGCACAACATACGAGGCCCAAATAGCACTGGAGGAAGGTTAAAACCTCTGAAAAGTCGATTTAGCACGTTATGGGACCTTTAACAAGTTCCACAAAATGTTCTCTCAACAACAAATGGCGCTCTCAAACTCTCTCGCCCGAAGACAAATTCACTAAAGTCAACTGTATTTATAGAGCCACATTTCACTGGAATCAGCTCCAGCTCAGCACGAGCAATTGACACAAACTGAAGAAGATATTGATATTACAATTAATGCAGACGACCAGATGAACTAAGGAAGACTATTTTTCATTGTAATATGCATTGAAGTACATTTTTCTCTTTTTATTATTTATGTTTATGTACCCGTTACTTGTATTATGAAATTATGATTGTGATAATTTGGTAACGTATTGTTTATTTGAATGATCTAATGGCAATTTTTAAGGAGGACCCCAGGAAGATTAGCGGCCATTAAACGGGCAGCTAATGGGGATCCTAATAAAACAATAAAATGTTCTTCTTCAAGACACAGATTCAAGACATCAGAATCAGAATGGGTTTATTGCCGTTGTCAGTGATCAAAATTCACAAACAAATGAATAAAACAAAGAATAAAATATAATAAAATGCATAAAATAGGCATGCATAAGATTGAGAATAAGATAAAATAAAATAAAGTAGACTAAGACTATATTCACCTTATTCTGCCCCGCCCACTTTTGCCGTTTTTTTGCACTTTTGTTGTAAACGCACTTCCGTTTGACGAGAACTCCGTTAAAGCTAATGACGAACGAGGGAAAAGTCTCGCCGCTAAAATGTTACATAAAGTAGATTGATTTGTGTAAAATGTTTAATGAACACGAGCAACAACAAGTCAACAACACAACGATTTCCTGAAAACGTCTTTTTAGTCGAGTAGAACTTATTTTCTGTTGAGCTCGTCTGCTCCGTGTGAACTACAATGGAAACAAGACGGCGGCGCGTACGACAACGTCAGGAATAAGGTGACTACAGAAATGTACAGTTGGACAGTCAGAAGTGCAAATGCAGTCACCTGTCCTGTCACCTGACATCATGCATCTCCCATGTGTCTTTAAGAAGAACATTTTCTGGAATTAACTAAAGAAGACATGATGGACTTTGTTGGACTGACATCAACAAGTGCTGAGACATAATAATTCTCCAGGTCAATGGTTGTTAAGACCTGTAAAAAAACAACAGTGTATTTTTCCATTGCTAAAACTGTAGTTATATTATAATATTCACCTTATTCCTGAAGTTGTCGCGGGCGCTGCCGTCTTGTTTCCGTTGTAGTTTACATGGAGCAGACGAGCTCAACAGAAAATTAGTTCTACTCGACTAAAAAGCGTTTTCAGGAAATCGTTGCGTTGTTGACTTGTTGCTCGTGTTCATTAAACATTTTACACAAATCAATCTACTTTATGTAACATTTTAGCGTCAGACTTTTCCCTCGTTCGTCATTAGCTTTAACAGAGTTCTCGTCAAACGGAAGTGCGTTTACAACAAAAGTGCAAAAAACGGCAAAAGTGGGCGGGGCAGAATAAGGTGAATACAAGATAAATAGATGTGTCACTGACAACGCCTGGAAACAACGTCTGATCAGAGACACGTCACGGCCATCACCTCTGACGAAGGCGGACGTCCTGCCGCCCAAACGTGTCAGAGAAATGAGCTCATAGCTATTCACAAGTGTCTCATTAGAAGAAACTCACAAAATGGTTTGAGTTTGAGTTTAGTTTATTTCAAAAAGGGGACAGTGCAATTTCATAAAACACATGAATAAAACATGAGTAAAACAGCCAGAATTAGCCAAAGAGGCTATTTTTCATCTGTAGTCCCCCGGCCATGATGTCAAAATGGCAATAAAACGGACAAAATGGTCTGTGCACAGACTCTAAAACATGACTCAAACGCCCTTTTGTCTGTGCATATCCTCCACCAGGACAAACTCAGATGGCTGCACTTCAGCATCAGTTGAAAGAATAATCGTCAGACAAATCGATTAAAGTTTTTGTGCCTGATTTTAACTGTTTCGAAACGTGAAAAACAGAACAAGTTTATCAAAGTCTTTCCATCTGAATCGCCCACTTTCCTAATGCAGTCCCAGCATCATAAATATTCACCTCCATGAGTTTAAAGCCCTTTTCACCCGTGTCTGAGCTCAGAACGTGTCGGATCTCCACAGTCACAAACATTAGCATGCTAACGGCGCACTTCCTGCTTCTCGTAGAATAAAACGCTCTATAAACAGATGCAGAGAAAGCGCAGTGCTGTCATTTTCACCTGAACAGATGCTTTTGCAATATATCTGTGCTGCAGCGACACAGATTTAATGCAAAAAATCAGGCACATGAACTAGTTTGGTTTTCCCCGTTTCAAAACAGTAAAAATCAGGTACAGCCCCTTTAATCAGACAGTGGTTGTTCTGAGCCCTGAACGCCGCACACTGAACTGGTGCTGACGTTGCTGCGTTGCACAGACAAGTCCGTCGTGTCGACATTAAACAGAAACGGAGAGAGAATTCCTCCCTGACAAACCCTCGTATTAATCTGACGGCTTAAAGTCTTTTCCGCCGACAACAATCACCTCCTTGTCTTCGTTTCCAATAAATCCACTGCAAGAAATGAATTTCTAGATGAATTAAAATGTACAGATTCCAGGATATTAGTCTTAATCAGACGTTTTGACGAGTTAAAGTGGATATGATTTTCTAATTTAGACTTTATTCAGTGTATTAATACCTGTTGTAAATATAAATTATAGTTTTACACCAATCAGATCGCTATTTGTGGAGAAAAGTTGAAAAATATGTTTAAAATTGCAAAGGTTATGCATAATTTACACAAAAGGGTTAAAAAAAAAACCTACTTTTTTTTCACTTTAGACAATTCAACAAAATAAAGGTATTCACATGTTTGTTTGTTTTTTGTCAAATAAAAAAGAAAACTGTGACATTTGAGGAGTTTTGATGATTTCTTGGTAATTTCCTAGTGTGATGTCATCATTTACAACCAGGAAGTGAAATTTAAAACCTAAAAAATGGCTAAACTGGAGTAAAATTAGCAAAGATTTTAGCAGAATTTGAAATATATTTATCTTAACTGCATTTTAGTTGAATGAGTCGTCCAACCCGTCAGAGGCACTTTAAGATTATTTATCTGATGGAACTAGATTCTTTTTACTGACTTGTTACAATGCATTACTTATTACTTGAGGCCAAATTATCTGCCAATACGTCAAGATAATTTTACTTACATAGTTGGCAAATTAATTTCTCCTTTTAAGTTAAATTATCACAGTCAGAAATGCCTCAAAACCAGAGAAATATTCAGCATCACATCAACAATTAAGGCGAAACTCTACAGGCAAAACTCTTTTTTTTTTTCTCCTTTTTTTTTTTGGACAGTATTCTCTATGAACATCTCGTCTTGTGGAAACAACAAACGTGTCCAATCTGCTCCCAAAGATGTTTTATTCTTCCATTGAATCCACTTCATCCATAGATTTCTCTGGGACTTTGTAACTTCAAAGGCCGTTTTTATCAACGAGATTTTGACGAAACGTACAGAAGGATTTTTTTATATCTAATTCTGAAACTGATTTATTGAAGTTTTAAGTTTAAAAAAATGAGGCGGAATTTGAATTTTTAGGACAATTTTCAGTCCAATTTAGTGTACTTAAAAACTAAATCTAAATCCGAAATCCCCTCTTTTTTGTAACTAATATGTTACAAAATGAACAAGAAATTTAAACCTGGTTCTGTCCATTTTTCAGATTTAAATGTCCCAAATATGTGTATTCTTGTCAGTTTTTCCACATAAAATGCCTTATTTCTCCATGAAAACATGACATGATGAAAAACTTGTAATACATTTTTTTCTTACATTTATGTGAGTAAACTACAGGAGAAGTTTACAATTGATATCTCTAAATTTAAGATTTTGTCCTATTCACCTGCAGCGTCTCACCTTAAATCTTCTCCGGTCAAAACTATTCAAATCCTGAAAAAAACATATTCATTCAGTTTATTCCAAGCATGACTAGACATACATTTTTACCGTGTGCAGAACATTGGAAACTTGTTTATCAAATGTGCGATTCAAATACAGTCAGACTGGATTTAAAGTAAGAAACTGTGACATATTCTGTGAAACATTTGACTTCACACGGTCACCGCATCAGGATATTTCGAATCAGAATCAGAATCAGAACGGGTTTATTGCCATTGTCAGTGATCAAAATTCACAAACATAATAATAATAATAATAATAATAATAATAATAATAATACATCAAACTTGTATAGCGCTTTTTTGGACACTCAAAGACGCTTTACATAAACAGACAAAACAACATAAATTTACACAAAAGCCAGTTTGAACAGGTGGGTCTTAAGGAGTGATTTGAATGTCTGTAGTGAGTCCGAGTTCCTGATGGTTGTGGAAGTGAACATAGGAACTTGCTTCGGCGTAAGGTGCGACATAAAACAATCAATAAAATATATAAAATAGGCATGCAAGTCGCTGAAGCTGCTAGAGTTCCTGCCGTGAGCGCGTCCTGAAGCCGGCGCGCGGTTGTTTCAGTGGTTTGCTGGCGGCATGTGACTGCGCTGACCTGTGCATTGTATCACATTGCACTCATTTGAAAGGCCGCGACCCCTGACCCTGCGCCTTCACCTCCGCCCCGAGCGCCGTGGACACTTGTTCCTTTTAATATGTCCACAAAGGTCCCATTCAGAGCGAGACACATCTGCTGCTCCGGACATCCATCACCGAGAAGCAGAGGCTCGTCAGCTCCGAGGGTTTTAGGGTTTATTTACCACTTAACGCCAGACACTGCAGGCAGAGCTCGTTTATTAAACACATTTGCTCTCTCGACGTATCGGCTTTCATTTGGAGACGACTAACGTGTCCAATCTGCTCCTAAAGATGTTTTAATTTAATTTCATCCACTTCTTTCATAGATTTCTTCGGGACATTGTAAGACTGTTTTCTTGAAATGCATTTTTCTTCGAAAGAGACATAAAGATCAGACTTAAAGTTGCTCCTGGACAAAATTCTGACAGAACATACACAAGGATTTGAATAAAAGCAACAAAAACTTGACAAAGAATGACAAAATGCGACTAAAAGTGACAAAAACGCAACTAAAAGCTTCAAAAAAGTGACTAAAGGCGACAAAAACACAACTAAAAGCATCAAAAACGCAACTTAAAGCGTCAAAAATGTGACTAAAATAGTCGAAAATGCAGCTAGAAGCGAAAAAAACGTAACAAAAAGCAACAAAAACACAACAAAAAGCAACATAAACACGATCAAACACTACTGAATCCAAAGGTTGTTTTCTCCAAATGCATTTTTGTCCCACAGAGACATAAAGATCAGCCTTAAAGTAGCTCCTGCACCAAACTGTACAATCTGGACAAGATTCTGACAGAACAGACACAAGGATTAGAGTAAAAGCAACAAAAACTTGACCAAAAGCGACAAAATGCGACTAAAAATGTAACTGAAAGCAACATAAATGACTACAAGTGACAAAAATGCAACTGGAAGTGAAAGAAATGTGACAAGAAGCAGCAAAAATGTGACTAAAAGCAATATAAAAGGAACTAAAAGCGACTGCCTCCAGGTTGTTTTCTCCAAATGCATTTCAGCCTTAAAGTAGCTCCTACACCAAACTGTACAATCTGGGATTGAACAAGATTCTGACACAACGGACACAAGGATCTGAAGAAAAGCAACAAAAACTTGACTAAAAGCGACAAAATGCGACTAAAAGGAACAAAAATGAAACAAAAAAAACACAAATAAAAGCATCATAAACGTGACAAGAATGACAAAAACGCAACTAGAAGCTAAAAAAAGCAACAAAAAGCAACAAAAACACAACAATAAGCAACAGAAACACGATTAAAAGTCGTCTTCTTCAAATGCATTTTTGTCCCACAGAGACATAAAGATCAGCCTTAAAGTAGCTCCTGCACCAAACTGTACAATCTGGACAAGATTCTGACAGAACAGACACAAGGATTAGAATAAAAGCAACGAAAACTTGACTAAAAGCAACAAAATGTGACTAAAAGGAACAAAAACGCAACTAAAAGCTTCAAAAATGTGATTAAAAGAGACAAAAACGTAACAAAAAGCAACAAAAACACAACAAAAAGCAACATAAACGCGACTAAAAGTGACTGACTTCAAAAGTCGTCTTCTTCAAATGCATTTTTGTCCCACAGAGACATAAAGAATAACCTAAAGTAGATCCTGCACCAAACTGTACAATCTGGACCCAACGAGATTGTGAAATGTATAGAAAGATTTAAGTTTAAAAAAATAAACATTTAAATTTTTAGGCAAATATTCTGTATTTGTTTTTTAATAGATATGAACATAAAATTTAAACATTTCTTTAGCGTATTTTTCAGATTTAAATGTCCCAAATATGTGAAATTTCGGCAGTTTTTACACATAAAATGCTTTATTTCCTATGTCTATATGAAAACATTGCGTGATAAAAACACGTAATACATTTTTTTTGTTACATTTATTTCAGTAAACTACAGGAGAAGTTTACAATTGAAATATATTTAAATTTAAGATTTTTTCTGCAGCGTCTCACCTTAAACATCAAATCAAGAGAAGATCCCTCAGGTTGGGAAAATATTTTTAACTTTGTGTCTTGTCGTTGTAAATGAAAACTCTCAGATTTGACATAGTACGAAAACGGCCTTTAAAGTTACAACGTCCCAGAGAAATCTATGGATGAAGTGGATTCAATGAAAGAATCAAACATCTTTAGGAGCAGATTGGACACGTTTGTTGTCGTTTCCACATGAAAGTCGATGTGTGAGAGAGAAAACTGACCAAAAAAAACAAAAAAACTGCAGTGTCTCGCCTCAAAAGCCAATTACAGCCACAAGAATGCAGATTATCTCCACTTTATGGTTAAAACTTTATTGTCCTTGTTGGAAATTTTGATTCTGAGCCATCATTTTTATACTTTTACACGAGCTTTTGATTAAACAACACAAGCCTGACGTACAATTAACGAAAGAAACCCCTCAATAACATCAAATTTCACGCGTCTTTGTAAGTTTGAATTGGTTTTCTTACTCTTCTCTCGCAGCTGAGCCTCGACAGGCCTCCACACGACTCGTTCTCTGTCACAAAAAGTGCTGACGAGCCAGAAACGCTCGGCTTTCTCAGACTCTCGGGCTTCGGGTTACAGCGGGAGTCGTCGCCGCTCCTCTGCGGAGTTTCAGGCGGCGTTGGAGACAAAGCCAGTGTGATATTTGAGTTACTGTTGCTTTCTATCACCGCGGGATGTTTGGATTATTGTTCTGTCCTCTGGGGCTTCCAGGACTGTCATTTCATCGGGTGATTTCGTTTAAATGAGATGTATACTGTGTCAGAGATGGCAAAATGCAACTTTCTTTGTCTGAAAAGGTATAAAAGCCTTGTTTCCACTGGTTCACTTTGGACTGGTACTGGTCTTTTAGTCTCTCCAGAGTCTTAAAGGGCCTATGACAGATTGAAATACACATTTAACTAAAATGCAGTAAAGATACATATAATCAAATTTCTACTAAAATCTTTACAAATTTTACCCCAGTTTAGCTATTTTTTAGGTTTTAAATTTTACTTCCTGGTTGTAAAGTATGACATCACGCTAGGAAATAACCATAGCAACCACACTGTACACTGGACAAAACTCATCTAATGTCACAGATTTTGTTCATTTGACAAATAAACACACAAGTGAACACCTTTATTTTGTTGAATCAATGGTTAAAGGGTCAAAAAAGTAGTTTATTTTGTGTAAATTATGCATAACTTTTGTCTCCCCAGTGTGATGTCATCAGTTTGTTTACTTCCTGTCATTTTCAATAGATTTTTCAACTTTTCTCCACAAACGGTGACTTGATTGGTGTAAAACTACAATTTCTATTTACAAGAGGTATTAATGCACTGAATAAAGTCCAAATTAGAAAATCATAAAAACCCGTCATACGCACTTTAAGTCTGAGCCCGGGACGTTTTTGGATCCAAATTGGACCCTTGCATCGTCCCAAAGCGGTTCTTGGAAAAATGTAAATCTAGCCGAGTTTAAAGTGGCTTGAATTTATCATTTTCATCTGGATTTGAGTACTTTTTACTCGATGAAATGTAATTTCTGATGTGATGCAGAATATTTCACTGGTTTCAAGGTATTTCTGACTGATCCTGCGATAATTTAGCCAAGAATAAGTAAAAAAAATTGCCAATGGAGTGAGTATTGGCAGAACATTTGGCTTAATCTCACTTAAGTAAGAAATAATACATTGAAATAAGTCGGAAACGGTTTGAAACAAGTAAAATAATCGACTTCTATTAAATAAATAGTCTTAGCTAATCTTGACAAATCAAAACGTCTGAAATTCAGATTAATATCCTGTAATCAAGATGTTTTAGCTCATCTAGAAGTTCCTTTTCGCAGTGCTCCAGGTGGACTTGGATCAGAGAGAATCCAGACTCAGGCCAAGACCAGACGCACAAAGCACAAACAGAAAAGAATCATTTCTCACTTGATCTTGTGATTACGCACTGTATTCCACCGGTGCTGATGCAGCAGACGGGACTGTGGTGATTTTTAACAAAAGCCATGACAAATGTTCACAAATAACCAAACAACTCCACCTGAGACGGGCTCAAAATCAGCTCAAAATCAGCTCAGGCACCAAACTAACCTATGACGAGGCCTCATCAAAACAAAGCTAGTAAAGCATCGCAAACAGCAAAAAATGTTAATCTATCCAAGTTTAAAATGGCTTGCATTTATCATTTTTATCTGGATTTGAGTCGTTTTGACTCGATGAGATTTAGTTGCTGATGTGATGCAGAATATTTCACTGGTTTCAATTTCTGATGATCCTGTGATAATTTTGCTTATAATAAAGAATTGTCGGTAAGCAAAATGATCTTAACCCACTGACAGATAATTTGGATTGAAGTAAGAAATAATGTATTGAAACAAGTCAGAAACGGTTTGAAACAAGTAAAATAATCTAGTTCCATCAAATAAAGAGTGTCCACTGATCTTAAAGAGCCAAAACATCTGAAATTCAGATTAATATCCTGAAATGAAGACATTTTAACTCATCTGGAAATACATTTTTTGCAGTGCAGAAAAGGTCCAACAAAGTTCTTCATGTCTTCTTTAGTTTTAATCACCAATTGTTCTTCTTAAAGACACATAAGTAGGAGACACATTCACCCGGCATGTTTGGGCTGCTTTACGGCGAGCCTTCTTCAGAGGTTTTCGTCTCCAGCGTTGGTGGTGTGTCCAAATCTTCCTTTAATGTATGTAATGTAGGTGAATGTATCTCCCACTTATGTGTCTTTAAGAAGAACAATTTGTGAATCGTAGAAAAGGTTTCAAAGGTGGTCATCCGGACGCTGGATAAACGTGCTGTCACATTTATCCTCTCGCTCTCTCTTCTCCGTCTCAATCCCATGAGCTCACTCCGCCTCGGCCTCCACCTCCGCTGCGTCCGTGTCCACGTTTCTCGCCCCGAATCCCGGCCCGTCGCTCAGGTGCAGTGAAGTCACGACGGACGAGGATGCGTTCGGTGCTCGTCGGATCGAAACGAAGAAGAGAGAGCGAGAGGATAAATGTGACAGCACGTTTATCCAGCGCCAGGAGTCGTCACTGGATTGCGGTTTGACATGTACAACAATGAGAGATATAGAAAAGATTAGCATGGCCCCTTCCTGCGCAAGGATGACGCAAATTTGTGAAGCGTTCCTCATTTTTTTAACCCTGCGACGAGTTGGCCACTGTCTAGGGTGTACCCCGCCTAAGACCCAAAGTCACTGGGATAGGCTCCAGTCACCCGTGACCCCTAACGGGAATAAGCGGTAGAAAATGAATGAATGAATGTGCAACAAAACGGAAGAGAAATGTTTGCAGTTGAGTCAATGCATCTTCTGAATCAGACGTGTCCAAACTGCAGTTTTTCTTCCTGGTGGATTGGCCCACATTGTCCTGAGAAGTGCATTTTACAGCAGATTTAACATTTTCTAGACTTATAACCTAAATAACTGGCATTTTGTTGCGACACAGACCTGATATTAATGCACTGAGACTGGACGCACTTAAACCTCAGACGAATGCAACTTTTTTGAACGTTTCACGACTGATTTGTGGCTCCATATTTGCTTGGCCTGTGTTTCGATATGTGGCCCTCGATGGAAAAAGTTTGGACACCGCTGTTCTAAATAAATAAAACCTAAATTGCACTGAATTTAACTTTTTAATCTTGAGGTCGTTGTCACCGA
The DNA here is from genome assembly GCA_019453435.1 of Rhinogobius similis. Taxonomy (NCBI): domain Eukaryota; kingdom Metazoa; phylum Chordata; class Actinopteri; order Gobiiformes; family Gobiidae; genus Rhinogobius; species Rhinogobius similis. Next base: position 4,288,171 of record CM033633.1, read on the forward strand.
TTCACAAAAAGACGTTTAGTGATTCCAAGTTTGTGCCTGTGAGTAAACAGGAAACTAATTCCGGTTTGTCTTCAGTTTTTTCTGTATTTATTTCCCTTCTCTGCAAAACCTCTAACCCCTCTTTAATAATAATAATAATAATTTAGTGACGGCTCCTGGCACTGAATAACGTGCTGTCACATTTATTCTCTCGCTCTCTCTTCTCCGTCTCAATCCCATGAGCTCACCCCGCCCGGGCCTCCACCTCCTCTGCGTCCATTTCCACATTTCTCGCCCCGATTCCCGGCCCGTTGCTCAGGTACATTGATGTCACGACGGACGAGGATGCGCTCGGTGCTCGTCAGACGTGTGGGGGGTTTCGGGGTTCCCTCTAGGCTCTGATCGGCCTCTGATCGATCGTCCTTTGCCTGGCTGATCTCTGGACCGTCTCCATCGCTGCATGCTTTGCGGATGAGACGCTGCACACGGTAAAACTTTTATTCACCTTATTCCTGAAGTTGCAGTACGCGCTTAACAGAAAATAAGTTCTACATGGACTAAAAAGCCGTTTTCAGGCCTCAGGAAATCGTTGCGTTGTGACTTGTTGTTGCTCGTGTTCATTAAACATTTTACACAAATCAATCTACTTTATGTAACGTTTTAGCGACGAGACTTTTCCCTCGTTCGTCATTAGCTTTAACGGAGTTCTCGTCAAACGGAAGTGCGTTTACAACAAAAGAGCAAAAAACTGCAAAAGTGGGCGGGGCAGAATAAGGTGAATAAGCCTGGTGCAAACTCTCCTCGTTTGAGCGGCGACGGGAGAGCGTACGGAGCGGGGTTATCTTCTCCAAACAAGAGGGAAAATGCATGGATTTATTCAAACTGACCTTTATGGCTTTGCTGAGAAACAAAAGCTCCAGCAAAAACACCCAAAACTTTTTCCCGTTGTCACTAAAAATGCCTTATTTTATTGTGTGTTAGCACACATCTTGATTTTACACCTTTCTTTCTGGTCTAAAAAGGTTGTCTATTTTTTAGACTTGATGCTAATAACTTGATTTATGAAGAACACAACGGAAAACGAACACCAGGATCATGTAGAGCAAGGGTTCCCAAACATTTCTGACCAGGAACCCCAAAGTAACATGTAACCAACTCAGGACCCCAATGTGAAATGAAAATAATGATATAATGATGAATAATTTAAAGAGTCTAATGAGGTTGAATGTTTTATATTTGTATAGTATTCACCTTATTCTGCCCCGCCCACTTTTGCCGTTTTTTGCACTTCTGTTGTAAACGCACTTCTGTTTGACGAGAACTCTGTTAAAGCTAATGACTAACGAGGGAAAAGTCTCGCCGCTAAAATGTTACATAAAGTAGATTGATTTGTGTAAAATGTTTAATGAACACAAGCAACAACAAGTCAACAACGCAACGATTTCCTGAAAACGTCTTTTTAGTCGAGTAGAACTTATTTTCTGTTGAGCTCGTCTGCTCCGTGTGAACTACAACGGAAACAAGACGGCGACGCGTACGGCAACTTCAGGAATAAGGTGAATATTGTCTTATTGGTCGCCATTTCACCGGAGATATTGTATTTAATAAAAACGTAGCCAAATACAGTCATATTTGAAATCATCTTGCTTGATTTAATTCATCCTTCGCGACCCCCACACTGGGACACATGTTTTAGTTCCAGATGTTGAGTTTGACAGAAGCAGTTACAGAGTTTAGGCACCGATGTCCAACAGAAAGAGGATGGAAGCTCGACTTGAAGGAGCCAGAGCAGCCTCCAGAGTCACTTCCGGTCTGGACCACGGCGGCAGCAGCTCCACATGTCCAGCGCTTCATACAGTCTGTGACATCGACACACATTCTGTTCATTCCGTCAAAAGTGTTTGGTGCAGGAGCTGCTTTAAGGCTGCTCTTTATGTCTCGGTGGGAGAAAAACGCATTTTAAGAAAACGGCCTTTAAAGGGCCTATGACAGGTTATACTACTCATGTACCTAAAATACAGGTCAGATAAATATATTCAAAGTTTTGCTAAAAATAATTATACGTTTCATCATTTTTAGCTGTTTTTTTAGTTTTGTAACATCACTTCCTGGTTGTAAATGATGACATCACACTAGGAAATTACTCTGCACACTGGGCTAAAACTCTGCTAGGGTCACAGATTTTTTTGTCCGACAAATCAAAATACATGTGAACACCTTTATTTTGTTTAATTTGTGTTTTATTGGTAATTTAAGTCAGTGGTTCCCAACCTTTTTTGTCTCGAGTACCCCCTAAGATGTGTCTCACACTCAGGAGTACCCCTTAACTTGAGTTTCAGCAAAATAAAACGGGTTTAGTAGTCGCATATTGTAAATTATTATTATTATCTATACATTTTTAATTAATTTATGGTCCAATATACTACAAAAAAATGCAACATTTCCAACAAATGACGCTTTTTAAATTCAGATTAAAGTGCATTTCATCTTCTTTTAAAAACGGAAACCAATCCAAGTACCCCCTGGTAATTGCTCATGGACCCCTTGGAGTCCCTGTACCCCTGGTTGGGAAACACTGATTTAAGTTGTTTATTTTGGGTTAATTATACATAACCTTTGAATGGAGTGAGTTTCCCTAGTATGATGTCATCAGTTTTTTACTTCCTGTCATTTCAAACAGATTTTTCCACTTTTCTCCACCAACTACAACTTGACTGGTGTAAAACAGGATTTTTTATGTACATTACGTATTAATACACCTAATAAAATCAAAATTAGAAAATTGTTAAAACCTGTCATGCGCACTTTAAGTTAGTGTTTTTCACAAGCTTTTTCTAAAACTAAATGTCTCAGTGGATCTACAAACCTAATACATGTTAAACCTTTTTCTTAAACCTCAGTGTAACCTTAACTAAGCCATAATTAATGGAGAGTCTTAAAAATAGCTGCTCGGTGATCCGTGGACAAAGCAGCGCCCACACCTTCAGCGTTTGTGGTGTGGATGGAAAGTGCTACTGCAAACTGATCCGGCATTGTACTCGCAACCTAAATGTCAGCGCGGACCACAAATAGACCGAACGTGATCCGGGTTTGAGCCAAAGATAAACCGCACAATGGGCCGCTGTATTCCTCCGTGTTTATTACATTACATTACATTTGTGCGGCTAATCTGATTATGACACGCCGGCTCCAGCGGACTGCACCTGAGACCAGAGGGGAGGGGGGACGGGGGGAGGGGGGGAGAGGGGGAGGGAGGGGAGGAGGGAGAGAAGGAGGAGAAAGAGGGAGGAGGGAGAGGGGGAAGGGGGGGGCAGGAGGAGGGAGGAGGGAGAGGAGGAAGAGGGAGGGAGGGGGGAGGAGGAGGAGAGGCAGGAGGAGGAAGAGAAGGAGGGAGAGGAGGAGGAAAGGGAGGAGTAAGAGGGGGAGGAGGGGGGAGAGAAGGGAGGGGGGGAGGGAGAGAAGGAGGGAGGGAGGAGAAGGAGGGAGAGGGAGGGAGGAGGAGGAGAGGCAGGAGGAGGAGGAAGAGGAGGGAGAGGGGGGAGAGGAGGAGGAAGAAGAAGAGGAAGAGTGCAGAATGTCCAGTGAAAATGTTCAGAACAAAGATTCAAGATGCATCGATGCATTCAAGATTCATTCATTTGAGATCAGTTTCTAATGTCTTGTTAAATGTTTGTCTTTTTACACTCTGTTTCAAAAATCCACACTGCAAAATTCAGCAACTGGAATTCAAACTAGAAAACATCTTCTTGATTAAGACACAATATTACGGCATTATAGACCCTTTAAAATGTGACGTCATCCAAATTACAGAACGGAGGCGACTGGAGGCAAAATGAAGTTGACAGTTAATATTTCAATGATTATCTCACATTTGATCTAAATTGTACTGTTTTAAGCGTTTGTGTTGGAAAAAAGCAACACATTTGAATTTCCAGAGTAGAAAGGTCAGTTAGTTTGCTTTTCTATAACAAACCATGGACACAATACAATTTTCTAGCCTTAAAATTGCATTTTATTTTCAAAAGAATCTAATTTATGGAACAGTATCTAATATATCTCTAGATAAAATGAAAAAATACTGTGGGCTCAACATTTCTGAGTATTTTTCCAGTAAAACCCATAAATCTGGATTATTCATTCATTCATTCATTCATTCATTTTCTACCGCTTATTCCCGTTAGGGGTCGCGGGTGACTGGAGCCTGTCCCAGTGACTTTGGGCCTTAGGCGGGGTACACCCTGGACAGTGGCCAACTCGTCGCAGGGCTGACACAGAGACAAGGACAGACAACCATTCACTCTCACATTCATACACTAGGGACAATTTAGAGTTGTCAATTAACCTACACATCAAAAATGCAAAGAGTTTATCATAATTTCCTAAAACATGATGTAAAATACAATAATAAATGTGTTTAAAGCAGCTCTGATGTCACTCACATGTGTCTGAGGCTTTTACTGACACAAAATCATCTACATTTCTCATATTTTGTGATATTCTGAGGTTAATCCCAGTTTCCCCAGTGAAATCCCATTATATTCCACTTCACTTTTGCCTCCGCTCTAGAATTTAGAATGTTCTTGTTTACAGACTTTTAAAGCGTCTATTAAAAGCTCAAAATAACTATTGCAATCCATGCTTTATTGTGAAGGAACCTCTCCCAGACACAGACAGAACACGCAAACTCCGCACAGAAAGGCCTCGTGTGACCTTAGAACCTCGACGTCTTGACAGGAGTGAGAAATCGCCAGTAACTCGCTGGGATCACGGGCCATCGCGCTCATCGAAACGGACAGAGAGCAGATAACGGCCTGGGCTTACAGCAGCGCCGTCTGACACTCCGGAGCGCCGTCAGGGAATTACTCATGGAAAAAGTGAGTCCCGTATCTGCTGCCACATCCAGAACAAAAACGAACCGAAAAAAAAAGAAAAAAGAGAGAGCAGTGTTTTCCTTTTCCACGCTAAACGGAACCGACTGCGCTGAGGTTTTGTTTTCGGAGAGGAGCGTGCAGAGGAATCACGCTGCTGCAACGACGATATCGAACGAAACAGATTAAAGGGCGTATGACAGGTTTTCACGATTTTCTCATTTTGTCTTTGTTTGGTGTATTAATACTTGTTATGAATTAAAGTGATAGTTTTACACCAATCAAGTGGCCGTTTGTGGAGAAAAGTTGAAAAATCTGTAGAAAATGTTACAGGAAGTAAACAAATTGATGACGTCACACCAGGGAGACAAAGGTTATGCAAAACCTATGCAAAATGTACACGAAATAAAAGACTTTTTTGACCCTTTATTCATTAATTCAACAAAAAAGGTGTTCACATCTATTTTTATGTGTAAAAATTTTAAAAATCTGCGACGTCATAAGAGTTTTGGCCCAGTTTACAGTGTGGTTGCTATGGTAATTTCCTAGTGTGATGTCATCATTTACAACCAGGAAGTGAAATTAAAAACTTAAAAAATTGCTAAACCGGAATAAAATTTGTAAAGTATCTTGACAAAATGTGAAATATATTTATCTAAACTACATTTTAGTGAAATGAGTAGCTCAACCTGTCAGAGGCCCTTTAAATACGGAATGTACGTCTTGTTTTTTGGTGGTTCTGACCGTCGTTTGTCGCGTGTCGGACCCGTGGACTGGTTTCGGGATATTTACGATGGGTTTCGACGGTTTATTTAGTGATGAGATGTTCGATTCTTTGAAGATTTTGAGTTTTTTTTTTTGTTTGTTTCTATGAGTGAGGTTATTGCTTTGCCCTGGAATGTTCCACAGAATGGCATTAATCTGCAGATATATAATTTTTTTTTGTCAGTTTGCTCTCTCAACATATCGGCGTTCATGTGGAAACAACACACGTGTCCAATCTGCTCCTAAAGATGTTTGATTCTTCCATTGAATCCACTTCATCCATAGATTTCTCTGGGACATTGTAACTTCAAAGGACGTTTTCTCCAAATGCATTTTTCTTCCACAGAGACATAAAGATCAGCCTTAAAGTAGATCCTACACCAAACTGTACAATCTGGACTCAACAGGATTCTGACAGAACAGACACAAGGATTTGTTGATATCGAAATCGAAATCTGGTTTAGTGAAGTTTTATGTCAAAAAAATGAGGCGAAATTTGAATTTTTAGGACAATTTTCAGTCCAATCTAGTTTACTCAAAAGCTAAACAAGAAATCCAAGAAATCTCCTCTCTTCAATTTTTTTGTAACTAATATGTTACAAAATAAATTAAGACATTTAAACCTGGTTCTATCCATGTTTCAGATTCAAATGTAAATGGTAAATGGTCGTGTTTATTTAGAGCTTTTCTACCTTTCAAAGCGCTTTGCAACGAACCATTCACACACCAGAGTACACAGACACTGGGGGCGAGGCGGATTAAGTGTCTTGCCTAAGGACACAACAGCAGTTGGAATCGCACCGCCAACCTGTGGGTCAAAGGATCCTGACACTGAGCACTCAAAGCCCTCTTTTCTTTCCACGACATGTTTATCCGTACATTTGGAAAGCTCACTCTGTCTTCTTGCAATCGACTCTGTGCACAGAACGTCAGTTGGGTTGTTTACTTTTAAATTGTACTGCATTAGCGTTAGCACAAACAAACACTTCAGTCTTCAACGTGTTTCAGAGACGTCTCACTGTTCACTGCACGATCTGTCACGAAAACCCCGTAGGAATGAATTAGACAGGAAGTACCGAGCTGGCCGTTTTAAAAATAAACACACCAACTGCTATCTTGTGCACAGAGACAATTATTCAGAGTTTCTGGTTTTCTCATTAGTGACAACAAATTGTTCGTAATCCAAGCACCACATGAACACGGCAATAATTGGATACACTTATCAAGTTTTCTTCGGTTTTCTTTTTAATTTAAAAAAGTTTGCATGTTTTGAATTGTCATGAAAGCTGTACTAAGGATATAACTCTTTTTTGACCTCATAGTTTCATTTACATCACATTATTTATTCACTGTTTACACTTGTCGGTGAGCTTCCCAATCTGTGGGTTGATTGCAAGGTGTGTGGAGTGTCTTGCTCAAGGACACGACAAAAGCATGCTCAAGTCAAAGTTGGAAACAAACCGCCAACCAAGTCCCAGTTTCTAATCTTATGAAAGAAAGAAAGAAAGAAAGAAAGAAAGAAAGAAGGAAAGAAAGAAAGACAGAAAGAAAGAAAGAAAGATAGAAAGAAAGAAAGAAAGACAGAAAGAAAGAAAGAAAGAAAGAAAGACAGAAAGAAAGAAAGAAAGAAAGAAGGAAAGAAAGACAGAAAGAAAGAAAGAAAGATAGAAAGACAGAAAGAAAGAAAGAAAGAAAGAAAGAAAGAAAGACAGACAGAAAGAAAGAAAGAACGAAATAAAGAAAGAAAGAAAGAAAGAAAGAAAGACAGAAAGAAAGACAGAAAGAAAGAAAGAAAAAATGGCGGAAAGAAATGGCGGCGCGTTGCTGCCGCTGCTGCGCTTGTTGCCACGCACGCCGTTGCCACGCGTTGCCACGCGTTGCTGTTACCGTTGCCGTTGCCACGCACGCACGCACGCGCTGTTGCCACGCCACGCGTTGCTTGCTGCCACGCACGCCGCGTTGTGCGCCACGCGTTGCTGCTGCCACGCACGCACGCGTTGCCACGCACGCACGCACGCGTTGCGGCGACGCTGCTTGCTGCTGCTCACGCGGTTGCTGCTGCTCACGCGCGCGCATGCCAGACAGACAGACAGACAGACAGACAGACAGACAGACAGAAAGAAAGACAGAGAAAGAAAGAAAGAAAGAAAGAAAGACAGACAGAAAGAAAGACAGACAGAAAGAAAGAAAGAAAGAAAGAAAGAAAGAAAGAAAGAAAGACAGAAAGAAAGACAGAAAGAAAGAAAGACAGAAAGAAAGAAAGAAAGACAGAAAGAAAGAAAGACAGAAAGAAAGAAAGAAAGAAAGAAAGACAGAAAGAAAGAAAGAAAGAAAGAAGGACAGACAGAAAGAAAGACAGACAGAAAGAAAGAAAGAAAGAAAGAAAGACAGAAAGAAAGAAAGACAGAAAGAAAGACAGAAAGAAAGAAAGAAAGACAGAAAGAAAGAAAGAAAGAAAGAAAGAAAGGCTTTTTTGTTGTTGAATTATCATACAGTGTCTCCATAATTCCTTCTTTCATTTTCACTTTTATCCTTCATCACATTTACTTTCGACAATCTTTTTCGATTTTTCATCAGCTCTAAATGTCCAAATTGTGCTAGAATTGTGCTCTCTCTAATAAGTCATGCAAATATGTAAAAAACAGAGCCGAGGAGCTTTTACTTTGGCTCACACGCTTTAACTCTGGACTCACTTCTCCAGAGTCCACCAGGGGGCAGCGTGGGCAGTTCGATAGATCTGTCAAACTGGAAACAACATCTGATCAGAGACACGTCACATCCGTCAAGCGAAGGCGGACGTCCTGTCACCCAAACATGTCAGGTAACCGAGCTTAAAGTGCGTGTGACGGGTTTGTATGATTGTATTCGGTGTATTAATACCTCTTGTAAATATAAATGAATAGTTTTGCACCAATCGGGTAGCTGTTTATGAAGAAAAGTTGAAAAATCTGTTGGCAATTACAGGAAGTAAACAAACTGATGGCATCACACTGTGGAGACAAAATTTATGAAGATTTCACACAAAATAAACTACTTTTTGGATCCTTTAAACATCGATTCAACAAAATAAATGTGTTCACGTGTGTTTTTCTTTGTCAAATGAAAAAAAATCGGTGACATTTGAGGAGTTTTGGTGCATTGTACAGGATGTTTCTTTGTAATTTTCCAGTGTGATGTCATCATTTACAAGTAAGTAAGTAAAATTAAAAACCTAAAAAATGGCTAAATCGTGATAAAATTTGTAAAGATTTGAACAGAATTTGAAAAATATGTATCTTAACTGCATTAAAGTGCATAAAGAGGCACTTAAAGAGACAGTTATTCTTTTACAGCTGTCTTATTAGAAGAAACTCACAAGTTAATGGTTGTTTTGCCTGAAACAAAAAGCGTCTCTCATGTAGTTTGTTACATCTTGAGAAAGTAGAAAGGGTTTCAGGGGTTGTCATCCGGACGCTGTTTGAAGATCGAGACGTTTCGACTTTTATCCAAAAGTCATTGTCAATCAGGATTGATTGACAATCAGGATTGATTGATTGACAATGACTTTTGAACAGAATTTTTCAAATTCTGTTCAAATCTTTACAAATTTTATCACAATTTAGCCATTTTTTAGGTTTTTAATTGTACTTCCTGGTTGTAAATGATGACTTCACACTGGAAAATTACAAAGAAACATCCTGTACACTGCACCAAAACTCCTCAAATGTCAAAGATTTTTTGAAGATCGAGAGCGTTTCGACTTTATCCAAAAGTCATTGTCAATCAGGATTGATTGATTGACAATGACTTTTGGATAAAAGTCGAAACGTCTCGATCTTCAAACAGCATCCGGATGACAACCCCTGAAACCCTTTCTACGATGGACCACACCTGGACGAATGAGGGCTTACATCGACGAATCTTGAGAAAAGCTTTCAGTTCCAACATCAAACTAAAGGCTTTAAATTGGACAAACGTCGAGGGAAGAGGTGCCAAACACTTTTCTGATCAAAACAGAACTTAACTTTGCATTTACACAGAGCCAGACAAATGCAGCGATCTGACACAAATCTAAACGGAATCAGATCAGTTGAATCACCACAGACGGAAACTGCGCAGGTCAAACAGGCCTAGCATCACCGCAGAGTCAAGCAGCTCCTCTTTAAGGTGAGGCGCTGCAGGTGAATAGGAAAAAATCTTAAATTTAAAGATATTAATTTGAATTTTCTCCTGTAGTTTACTCACATAAATGTAAGAAAAAAATGTAGTTTTTCATCATGTCATGTTTTCATGTAGAAATAAGGCATTTTATGTGAAAAAATGGCCAAAAATCCACATATTTGCGACATATAAAACTGAAAAATGGACAGAACCAGGTTTAAATTTCTTGGTTCATTTTGTGCACTTATTAGTTATAAAAATAAAAATTACAATTTTGGATTTCTTATTCAGTTTTTAAGTAAACTACATTGGACTGAAATTTGTCCTAAAAATTCAAATATTTCCTCTTTTTTTAACTTAAAACTTCAATAAATCCATTTTAGAATTAGATATCAAAAAATCCTTCAGTACGTTTCGTCAAAATCTTGTTGAGTCCAAGGTTGTAAAGTTTGATGTGTGTGGGATCTACTTTAAGGCTGATCTTTATGTCTCGAGGGAGAAAAATGCATTTTAAGAAAACGGCCTTTGAAGTTACAACGTCCCATAGATTTCTATGGATGAAGTGGATTAAATGAAACAATAAAACATCTTTAGGAGCAGATTGGACACGTTTGTTGTTTCCACATGAAAGCCGATGTGTTGAGAGAACAAACTGACCAAAAAAAAACAAAAATAAACATAAAAAAAAGCGTTTTGCCTGCAGTGTCTCGCCTTAAAACGTCCTCCTCACTTCAGGTTCACACAGATCTTCAGACTTGGCCGTGCGGAGAGGACTCGCTGGATCCCCTCCTGTGCGAGTGATGAAGCGGCTCTGGCACGGGAGCAGACGAGAACTGTCATGGCCGCCGTTTATCCCGAGGCGTTTGAACTGGTGGGCGGAGGAGAGGGGCGTGACCGGCTCAAAGGCAGAGTGTGTGGGCCAGAGGACGGGCTCGCAGCAGGAGCAGAAGAACACTGGCCACATGCTCCAGAGCGAGCCGTAAAGAGGTGACGAGTTGGGAGTTCAGTCCGGAGTTTCGACATTGTTCTACTGACAGAATGTGCACATCTGTGTCCGGTACGAGGAGAAGCGCACTGGCCATCATTATCTTTTTTCTCTGCAGCTCTTTCTGGTATTCATTCATTCATTTTCTACCGCTCGTTCCTGTAGGGGTCGCGTGTGCCTGTTCCAGTGACTTTGGGCCTTAGGCGGGGTACTAAGGTGGCCAACTCGTCGCAGCAAACACAGAGACATGGACAGACAACCATTCACTTCACATTTATTCACTCGGGGCAATTTAGAGTTTGAGCGGGTGGTGCAGACTCCACCCAGAGTGATCGTGTGATGTTGGTCTGGTCCAGGAATAGAACCCACAATCTCCTTGTTGAGAGGCAGAAGCTCTAGCCGCTCTGCCACCGTGCACCCCCTCTTTCAGGTGTGCTGCCCGCTGAAGGACAGTCCTATTAGCCCCAAAATTGAGTTTAATTTTATGAATCTTTTTCAGCAACACCCAGAAAGTTCCAGCTTGATACGGTTTTTGAAAGAGACAGGTTTAATTAATAGGATTTAATGTCTATATTGTTATTTTATTTTATTTTTTTGCGATTCTTGGGTAATACAATACAGTTCACACTCCTTGTCAGTTGGTGGCAGTAATGCATCTTTAAAGTGCGTATGACAGGTTTTTATGATTTTCTAATTTTGACTTTATTCAGTGTATTAATACTTGCTGTACATATAAATTACAGTTTCACACCAATCAGGTCGCTGTTTGTGGAGAAAAGTTGAAAAATTTGTTGAAAGTTACAGGAAGTAAACAAACTGATGACATCACACTGGGGAGACAAACTTTATACATGATTTACACAAAATAAACTACTTTTTTGACCCTTTAAACATTAATTCAACTAAATAAATAAGTTCAAATATCTATTTATTTGTCAGGTAAAAGAACTGATGACATTAGATGAGTTTTAGCCCAGTTTACAGTGTGGTCGCCATGGTAATTTCCTAGTGTGATGTCATTATTTACAACCAGGAAGTGAAATTAAAACGCATAAAACTGCTAAACCGGGATAACATTTGTAAAGAATTTTAGCAAAACTTTAAATATATTTATCTTAACTGTATTTTAGGTAAATGAGTGGTCTAACCTGTCATGGGCCCTTTAAGTTGTTTGCCAACCACCAATAAAAATCCACGAGAAGAAGAATTCTGTGTTCTGCTGCTGGAGGAGAAACTGCCTCCTGAGATCCTGTCTTTGCACGGTGCACTTTGGCTCTGTCACTTTGTTTATTGTTGAAGTTAAAAAAAAAAATGTGGACCATGTTTTTTTGCTACGTCTGAGTTTTTAAATCTTTTACTGCGTTCCAACTCGCTCCATCGTTCCGTAATCTCAGCGAGTTCAGATGACCATGGATTAGCCAATCAGCGAGACACATCTAAACAAAACAGAGCTCACGAGGAAAAAAGAAAGGCAAAAAACATTACAAAGATGGAAGAAACATCACGGAATCCTGCTGCATCAGTGAGTGATGAACAAGACTCCCTTAAAGGTCCCATATCATGCAAAATCGTCTTTTCAGAGGTTTTAACCTTCCTCCAGTGCTATTTGGGCCTCGTATGTTGTGCCCAAAGTGGTTTTTTGATTGATTCCCTCATGTTTTCGCTAGAGAACTGTCTTTTCCGTCCCCCTCGGCTGAGCAGCAGACGGGGGCTCCTCAACAGGATGACGCGGCGCTCAAGCCACGCCTCCAGGAAGCGCGCAGCCGCAGAATAAAACAGCTAATGCTAATGCTACACAGTAATTACACGATGGATACGACAGATCGAAGAGTTAGCTTGTTATTTACCAAACGGCAACGTCCGTCGTCGAGGCCCTGGAGCACGTCAAACTCCAGGTCAGATCCAGGACGTAGGACTCAGCACGACGCACCGTCAGGACGGATAAAATGTTTATTCAGTGTTTGTGTATCGCTGTTTACCGGAGCACACGGCGCATGCACCATCTCCACTCTAGGCTTCGGCACGGGTTGGGCGGGGGAGGCGCGCGAGTTGGGCGGGGGAGGCAGCCTGCTCTCTGTTCGGGGGGGTCAGATCTCAGAGTGAGCCGTTTGCTTTACAAGGAGGGGGGCCAGTCCAAGAAATGGGTGTTTTTTGGAAACTGTTATGTTATGGATATTACACAATGAGAAAATGTATCAACAAAGCCCTTAGAATAGACTGTGTGAAGGGGAAAAGAGTAGAATATGGGACCTTTAATCTCAGCTGACGGTGTTTGTCGTACGTCAGACTCGTGGACTGGTGGACGATGTTTGGTTTCACTGTAAAAGATCGACGACCATTGAACTTGCTTCACATGCGTCACAGATTTAACCTCTTCTGACGCACGGAACGGTATGAAACGGACTAAAAGCACCAGATAAACCAAAACTAGACACACTGAGCAAAGAACTGAACAAGTGTGTGTTCTGGATCCCAGTTAAGCCTGACCCGACAGCGAGCGGGGAAATCCCTGGATTCAGGCTGTGTCGGGTTTGGGCCGGTTCAGGCCTCACAAGCAGAGATTATGGAGGAGACAATTTGTTTATTAGTGACGGCGCACATTTGTGAACCGTCATCACAGACATTAAACGAGACAGAATATACCATTATGCTTAGTTAAAGTGCCTCTGACAGGTTGGACTACTCACTTCACTAAAGTGCAGCATAGATAAATCTATTTCAAAGTGGGCTAAACTACTTTAAAAATGTTATCCTCGCTTTGCAATTTTTTAGGTTTTTAATTTTTTTATTTCCTGGTTGTAAATGATGACATCACACTAGGAAATTACCATAGCAACAACACTGTACACTGGGCAAAAACTCCTCTAATGTCACAGATATTTAATTTGACAAATGAAAATGCATGAGAACACTGTTATTTTGTTTAAATGAATGTTCAAAGGGTCAAAAAAGTTGTTTCGTTTGTGTAAATTGGACGTAACCTTTGTCACCCCAGTGTGATGTCATCGGTTTGTTCATTTCCTGTAACTTTCTACAGGTTTTTCCATTTTTCTCCACAAACGGCAACTTGATTGGTGTAAAACTATAATTCACATTTGCAACAGGTATAAATACACCAAATAAAGTCAAAATTACAAAATGATAAAAAACCTGTCATATGCACTTTAAGTTGTGTAAAGTTGAGGCAAAAGGGAGATCAGGTCCATTTTACACAAACAAAATACCGTAAAATTCAGACTATCCAGCGCACCTGAGTATGAGCCGCACCAGCCATATTTACAAAGAAAAACAACTTTGTTCATATACAGGCCGCACCTGACTATAAGACAAGACACCCACTTTTATTCTCTGGCTTTTAACTCCGCGTGAGTGTGTGCTCCTCTGTGTTTTTATCATTTTTTATTTATTATTTTATGGTTTTATGATTTTGCTTGGATTTGATTTGACTGGTTTTACAAGCAGTGAGATCAAATTGAGTTGTTATTATATACTTTTGTTTTTGCCGTTTTATGTTTGTGTCAGTGCAGTACTTTGGAAACAGTTCTGTTTATAAAATGTGCTACAAATAAAGTGGATTTGGAGTCAAAACTTCTCAAATCCAGTTAAAATGATCATTTCAAGCCATTTTAAGTTTGGATAGATTCACATTTTTGCTGTGCAGGGAGATAATTTGGGTTGAAGTAAGAAATAATGTATTGAAACGGTTTGAAACAAGTAAAATTATCTAGTTCCATCAAATAAATCGTCTGAAATGATCTTAACGAATCAAAACGTCTGAAATTCAGATTAACATCCTAAAATCAAGACATTTTAACTCATGTAGACATTCATTTTTACAGTGTGGCCACAGCTTTCTCACAGTCAAACACGACTAAACTCAATTGCTGCTATGATTTACAACGCGATGACATCATGCAGTGGGATCGAGCATTTTGAGCTCTGCGGGAACAGATTTCCGTTGCATTCACAGTTGGTTTGGTCCTGTTCTGGTCCAGGTTAAAGTGACAGGTTGGACTAGTCATTTAGCTAAAATGCAGTTAAGATAAATATATTTAAAATTCCGCTAAAATCTTTACAAATTTTACCCCAGTTTACCATTTTTTTTGGTGTTTAATTTTACTTCCTGGTTGTAAATGATGACATCACACTAACAAATTACCAAGAAACATCCTGTACACTGCACCAAAACTCATTTAATGTCAGATGTTTTTCATTTGACAAAGAAAAATATACCTTTCTTTTACTGGTTTAAGTTTTAAAAGGTCAAAAAAAGACGTTTATTTCGCGTAAATTCTACATAACCTCTGTCTCCCTGGTGTGATGTCATCAATTTGTTTACTTCCTGTAATTTTCAATGGATTTTTCAACTTTTTTCCCCAAACATCGACCTGATCGATGTAAAACTGTAATTTTATCTTTACGTCAGGTATTAATACTGTGAATAAAGTCAAAATTCATAGTCGTACGCACTTTAACGTCCAGCACTGGTTCCAATTCTGAGTGTGGACGCAGCCAATAAATGCAGGTTTGAAACGTGCGTGGATGAAAAAAAACAAAACTCCAAGTGTGTTTTGATGAGGAAACTACACTGGAACACGTCTGGAAGTTCTGCAAAGGCCCGAGCGTCCAAATGCCGTCCCCGAAGCGCCTGACAGTGGCGGTGGTGGACGGTTGTGTTGTGGTCGTGTGCAGTGTGTCGTTATGTGACCGCCCTGGTCTGAATGTGGAAAATGCGATCCTCGGTGTGTGTTGCGGTGTCGCTCGCCCTTTGAACGTCGCAGCTGACTGTCGCTGGAATAACACGCGCAGAAGAAGATTTAGCACCGCGAGCGATAGCGGCGCGTGTGAAGAGCATTCCTCGCACAGGGATTTAGACCCAGGCCGTGGAGCAGAGGGAGGAGCGCAGGAGGAGGCTCAAGTTCATACGGAACAAACAGAAGGGACACCGTCTAATGTTGATAATCGTATGCACTTTTAATTCAGACATGATTTAGATTTTTACATATCTATGGTCTATTCTTGGCAACAATTTTGTAAGAATATTGTTAACTCTAAATCGTAGAAAGGGTTTCAGCGGTTGTCAAAACGGCGTCCGGATGACAACCGCTGAAACCCTTTCTACGATGGACCTCACCTGGACGAATGAGAGTTTACATCGACTTAACTCTAAATCCTAAATCTTTGCACCCAAACACCTGACTGAGAAGTACTTCTATGTGGGTCTGGGTCTTTTTACTTCTTCTACAGTAGGTTGGTGTAATCCCTCGTTCGTCCACTTGAGAAAAGGTTTCAAAGTTAGTTTCTTAAGTTTGAAAGTTAGTTTGTGAAGTTTAAAAGTTCATTTTTTACATTTCAAAGTTAGTTTTTGATCAAACAGAAGGGGCACAATCTAATGTTGACAATCGTATGCACTTTTAATTCAGACATGATTTAGATTTTTACATATCTATGGTCTCTTCTTGGTTACAATTTTGTAAGAATATTGTTAACTCTAAATCCTAAATCCTTGCACCCAAACAGCTGACTGAGAAGTACTTCTATGTGGGTCAGTACTTTTTACTTTACTTCTACGGTAGGTTGGTGTAATTCCTCATTTTCACCTTAGAAAAAGTTTCAAAGTTAGTTTCGGAAGTTTGACAGTTAGTTTGTGAAGTTTCAAAGTTCGTTTTTGAGGTTTCAAAGGTAGTTTCGGAAGTTTTAAAGGTACTTTCTGTAGTTTCTAAGTTTTTGTGAAGTTTAAAAGTCTGAATCTCAGTAGGACTTTCCTGGTTAAATAATGGTCAGTAAAAAAAAAAATTAATTAAATGAGTCATCTGTACTAGGTTTCAAAATCAAGACAGTTTGACTTCCATCCAAAATTCGTCGATGTAAACCCTCATTCGTCCAGGTGTGGTCCATCGTAGAAAGGGGTTCAGAGGTTGTCACCCGGATGCCGTTTAAAGATCGAGACATTTCGACTTTTATCCAAAAGTCATTGTCAATCAGAGAGCTGGTATGGGAACTCAGGCTTATATGCTACTCTGAGTACTGGGAGTCCTGCCCCCAGGGAGGAGTCACTGAAACCTGTCTTTGTTAGAAAATTGTTTGTTTGTCACCTGGGACTTGATTAATTGGTCTATCTTGTTGATTAATGGTTGGCCTCACCTAGTTTCACCTGTGTCTAAAGGTCTATTGTTCTATTGATAGCTGGCTGTTGCTCCCTCCTCACTGCTGATGACCTCATTAGCATTTGACTGGTCTATTGATCTGGACCAAGGTGTGAGAATGCTGTCATAAATTTTGGCTAAATTAAATCTTAAGCCCCCATTCCTGTTTAGAGAAGGATTCTCTCTTTTTACAAAAATGGCCTCCTTTACTCCTCTTTCAAACCAGTTCTTCTCTCCAGTTCCATCCAAAAGTCATTTTCAATCTGAGAAGCTAGACGTTTTTGTACTGCTCTGAGGAGGAGTTTCCCCTGATACAACCCTGCCATTTTTCTTTAATTAGCATTATTTATCAATGTTTATTTAACCAGGTTTTGATTGAAATTTCTTTTTTCACTCAAATAAAATCATTGAAATCCCCACAATCCAACAAAGAGCCAATATCAGATGTTTGCAGATGTTTTAAAACTGAGCAAATTGAGCTTTATCTTAAATTTTTTAACTAAACTGATCCTTGAAGGAAAGCTTTTAGTCCAGTACAAAGTCAATATACTTACATTTAGAAACAAACTCTATGGGGTTAACTTGGAACCCTTTATTTCTATTGTGAAAATACGTCTAATTTATACTTTCTAAATCTAAAATCACTCACTTTTGCGTACTTGTTTTGACCAATCTCACATTTTAACGTTAATTTAATTGTTTTTCTGGTAAAGTTGGCTGCATAAACCATTAAATGTTGCTTCAAAACCTACCTTCATCGCTCCTTCGGCCTTTTGACCTCCCAAAATAATCTGTTGCTAAGCGTCGGTAAAACGATGTCACATTCTCCCACAGCTCTCCACCCGATTCCCCTTGAACTCTTTAAAGTTCAGCTCTCCTCCAGGCCGTCCCGCTCAGACCCCGGTCAAATTAGCTGAGTCCACGTCAGGTTCGAGCCCGGTCCGTGATGTATGGGATCCTGGAGAGCCGTTACGAAAATTTAAAGCAGTCCCAGAGCAGTGTGAGCCCCGAGCCGAACCCGAGGAGGTGCACCGCAGTGGGGCCGCGGCGCTTCGGCGAAGGGGTCAGGGCCGGGCGGTCGCGCGACATTGAGAGTCCAATGAGGCGTGAACCAGGTGCTCCTCGGGATAAAGGCTTTTCATCCAATCACAGGAACGACACCCGGGCATAAATCTGCGGCAAACTGGACGGCTGCGGATGGGAATTCCAGAGTTCTAATGGGTTTGAGACGCAAAGGCTGTACGGCCAACTCTGCACAAACGAGTCAAGGTGAGACGCTGCAGGTGGACAGGAACAAATGTGGAATTGAAAGACTTCTCCTGTAGTTTACTCACATGAATGTAAGAAAAATGTATTATGTTTTTCATCATGTCATGTTTTCGTGTAGAAATAGAGAATGTAGAAGAGATAGAGATGTAGAAAAAGGGCATTTTATGTGCAAAAATGGCTAAAAATACACATATTTGGGACATAAATCTGAAAAAACAGAACCAGGTTTAAATTTCTTGGTTCATTTTCTACACATATTAGGGGATTTTGGATTTCTTATTTAGTTTTTAAGTAAACTAGATTGGTTTTCTTAAAAGCAGTAAGCAGAAGTGACTTGAAGTGACTTGAAGTGATTTTAGATTTAGAAAGTATGGCATGAGATGTATTTTCACCAGGGTTCTAAATTAATCCCATTAAGTTTGTTTCTAAATGTAAGTATCTTGGCTTTGTACTGGACCAAAAGCTTTCCTTCAAGGATCAGTTTTGTTAAAAAACTTAAAAGATAAAGCTCAATTTGATGATATTGGTTCTTTGTTGGATTGTGATGATTACAATACTCTTATTTTAGTGAAAGATCTTTAGCTAACGCACTACATATCTTCACTTTTTCGCTGTTTTTTCCGCATAAATACTTTTAATCTAAATAAAACAATCAACTAAACGACTAAAAGACCACAGTTGTTGCTTTTTTAAGCGAATAAAGACCCAAAGAACTTGAGTCCCGATGGACGATAATGACTCACGTGCGACGAGTTCAATGACACCGGGGCGCCGCCAAAGCCAAGGCCTGCACACTTTAAACCAAACACTCCCAGAAACGAGTGATTCAGACGTTGACGGAAAACGCTCCGACGGGCTTTTGTGCCACTGGAGCATCCCTGACGTCAACAATGAAACTCCAAATGCCAAAGTTATGTCATGGCTCCGCACAAAGGCTCTGGAATTAGCAGTTGCTGGTCAGTTTGATTCTCTGTGTCCTCTGCCAGAGAAGTGAATGGCCGCGGCATCGGCAGACCTTCGCCCACTCCTCGCTCCATCTCTGACGTCTTGGCTTTTGTGTGGGAGAAAGGGAGCGGTGATGTGGAACCGGAGTTTAACAAGCCGTGGTCCCAGTCGCAGCGGGGAGCCTTTTCTTCTGCGTCGTGCGCCGGGAAGCAGCAAAAGTCAATGGGCCGGCCCCGTGTCGCGGTGCATTTTGAGTCAGGGTTTGAATTTGACGATACAGGTTTACTCCTAGTGTAGTTAAGTCTATATGACAGGCTCTCATGATGGTCTAATTATGGTGTAGTTTGGTGCGAGGGAGGGCACCTGTGGTAAATATTTATCATTGTTTTAAACTGCTGCTGCTTCACAGGTTCAGGACTAAACATGGGGAATCAGCGTTTCAACATTACGCTGCTCTGGAATAGTCTTCCTCAGGTTGTGAATCTCTATTTAGCTGCGGGGATTTTATTTGCATTTTACTGTCTTTAATATACTCTACTATGACTATGCTTTTAATTTTTTGGTAGAAAGGGTTTCAGGGGTTGTCATACGGACGCCGTTTTAATTTTTTGCATAACTAAGTATTTTCTACTTTTTTTTTAATCAGTTGTTAATAGTTGCGAAGCACCCTGAGTTACATTTTGTACGAACTGCACTTTACAAATAAAAGTTAAGCTTGATTGATTCAGTTTGTTAAGAAATTTAAATTGAAAATTACAAAGCGGAATCCCTCTGTGATGTCATCAAAAAGCGACACGCCAATGCAGAGACAATTTACATGCAACTGACACATGCAATAATCCAATAAACTAAAGTGTTATCATGTTTTAAAATGATTCTGTGTGTCTTTTTGTGTTTTGTGATTTTAATGCAACTTTTTCCTGTTATGTAAAGCACTTTGAATTGCCCTGTGTACGAATGTGCTCTACAAATAAACTTGCCTTGCCTTGCCTATCAGGGATTATTAGTTGTCAAATCATAACTATTGTGTAATTTATGTGGATTTCGGCTCTTGTTTACAGTCTGGTTGCTATGGTAACGGCTGTGGAATCACCTCTAACTGTGTCACATTTGTGCTCATGTTCAACCAGGAAGTGTCTCCGTCTTCTTTTCCTCCTCACTTCACTCTCTCCTTACCTCGCTCTCTTTCCAACTCTCTCCTCTTCTTTTCCTCCCACTCTCTCCCTCCTCTTCTCTCCCGTCCTCTCCTCATTTTCGTTTCCTTCTTTTCACCTCACTCCCTCACCTTGTCTTTTCTCCCTCTCTCCTTATAATCTCTCTTTCTCCATGTCCTTTTCCTCTCTCTCTCACCTCAGCTTTCTTTCTCCCACTCTGTCCTCTACACCCTTCTCTCTCCTTTGGCCCGTCTTCCCCCCTCTCCTCCATCTCTTTCTCTCTCTCTCATCCTCTTTTCCTTCTCACTTCACTTTCTCACTCTTTCCTTTCTCTCGCCCTCCCTCTTTCTCCCACTCTCTCCTCTCCATCGTCTTTTCTCCCTCACCTCACTCTCGCCTTCTCTCTTTCTCCCACTCTCTCCTCTCCCCCTTCTCTCTCCATTGGCCTGTCCTCCCCCTCTCTTTCTCACTTTCTCATCCTCTTTTCTGTCTCACTTCACATTCTCACTCTTTCCTTTCTCTCACCCTCCCTCTTTCTCCCACTCTCTCCTCTCCCCCTTCTCTCTCCTTTGGCCTGTCTCCCCCCTCTCTTTCCCACTCTCTTCTCTCCATCGTCTTTTCTTCACTCTCTCCTTATTATCTTTCTTTGTCCCTCTCCTTTCCCTCCCTCCCGCCTTCCTTCTTTCTTTCACTCTCTCCCCCGTTCTCTCTCCTTTGGCCTGTCTTCTGCCTCTCCTCCATTTCCCTCTCTCTCACCTCATTCTTGCCTCTTCCCTCACTTCACTCTCTCTTTCCAACTCTCTCTCTCTTCACCCTTTTCCCCCCACTCTCTCTTCCCTCTCCCTCTCGTTTTCTTCTTTTCACCTCACTCCTCACCTTTCTCTCCTTTCTCCCTCACCTCACTCTCTCCTTATAGTCTCTCTTTCTCCATCTCCTTTCCCCCTTTCTCCAACTCTCTCCTCTCCCCCATTCTCTCTCTTTTGGCTTGTCTCTCTCCTCCATCTATTTCTCACTCTCTCATCCTCTTTTCCTTTTATCACTTTACTCTCACACTCATTCTTTCCTTTCTCTCGCCCTCCCCTTTTCTCCCACTTTCTCCTCTCCATCGTCTTTTCTCCCTCACCTCACTCTCTTTCCTTCTCCATCTCCTTTCCCTCTTTCTCACCTCACTCTCACCTCTTCCCTCACTTCACTCCCTCCTTACCTCTCTCTCTTTCCAACTCTCTCATCTTCATTTCATCCCACTCTGTCCCTCCTCTTCTCCCCTTCCCTCTACCCATTTTTGTTTCTTTCTTTTCACCTCACTCTCTCACCTTCCTCTCCATCCTCTTTTCTCCCTCACCTCACTCTCTCCTTATTGTCTCTCTTTCTCCATGTCCTTTCCCTCTCTCACGTCACTCTTGTGTCTTCCCTCTTTCTCTCACTCTCTCCTCTCCCCCTTCTCTCTCCTTTGGCCTCTCCTCCCCCTCTCCTCCATCTCTTTCTCACTCTCTCATCCTATTTTCCTTCTCAGTCTCACTCTTCCCTTTCTCTCATCTCTTCCCTCTTTCTCCCACTCTCCCCCCTTCCCTCCCCCTCTCCTCCATCTCTTCTCCATCTCTTTCTCATTTCCTCATCCTCTTTTCCTTTCTCTCGTCTCTTCCCTTGTTCTCCCCTCTCCTTTGGCCTCTCCTCCCCCTCCCTCCATCTCTTTCTCACTCTCTCATCCTCTTTTCCCTCTCTTTCTTTTCTCTTGCCTCTTCCCTCGCTCCTTTCTCTCGTCTCTTCCTTCGTTCTCCTCTCTTCTTTGGCCTATCCTCCCCCTCTCCTCCATCTCTTTCTCACTCTCTCATCCTCTTTTCCCTTTCTCGTCTCTTCCCTCTTTCCTTTCTCTTGTCTCTTCCCTCTGTCCTTTCTCTCGTCTATTTCCTCGTTCTCTCCCCCTTCCCTCTCCTTTGGCTTGTCCTCCCCCTCTCCTCTATCTCTTTCTCTCTCTCTCATCCTCTTTTCCCTCTCTCGTCTCTTCCCTCTGTCCTTTCTCTCCTCCCTTCCCTCTCTCATTTCTCTCGTCTCTTCCCTCTGTTCTTTCTCTCGTTCTCCCCTCTGTCCTTTCTCTCGTCTCTTCCCTCTTCCCTTTCTCTCGTCTCTTCCCTCTCCCTCCCCTCTCCTCTCCGCTCTCCCCTCTCCTCTATCTCTTTCTCTCTCTCTCTCATCCTCTTTTCCCTCTCTCGTCTCTTCCCTCTCTCCTTTCTCTCATCCCTTCCCTCTCTCCTTTCTCTCATCCCTTCCCTCTCTCCTTTCTCTTGTCTCTTCCCTCTCTCTCCTTTCTCTTGTCTCTTCCTTCCTCTCTGTTCTTTCTCTCGACCCTTCCCTCTCTCCTTTCTCTCATCTCTTCCCTCGTCTCTTCCCTCTTCTCTTTCTCTCGTCCCTTCCCTCCTTCCCCTCTCCTCTCCCTCCCCTTCCCTCTCCTTCCCCTCTCCTCTCCCTCCCCTCCCCTCTCCCTCCCCCTCTCCTCCCCCTCTCCCCGTACACTCTGCCAGCCTGAATCCGGCACAGAGAGTTGTTGAGATTCCTCCCACATGAGGCATCCCCGTCTGGCACCGCACGCACAGGAAACGCCACATTTATAATTCCCACGGACTCGCTCTCAGCGCTAATAAATGTTACACTTTGTACAATGGCCCTACACAGGTTTGGTACAATGCACTTTTATGCCGCGTTTACACTTTGTGCAGCTTTGGTTTAGCTTGAAGTTCAAATGTTTACAGTTTAAGATCGAACCGGACGCTGCTTTACGTCCTTGATTATCAAACAGAACACTAATGAACCTGGAAAAGCGTCGCATTTTAGTTTTAGGATTCACACGTGGATTTATTTGAAGCATTTTGGAGAGTCTCCTGTACAAAATGAGATGAAAATGAGAACACAATCGACATGGTGCCTCTGACAGGTCGAGGTGCTCATTTGACCAAAACGCAGTTAAATCAGAATCAGAATCAGAATCAGAAGCGGTTTATTGCCATTGTCAGTGAAGTTCACAAACATAGGAATTTGCTTCGGCGTAGGTGCAACATAAAGCAATGAGTAAAATATAAAAAATATATAAAAAGGCATGCATAAAATTAAGAATAAAATAGACTAAGATAGACTATATACAGAATGTACAGTTGGCGGACAGTGCCATGTGCAAATGTGGTAGTGCAAATAGATTGTTCTTATATAATATATGGTTAAAGTGGCAGGTGTTACAAAGTGTTCATGAGTCCAACGGCAGAGGGAAAGAAACTGTTCTTGTGGCGGGAGGTTCTGGTCCGGATGGACCGTAGCCTCCTGCCCGAGGGGAGTGGCTCAAATAGTCCGTGTCCAGGGTGAGAAGGGTCAGCTGTGATCCGACCTGCTCGTCCCCGAGTCCTGGAGACGTACAGGTCCTGGACAGATGGAAGGCTGCAGCCGATCACCTTCTCAGCAGAGCGCACAATGCGCTGTAGTCTCTGTTTGTCCCTGGCTGTGGCTCCAGCGTACCACACGGTGATGGAGGAGGTGAGGATGGACTCGATGATGGCCGTGTAGAACTGCACCATCATCTGCGCTGGCAGCTTGGCTTTCCTCAGCTGCCGCAGGAAGTACATCCTCTGCTGGGCCTTCTTGATGATGGAGCTGATGGTCGGCTCCCACTTGAGGTCCTGAGTGATGGTGGTGCCAAGGAAGCGGAAAGAGTCCACGGTGGTGATGGGAGAGTCTGTCAGGGCAAGGGGGGGCAGGGGGGCTGAGACTTTCCTGAAGTCCACGATCATCTCCACTGTCTTCTGGGCGTTGAGCTCCAGATTGTTATCGCTGCACCAGGACACCAGCCGGTCCACCTCCCTCCTGTAGACAGACTCATCGCCGTCCGAGATGAGTCCGATGAGGGTGGTGTCGTCTGCAAACTTAATCAGTTTTACAGAGTCGTGGCTGGAGATGCCGCAGTTGGTGTCACAGGAAGAAGAGCAGAGGAGAAAGTACACAGCCCTGTGGAGTTCCTGTGTTGATTGTCCGAGTCTCTGAGACATTCTTCCCCAGCCGCACGCACTGCCTCCGGTCCGTCAGGAAGTCAGTGATCCACCTGCAGATGGAGTCAGGCACGTGGAGCTGAGAGAGCTTGTCCTGGAGCAGAGCAGGGATGATGGTGTTGAATGCAGAGCTGAAGTCCACAAACAGGACCCTGGCGTAGGTTCCCGGGGAGTCCAGATGCTGCAGGATGAAGTGGAGGGCCAGGTTGATGGCGTCGTCTACAGATCTGTTGGCTCTGTAGGCGAACTGCAGTGGGTCCAGGGCGGAGGAGGTGAAGGACTTGAGATGGGGCAGGACCAGGCGCTCGAAGGACTTCATGACGACAGGCGTCAGCGCCACAGGCCTGAAGTCATTAAGTCCAGTGATCCGGGGCTTCTTGGGGACAGGGACGATGATGGACGACTTGAAGCAGGCTGGGACATGGCATGACTCCAGGGAGGTGTTGAAAATGTCTGTGAAGACAGGAGTCAGCTCATCTGCACAGTGTCTCAGGGTGGCGGGGGAGACACCGTCTGGTCCAGCAGCTTTCCGGGGGTTGGACTTCCGAAACTGTTTCCTTACATTGTCCCTGTGTAGTGAAAGGCCGGTGGGGGAGGTGGGGGGACCCAAGGTGTGAGAGATGTCCATTGTAGTGAGTTGGGTGGGGGAGGGGGTTGAGGTTTCGAACCGAGAATAGAAGGAGGCGAGCTGTTCAGCCAGTTTCTGGTCGTCAGCAGCATGGGGGGCTTTGGGCTTGTAGTTGGTGATCTGCCTAAGTCCCCGCCAGACCGCCGAAGCGTTGTTTGCAGAGAAAGACTGCTTTAGGCGCGTGTTGTACAGAGATCTAGCTCTTGACACCTCCCTGCTAAATCTGTACTTAGCACCTTTGTAGCTCTCTCTGTCCCCGGCTCTGAAAGCTGCCTCCTTCTGCTGCCTGAGCTGCCTCAGTTTGGGTGTGAACCAGGGCTTGTCGTTGTTATAAATCACCCTGGTGCGTGTGGGGATGATACTGTCCTCACAGAATTGGATGTATGACGTCACAGTGTCCGTGTACTCATCCAAACCATCCGTGGCAGTTTTGAACACATCCCAGTCTGTAATGTCCAAACACGCGCGTAGCTCCTCCACTGCCTCGCTGGTCCACTTCTTAGAAGTCCTCACTACAGGTTTGGAGAGCTTCAGCCTCTGTCTGTACGTGGGGATCAGGTGGATCATGGCGTGATCTGAGAGCCCTAGGGCAGCACGAGGAACCGCGCGGAAGGACCCACTCACTGTAGTGTAACAGTGATCCAGCGTGTTCTGCTCTCTGGTCGGGCATTTAATAAACTGTCTGTACTTTGGTAGTTCCTGGCTGAGATTACCCTTGTTAAAATCCCCGAGGATGATCAACAAGGAGTCCGGAAAGTCCCGCTCCATACACAATACCCGCTCCGCCAACATGCGCTGTGCGTCCTGCACGTTCGCGCATGGCGGGATGTAAACAGCGGCCAGAATGAATGAAGCAAACTCACGTGGAGAGTAGAATGGTTTACAGTTAATGAACAGATATTCCAGATCAGGAGAGCAGAGTTTGGAGATCACAGTCACATCGGAGCACCAAGCGTTGTTGATGAAGAAACAGACTCCAACGCCTTTTGTTTTTCCCCCGGAGAGATCCCTTTGTCTGTCGGCGCGGAGGAGCTGGAATCCCTCCAGGTGCAGCGCGCAGTCCGGGATCGACTCGCTGAGCCACGTCTCCGTGAAGCACAAAACAGAAGACGACATTAGCAGTGCCGGTTCGTCCATGTTGTTGCTGAGTGAGCGGACGTTGGAGAGGAAAATCCCAGGTAAGGGCGTACGTGCGCCGCGTTTCCGAAGGCGCACGAGAGCCCCCGCGCGCTTTCCTCTTCTGCGGCGTCTCACTCTTTTGGCCAAAACTAGCGCAAAGTCTGCAGCAGACACTAAAAAAACTGGAAATAGGTCCGTGGGGGTAGAAGTTCTGATGTTTAAGAGCTCTTCACGGGTGTAAGAGCACGCGGACACACGATTAACGCACAAAAACAGACAACATAAAGCGTACCAAAACGCCAGGGCATCCGTCAGCGGCGCCATCTTGGACCAAGAGATGATTGTATTTAAGATTCTGCTGAACAATTAACATTTTTTAGCCCAGTTTGGCCATTTTTTAGGTTTCATTTTTTACTTCCTGGTTGTAAATGTAATGTTTATAGTTTAAGATTGAATTGGACGCTACTTTATGGTGCTTTTTGTCTTTTCCTCCCCCTCACTATGGCTCTCTCTCTTCACACTCTCCACTCTTCTCTCTCTCCCTCCCTCTCCCTATACTACTTTCTCACCCTTTCTTCACCCCACACAAGTCTCTTCCCTCCATCTCTCTGTCTCCTTAAAGCTTCTCTCTCTTTCTCTCTCCTTCTTTTCCTCCTCACTTCCCTCTCTCCCCTCTCCTCCATTGCTCTCTCTTCGTCCTCTCTCTCTCTCTTCACCACTCTCTCATTTTCTTTTCCTCCTCCTCACTTCACTCCCCCTTTCTTTCTTTCGCTCTGTCTCTCTCTTTCCTCACACCCTCAACTCTTCTCTCTTGTCCCTCCACTCACCCACTTTTACATTCTCCTTTCCTTATTTTCACTTCACTCTCTCTTCCTCCTTTTCATCTCTGTCACTCTCTCCTCGTCCTCTCTCTCTTAACTGCTTTTCTTCCCCCTCACCATGGCTCTCTCTCTCTTCACACGCTTCACTCTTCTCTCTCTCCCTCCTCCCTCCCTCTCCCTATACTACTTTCTCACCCTTTCTTCACCCCACACAAGTCTCTTTTATTGATTAGACTTCTCCATCTCTCTATCTCCTTAAAGCTTCTCTCTCTTTCTCTCTCCTGCTTTTCCTCCTCACTCTTTCACCTCCTCTCTCCCTAACTTATGGTCAAATTTAAAGAACCAGATAGTGACATTTTTTGGCACATTATATTCCACATTTTCTAAAAACTAAAGGTCTGATTTGTGTGCCGTGACTCAAAAATGGCTGAAAACCACTGCTTTATATGACTTTTCTAGTGGTAAGCATTGCATTTTTTGGTCAATCTGGAGAAAAACAAGTGAGTCCTCCAAAAATCTTTACTTGATCAGATAAAAAATCCATTGTTATTGAACTGGACCAGAGTGAACTGCAGCACACGTCATAAAAACACAACAACACACATTTGTAATTAACTGAATAAATACATTTTAAAGGACACATATTCTGCTACAGTGACTTTTTTGAGATTTAAACCCTGTTCTAACCATGTTCCATCATCAAAAACACACCTGAAGTTGCATTCAGCTGCATTCACGCTGTTTTGAGGAATGTTTATTAGAAAATCCTCCCCCTCCGAGCATCAAACACACTTCCTGCAGAACTTCCTTGTTTCTGGGACATATTTTCAGATCTTCTACGTCATTTATCTGAGAATCTGCTGCTGGTTAAGTCCTTAAATCATCACAGACTCGTTCTGAGCATTTCTTCAGTCTAAACACGATAACTGCTGCTGCTAACTTGAAAACTGCCTGTAGCACATTCGGTCAGAGATAGTGCTAGATCGCTAGAGATAATATAGTTAAAAGCTTGGTGCCATCTACTGGCTGAATGCACAAGTGTCTTTAAAGGCTTTAATAATTTAATAATAAACCTTTTTTTGTTTGTTTCAAAATATGAGACGCAAATTAAAGGTACTCAAGAGCATGTTTAAGGCTAATAACAATATGAAACAATGCACAACACTTTTCCTTTAAGGTTTAATGTTTAATGATGCAAACGATCTGGAGAAAAGAAGGTGACAAACACGCCAAAATGTTACATAATGCATTGGATTTTTTATTGGAAACAGTATATTATAGTGAAATTAGGTCAAATGACACAACAAGCCACCCAAATAAACACAACTAAAAAGTTTAGCACCTTAAAACTATCCCAGACAACAATTTCAATTTCGCAAACAAAGATTATTTTGCTTGAAAAGTTTGGTAATCCCACATTAGTGCACTTTTAATTACTCGGTCTATCCATATGAAGCAAAAACTGGCGCGGTTTCAACGTCTTCTCCGTCAGCACAAACCAACTAAGGAATCCTTTTCTCACAAAAATACGCCATACGTTTTAAGCCGAAAGCCAAAGAATCCTGTTGCCCCACAAAGATTGTATCCTCTTTTTCATGGAACGTCCAATTTCAGCAAAAATAAAGTAAACCACATTCAAATTTGCAGTACAGAAGTGGAAATGTTGTGCGCCGTTGAGAGGGAGACAGACAAATATGCAAACTAGTCAAACACGAATGAAACAAACCACGTCTTAAGGTATGTTCTGGTTTATTTTTCCCGAATATTAAACATGTTCTTTATCTCCCGAATCTCTCCAAACTAGACTCCTCTCCGCTCCGAGCCTCCGCCCGTTTCCCGCTGAGTGCACTCGTCCGTCTTCGGCTCGCACTTAACGCTCCGTTCCAAAAGTGAAAATATGAAATGATAAATCCTTCTCCACAGACACACATAAAGAACAGCTTTTATTCGGCCGCTGCAGACTCGGCGGTGCCTGCACCGCGAAAGAGAGGGGTTTTATATCTGCGACTGCATCTCGTCTGATTTACAGCTGCGTGGAATTAAAAGTGAGAGACTTATGTCCGCGGTGAGGAGTGAGCGCTTTAAAGGTGCACTGTGTGACGCGTCCGGTGTTTTTCTGAAGCATCCGACACCTGCTCGGGCCCATGGTTGTGTTTTTGCGTTGCCTGGAATGTTCTGCAATATAACTCAGGACAACCAGGTTTAAAGCCGTACTGTGGAACATTCCAGGCGAAGAAATAACATCTGTAGACAAGCAGATGACGAGCCTCCCGACAGAAAAGTTAGACAGGCCTTGTTTCCACTGGATCGGTTCAGTCCAAAAGCGTCTCCAGTGTTTTAAGTGGAGCGTATGGGACGGTTTCTTGGATCCAAAGTGGGCCCTGAAAAGTTCTGCCCCCAAAGTGGTCTGGCTCTTGGGCTCAAGGTGGACTTTAGCTCAGGAGGAGTTCCACACACAGATGAGAGAGAAAGCAAAACAAGACGCAAAAAGCAGATAGAAACAGACGCTGATCTTGTGATAAAGCGCTGTATTTCCTCTGATGCTAACTTAAAGTCTCTGTCTTTTATTGTTAATCCACGAATTATACTCAAACTATCATACCCTCCTACACATAATTGAAAGTTTGATTGCTCCATAAACAAACCGGAGCCTCATTAGCTCACTTCTGTTCAGTATTTTGTGGATTAAACTCCCATCAGTCTGAGCTAGCCTAGCCGACTAGCATTGTGGTGGACTTTAGCTCAGGAGGAGTTCCACACACAGATGATTGGATCAGAGAGAACTCAGACTCAGAGCAAAACAAGACACAGAAAGCAGATAGAAACAGACGCGCTGTATTTCTACTGATGCTAACTTATATGTTGAGCCTTTGATTGGCTATAATTTGAGTCAGTGCTGAATTTGCGCCAAAATCAAATCTTCGCATGCCCAGGTTCTTCTGCACAAGTGTTAGATGCCGATGTTCATTTTGGTTTCATTAACATCTTTTTTTTAGTTCTAAAACATGAGGTGCCAAACTCAGAACATGTTTAAACATTTTAAAAACTACAATGTTTTTCCTTTAATGAATAAACAACCTTTGACAGCTAATAAACCTGGGGAAAAGATCAGTGCAGCTGAATATATATTAAAAAAAAGTTTTCGACTGGTTCAAAATGCAGCATCAAGATTATTAACAAGTACTAGACGAAAAGATCATATTACGCCGGTGTTAGAGTCTGTTCACTGGCTTCCCGTTGACTTTAGAATCAAATTTAAAATCATCCTCTTGACTTATTGACCTTATTCTGCCCCGCCCACTTTTGCCGCTAAAATGTTACATAAAGTGTAAAATGTTAAATGAACACGAGCAACAACAAGTCAACAACGCACCGATTTCCTGGGCGGCCTGAAAACGTCTTTTTAGTCGAGTAGAACTTATTTTCTGTTGAGCTCGTCTGCTCCGTGTAAACTACAACGGAAACAAGACGGCGGCGCGTACGGCAACTTCCGGAATAAGGTCAATAAAGCCATAAATGATATGGGCCCATCAACATCAAAGATGAAATAGTGCCATACCATTCAAACAGAGCACTTCACTCTCAAAATGCTGGACTATTGTTGCTCCTAGAGTCTCTAAATGCCTCTCCTATTCATGTTAAAGAGGCCACACAGGCTCTACATTTAAGACCAGGCTCAAAACGCTCCTCTTTCAAATAGATTATGGTCAGGACAGTTAGGAACAGAAATAAAAATCTTCAGGTTTAGTAAAACTGCCCCTGGAGCAACTCTGCTGGAGGAAGTATGGAGCTTGAACACTGTCCTCTGGTTCTTCTACTTTCCATCAACAATATTTAAGATTCTATTTCACTTGTAGATTGTTCATTGCTGTTCACATGTTTTTTCTCTGTCTCCACTTTCCTCTATTTAACTTAAATGACTGATGAATTGAAGCTACAACTTACAAATAACATTTTAACAGTTTTTGGCGTTTTAAATGGTGAAAATATAGTAAAGCTAACCACTAACGTGATTGATGCAAATTCGACAAATGATTGCATTTTGGAGAAAGACAAATCCAACATGTTTAGCCAAAAATAAGCAAGCAAAGCCATTTAGCAACACCTGTTTCCTGTTCATCGACACACGGCAATCGCTTCGTCAAGACTTAAAATCTGATATTTCCAGGACATAACGCATTTAACATGATCCTAAGCCAATGCATCACAAAAAGAGGTTAAAACGTGGCGTAGAGTCTTTGCAGAAAAGAGAAATAAAAGCAGAAAAAGCTGAGGACAAACCGGAAGTATATTTTCCTGTTTGCTCTCGCTTTAGCCACGTCTCACAGCCACAAACTTGGAATTACCAAACGTCTTTTTATAAATTGCAGAGAATGGAAAACATTTGCTATGCTTGGGTGACATAATTAGTTTGTGAACGCATTACATCAGCTCGAGAGTTGAATGTTCCTCCAACTTTTGTGTTCCCAACCAACATTTGCGAAATAGCTGCTGTTAATCTCCGACCTCCCATGGAAATCTCACTTTAATGCCCAGTGTATTCATAAAGTTTAAACCCTTTCCACTCTTCTTCCCCAGCTTTATTTATGCACACTTTACACACCACAAAGATAACACTATCACTTTACCGTTTAATTTAATCTGTTCTGGACAAATTTATATTAGTTTACGTTAGACTCGGCTCGTCAAACAAGCCACAGCTTTAACCTCTCGAACTTTACCGTATCTTTTTCCGTTTAAATAATCGGAGCGTATAAATGTTGCGAGGCTTATTTATCCTGCGCAGTCGGAGTATCGTTACGGCGCGTTTGCCAGATGTCCTCTCCACTCCAGACTTTAAATAGACCACCTGTTTGCTCCTCCTCATCATGTTCGAATTAGAGAGGGGAAAAGTTACTGTTCGTTTGGCAGAGAGCGCGGTCATTACTTATCTGGTCCAGGCGCATTCTCTGAGCTGCGAGCCTCCCTTCGCTGCTTGTAAACTCATCCTTCTTGGACCGTCTCAAGGTTTCTGTCTGTCGTTAGGGTCCATGATGTCAGCTTCATAAAACAAGTTATGGGAGACGTTATGGACAGCGGAGACGTGCAGTAAAAACGAGGACCTCCAGGAGAGACGCTGCAAGAATGGGATCCTGCAAAACAATGCGAGCTAATTAGGGGAATAAACCATGAGGGCCAGGAATGTGATTGGGTTATGAAAAGCGAGATAAAAAGTGCTTGAACTTGTGTACAGACTTGTCATTTGTCAAACTTTATGTAGAACCTAAAACGTACTGTAACCCAGTGGGTTTTAGGACCCAGAGATTGACTTTGCAGACGTTGCCTTATGCAAGAGGCCTGTAATTGGCCAAAATAGAAATGTTTACATTCCCATTGGACAAGACCGCTTAGAGCCCGCCCCCGCTCTGCCGGAAGCCCGTGCGCGCTTTTTATTTGTCTTTCTGCTGACCGATAGAAGCGAGAGCGCACATACACGCTGTTCATTTGAACGTGAGAACTGAAAATATTGAAATCAACAAAAATAATCAAAGACACTGGACCAGAGACTACGGAGGATCAGACCCGAACCACCTCTGCTTCTCCTTTGCAATTGAACCACCTTGGTGAGTGCACTTAAATGAGATAAAAGGGGAGCTAACAACCAGCTAATCCATGCTAAATCAAAACGATCACTCTCCTAGATCTGCGGGAGAGCGGGCTGAGGGAACTGGACTCCGTACCGAAACGCACCGATTGAAGTGTCTCGGTGAGTGACTTTGGGCTGGGTTATGTGTGCGAAAACTAGCAGATAATTTAGCAGCTAAAAGCTAAGCAGGGGCTACCACGTTTTTGGACATGGGGAGAAAGTGCACGGGGTCTCCTGGGGAGCCGCGCTGTTTTTATGCAGGGGCACGTCTGTCTAATGTGCTGATAGACTATTTAGCATTATTCCATGGGATTTTAATCCATGAAAAAGGTTATATGCACTATTGAAGCTAAGATATTAAGGAAAATGCTATTATTTTATTTTATTTTTGCACTATGTGTTAAAGCGGGATTGTAATTTGCATATGTGACGTCACCGCTGTCCTCAGTTGCCCTCGCAGGTGCACGTGCACTAATAATGCACTGTAAAACACAAGA
Organism: Rhinogobius similis; assembly: GCA_019453435.1. Classification (NCBI taxonomy): domain Eukaryota; kingdom Metazoa; phylum Chordata; class Actinopteri; order Gobiiformes; family Gobiidae; genus Rhinogobius; species Rhinogobius similis. Next base: position 4,321,141 of record CM033633.1, read on the forward strand.
TATGGGCGTTTATTTAATTTTGGTTGTATTCCAAAGCCTTATTTCGCTGAAACTGTTATATTGTTATATTGCATTATATCTTTTAAGCCATTAGTGCAATGGTACTTGGTACAACTTAAAGGTATTTCACTGTAAAAGATTGTAAGGGTTCACCATGGTTTATGGTTTATTGTTGTTTATTGTTTAAAATATGAATGTCATGATTGAATATGCCTTAATGGGATTTATTTTATATTCCATGATTATAAGCTACACTATAAAAACTATTTTTGAATAACATGATTAATAGAAATAATAATTGTTAATGTTATGTTGTTACTGTTGTGTAAGCACTTAAATTAACAATACTATGGCCATAAATTAGAAACATGATCTCTATAGTAATAGTCCTGTTTTCCATACAGGCTAGGTTTTTTAGAGAACCTTGGATCTGGATCTCTCCCTGACGAGGGAGATGGCGAGCCATCCCAACTGAATCGAACTGCCCTTCTGAGAGAGCAGGCTGCTTTCCACCACAGGGAGTGTGGTAGAACGGTACCGCACTGAAAGGATTTTGACTTGACTAACTAACTACAGACTAATAAGCCGGCTGGACTAAAATTAACAATCTGAGCTCAGATAAGGACACTGGGGTTTTTATTTTGTATTTTATTTTCTATTGAATGTCACACATGGTTGTTGAGTACTCTGTTTAATACAATCAAACTTAACTTTATTTGTGGCTCCAGTAATTATTTTGATTGCCTTTAGCTCTTGCTGCATCACCCTCCTTCTGAACCTAGCCATTGGTCCAACTTGATACATATTGCTATTATTGGCAGTTAACAGCCATTACATACATTCTCCTGTACATCGGTTACAGAACTGTGGCGAGCCAGCCAGGAGGGTTTTTCAAGCATTTGCAAAGTCGTTAGTCACCCCAAAGAATAGGTAACTAACTTAAGTTGTCTGGAGCTTCACAGTTACTTGATTTATTTTCATTTATTGGTACTCAAAGTGTCCCAAACATGGATATTGTGAAATCTGAGAATATTAAAGTCCACAGTGCTGTATTGGTCAGTGTAAACCACTGACCACTAATGCTGAAATAGACAATGAAGTTTTTGAGTTTCTGAAACAGTTTGGTCCTGTCAGTAGGCTTGTTGAAATACAGACTGGTAAAGTTATTGTAGAGTACCAACATGAAGCTACTGTTAAAGAACTTGAGACACGGTTGCCTTATGATAGGCCTTGTACTGAAAACCCAGAAGTCATCCACCACATTCAAAACCTAGCCAGCGCTTTTAGCATTGAAACTTGCACTTCAGCAACTGATACTTACCTGTCAGCATTAAAAGATGTAGCTACACAAAGCAACAGATCATTTGAAGACATTTTGAGGGAGGAGTTAGCTAAGATTGGAAGGTCATTGGAAGGGGAGAAAAATGTTGATGCTTCTGAATCTTTCGAACAAGAACCAATGCCCTCTAGCAATGTTCCCCTCTTGTCGCCTCCTCTTTCACCAGCTAACACTAATACAAATGTCATGAATGATGCACCATTCACAGAGACTGTTAAGGAGACACCGAACATTCCTGCTGATCTTTTGAGCACTCCTGAAATCCAGCGAGTCATTGTGGAGCACATAGTTAAAAGTACCGAAGTTCCTTCCCACTCAAACTCGCACTACAAGCTGAAATCTTTCTCTGGCAGAGTTCCACATCCTTCTTTTGAAACAGACTATGACACTTGGCGCAGCAGCGTAGAGTTTTGCTTATCTGATCCTTCACTTTCTGAAACCCAAGTTGTGCGCAAAATTGTTGAAAGTTTGACACCTCCTGCATCGCACATTGTCAAGTCTCTCGGACCCAAATCAAGTCCAAAAACCTACCTTGAACTCCTTGATTCTGCTTATGCTACTGTCGAAGATGGCGACGAACTTTTTGCCCGTTTCCTCAACACCAATCAAAACGTTGGTGAAAAACCTTCAGACTACTTGCAGAGATTGTACACTGCTTTGAATTCAGTCATCAGCAGAAATGGTCTTGCATCCAGTGACTCTAACAAACAGCTTCTCAGACAGTTTTGTAGAGGCTGTTGGGACAGTGCTTTGATCGCTAATCTCCAGCTTGAGCAAAAGAAGAGTGACCCGCCACCTTTTGCAGAACTCCTCCTGCAACTAAGGACAGAGGAAGACAAACAGGCAAGTAAAGTTACACGAATGAAACAGCATTTGGGGATGCAAAAGACCCGTGCTTACTCCAACATGCAAACCACTTGCTCCCAAGGTAGGAACAGTTATGAGCAAGAAACAGACGACAAATCAGACATTCAGAAACAAATCGCAGATCTTCAAACCCAAATTGCACAACTCAAAGCTGAAAGGACAGAGAAAAAACCAAAGAAACTCCACAAAGAAAACAAAAGAAAATCAAATGCAAACAATCAAAATGAGCCCAAAGACTTACAACAAATGACTGCATCGCTGCCTAAACCCAAGCCTGGGTACTGTTTCAAATGTGGGGAGGACGGTCATATCTCCTCTAACTGCATCAATGATCCAAATCCTGCCCTTGTAGCAGCCAAGAGAAATGCTCTGAAACAAAAGCAAAGAGAATGGGACATGCTTCACAATATCGCTGAAATTTCAAATTTAAACTAATAAAAGCTCCTGTCGCGGGACAGATGGGCGCTGAAACCAAACCACGTCCCACAGAGAAAAAGACAAAGAAGGTTTCTTGTAAAGCAGAACACATTAATTCAGAACTCAAGCTTCCAAAAAGACTTGTGGGCAAGAAATGCACAGCTAGAATTTCTATCAGTGGAGTGGATTGCAGTTGTTTGCTTGATACAGGCTCTCAAGTGACCACGATCTCAAAGTCCTTCTACCAAGACCATCTTTCTGAGTGCCCCATAAAACCCATCAGTGATCTCCTTGAGGTGGAAGGCGCAAACGGTCAAGCGGTTCCATACTTGGGCTATATTGAAACCAGTATCAAGTTCCCCAAAGATTTTGTCCTGTCCGAGCCCGAACTGCCCACTCTTGCCTTGATTGTCCCTGACCTCCGCTCTAATTCAGACACGCCTCTATTAATTGGCACCAACACACTTGACCCTCTGTATGAGCAGCTATGTGAAGACACACCCCACCATAAGTCTCTTCCTTATGGTTATCAGCAAGTGTTGAAGACTCTTGAAATCAGGAAACGGCAAAGTGACAGCGGCAAGATTGGCTTAGTCAAGCTCAAGGGTAGAGCCCAGGAAGTCCTCCCTGCCAACCAGAAAATTTTGCTTGAAGGTTTTGTACATGCTAAATATGCCAAATCTGATCAGTGTGCAATTATTGAACAGCCCACCACTTCTTCATTGCCTGGTGGTGTATTTGTAGATTGCTGTCTTATAACCTTGCCACAGCATGGGCCATATAAAGTGCCAGTGCTCCTTAGAAATGAAACTAACCATGACATAACCTTGCCCACCAACTGTGTCATTGCTGAGTTAGTTGCCCCTGATTGTGTTTTGCTGTGTAATGAGTCTGAAAAAAATGAGAAAGTCTCTGCTACTTGTCACGCCCAGCAGCAGACCCCAAACTCCAAAACTCCGTTGAGCTTTGACTTCGGTGCTTCACCACTTCCTGAAGAATGGAAGCAAAAAATAACTGAAAAGTTGAATGCATTCTCCGATGTCTTCTCTCACAATGATCTTGATTTTGGGCATGCAACACACATAAAACACACCATCAATTTAAAAGACGAAACCCCATTCAAACAGAGATCCCGCCCGATTCACCCTCATGACTATGAGGCAGTCAAGAAGCATTTACAAGCCCTCTTAGATGCAGGCATAATCCGTGAATCTGAAAGTCCATTCTCATCACCGATAGTGGTAGTCCGCAAGAAGAACGGCGATGTGCGGTTATGCATAGACTACCGAAAACTAAATTTACAGACTATCCGTGATGCTTATGCCCTGCCCAATCTAGAGGAATCGTTCTCTGCTCTTGCGGGTTCACAGTGGTTCTCTGTGATGGACCTCAAATCGGGGTATTATCAAATTGAGATGTGCGAGACAGACAAACCAAAGACAGCCTTTGTGTGCCCCTTCGGTTTTTATGAATTCAACCGTATGCCCCAGGGAATAACAAATGCTCCAAGCACCTTCCAAAGGCTTATGGAGAAATGCATGAAAGACATAAATCTGAAAGAAGTCTTGGTCTTTCTTGATGACCTAATTGTGTTTTCCAGTTCCCTTGAAGACCATGAGACACGTCTCATTCATGTTCTTGAGCGTCTAAGAGAGTATGGCCTCAAGCTTTCGCCGGACAAGTGCCGCTTTTTCCAAACTTCTGTCCGTTATCTTGGGCACATTGTATCCAGAGACGGTGTCAAACCGACCCAGAAACCGAGGCCCTCAAAACCTGGCCAAGGCCCCAAACCCTGAAAGAGCTCCAATCATTTTTGGGTTTTACCGGTTACTACCGGAGATTTGTCAGGGATTACTCTAAAATTGTCAAGCCCCTCACCTTTCTCACCGCCGGCTATCCACCAAAACGGAAAGGCTGCAAAAACATGTCCAATGACCCAAAGTATTTGAACCCCAAAGAACCATTTGGCGAACGCTGGAATGAAAACTGTCAAAAAGCATTTGAAAACATTATCGGAAAACTTACCAGTTCACCTGTGCTTGGTTATGCCGATCCAAAACTTCCTTATTTGTTACACACGGACGCCAGTACAACTGGGCTTGGTGCAGCTCTTTATCAAGTGCAGAATGGAACAACACAGGTCATAGCCTATGCGAGTCGAGGTCTGTCAAGCAGTGAAGCTCGATACCCAGTCCACAAATTAGAATTCTTGGCATTAAAATGGGCCATAACAGATAAGTTTCATGATTACCTATATGGAAACACTTTTACGGTTATCACAGATAATAACCCATTGACTTACCTTCTTACCACAGCAAAGCTGGATGCTACATCTTACCGTTGGCTTGCTGCATTGTCCACTTATAACTTTGACATCAAGTACAGAGCTGGCAAACAAAATCTTGACGCAGACGGTCTGTCTAGGAAACCACAGGACAAACCCGAACAAGATCCAGTTTTTACTGAAGAGTGTGAACGTATTGACAAGTTCAGATCTCATCTTTTGTCCTCTGTCAGGGATCTTGAGCTCCAACTCCAAGCTGATACAGTTAAGGCCACTTGCCAAAGACACACTGCCCTTGTCCAACCTGAATTTTCCTGTGTTCTTGTCCAGTCTCTTGCTATGTCTCCTGCAGCTGTCCCTGAAATGTTTCAAGTAGAAGGCAGTGATAACAACTTGCTTGCCCTGCCCAGATATAGTCATACTGACCTTGTCCACTTGCAGAGACAAGACCCAGCCATTGGCAAAGTCATTACATTGTTGTCCACTGATTCTCGTACACCCACCAATGTCAGGTCTGAACCTCCTGAGGTCTTCTTGCTTATTCAAGAGTGGAAACGTCTTGAGCTTCAAAATGACCTCCTTTTCCGGAAACGCCAGTCTGGGCCTGAGGCCTTATTGCAGTTAGTTCTACCTCAGTCTCTCCGACCCACAGTTATGCAAAACCTCCACGACAGCATGGGACACTTAGGTGTCGAACGCACTCTTGAACTTATTCGGTCTCGATTCTATTGGCCTAAGATGGCTACCGATATTGAAAAGAAAGTGAAAGCTTGCGAAAGATGTGTCCGCAGAAAAGCTCCACCAGAAAAGGCCGCCCCACTTGTTAACATCCAAACCACAAGGCCCATGGAGCTAGTCTGTATGGATTTCCTCTCAATAGAGCCAGATAGCAAAAATACCAAAGATGTCTTAGTGATTACAGATCACTTTACAAAATATGCTGTCAATTCCCACCAAAGATCAAAAAGCCACAACTGTAGCGAAAACCTTGTGGGAAAACTTTTTTGTTCATTACGGCTTTCCAGAACGTCTCCACAGTGATCAGGGGAGAGATTTTGAGTCACACACCATCAAAGAACTCTGCTCAATGCTTGGTATCCGCAAAGTCCGTACAAGCCCTTATCATCCTCGGGGCAATCCCGTAGAACGCTACAACCATACTTTACTGAGCATGCTTGGTACACTCAAAGACACTGAAAAACAGCATTGGCGTGACTATGTAAAACCACTCACTCATGCTTATAATTGTACAAAAAATGATGTAACAGGATACTCCCCCTATGAATTAATGTTTGGGAGACAACCTCGTCTACCCATTGATATTGCCTTTGGTCTACCCCAACAAAACAAGCAACCTTTGTCGCATTCTCAGTTTGTAAAACAGTTGAAAAGTCATCTTGAACAAAGCTATGACATAGCTATAAAAAACTCTCAGAAAGTTGCTGTCAGGAACAAGCAGCGTTTTGACAAAGTTATTCGTGAATCTACACTGGATGTGGGTGACCGAGTCTTAGTCCGAAACCTTCGCCTGCGAGAAAAGCACAAATTGGCTGATAAATGGGAACAAACCATATATGTAGTTACCAAACAAATGGAGAACTTGCCTGTCTACGCAGTCAAACCAGAAAAAGGGGATGGACCCTCCAGAACACTTCATAGGGACCTTTTACTTCCCTGTGGGTTCCTCTCACCAACCGAACCTGAACGTGAGCGAGTCACCAAACCTCACAAACCACACACAAGACAAAGCTCTGCTCAAGAGCCTGAAAATGATCAAGTGTTTGAGGAAGAGGAAGAATTTTATAATTCTGACCCACCACAAGTAAGAGAGAGACATTTCATTCAAATATATGATAAGCCATCAACCAAGCAAACCTATCGAGACAAAGTACCTGCAAACGGCAGTGAACAAACTGGAAATGACAATGAAAATGGAAATGACAACTTACCTGGATGTGACAACCTACCGGAGATGACAAACTCACCTGAAAGAGAAACTGAAACAAACTCACCTGAAAGAGAAACTGAAACAAACTCACCTGAAAGAGAAACTGAAACAAACTCACCTGAAAGAGAAACTGAAACAAACTTACCTGACACACACCACCCAAGCAGCACAAAGGATCCCGAAACAATGATTGGAGATTACTCAAAAAGTATCTCAGACTTTCCTTCACTAGAAAACGCTACAATTTATCCATGCTCGACTGAAAGACAAGCTGCGGGCGAGAGTGTTGTTATTGAAATTGAACAGGACAAAGAAACAGATTCTTTGCAAACTGAATCACAGATCAGAAGATCTGAAAGAAATCGACAACCATCTCAAAGACTCACCTACTCTCAGCTGGGTAACCCTCTTGTGACAGTCGTCAAATCACTCTTCCAGGGCTTAAATAAAGCTTTCATCGATTCCCTTGCTTATGAGAACTGTAATAGATCCATGCACAGGGACGTGCATGTGATTTAAGAGGGGAGGGTGTAACCCAGTGGGTTTTAGGACCCAGAGATTGACTTTGCAGACGTTGCCTTATGCAAGAGGCCTGTAATTGGCCAAAATAGAAATGTTTACATTCCCATTGGACAAGACCGCTTAGAGCCCGCCCCCGCTCTGCCGGAAGCCCGTGCGCGCTTTTTATTTGTCTTTCTGCTGACCGATAGAAGCGAGAGCGCACATACACGCTGTTCATTTGAACGTGAGAACTGAAAATATTGAAATCAACAAAAATAATCAAAGACACTGGACCAGAGACTACGGAGGATCAGACCCGAACCACCTCTGCTTCTCCTTTGTAATTGAACCACCTTGGTGAGTGCACTTAAATGAGATAAAAGGGGAGCTAACAACCAGCTAATCCATGCTAAATCAAAACGATCACTCTCCTAGATCTGCGGGGGAGCGGGCTGAGGGAACTGGACTCCGTACCGAAACGCACCGATTGAAGTGTCTCGGTGAGTGACTTTGGGCTGGGTTATGTGTGCGAAAACTAGCAGATAATTTAGCAGCTAAAAGCTAAGCAGGGGCTACCACGTTTTTGGACATGGGGAGAAAGTGCACGGGGTCTCCTGGGGAGCCGCGCTGTTTTTATGCAGGGGCACGTCTGTCTAATGTGCTGATAGACTATTTAGCATTATTCCATGGGATTTTAATCCATGAAAAAGGTTATATGCACTATTGAAGCTAAGATATTAAGGAAAATGCTATTATTTTATTTTATTTTTGCACTATGTGTTAAAGCGGGATTGTAATTTGCATATGTGACGTCACCGCTGTCCTCAGTTGCCCTCGCAGGTGCACGTGCACTAATAATGCACTGTAAAACACAAGATATGGGCGTTTATTTAATTTTGGTTGTATTCCAAAGCCTTATTTCGCTGAAACTGTTATATTGTTATATTGCATTATATCTTTTAAGCCATTAGTGCAATGGTACTTGGTACAACTTAAAGGTATTTCACTGTAAAAAATTGTAAGGGTTCACCATGGTTTATGGTTTATTGTTGTTTATTGTTTAAAATATGAATGTCATGATTGAATATGCCTTAATGGGATTTATTTTATATTCCATGATTATAAGCTACACTATAAAAACTATTTTTGAATAACATGATTAATAGAAATAATAATTGTTAATGTTATGTTGTTACTGTTGTGTAAGCACTTAAATTAACAATACTATGGCCATAAATTAGAAACATGATCTCTATAGTAATAGTCCTGTTTTCCATACAGGCTAGGTTTTTTAGAGAACCTTGGATCTGGATCTCTCCCTGACGAGGGAGATGGCGAGCCATCCCAACTGAATCGAACTGCCCTTCTGAGAGAGCAGGCTGCTTTCCACCACAGGGAGTGTGGTAGAACGGTACCGCACTGAAAGGATTTTGACTTGACTAACTAACTACAGACTAATAAGCCGGCTGGACTAAAATTAACAATCTGAGCTCAGATAAGGACACTGGGGTTTTTATTTTGTATTTTATTTTCTATTGAATGTCACACATGGTTGTTGAGTACTCTGTTTAATACAATCAAACTTAACTTTATTTGTGGCTCCAGTAATTATTTTGATTGCCTTTAGCTCTTGCTGCATCACCCTCCTTCTGAACCTAGCCATTGGTCCAACTTGATACATATTGCTATTATTGGCAGTTAACAGCCATTACATACATTCTCCTGTACATCGGTTACAGTACGCACTAAACTCAAACTTCCACATATTTCCTCCAACTCTCTCATTTCTTTTCTCAAAATTAAGGTGAGACACTGCAGGTGAATAGGAAAATATCTAAATTTAAAGATATCAATTGTAAACTTCTCCTGTAGTTTACTTCTATAAATGTAAGAAAAAAATGCATTACACGTTTTTCATCATGTCATGTTTTCATGTAGAAATAAGGCCTTTTATGTGTAAAAACAGCCAAAACTACACATATTTGGGACATTTAAAACTGAAAAATAAACAGAGCCTGGTTTAAATTTCTTACACAAATTAGTTGCAGTAACTTTTCAGAGGGGATTTTGGATTTCTTATTTAGTTTTTAAATAAACAAGATTTGAGTGAAAATTGTCCTAAAAACTCAAATTTCGGCTCATTGTTTGACTGAAAACTTTAAGAAATCAGTTTTAGAATTAGATATCAAGAACTCCTTCAATATGTTTCGTCAAAATCTTGTAATGTACAAGATTGTAAAGTTTGGTGTGTCTATGAGCTACTTTAAGGCTGATCTTTATGTCTCTGAGGGAGAAAAATGCTTGAAGTTCCAATGTCCCAGAGAAATCTATGGATGAAGTGGATTAAATGAAATAATAAAACATCTTTAAGAGCAGATTGGACAAGTTTGTTGTAAAATCGACCAAAAAAAAGAGTTTTGCCTGTTGTGTCTCGCCTTAAGACTAAACTGGGACTGGACCCGGGACTGGACCTGGACTAAACTTAAGAGTCTCATTCCTGAAGGTTTATGTAGAATTCTTACTAAAAGTGCACGCAGAGAAAAACCACAAACTTTCTCACTTCTTCTTTCTCTGAGCACGGATCTTATTTATAAAACTTTATGTGGAATTCTTAATGAAACTGCACGTACAAACTAAACTCAAACTTCCACATACTATTTCCTCCAGCTCTTTCATTTCTCTTCTTAAAATTAAGACAAAACCTGGATTGTATCAAGGTTTAAACTGGATTCAAACCAGGACCAAAGAGTCTCATTCATGAAACTTTGTGTAGAATTCTTCCTGAAACTGCACATACAAACTAAACTCAAACGTCCACATATTCACTCCAAATCTCTCATTTCTCTTCTCAAAATTAAGACTAAACTGGGAAAATGCCTGGGTTGTACCAAGCTTTAAACTGGATTTAAACCAACGTAGAGTCTCATTCATGGAACTTTACGTAGAATTCTTTCTAAAAGTGCACGCAGAGACACACCACAAACTTTCTCACTTCTTCTTTTTCTGAACACAGGTCTCATTATAAAACTACGTAGAATTCTTACTAAAACTGCTCATACAAACTAAACTCAAAGTCACATATTTCCTCCAACTCTCTCATTTCTCTGTTCAAACTTAAGACAAAACTTGGACTGAACCCGGGACAAAACCTAGATTGTACCAAGGTGGATTCACTGGATTCAAACCAGGATCAAACCTAGAGTCTCATTCATGGAACTTTACGTAGAATTCTTTCTAAAAGTGTGCTCAGAGACAAAACACAAACTCGCTCACTTTTTTTTTTTCTAAACACAGATCTCATTTATAAAACTTTACATAGAATTCTGCTCATACAAACTAAACTCAAACGCCCACATGCTGTATTTCCTCCAACTCTCTCATTCTCTGCTCAAAATTAAGACTAAACTGGGACTGAACCTGGGACAAAACCTGGATTGTACCAAGGTTTGAACTGAATTCAAACCAGGATCAAACTTAAGAGTCTCATTCAGGGAACTTTACATAGAATTCTTACTAAAACTGCCCGTACAAACTAAACTCAAAGTCACATATTTCCTCCAACTCTCTCATTTCTCTGTTCAAACTTAAGACAAAACTTGGACTGAACCCGGGACAAAACCTGGATTGTACCAAGGTGGATTCACTGGATTCAAACCAGGACCAAACCTAGAGTCCCATTCATGAACTTTAGTTAGAATGTTCCCTAAAACTGCTCATACAAACTCAACTCAAACGTCCACATGCTGTATCCAACTCTCTCATTCTCTGCTCAAAATTAAGACTAAACTGGGACCAAACCCAGGAAAAAACCTGGATTGTACCAAGGTTTAAACTGAATTCAAACCAGGATCAAACTTAAGAGTCTCATTCAGGGAACTTTACATAGAATTCTTACTAAAACTGCAGGTACAAACTAAACTCAAAGTCACATATTTCCTCCAACTCTCTCATTTCTCTTTTCAAACTTAAGACGAAACTTGGACTGAACCCGGGACAAAACCTGGATTGTAACAAGGTGGATTCACTGGATTCAAACCAGGACCAAACCTAGAGTCTCATTCAGGGAACTTTACGTAGAATGTTCACTAAAAATGCTCGTACAAACTAAACTCTAGCTTCCACATACTGTATTCCCTCCAACTCTCTCATTCTCTTCTCAAAATTAAGTCTAAACTGGGACCGAACCCAGGAAAAAACCTGGTTTGTATCAAGGTTTAAACTGGATTCAAACCAGGACCAAACCTAGAGTCTCATTTATGAAACTTAACGTAGAATTCTTACTAAAAGTGCACAGACACAACTTGCTCACTTCTTCTTTCTCTGAGCACAGATCTCTTTCTGTCTTATTGTCTCTGAACGAGCCGATATGCAAAATCCAGAGTTTCCAGATGTTCATTTCCACATCGAGTTGGCTTTTTATAGATCACAAACTTAATGTGGAAAGTCGCAAAATCATTATTGTTTGAATGCAAGATTGGAACGCGCCTCGAACTGGTAAATCCTACTTGGTTTAGAGACTCGCACTTCACACACGAGATCAAACTGTGACACATGTAACGTGTTACATCGATAATAATCGTCAGAGGAGGTGGTCCTGAGCGATTAACCACCACATAAACCATGTAAACGTTTGGTGTGGGATGAATCAGAAAATAATCCGTTATTTGCAGTTAGCATTGTTAGTTGGCATTAGCCCCATGTTTACGTTCGAGTTCATTCAGCTGGAACGCTCCGAAGTTGGAACTCGTATCTTTCAAGCGGGAAATAACCGACTTCCCACTGCAAAAAATTAATTTCTAGATGAGTTAAAATGTCTTGATTTTAGGATATTAATCTTAATTTCAGATGTTTTGGCTGGTTAAGATTAGATAAGACTATTTATTTGATGGGACTAGATTATTTTACTTGTTTTAAACCGTTTCTGACTTGTTTCAATACATTATTTCTTACTTCAATCCAAATTATCTGTCAGTGGGTTAAGATCACTTTACTTACCCCACTGACAAATAAATGTTCTTATTTTAAGCAAAATTATCGCAGGATCATTCAGAAATACCTTGAAACCAGTGAAATATTCTGCACCACATCAGCAACTAAATCTCATCGAGTCAAAACTACTCAGATCCAGCTAAAAGGGATAAATTCAAGACATTTTAAGCTTGCATAGATTTACATTTTTTGCTGTCCCCTGTTGCCTGGAACGTCTAGACATTTTCAGGACCTTAGATGTGGTCACGTGGTGCATGCACAACAAAAATGTAAATCTAGCCTATCTTAAAATGTCTTTGTCATATATATCTGGATTTGAGTAGTTTTGGCTTGATGAGAGTTAATTGTTAATTCATTCATTCATTTTTTTTTTTCTACCGCTTATTCCCGTTAGGGGTCGCGGGTGACTGGAGCCTATCCCAGTGACTTTGGGCCTTAGGCGGGGTACACCCTGGACAGTGGCCAACTCGTCGCAGGGCTGACACAGAGAGACAGACAAGGACAGACAACCATTCACTCTCACATTCATACACTGCGGGCAATTTAGAGTTCTCAATTAACCTACACAGTCATGTCTTTGGACGGTGGGAGGAGCCAGAGAACCAGGAGAGAACCCACGGTAACACGGGGAGGACATGCAGACTCCACCCAGAGAGATCGTGTGATGTTGGGGTGGTCCGGGATTCGAACCCACGATCTCCTTATTGAGAGGCAGAAGCTCTAGCCGCTCTGCCAATTGTTAATGTGATGCAGAATATTTCACTGGTTTCAAGATATTTCTGACTGATCATGTGATTATTTAATACATTTGCCAGTGGGGCAAGTAAAATTATCTTAACCCAGTGGCAGATAATTTGGATTGAAGTAAGAAGTAATGTGTTGAAACAAGACAGAAACGGCTTGAAACTAGTAAAATAATCTAGTTCCATCAAATAATAAGTCTTAACTAATCTTAACCTGTCAAAATCTCTGAAATTAAGATAAATATCGTGACATCAAGACCTTTTAACTCTTCTAGAAATTGTTTTTTTGCAGTGTGTTTTGGGTTGTTGGGAGATGCTCACCCAGACACATGCAACTCCGGACCTTCTTGCTGTGACACGACAGTGCTTGCCACTCAGCCACTGCACCACCACAGAGTATTAAGGATGAAACCTTCTCTAGTCTACTGCAGGGGTCTCCAACCTTTCTCCGTTTAAAGCTGGATTTACAAAACAAAAATGGCAGCTGCTCCAGTTAGTGAAGCAAAGAAATGGAGTTGATCTACAGTCACAGCTGGGACGCCCTAAAAGTTTGGCATTGTGTCCTGAAATGGAGCTTAGCTTTCTATTTTTCCTTAAACGTCTTTTTTTTTTAGCAAATGTTTGTTTTTGAAGACATATTATTTCACAATCAGAGAAAGGTTAGGGTGAGGCGGAGGGTTAAAGGACACATTTTCTGCTTCAGTGACATTTCTGAGATTTAAACCCTGTTCTAACAATGTTCCGTCATCAAAAACACACCTAAAGTTGCATTCACGCTGTTTTGAGGAATGTTTATTAAAGAATCTTCCCCCCTCCGAGCATCAAAAACACATCCTGCTGAACTCCCTCAATCCGAGACGCATTTTCGGATCATCTACGTCAATGATTTTCAACCTTTTTTGAGTCGTGGCACACTTTATTGGTTGAAAAGACACCACGGCACATCACCTAATAAAGCATTACTAAATCCAACGTTTTTGTAAAAAATGCAGTATGTAAAGCGGTGAAAAATGTCTGTGGCACTATCTAGTCTTTAAAATCTGATTGTTTTGCCCTGTTTTTTTGCTACAGAACACGATCAGGTAAAATAATTGATTAAATCCATGTATGAATCCAAAATTGACATTTTTTCAAGGCACACCTGGCAATACCTCAAGGCACACCAGTGTTCCCCGGCGCAGTGGTTGAAAATCAAGGATCTACATCATTTATCCGAGAATCTTCCGCTGTTGTAAGTCCTTCATAGTCATCGCTAAACTCATTCTAAAGGCTAATAACAATATGAAAAATGCAGAATACTTTCCTTTAAGTTTAAGAACAGGTGTGTTGGTTCAGGTTACGGCTTTGGGACACGGAATGCTAGTCCGGCCCTGGATTGAAATGCTAAATGTTTGGGGAGTCCTGCTCTGGCTTTGGATGAGCTACAGTCTCCATTTATCAGTGCACAGAGTCATAAAGCACACATTTACAATTGTAGAAGACATGACGATTAATCAAACTTTGGTGATTATTTATCTTTATCTTTATACTTCCCATAAGCCTTTCGGGAGCCACTTGAAAAGGGATGGAGAGCTACTGGTTGGAGGTCCGTGGTCTAGAGCGTCTGAAGAGAGAAGAAGTACTGTCTACGATCAAATATGACAGATTAGACCAGTGCTTTTCAACCCTTTTTGAGTAATGGCACACTTTTTGGGTTCAAAAGATCCCACGGCACACAAACTACTACTAAAAAAAATGTTTATAATGAGCCTAATAATGTCTGTGACATTATCTGGTTCTTTACATTTGGCAGAAGTCATGGTTTTATGTTCTTTTTTAATGCGGAAGTTGCTCAGGACACTCCAAAATTGAAAATCAAATCAAATCAAATCAATTTATTTTTATAATGCCCAAAATCACAACAACAGTTGCCTCGATGGGCCACAGGTAAAAGCAGTTCAGATAACTGTCCCAGAATGCCCCTGTCCTTTGACCCTCCTTCGCGGCGAGGAAAAACTACAAAAAACCCCATGGGAAAAAGTAGAAACCTCGGGGAGAACCACAGTGAAGGAGAGATCCTACTCCCACGGACGGACAGGCTGCAGATGAACTAGGACTGACATCCACTTGGACTGTGGAGCCAGAACCACTCAAGAGGGAAGGAGGCTGTGAAAGAGTTCCTCCAGGCGGACGAGGAGCAGTCCACCAGTGTAGAGAGATCCTCCAGCAGGAGATGAGGAACAGTTCATCTAAAGTAGAAGGAGTTCGTCCAGGCAGACGAGGTGTGGCTAATCCAGCTGTCCAGGCGGGTGGCGCATAGATCGTCCAGACAGATGGGGGTGGGGGTGGTCACTGGAGCAGCCGCCGCAGTGTCTGAAACAGTCTTCACTCCCCGGGGGAAGTGGAGAGAAAGAGAAACATGTGAACAGCAATGAACAGACTACAGTTGAAGTAATATTAAATATTGTTGATAGATAAAGTAGGAAGAACCAGAGGATAGTGTTCAAGCTGCCATACTTCTCCAGCAGAATTGCTCCAAGGGCAGCATAGCTAAAACTGTAGGTTTTTATTTCTGTTCCTAACTGGCCTGACCATAAGCTATTTCAAAGAGGAACGTTTTGAGCCTGGTCTTAAATGTAGAGACTGTGTCGGCCTCTTTTACATGAACAGGGAGCTGGTTCCATAACACAGGAGCTTGGTAGCTAAATGCTCGACCTCCTACTGTGCTTTTAGAGACTCTGGGGACTAACAATAGTCCAGCATTTTGAGAACGAAGAGCTCTGTTTGGATGGTACGCTACTATTGCATCTTTGAGGTAGGATGGGGCCATATTGTTTAAAGCTTTATAAGTCAAGAGGAGGATTTTAAATTTGATTCTAAACTCAACAGGAAGCCAGTGAAGAGACTCCAACACTGGTGAAATATGATAAATGAGTCAATCACATCCGCATTTTTTAATCTGTTAACTCAAACTAACTCAAGATTTTGTAAAGGCACACCTGGCAAAACCACAAGGCGCGCTGGTGTTCCCGGCACACTGGTTGAAAATCAAGGGATTAGACGACACATTTCACTAAAACGGAGTGAACATGATTATATTTACGATTTTACTGATCAATTCATCCCCAGTTTGACCGTTTTCATAATGTTTATAATGTCACTTCCTGGTTGAACATGAGCAGCAAATATGACATAGTTAGAGGTAATTCCACAACTGTTACCATAGCAACCAGACTGTAAACAAGGGACAAAATCCATATAAATTACACGATAGTTATGATTTGACAAATAATAATACCTGAGAACAACTTTATTTTGTTGAATGACCGTTTAAACTGTCAAAAAAAGGTGTCAGTTGGGAGTAAAGTGTCTCTGCGATTTCAATGGTGTGTCGCTTTTTGATGACATCACAGTGGGATTCCATTTTAGAACTCTAGCACTTCTTCCAGTAATTTTTTTAAATGTATTTTTCAAAATGTCTTCACAAACTGCAACGTCACAAATGTTAAACTGTTTTCGACAATTGAAACAGGTGCCCTCCCACCAAACTAAGCCATAATTAGAAAATGTTGAGAACCTTCATATAGACTTTAAGGGTAAAGCTAGTATTCCTGACAAGCTCCGGGAAAGACAGGAAGTAAAACAAATTTTCCAAATATTCATTTCTAGTCAAGTTCAAATGTCTTGCTTTCAGGATATTAATCTTAATTTCAGACGTTTTGACTTGTTAAAATGAGTTCAGACTATTTATTTGATGGAACTAGATTATTTTACTTGTTTCAAACCATTTCTGACTAATTTCAAAACATTATTTCTTACGTCAATCTAAAATGTAAATCTATCAAAGCTTAAAATGGTTTGAATTTATCATTTTTATCTGGATTTGAGTAGTTTTGACTCGATGAGATTTAATTGCTGAGGTGATACAGAATATTTCACTGGTTTCAAGGTATTTCTGATGATCCTGTGATAATTTTGCTTAAAATAAGAAAATAAATGAATTAAAGTAAAATTATCTGAACTCACTGACAGATAATTTGGAAATAATGCATCGAAACAAGTCAGAAACGGTTTGAAACAAGTAAAATAATCTAGTTCCATCAAATAAATCGTCTCCACTGATCTTAACGAGTCAAAACGTCTGTAATTCAGCTTAATATCCTGAAACCAAGACATTTTAACTCAGAGTGAAAACAGTGAACTATTCTGCATCACATCAGCAATTAAATCTTTTCGAGTCAAAACTATTCCATCCAGATAAAAATGATAAATTCAAGTCATTTTAACTAGACTAGATATACATTTTTTGCTGTGAATACTTTTCCCGCTTTCCACTTCTTTCTGGCTTTTCTCGTCGCCTTGTAAGGACCGAGTGTTAAAATAGGTTTGAGTCTAAACTAAACGTCGAACAAAAGTGTGAATATAATAAAGCGGGTCACTCCTCAGCACCGCTCAGTATCTTGTTTTGATCGCCAGAACGACGATAAAATATGAAAAATACTTTGAATGCTTCACCGAGGACATTCTTTATCGCTTTGTTTGACAGTCGCTTGACCCTTCGCGCGAAACACCTCCCGAAAACATGGAAACATCTGATTCCTGCGCTGCTCTTTCTCTCTCGTCTGTCCAACCATCACATTTTCACATCGCTCGAATAGTTTCCGAGGAGAACGTGGACGACGCTTTCAACAGCACCTGCTTTTGTGTCTGCTGCTCGGTTTCCATAAACAGCAGAAGTTAAGGCGCGGCTCGACGTCCCACTCGAGAGCGCTAACGGTGAGAAAGACGGCCTGGACGCGGCGCACACATGCATTCCCTCATGAAGCCGACTATGAGGATGTCAAAATAAAGACGGAGGATTGCACAAAGGAGGGCGGTCAGGGAAATTTAGTACAAACATGTGCGGGAGCTGAGAGTTCACCGCCGCAGAGTTCACCGCCGCTCAAAATGTTGGACAGAATTGTACTCACATTAAAGGCACTGCACCTGATTTTTACCGTCTTAAAGGACACATATTCTGCTGCAGTGACTTTTTTGAGCTTTAAAGGTCCCATAACATGCAAAATCGACTTTTCAGAGGTTTTAACCTTCCTACAGTGCTATTTGGGCCTTGTATGTTGTACCCAAAGTGGTTTTTTGATTGATTCCCTCATGCTTTCGCTAGAGAACAGTCTTTTCCGCCCCCCTCACTAAGATGACGCGGCTTCACCAGGATGACGCAGTGTTTAAGCCACGCCTCCAGGAAGCGTGCAGCCGCAGAATAAAAACAGCTAATGCTAATGCTACACAGTAATTACACGATGGATACGACAGATCGAAGAGTTAGCTTGTTATTTACCAAACGGCAACGTCCGTCGTTGAGGTCCTGGAGCACGTCAAACTCCAGGTCAGATCCAGGACGTAGGACTCAGCACGACGCACCGTCAGGAGGAGAAAATGTTTATTCAGTGTTTGTGTATCGCTGTTTACCGGAACACACGGCGCATGCACTATCTCCACTCTAGGCTTCGTCATGGGTTGGGCGGGGGAGGCGCGCGGGTTGGACGGGGGAGGCAGACTGCTCTCTGTTCGGGGGGGTCAGATCTCAGAGTGAGCCGTTTGCTTTTGCAGGAGGGGGGCCAGTCCAAGAAATGGGTGTTTTTTGTAAACTGTTATGTTATGGATATTACACAACGCAAAAATGTATCAACAAAGCCCTTAGAATAGACTGTGTGAAGGGGAAAAGAGCAGAATATGGGACCTTTAAACCCTGTTCTGACAATGTTCCGTCGTCAAAAACACACCTGAAGTAGGATTCAGCTGCATTCACGCCGTTTATTAGAAAATCCCTCTCTCCGAGCGTCAAACACACATCCTGCTGAACTTTGGGATTTTCAGACGTATTTGCTATTCTGGCGTCCCACCGGCGGGATGCTTAGATTTCTATTAAATTTATTCCTTTTTATCCACATCTGATAAAAGGAAACTCTCAGCTGCTGGACGTGTTCAATATGAAAAGAAAGCTGTAACACACTTATTTTCAATCAAATCAAACATTCTGGGATGAATTAGAGTCAGTTTTTACTCCAAAAGCACAATTTAATAGGACTTTTATATGGACTCCGCCTGGATTTTTTACTATATTACAAGTCCCTAAAACGATTTTTTTGTTAAATTAGCTTTATCTTTGAAGGAGGAATTGTAAAAACCCCAAAAAAGCCAAAAGTAGTGTCGATCAGGCAAAATCTAAAGACACCAGCTTCACTTCTTCATATATTCTCTCTTTGATTAAATTAAATGAAATATATTGAATTGAATACATTTAGACTTCGAGGTGACGGGTCTTTTTCTCCCATACTCTGGAATAATCTCCCACTGAACATCAGACAAGGCCGACCCGCTTCCTCTTTTTAAAACTCTTCTTAAAACACTTTTTTTTTCTCTTTAACTCAGTTTGAAGGGTTGATATTTTCAATCATTATTTTGTCTGTGTTCAGCACTTTGGTCGACTTTGGTACATTGTAAATAAAGTTGGATTGGATTGGAGATGAACGACTAAGGCTAACACAAACGAGAATGTGAGTGTAGCTTATCAGTGACTTGTACTGTATAATGTGTTATATTCAAACATGTGGCGTGTGTTGTAGAACCAAGTTCCAAGTGCCAGTAATTTTGTCCGGCTCACTTTTGGAGTTTTGTGTGCAATTATGTCCAATTAGCTTTTTTCAGAGTTTTTTTTTTTTAATTGTTCCGATACACACAAAGGAAATAAACATGTGTAAAGCAAAACATGTGGAATTGCAGTAAGAAAATTCAGGAGTGCCAACACTTTCAGCCACGACTGTGTAATTTCAACCACATAGACAAAAACTGAGTACAGTCAGTTTAAAGACACAGTACATTACTTTTTAGCCCAAAACGTAGACAAAAAAAATGGACTTTTTTTCATTTCGGACTAAAATTCTTGATGAGTGGGCATGCTTCTCCACAAACCTGACTCGTACTTGGTCTGGGGGCACTTCCTTCTGCTTGTTTCCATGGAAATGTACTGTAATATTCAACAGTATGACATGCAACCTACTGCACTGCAAAAAATGTCTTGATTTTAGGATATTAATCTTAATTTCTGCCATTTTGACTCGTTAAGATTAGTTCAGACGATTTATTTGATGGAACTAGATTATTTTACTTGTTTCAATGGGTTATTTCTTCTATTATTTCTATTTAATCCAAATTATCTCCCTGCACAGCAAAAAATGTAAATCTATCCAAGCTTAAAATTGCTTGAATTGATCATTTTTATCTGGATTTGAGTAGTTTTGACTCGATGAGATGTAGTTGATGATGTGACTCAGAATATTTCACTGGTTTCAACAGATCCTTGATAAATTTGCTTAAAATAAGATTATTATTTGTCAGTGGGGTAAGTAAAATGATCTTAACCCACTGACAAATTTGGATTGAAGTAAGAAATAATGTGTTGAAACAAGTCAGAAACGGTTTGAAACAAGTAAAATAATCTAGTTCCATCAAATAAAAATAGTTTTAACTAATCTTAACGAGTCAAAACGACTGAAATTCAGATTAATATCATGAAATCAAGACATTTTAACTCATCTAGACATTCATTTTTGCAGCGTATGCCCATGGAGAAAGTTTGATTTTATCCATCTGTTTCCATGGAATCATACATTTTATATATAAGTGACTTTCCACCTCCAGAATGTTACACACTGTGCCTTTAAACTTTTGGTTCCTGACTTTTTCTTCTGAATGAGCAAATGCAGTTTTCCACGTAAATAGCATCCTGTAAAAGCTGCACTTTGAGACCAAATCAGACCATTGTGCGTCGTCTGCATCCAGCAACAACATTTCTTTTGCCAATTTGGAAGACACAGCCGTAAGCAGCGCTCTGGCTGACTGAGTTTTGGAGATGCGCCTCAGTTTCACTTTGCTGTCTGAAACAATTGCTCTAAAGCAGAGCAAAATAATGCATGTTTGCACTTTTGCGGTTTGAAAATCAAGTAATGCAGCTTTAACATGTAATCGCCGGAAACGTCTGAGCCAAAACAACGTCTTCAAGGAGAAAAGAAAGTAGCGTGCCAGATAAAATACATATTGCTCCTTGGTTTTAATGGTTTAGTCTTGGTCTAATCCCTGTTTTGTCCACATTTTGTTAAGTCTCGTTCCAGTGTCGCGTATGCACAGGGCCGTCAACAGAAGTTTGGTGCCACACGGTAAGAACTGTCACGTGGGCCCCCTCTGATCAGGAAAGTAACGAAGTACAAAAGTAAAAGTTCTGTACCTTAGGGCAGTGGTTCCCAAAGTGGGGGTCGGGACCCGTCGGGGGGTCGCGAGGGGTGAGCTGGGGGTCGCGAGATGATTTCAAGATCTCATTTTAATTAATATGACCTTGTATTTGGTCTATTTTTTAATTAAAACCAGTATATTTTAGTGGAATAGGGTCCAATAAGACAATAAACTATTCAAATAACCAACATTAAACCTGATTTAACATTCTTTGACACTTAAAATTATTGCTACTGTCATTTTCATTTCGCTCTGGGGGTCCCGAGTCGGTTGCAAGGCTATTTTGGGGGTCCCAGTCAGAAAAGTTTTGGGAACTCCTGCCTTAGGGTTAGGTATCTGTACTTAAGTTGTTTTTGCAGTGCATATTTTGACCTTTTACTTCACTGCATTTGAGACCGACTATCTGTACTTTTTACTTAAAGTCTAAATGACAGGTTCTCATTATATTCAAATTCTAGCTTAGTTTGGTGGGAGGGCACCTGTGGAAAATATTTATCAAAGTTTTACATTTTTGAAGTTGCAGTTCCAGAAGAAATTTTGATAAATAAAACTTTAAAATTACAGGAAGTAGTGCTGAGTTCTAAAATGGAATCCCTCCACCTGTGATGTCATCAAAAATCAACGTTCAGTTGAAAATAAACAGCGAACACTCGACTGACACATTTTTCTAAGAGCTTAAACGCTCATTCAACAAAATAAAGGTGTTATCAGGTATTATTATTTGTAAAATCATAACCATTGTGTCATTTATGTGGGTTTTGGCCCTTGTTTTGAAAATGGTTGCTACGGTAACAGTTGTGGAATTACCTCCACCAACGTCATATTTGCTGCCCATGTTCAACCAGGAAGTGACATTATAAAAATTATGAAAATTGTCAAATTGGGGACAAATAGGCAAAATGTTTAGTGAAATCTTAAATACAATCACATTCACTACATTTAAGTCAAACACGTGGTCTAATGCAGGGGTTTCCAAACTTTTCTGCCCGGGACCCCCAAATTATCCACGCAATTGACTCGGGACCAAAGCGAAATGAAAATGACAGTAGCAATAATTTTAAGTGTCAAAGCCTGTTAATTCAGGTTTAATATTGGTTATTTGAATAGTTTATTGTCTTATTAGACCCTATTTCACTAAAAGATAGAAATACAATGTCATATTAATTAAAATGAGATCTTGAAATCATCTCGCGACCCCCAGCTTACCCCTCGCGACCCCCCGAGGGGTCCCGACCCCCACTTTGGGAACCACTGGTCTAATGTGTCATATAGACTTTAACTGGACTGAAAAGTAGAAAGTCGTTTTCATTTAGTTTGAGGGTTTATTCTGTGCACGTTGGTGACGTTCTGAGTTCAGTAAACAAAAACGCACACATACAATTAAAGAAATTAATTCAAATAGATCTTTGTTTACCACAATTTTGCACAATTCTTTACCAAAATTATGACATTTAGTACGCAAAACTTGTCATAATCTGCACGAAAAACCTTTTACTCTTTTCAAACAGATACTTCAACACGTTTACTTAAGTAAGTTTTTAATGTGATACTTTTACTTGAGTAATTTTTTGCACACATATCTGTACTTTTGAGCAACAGAACTGAGTACTTCTTCCACCACTGCCTCTACGACAAATGAATAAGAAGATGGTCCAATTCTGGGCCCCTAAGACCTTGGGGCCCAGGACAATTGACCCTTTGCCCCGGTCTACTCCCCTGCAATTACACTGCAGCAGAAAACATCACGTAAACAATAAGGAAACTCTTTTATGCTGAAGAAACTATAACCTGAAAGCCCTTTATTAAATGTCCATTGTTGTTAAAATAAGGAGTAGAATTAAAGGGCCTCTGACGGGTTGGACGACTCATTTGACAAAAATGCAGTTAATATAAATATGTTTCAAATTGTGTTAAAAAACGTCACAAATTTCAGTGCGGCTTAGCAATTTTTTAGGTTTTTTTGTCTTACTTCCTGGTTGTAAATGATGACATCACACTAGGAAATTACCTAGCAACCATCTGTACAGTGGGCCAAACCTCCTCAGATGTCACAGATTTGTTTATTTTACAAATAAAATACATATTAACATCTTTATTTTGTTGAACTAATGTATACATGTTCAAACAAAGTCATTTATATTGTGTAAATTTTGCATAACCTTTGTCTCCCCAGCGTGATGTCATCAATTTGTTTACTTCCTGTAATTTTGAGCAGATTTTTCAACTTTTCTCCACAAGTAGCTGCTTGATTGGCGTCAAACTATAATTTATATTTACAACAGGTATTAATACACTGAATAAAGTCAAAATTAGAAAATCGTGAAAACCTGTCATCCGCCCTTTAAATACAATAAAATACAAACAATAACATCCATTTCCACACCAGCGCAAAGAGAAAGTCGATAAAGTGATTACTGTGACGGGCCAACTCTCAGCTCTGGGCTGGTCCCGGTTTAGTGCTGACTGAGGATTTACTCCTTGTCAAAATCGTGTCTGAAAATTGCACAAAAGGTGGAGAGTTTTGGGAGATTTACTGCTACCACATGCAGGAGCTGAACGGCGCTCTTCAGAGATCCACTCGTCTCCATCCGAGCAGGGGTTGCACAAGCGCGGTGTGGATTTTCATCGTCGTTCGGGGACGTTTCCAAATGTGTGTCGTGTTTATTACAACGGCTTGAAGTTATGACGAGATAAGAACTGTGAGTCAAAACAAAAGGCCCTTGAACAGGAGTCAGCGGGTTCGTGTTGTGAGGGAAGCGCAATCAGTGCCGTTCTTGAAAATGACAATTATTTTAAAAACACGCTCGTGATATCCAATGGAAATATGTAAATAAATAGAAGTTGTGGTGCCGTCGAGTTCAGATTGGAGTCAATACATTGTTCTTGAAGTGTGTTAGAGATTTCACTTTGTATCTTTTGTTTATTAACTGTCTGTCCATGCTCCATGTAGAGCGTTGAGATCAGCAAACCTCATCTTAGACGTCCCGAGATCACGGTTAAAAACCCGAGGGGGCGGGGCTTTCTCTGTGGCAGGTCCCAGACTTTGGAACAGTCTTCCTTTGAGCATTAGAACAGCCCAATCTCTGAATATTTTAAAACTTTGTTGAAAACCCATTTGTTTGCACAGGCTTTTAACACAAACTGAGCAGAACATTTGTATTGCATTTTTATTTTAGCTCGTTTCTGCATGTTCTGTTTTTGTCTTATTGTATTTTATATTGTGTCTGTACAGCACTTTGGGCCATTGTGGTTGTTTTTAAATGTACTTTATGAATAAATTTGACTTGACTTGACTTATTAACCATCATGACACATCGAAATTGGGACTAAACTGGGCCTAAACCAGGACTAGGACAGGACTAACATCCACATCAGGGCAGGACAAAACAGTCCATACGACAGGTTAGACGTCATATTTCACTAAAAACGTAATGAACATTATTATATTTAAGGTTTTACTAAACATTTTTCCGTTTTTGTCCTCAGTTTGACAGCTTTCGTAAGGTTTGTTATGTCACTTCCTGGTTGGACATGGACAGCAAATATGACAGAGGTAATTCCACAAGTGTTTCCTAGCAAACATTTTGAAAACCTCGGCCAAAATCTATTCACCTTATTCTGGAAGTTGCCGTACGCGCCGCCGTCTTGTTTCCGTTGTAGTTTACACGGAGCAGACGAGCTCAACAGAAAATAAGTTCTACTCGACTAAAAAGACGTTTTCAGGCCTCAGGAAATCTGTGCGTTGTTGACTTGTTGTTGCTCGTGTTTATTAAAGGTCCCATATTCTTCTATTTTCCCCTTTACACAGTCTATTCTAAGGGCTTTGTTGATAAAATTTTGCGTTGTGTAATATACATAACATAACACCCATTTCTTGGACTGGCCCCCCTCCTTGCAAAAGCAAACGGCTCACTCTGAGATCTGACCCCCCCGAACAGAGAGCAGGCTGCCTCCCCCGCCCAACCCGCGCACCTCCCCCGCCCAACCCGTTACGAAGCCTAGAGTGGAGATGGTGCATGCGCCGTGTGCTCCGGTAAACAGCGATACACAAACACTGAATAAACATTTTATCGTCCTGACGGTGCGTCGTGCTGAGTCCTACGTCCTGGATCTGACCTGGAGTTTGACGTGCTCCAGGGCCTCAACGACGGACGTTGCCGTTTGGTAAATAACAAGCTAACTCTTCTATCTGTCGTATCCATCGTGTAATTACTGTGTAGCATTAGCATTAGCTGTTTTTATTCTTGCGGCTGCGCGCTTCCTGGAGGCGTGGCTTAAACACCGCGTCATCCTGGTGAAGCGTGTCATCTTAGTGAGGAGCCCCGTCTGCTGCTCAGCCGAGGGGGACGGAAAAGACAGTTCTCTAGTGAAAACATGAGGGAATCAATCAAAAAACCACTTTGGGCACAACATACGAGGCCCAAATAGCACTGGAGGAAGGTTAAAACCTCTGAAAAGTCAATTTTGCATGTTATGGGACCTTTAAACATTTTACACAAATCAATCTACTTTATGTAACATTTTAGTGTCAGACTTTTCCCTCGTTTGTCATTAGCTTTAATTGGAGTTCTCGTCAAACGAAAGTGCGTTTACAACAAAAGTGCGAATCTGTGGCAAAAAGCTGCAAAAGTGGGCGGGCCAGAATAAGGTGAATATGAATAAATGTGTCAGTTGAGTGTTAACTGTTCATTTTCAATGATACGTCGCTTTTTGATGACATCACAGAGGGATTCCATTTTAGAACTCCTCACTCCTGTAATTTTGAATTTTTATTTTTCAACATTTCTAAAACTATGATAAATGTTTACCACAGGTGCCCTCCCACTAAACCAAGGCAGAATTAGAGTATCATGAGAACCTGTCGTATGGACTTTAAACCAGAACAAGTGTAAAAGCATTCTTAGTTATCAGTTTTTCAGATCTGAAGTGAACTCTAAAACCCGTGCAAAGATATTAGACATTTTAAAGCATTTTTAGTGCCCGGAGCATCAAAATTAACATACTTTAACTCACAAGATGTCAAATGATGTTATTGTCGAATACATATCGAAATTATTAGAATAATTTGTATTTTTTTGCTTTTTCAACTCTTTACCTTCATCAACATATTAAACCCGTGGAATGTGCATC
This sequence comes from Rhinogobius similis, assembly GCA_019453435.1. Taxonomy (NCBI): domain Eukaryota; kingdom Metazoa; phylum Chordata; class Actinopteri; order Gobiiformes; family Gobiidae; genus Rhinogobius; species Rhinogobius similis. The sequence goes on from CM033633.1 coordinate 4,347,627, forward strand.
CGACTTCAGGAGAAGAAAAGACAAAATGGTTGGTTCCAAGTAGAGCTTCACTTTGCAACAAGAAAATAAAATTGAGTTGAACATTTTATTGAAAATAACAAATACACTGAATGAAATGAGTTGTTCTGTAGCTGATCAAAAGTTACCACATGCCTTTAAACCCAAATCTGTACAAAAATGTGGATTCAGTGTCATTTTCTGTCATGACGTTCTGAGGTCAAAGGCAAAAAAAGCTCTCTTTTTTAACGCAACTGTATGTTTTTCATGGTCGTTTTTTAGCAGAAAAAGAACTGGTAAGTGATTAAATACAAGATAAATTCCATATAATGCCATGCTGCGAAGTATTCGTTGCAAAGCAGTGACATCTCCACGGAAAGAAGAAAATACATAGTGCACCTTGCAAAAAAGAAATCCAACCATTTAGTCTTATCTTCTGTGGCTTTTGTCATTTATTCAACTGGTCTTAAACTTTTGATCAGGACTGTACATTCTTACAGTGAGAGTGCTCGCCTCTTCACAGATCTGACTGGTAACACGGTATGGCATTAAATAAGTTTAATGCCAAAAAAGAAATTAAATAAGTATGGCATTAAATAAGTTTAATGCCATACCGTGGAACATGTTTGTCCAAGAGAAGACCGCTGCAAATGACTAAGGTAAACTAAAGGAAGGAAGGAAGGAAAGAAGGAAGGAAGGAAGGAAGGAAGGAAGGAAGGAAGGAAGGAAGGAAGGAAGGAAGGAAACTAAATTCTAAGTCCAGATGACCACTTCCAACATAGTTATACTTAATATTTGTAAAACTATTTATGAGATATAAAAGAGTTCACAATTTTTTTCTTAACTTGCAAGAGCATAAAATAGGGCTTTACCTTTTAACATCTGAGCTTCTATTTTACAGTATAGGTTCACAATTAGTTTGAGCTTCCAAGAGAAATCATTTTTAAGGTTGGCAATCTTCAAGTCTAGTGATTTCTGTTAATAATGCTGTACTTGTTGTAAAAGCCCACATTTTACCTCGAAAATGTTTGATTTTTACCTCAAAGTCTGTATCTTCCTTGCACATTTTTCCACGACCAGCCGGAGTCACCTTTCCAGATAAACTCTCCAAACACCTGAGTGCACGGCCCACTTGTTTCCAACAGCCTGTAACGGCCCGACACAGACAGGAGAGATACAACGCCGACAAGCTAACGGGCTAAAAACAGAGGAGAGAAGCTAACGGGCTAAAAGACAGAGGAGAGAACACCGACAAGCTAACAGGCTAAAAGACAGAGCAGCAGTAACCAACAAGCTAATGGTCTAAAAGACAGAGGAGAGAACACCAACAAGCTAACAGGCTAAAAGACAGAGCAGCAGTAACCAACAAGCTAATGGTCTAAAAGACAGAGGAGAGAACACAAACAGGCTAAAAGATGCTTCCCCCCTCAACCCACTTATGACACAAACCATCAGTTGTCATTGGTGGCTATGCTAGCGAAGGTTTATTTTTTTAAAATATATTTTTCACAATTAAGGTCAGATTAGGTTTAGGAACAGATAATTTGGTTAAATTTAGGGCTTTGGGGCAGGCTAGCTAACTGGCTCGGCTAACTGACTCGGCAGAACTGGGTTGGAGAAAAAAAAAAGGATGCCTAAAAGACGGAGAGAAAACCAAATAAGCTAAAGGAAGCAAAGACAGAAGAGATACAAATCCAACAAGCTAACAGGGGAAAAGAAAGAAAAGCGAAAGTAACAAACACGCAAAGACAGATAAAATACTATTGGGCTAAAAGACAGAGGAGAGATAGAATACCAACAAGCTAATAGGCTAAAAGACAAAAGAGATACAACAACGTAAGGGATAAAATACAGAGGAAAGATAAGAGCATCAGTGAGCTAATGCACTAAAAGATAGAAGATAGATGGAAATCCAAACAAGATAACGGGATAAAAGACAGAAGAGATAAGAATCAGTGAGCTAACGTGCTAAAACCGACAGCAGAGATAGAAGCCAGGCGATAAAACCTGACAGGACATGCTCCTCCTCTGCTACACGGCACGTTCGGGTTTCATGGCAGACTGTGTCACTTTTCCAGTCATTGCTTTGCCTGGAATGTTCCACAGTAATATATTTATTCAAGTACCTACATTTTTAATGTTCAAAATGACACGTAACACCTGCATTCTTATTGTGAACGGGGTCAAACCACCGCAGATCTGACCTGTAACTTGGCCTTGTGGTGTCACCTGGTTGTCTCCATGGAGACAGATATGTTTAATACCATATTCTGGGACATTTCATGCAAAACAATTACATCTCTACCAGAAAAAGTTACATAAAACAACTTAAATTGTGGCTAAAGACTATATTCTGAATCTCTTTATGGCTGTGGCTCAGTGGTTAAGTTGTCAGTCCAGACATCTGAAAGTTCAATTCCAGCCCCGATTGGAATAATCTGGGAAAAGGCAGCAGGGAACAGGAAGCTGTTGAGTAAACGTGTGCAGTAATGCACAAGGCGAATGGCACTGCCCCAGGGCCAGGGCAGTGTGGGGAGTGAAATATGAATTCATGAGATAAAACAACTTTGACCATCTGGAAAATGCTCTATGCATTGTTTTATTATTGCTATTGGTTTATATGATAGCAATTTATTAATCAATTTAAATTAATTTTTGTAGGGCCCAAAAACAGCAGTACCTCCTCACTGGGCTTCTCAAAATTGTTGATTTTACCTATGAAAATGAGAAAATCAACAATGAATATATCATAATCATCAATAATAGAGAAGTACAACCAATTAAGCAACTAGAGAACTGTCCCAGTGCGCCCCCCGTCCTTGACACTCCTTGAGGGAAAACGGCACCTTAATATCTACACTTTAACTAGCTTTAATAAAGCATGAACAAATCTTGATTTATAATGTACAAATAGTTTATTAAGAATTATTCAGGCTTAGTGTTGAATTAAGGAGTTTACTGTTTGTTCATAAAACTGATGTCAAGACTGGTGAAGTTGTTGACGTCTAAGTTCAAATCTCTTGACAATGCTAGCTGGATCATGCTATTGTGTTCTGCAAGTGAAAGTTGCAGCTTTGGCAGAGGAAGGAAGAGGAAGGAGTTGGCCAGATCCCGATGGTAGAATGCTTGTCCTCGATCCGTCCTCAGGAGACTGCAAGCTTCAAAGGGTTCATCTTTCACAGCTCACTGGAGAAATCAGCATTTTAACCAGACGAACAAAAACCTGAATGACAGAATCACCACAGCGTCAGACGTTTCTTTCCGGAATTCTGTGTTTTCTGAGAATGGACACAAAGAAGTGGAGCGGAGCAGTGATGTCATCGCGCTGACGCCTCATCCATGAACGGGACAAAGAGGCTTCATCTGATCACGGAGTTTACAGTAAAACTTACCGTGTCACTCAACAAGGACGATGGGACGGAAGAAGCAGTTGATGATCGTAGTTTTGTCATCAATCATGAGACAGACGTCCTCTTTTTTCCCACATTGTCCTCATTTGTTGGGAAAGAATTTCTAAATTACCCCAATATGTCTGGAATTATAACGCTCTGGCAGTCAACAACTTTGTACGGTTCACTTTTCCAAATTTTTGTTAACAATCTTGGCCCGTCTGATCTAGGCATGGGCGAGACCGACAAAACATAAAAACATCAAGATTTTATTTGCATTTTAATAACTATATTTAGACAATATTTTAACGGAAATGTGATCAAATGTGTTGGTTGAGGTTCAAATGTCGCGCAAAACATCAATGGACCAGAAAATTAATTACAAAAGGACAGAAATATTACTTTATTCTCTTCTTTGGGAGATTATATTAGATGTTTCTGTCTCTTTTTGTGGTCATAAATTATGGTTTTAATTATAAACGATATACTCGATGTTTCGTAGAAAGGGTTTCAAAGGTCGTCAGCTACATTGTTGTAGAAAGAAGAAACTTGACTTTAAACTGATTTGAACAGACAAAGCCCTGTCCTCAGGCAAACAAACCCGCCTTTGTTTACCCTTGAAACAAAGGCAGGTTAGTTTCAGCTTCTGATGGAAATCAAAACGTTCTGATTTTTAAAACTGTGTCCAGATGACAACCTCTGAAATTCTTTCTACGATGGATCACTCTTGGACAAACGAGGGGTTACGCCATACACGCTTGATTTTCAACCAGTGTGCCGTGGAACACTACTGCGCCTTGAGGCAGTGGTTTCCAACCTTTTTCTCCCAGCGAACCGATGTTAAAAAAAAAAGGATATAAGTCCTTTTCCTATTTAGACCAGGGGTTCCCAAAATTTTTGGGCCGGGACCCCCAAAATAGCTGTGCAACCAACTCGGGACCCCCAAAGCGAAACGAAAATGATAATTTGTCAAAGCATGTTAAATCAGGTCTAATATTGGTTATTTGAATAATTTCTTGTTTTATTGGACCCTATTTCACAAAAAATAAATATTTAATAAAAAAACTAGAGCAAATACAATGTCATATTAATTAAAATTAGATCTTGAAATAATTTCGCGACCCCCAGCTCACTCCCCGAGGGATCCTGACCCCCACTTTGGGAACGACTGCCTTAGATGATGCCGCCTTATTGCAAAAATATAATTATTTGGTGTTTAATAAAGATGTTGCGGAACAGTAAGAATTCAAAATACTTTAAAGAAGCAATTAACGTCATGCCGTTAAAATTCACACAATCTAGTTTGAGCCTCTTTTCTAAAAAAAATCTTGGGGACCCCCTGAGAATCTTTAGTGGCCTTTTGAGGTGTTGCCAGATATGACTTTACATTTGTTATGTTATAAATTATGTTATGTATATTTAATTCATTACATCATTTACCATTTTGGGCAAAAAAGTTAGCAAAACATTTTTACACACAAATAACCAGATACAGTGGAATGGACCCCTTTTGTTCCTAAAATGTGTGATTTGATAATATTTTTGAAGGTGATGAGCCATGGAATATTGTCAATCAAAAAAGTGCGCCATGACTCAAAAAAGGTTGAAATGCTGCCATACACTGTACTTGATATTATGATTTTGCTCCCGTTTTGAACACAGGAATAGTCATCATAAAAGCCAACAGACCCCCAGGCGAACAGAAAACCACATTCACATTATTACATTTAAACAGCAACAGAAAAGCCCCATAAAAAGTAAAAACATTTGCTTTTCTTCCAGGTGTCCTCCTTTTTTGATAACTCCAGTCTGATTTAACACCGGACTCAACTATTCTACACCAGGTCTAAACAAGAACTCCAACCACTGCCAATTTTTTCCCTTTGATTTTCCTGAATTTCACCCACATGTAGTTTATCTTCTTTTGCCTCTTGGACTCGTTCAGTGTTTTTCAGCGTAACCAACAGCTCTGTGACCACACTGTGTACACTTGATGGTTTACTCTCCCTCTTCAGGAGACATATTGGGCATAAGTACATGATATATCGCAGGCAAGTGTTTTTTGTGGATATTAACTTGCTGTTTGAACACGTGTTTTGTTTGAGATCACTGTTTGTAGTCCTATGTTGTGGTGTTTGCATTAGCGATTCAAAAGTATTGCGGGCGTTTGAAAGTGGAGTGGTTTAGCTGGAAAGGGCCAAAGTACAGATTGCAAAATAAAATGATTGAAAAAGTTGATTCCTTCTTTGATCGTAGGTACTTCTAATGTTTAATCAAGTATGTCGCTATTACAGGACTTAAGATAATGTTTCATAATTTACCTGTTCAAGCACAATAAGGCCTTGCAAACTACCAATGATGTCATGGTTTGCAACATCTTAAGGCGAGACACTGCAGCTGAATAGGAAAAAATCCTAAATATAAAGATATTAACTGTAAACTTCTACTGTAGTTTAGTCACAGAAATGTAAGACAAAAATGTATTACAAGTTTTTCATCACTTAATGTTTCCATGAAGAAATAAGGCATTTTATGTGTAGAAAGAGCCAAAATTGCGCATGTTTTGGACATTTAAATCTGAAAAATGGACAGAACCAGATTTCAATTTCGTAGTTAATTTTGTACACACATTAGTTGCAAAAAACTTTACAAAGGGGATTTTGGATTTCTTATTTGGTTTTAAAGTAAATTAGATTTGACTGAAAATTGTCCTAAAAATTGAAATTTCACTTAACTTTTTTGACTTAAAACTTTAATAAATCAGTTTTAGAATTAGATATCAAAAAATCCTTCTGTACATTTCGTCAAAATCTTGTTGAGTCCAGATTGTACATTTTGGTGTAGGATCTACTTTAAGGCTGATCTTTATGTCTTGAGGGAGAAAAATGCATTTTAAGAAAACGGCCTTTGAATTTACAATGTCCCAGAGAAATCTATGGATGAAGTGGATTCAATGGAAGAATCAAACATCTTTAGGAGCAGATTGGACACGTTTGTTGTTTCCACATGAAAGTCGATGTGTTGAGAGAGAAAACTGACCAAAAAACAAAAAAATTGAAAAAAAAGAGTTTTGCCTGTAGTGTCTCGTCTTAAAGCTTAATTTGTTGATCTACAAACCGTGCTATTACGTGTTTTCCTAGCGTGAGTTAGCATTAGCAGTGGTTAGCATTCCTGCCTTAATGTCAGACAGAAGCTCTGGTGCTGCTTTCATGTGGTGTTGGATAAATCGTGAATACGAATGATCCGAGGTCTGACGTCTGTCACCGTTGGATCGGTGGAAGTCACTGACGGAGAGTTCACAAAAATCGTTTTGGACTGTGTTTTTCAACCCAAGAGTCATGTTACCCCTTTTCAGTTAAAATTCTGCGGCACACCACCCACAAAATCATGACCAAACTACACAATTGAGAAAAGAAAGTGCTTTATTTTTTCCTCTCCCCCATGTTCTTTTTATTTGGCAAAGATTGATGTTTTGCTTTCTCAATTGGTTCAAAAGTTGCTCATGACACTCCACCATCGTAAATTAAAGGTGAATTAACTTCTCCAAAATGTGATTATTCTATTCCCCCTAAAGCATCACGTGTACTTTGGAAAAAATACCTCCAGGCACACTGTTAAAATTAATTAGAACATCAATTGTAAGACATTTTGTATGAAGTGAACTGTACGTTTAGAGTTTCTTCCCAAAATAACGAGTTTCAAACAGATGCACAATGTGTTTTCAGCGTCCGACCAAAAGCACATGAACGAAAACCCCACGAAGAATAGTCTGTCACTGATAACGACTAATGAGGATCCAATAAAAGCAGCTCAGATGAACGGACACCTTCCTCGTTTTTGAAAACCCCCATCGAAACCTGAACAAGCCCGACGTGTGTGAAAGAAAAGCCAGTGCAAAGTAAGAATGCAGGCTTTTAATGGACAATAAAACCTCCTGTACCTAAATAAATGCGTGTTAGATCATTTAAACGCCATATACTGTGGAATATTATCTCCATGGAGTCAAGCAAGTGGCAGATCCTCCCCCAGAAAAGTTAAATTGTGCACTTTTAGGACATAATCTTGACCTATTTTGCTCAGTTTTCAAGAGACGATACTTAAAAAACCACATGTTCTCAGCATTCCGTACAAAAGACTGAAAATCTTTGGCGTAAACCTCAGCGCTACTGTCCAGATCTACAAATCCTAGCGCAACTTTTAAACCAAAAATCTTTCTTTGGTTGAAATATTTTTGGAGGATTTTAGAGGAACAATAAATTTAGTGCAGCGTACCAAAACAGGGCATGAAAATGTGTTCTTGCGAAGGCAGTTTCCCTTGTAATGTTCAAATCAGATGTTTCTTGAGGTCGTTTGAGGTTATGGCTTATTTTAGACAGTTGAACATGTTATAGTTTTAAAAGAAAGATTTTAAAAGACATTACACTGATTTATTTGTGGGGATTTTTGTTGAAAATCATAACAAACATAAAGGTGCAAACCCACTGACGATTATTTCCTGGTCTTCATTTTTATTTAGTTAGCGTTTATTTAAAGTCTATTGACCTTATTCTGCCCCGCCCACTTTTGCCATTTTTTGCACTTTTGTTGTAAACGCACTTCCGTTTCACGAGAACTCCGTTAAAGCTAATGACGAACGAGGGAAAAGTTGATTGTAAAGTAGATTGATTTGTGTAAAATGTTTAATGAACACGAGCAACAACAAGTCAACAACGCACTGATTTCCTGAAAACGGCTTTTTAGTCGAGTAGAACTTATTTTCTCTTGAGCTCGTCTGCTCCGTGTAAACTACAACGGAAACAAGATGGCGGCACGTACGGCAACTTCAGGAATAAGCTGAATTCGACAGGTTAGACGACACATTTCACTAAAACGTAGTGAACATGATTATATTTAAGATTTTACTAAACTGTTTGACCGTTTGACAGTTTTTATAATGTCTGTAATGTTACTTCCTGGTTGAACATAGCTAGAGGTAATTCCACAACTGTTACCATAGCAACCATTTTGAAAACAAGGGCCAAAATCCATATAAATTACACAATAGTTATGATTTGACAAATAGTAATACCCGATAACGCCTTTATTTTGTTGAATGATGGCTTAAACTGTCAGAAAAATGTTCCAGTTAAGTGTTAACTGTCTATTTTCAACTGTGCGTCGCTTTTTGATGACATCACAGAGGGATTCCATTTTAGAACTCAGCATTATTCTTCTTATTCCTGAAGTTGCCGTACGCGCCGCCGTCTTGTTTCCGTTGTAGTTCACACGGAGCAGACGAGCTCAACAGAAAATAAGTTCTACATGGACTAAAAAGACGTTTTCAGGAAATCGTTGCGTTGTTGACTTGTTGTTGCTCGTGTTCATTAAACATTTTACACAAATCAATCTACTTTATGTAACATTTTAGCGGCCAGACTTTTCCCTCGTTCATCATTAGCTTTAACGGAGTTCTCGTCAAACGGAAGTGCGTTTACAACAAAAGTGTGTATCTGTGGCAAAAAGAGGCAAAAGTGGGCGGGGCAGAATAAGGTCAATACTTCCTGTCATTTTTACTTTTATTTTACAATTTCTTTTCACAAACTACCACTTCACAGATGTAAAACTATGATAAATATTTACCACAGGTGCCCTCCCACCAAACAAAGTCAGAATTAGATAAACGTGAGAACCTTCATATGGACTTTAAAGGTGCACTGTTTAACTTTTGCTAATTCTTTGTTTGCATGTTCCTTTGTACGGCATTAAACGTACACGTGCTGCTGCCGGTACCTGAAGGTTATGATCTTTTAAAAGTTAGTTTGAAACTGTTCAGTGCATCCAAAGTTATTTCTTACTTACTGTTCACTGTGATGATTATAAAAGCGCTTTACACAACTCAGAGCCCAGAGGGACTTTAAAGCTGCTAACAACAACTAGCTTCACTTCGCTGAGAATAAAACACTCAGTTTAATAATTAGATGCTGACAGAACAGAGCCGTGTCATTTTCACCTGAACAGATGCTTTTACAATAAATATAGTGGAAACACATTTAACTAAAATGCAGTTAAGGTCAAATTCTACTAAAATCTTTCCAGATTTTACCCCAGTTGAGTTATTTTATTAGGTTTTTAATTTCACTTCTTGGTTGTAAATGATGACATCACACTTACCAAGATAACATCCTGTACAGTGCGCCAAAATGTGACAGAGTTTTTACTTTGACAACAAAAAATACATGGGTTTCTGACATCTTTCAATACATTATTTCTTACTTCAATCCAAATTATGCGTTAGTGAGTTAAGATCATTTGACTTACCCCACTGACAAATTCCTACTTTTAAGCAATGATCAGTAATCAGAAATACCTTAAAACCAGTAAAATATTCTGAATCACATCAGCAATTAAATCTCATTGAATCAAAACGACTCAAATTCAGATAAAAATGATAAATTCAAGCCATTTTAAGCTTGGATAGATTTACATTTTAGATATTTTGGATTGAAGTAAGAAATAATGACAAAACAAGTCAGAAACAGTTTGAAACAAGTAAAATAATCTAGTTCCATCAAATGAATCACCTCCGCTGATCTTAACGAGTCAAAACGTCTGAAATTCACATTAATATCCTGAAATCAAGACATTTTAACTCATCTAGAAATTCATTTTCGCAGAGTGCAGTAAGAGCCCCAGTTATATGTTGAACAGTTGTAAACAGGAGACCAAATGTTTATGCTCAAAAACAGATTGATTCAGTGGCTCTGTGGAATGACATCACTCGACCTCAGAACATATTTGGAGGTTTGGGGTTTGGCCGTGCGCTGCAGAGAGCATGAGCGGGGCACAGCGCGCGGTTTTACATCAGCTATTCTGGGGATTGGTGCATTTAATACTAATCGAACAAGAAAGGTGTCAAAATAAGAGGCAAGAAGATCCCATGTTAGACTGAAAAATGAGTGGAAATTCTGTTAAAATAGTTTGTGTAAGGCGAGACACTGCAGGGGAACAGGAATAATAATCTTAAATTTAAAGTAGTTTACTCACATAAATGTAAGAAAAAAATGTATTACAAGTTTTTCATGTCATGTTTTTGTGTAGAAATAAGCTATTTTATGTGTGAAAACTGCCAAAAATACACACATTTGGGACGTTTAAATCTGAAAAATGGACAGAACCAGGTTTAAATGTCTTGCTTCATAATGTAATATATTAGTTACAGAAAAAAAGAGAGGGTATTTTGGATTTCATGTTTCGTTTTTGGACTGAAAATTGTCCTAAAAATTCAAATTTCGCCTCATTTTTTTGACTTAAAACTCCAATAAATCCATTTTACCATAATATATCAACAAATCCTTCTGTATGTTTTGTCAAAATCTTGTTGAGTCCAAGATTGTACAGTGTTGTGTGTGGGATCTACTTTAAATGGTGATTCTTTATGTCCCGAGGGAGAAAAATGCATTTTTAGAAAACGGCCTTGAAATTACAATGTCCCAGAGAAATCTCTGGATTAAGTAGAAGAATAAAACATTTTAAAGAGCGGATAGGACAAGTTTCCACATGAAAACTGATATGTTGAGAGGGCAAACTGACCAAAAAACAAAAAATGAAACAAAAAGAGGTTTTGCCTGTAGTGTCTCGCCTTAATGCAGCTCAAATGTAAATCCCAGACTCAGCCGTGGCTCCTTTTGGTCTTGTTTTCTTAAAGTGACAGGTGGATTTAACCAATCACAGTGAAGCGTGGACTCTCAGAGGAATTAGACGAGTTTCTTTACCTCTTGTACACTGCAAAAATGAATTTCTAGATGAGTTAAAATGTCTTGATTTCTGGATATTAATCTGAATTTCAGACGTTTTGACTCGTTAAGATTAGTTCAGACGAGATAGATTATTTTATTTGTTTCAAACTGTTTCTAATTTGTTTCAATACATTATTTCTTCTTAATCCAAAAGATCTAAAATGTAAATCTATCCAAGCTTAAAATGCCCTTCACTCTCTCACATCTGGAACTAAAATGTCCGTCTGACACACTCCACATGATCCTGGTGTTTTTTTCTCGTTGGTTGTTCATAAATCAAGTTCTTATCAATAATAACTGACCAATCAGGTGCTTCCTTTTTTCGCTCGTGTTAGCAACAGGTTTGATTGACAGCTAGTGGCGCACATTGCAGCCGTCTCCTCCCACCGAGGGGCGGAAACCATTAACAACCTCGCTCCTGATCGGTCCCTGTGGTTGCCACGATACGCACTCAGATTTCCAAATATGGAGTCTGGCTCCGCTTTAGCCGCTATAACTGCTAGCCACGATTAGCTTCATTTGGCTGGAGCCAAATGCTGTGACATCACATTCCCACAGTCCATTGATTTGTACGGTCTATGGTCTCCACTGATCTTAACGAGTCGAAACGTCTGAAATTCAGATGAATATCCTAAACTTAAGATATTTTGTTTGCAATATGACGTTGTAATGCTGTGTGTGGACCAGGGCTGTGATCCTTTAGTCGTTTGGTCGATTAATCGGTCAATGGTGTCTTAGTCGACCAACATTTTCATTAGTCAGCTAATTATTTTATCTAGATTAAAATAAAAAAAATCTTAAATGAGATAATAAATGAATGTTTGAAATAAGCATTAATATCACATTTAATTAACACATTTATTGTTACGTGACACTGCAGCAGTTTGTAGAGCACTTCAGTGTGTTCTCAGGTGAACCAGAGTGCACAAGAATCAGGATAAAACTGTGATCTGGCTCCATATCCGGTCTTCCCTATCTCTGCAAAAAAAAAATTCTAGATGAGTTAAAAAGTCTTGGTTTCAGGATATTAATCTTAATTTCAGACGTTTTAACTTGGTAAGATTAGTTAAAACTATTTATAAGTATCAGGCTTTTTTTTAATGCATTACTTCTTACTTCAAGCCAAATTATCTGCCAGTGGGTTAACATAATTTTACTTACCTCATTTGCATTTTTTTTGTTTTGGCCTAAATCAACACATAATCAGTCAGAAATACGTTGAAACCAGTCAAGTATTCTGCATCATATCAGCAATGAAGTCTCATCAAGTCAAAACTACTCAAATCCAGATCAAAATGATAATTTCAAGTCTTTTTAAACTAGGATAGATTTTAATTTTTTTGCTGTGTAGTTCCAGATTGCAATTAAAATATTTGAATTTTTTGGACACTTCAACTGACCACAAGAGAGGATCTCCTTATCAGTCCATTTATTCTAGTGTACATGGGTGGAGCAATTATAGTAATAAAGAAAAAGCTCCGATGAAACAAAAACAAAACACAACTGTAGTGTAGATAGTTATAGTTAGATCATTTTTTCGGATGCGAGTAACAGAGAATAAAAAATTACAGCATTAAATGAACGAACCATCCAAAACAGTACAGATACGAGTCTGTCACTGTCACACCTTCTCATTATTCCTGTACCGGGTTTACGCGTGTTTAAATCATAGAACTATAATTAAAACTGGAAGATGAATCCAAAATGGTGCCCCGTTCCTCCCTGTGGAGCTCATTGGTGCATGACCCCAAAAAAGTTTCTTACTTCCGCATTTACTTCCTGATACGGAGGCGGCCATCTTTGCTTTAGGGCACCACGTGACCACAATCCCCCATGATGCTTTGAGCGACGTGAACGACCAGCAGCTGCAAGTTTTTGTGTTAGCGTTAGCTTGTGTGATTGTAATTGTGTTCTTCATGTTAGACACACGTGAAAGCGTCTGAAATGAAATAAAATACAACTTACAGGTGTCTCTAGTCGAGTCTTTTCCACGAGCTTCTGTTTGTATCGTCCGACGCTCGTTCACGTGACTCGCACATGTTTGTGTGACGTCACTTCATATAAAAACGGTAATTTCTGTGATTTTAGAAACGGTAGAAAAGAACATTTCCTTCTATTTTATTTAAATACTGATAATAATTCAGTCCTGTCTGCAATTATAATGTGAAATTTTAGAAAAAGGCTGGTTCCAAGAGGCTGCAGTACCTCGCACGGCCACTAATCAATCTGGGACACAGACAGAGGGGGCGTGGCTTATCCAGTTCATTTAATACAGCCATGGTTTAAATACTAATGGCCGACAGTCCCATGACAATTAACTTCCGCGTCACGGAGAGAAAAGATATGAATAATAAAATAAAACAGTGAATAATTAACATTAGCTTGAATAAATATTGATATATACAGTCAAAGTGAAGAGTGCTTTACAATAAATAGTGTTCAAAATAATGTGCAGGCAACATATTATTCATTCCCTTCACACTCTATGGCAGGGGTGTCCAAACTTTTTCCATCGAGGGCCGTGTATTGAAATATAGACCAAGCGGAGGGCCACAAATCAATCGTGAAAAGTTTTAAAAAGCTGCATTTATTTGATGTTTAAGTACCACCACATTTATATCCAGTCTGTGTCTTAATATCAGGTCTGTGTTGCACCAAAATGTTAGTTATTTAGGTTAGAATGAAATGTGCTGTGAAAAGTACTTCTCAGGACATTATGGGCCAATTCACCAAGAAGCCTAAAGGCCAAGAAAAATTGGTCTGAGGGCCGCATTTGGTCCCCGGGCCTTAGTTTGGACATGCCTGCTCTATGGTCTTGAGCAGCTTTTATAGTAACATCTGCCCTGGGGTGGCCTGAGGGGAGCGTGGGGGACCCCTCCAGCAGAGCCACTGCACCAGTGCAGCTCTGGTTTCCTGTTCTACAATGATGTACTTTTTAGATAATGCCTTGTGACACTGACAGCTTCCTAAAACATTTCTCATAGTCGAAATATTTCCAGCCGTAGTATCTTCATATTTCCCTGCTGCATCTGTTGCCGTGGGATACAAACCCTGTATTTACAAACATTTTTATCATCTGCCGCGGTGACATCATTGGTGGGACCGGTCGGGTGTGATGGCGGCCGCGGCACATTCCTGGTGGAGTTCCCCTAAACACGTGTGTGTGTTTCAGCGAACGGACCAAAACCCCACGTGCAGAAATAAAAAACCTTTGCCGAAGATTATTTGACGTTTTAAGATATGTTCTGGGGTTTTTGGAAGCAGTTAATGAGATAAATGGTGAACATAAAGATGGTGAAATGTACCAAGATGGAACTGAACTTTGGCTGATCTGGTATGTGGTGTTTATGATTTCTCCAATATGGCTTTTATAGGGCAGAGGTTAAAAGTTTGACATTTTGAGTTTTTTTCATGTCCACGTTATGGTTCAGAGTTGGAGAAACAGTTGAGTTGCTATGGTTCTTCACCGCTGCAAAATCTGACTTCCCATGTTTATCAAAACTCATCATGAATGTCAGATGTCAAAGCCATGGACAATCAGCAGGAAGAGGACCTTTGAACTTTGACTTGGTTTATACTACAATTCAATGTCCCATTGACATAAAGTTTCAAGCTCTGTCTATGCTTTGTCTTTACGATGCTCTTTCTAAAGTCGAGGGGCGTTGAACCTTTCGTGCTGCAGGTGGACTTTAGCCCAGGAGGAGCTCCACATCACAGCAGGTGATTGGATCAGAGAGAGCGCAGACTCAGAACAAAACATGACACACAAAGCACAAAGAAACAGAAAAGAATAATTTATCACCAAACGCTGACTTGATCTTGTAAAAAAAACAACCCACTGTATTTCCACTCATGCTAGCTTATATGTTGAGCCCTTAGCGAAACAAAGCTAGCAAAGCACCTTAGCATCAGATGTTTCCTGTTAATCGACGCACGGCACTTGTTTTGTCAAGACCCAAAATATGATATCTTTAGTGCATAATGCATTTAACATTGTCCAATTATTAACATTATCTTTACATAAATAGAAATTAAAACGTGGCGGAGAATTTGCAGAGAAGTGAAATAAAGGCAGAAAAACCTGAAGACAAACCGGAAGTAACACAAACTGGGAATCACTAAATGTGTTTTTGTGAATCCCTGAAATCGGCCTCCTGATTTAAAAGTATAATTCAAGTACAATTTTGAAATCGAGTTATGTTTGGGTGACATCAGTTGTATATGCAGCAGCCCTGATCATGGAAACACATGCAGGCCTTAAACTAACCCAAGAGCTCCAACACGAACCGGTCCAGGGACCAGCGCCAGTCCAAACGTGCCTAAAGGCTCCAAATCTGGATTGTCCGTTTCTTTCTGAATACAAATCTGAAAAAGAAAAGCCAGTAATTAAAATTATATTTGATACATATATTGGGAATATGCAAAACAATTCATCAGAAGAGAAGGTTCTTTCAGTCCATATTTAACTGCGCGTGTCTGTCTGAGTGTAAGAACTTGACTGATTCCTTCAATAGTTTGTATTTCTTGAGTAAACATTTCTCTCCTCGCTCCAGAAAATACCCAGCTCACTGTTTAGATCCTTTTTCCAATATTAAGTTTTAAATTAAGCCTTGACATGCAACAGGGAGAAAGGCAGTTGTGTTTCATTATTGATTTGTGATTCCAATTAGATGAAAACTCACTGGTACAGGCTGCGTGTTATGTTGTTGGAGCAAACTATTTCAAGATCTGGAATGTGGTTTTGGGGCCAGTGTTTCTGTGAGGAAATCAGGCAGCTGCTAAATTACAGTAGCGTGCTGTAACCGCGACCCGAGGAGCTGTGCCGTTAATCAGCGGTTGACCAGAACGCACCACCAAACAGTTTCATCTATAATTTACCCGAGGACCAGCGCTCCAGGCCTCGGCTCGCTCTGAACGGCTGCGGCTGTGGCAGATGTTGTGACATAATGTAATCCCCAGAGACACCTCCGTTGCATCAGAGCAGAGGTGAAGGAAGAGCCAGCAATCTGGGAGTCAACCAGGAGAAACTTAAGAGGTTAAATGTGATCAAACTTGGCAGGCAGACGTCGAGAGCTAAGCCCGGTTCGCAACTTAAGTCCCTCGATGATGACATTATTTCTGATTTTAAGGCGAGACACTACAGGCAAAACTCATTCCTTTGTTTTTGATTTGCTCTCTCAATGTAAAGACTCTCACCTGGAAACGATATTCCCCAATTTGCATTTAAAGATGTTTTATTCTTTCATTGAATCCACTTCATCCATAGATTTCTCTGGGACATTGTAACATCAAAAGCCATTTTCTCAAAATGCATTTTTCTCCCAAAGAAACAGTAAGATCCGCCCCTTAAAGTAGCTCACACCAAACGATGCACTCTTGGACTTAACAAGATTTAGATATATCCTACAGACAGATTTGTTGATCTATTTTTGTAGACTATTCACCTTATTCTGCCCCGCCCACTTTTGCCGTTTTTTGCCACAGATACGCACTTTTGTTGTAAACGCACTTCCGTTTGACGAGAACTCCGTTAAAGCTAATGACGAACGAGGGAAAAGTCTCGCCGCTAAAATGTTACATAAAGTAGATTGATTTGTGTAAAATGTTTAATGAACACGAGCAACAACAAGTCACAACGCAATGATTTCCTGGTCAGTCTGAAAACGTCTTTTTAGTCCAAGTAGAACTTATTTTCTGTTGAGCTCGTCTGCTTCCTGTGAACTACAACGGAAACAAGACGGCAACTTCCGGAATAAGGTGAATAGTTGCAGTATTTTGCGGCCAATGCCTGAACCCGTCAGCTCTCGGAAGCTAAGCAGTTTAGGGCCTGGTTAGTGCTCGGATGGGAGACCACTGGAACACCAAGTGCCACAGGGGCCGCTGGAGGAGGAAATGTCATTGTGTCCTTGAGCATGACAGTTCACCCTCACGGCCAAGTATGAGAGTGGTGTGTGAATGGTTGTTGGTGGTCGGAGGAGCCGACGGCAAAAATTGACCGCCTCGCCTCTGTCAGTCTGTCCCATCGAGTGTGGAGTGAATGAATAATGCAACGTGAAGCGCCCTAGAGTGTCCTGAAAAGAGCTGTGCAAGTACAATGTATTATTATTATTGTTAGGACCCAGTTTCACGAGTGTCTTCTTTGAGGTTTGAACCTGAAACCTGCTGATCCACAGGCAGAGTGTCTACCACCACACCAGGCAGGACTAGGATTGGCTGATATATGATTTGAAACCTGATTTTTAACTCCAAAAAAACTGAAAAGAACAAAATGAAGCAGTATTTAAAACATGTTCCATTCATTTTTCAGATTTATTGTGTCCAAAGATGTGCCAATTTTTACTATTTTTTACACACACAATGCCTGTATATAACAAGACACTTAAGCCACTTTATTTGCCATTTTTACTATTTATTCCCAGTCAGCCACCTACTGTAAATAAGAGTGTGCACTTTATACTGTATTTTTATTACCATGTTTATTTATCCTATTTTTATTGCATGCGCCTATTTCACTCTTTCCTGTCCTAAACTGTGTGTTGCAACAGTGGAATTTCCCCATTGTGGGACAAATAAAGGATCTCTTATCTTATCTTATCTTATCTTATCTTATCTTATCTTATCTTGTCTATATGTGAACATTACATGCTGATACATGAGTCTTACATTTAGATAAATAAACTGCACAAGTTTCAAATTTGTATCTGTAAATTAAGACTTTTTCTTACTCACCTAAAGTGTCTTGCTTTAATTTACTTTCAAGATGAATCAATAAGGTTTTACTGCCAGTAAGTGAATCTGGCATGACCAATTTAGTTTTTGTCCCAGGATTCTTTCGGTGCACAATCTCTGCAAAGTGCTCTTTCTTTGTGTTGTCAAAGTTGAACGGCTTCTGTGTCCATTACAGTTAAACGCTGCTCTTTGGGGTCAACTGTCCCACTTGAGTTTCGCTTTGGTCTCCACTACCTGGAAACGGGCTTCTCAGAAAACTCCTGGGACACATTTCCTCCTGTAGCTGCGCTTTGTGATCAGGCCTGGTTCTAATCATGTCCTCTGGATCCGAGCGGGACACACTGCAAAAGCAATATTTCGTCTCTTCTGTCTAATTTCAAGAAAAGAAATATCTGTCTTTTCTGCACTCGACTAGTTTGGTTTTATTGCTGATGTAGACGTGGTTTGGTCCTGTTCTAGTTCCTGTCTGCAGGGCTTGATTCATAAAGGATTGAGAAAGGCTTTTCGGATCAAGTGCGTACTCTTACAAACCTGGTTATAACCCTCCGTGCGTCCTCTACAACATAATCTGGTAAACTTTACAATAACTACACTTATTCCTGTCTTAATAAAGCATGAACAAAGACTTAATTCAAAATGAACAAATAGTTTATCAAGAATGATTCGGGCTTAGTTACACCTTAACTAACTCTAAATCCTGACCTTAAAGTGCCTCTGACAGGTTGAAGTACTCATTTTACTAAAACACAGTCAAGATAATTATATTCAAGATTCTGCAAAAAAGATCTATCCCAGTTTGGCAGCTTTTTAGGTTCAAATTTTTACTTCCTGGTTGTTAATCATGACATCACACTAGAGAATTCTGTAACTGTTGCCTAGAAACCATGTTGTACACTGGGTGAAAACTCCTCAAATGTCAGATATTATTATTTGACAAATAAAAACACCTTTATTTTGATGAATTAATGTTTAAAGGATCAGAAAAATGTGTTTGTTGGTTGTAAATTGTCCCTAGTGAGTCTCCCTAGTGTGATGTCATCATGTTTTGGAACTCTGCTCTACTTCCTGTTAAGTTCAACATATTTTTCAACTTTTCTTCACAAACTGACTCTTGATTGGTGTAAGACTATCATTTATATTCACAACAGGTTTTGTCCCACCAACTAAAGTCAAAACTAGAAAATCATAAAAACCTGTCATACGCACTTAATTAAATAGTTCCTAAGCCTGAATCATGCTGAATAAACTACATGTTCATTATTAATTAAGTCTTTGTTCATGCTTTGTTCAGGCTAATTAAGGTGTATTTATTATAAAGTGGTACGAGATCAGATCGCACCAGCAGCTGGGACCTGCACACATGAACCCACATCACGTCACACCTTTCTCTTCGCTCTAATTTACTTTAAAAGAGCCACAGGGAGGTGCATGGGCCTGTGCATGAATGTGCGTGTGGAATAAACTGCCCGTCTCTGTCTTTTGTCCAATTTAAATGCGCAGAGCTGAAAGTAGGCTCTGTTATTTTAGGGGAGAAAAGCTTGATCAAACACTTTTGTTGCTGGAGCAATCTTGTTAACAACTCTCTTCACTTTTGGACCTCCCCACGGTGTCATTTAAACTCACGTCCTACTGCGCAGGCCATGGTCCAGGCCACGGTCTAGGCCACGGTCCAGGTTACGGTCCAGGTCACAGTCCAGGTCACGGTCCAGGCCACGGTCCAGGTTACGGTCCAGGTCACAGTCCAGGTCACGGTCCAGGCCACGGTCCAGGTTGCGTACCAGGTCACGGTCCAGGTTACAGTACAGGTCATGTTCCAGGTCATGGTCCAGGCCTCATTTCAGGTCACAGTCCAGGCCTCAGTTCAGGTCACGGTCCAGGCCTCAGTCCAGGTCACGGTCTAGGCCACGGTCTAGGTTACGGTCCAGGTCTGGGTCCAGGTTACAGTCCAGGTCATGGTCCAGGTCACGGTCTAGGTTACGGTCCAGGCCACGGTCCAGGTCTGGGTCTAGGTTACAGTCCAGGTCATGGTCCAGGTCACGGTCTAGGCCACGGTCCAGGCCACGGTCCAGGTTGCAGTCCAGGTCACGGTCCAGGTTACAGTCCAGGTCACAGTCCAGGCCTAGTTCAGGTCACGGTCCAGGCCTCAGTTCAGGTCACGGTCCAGGCCTCAGTTCAGATCACGGTCCAGGTCATGGTCCAGATCACGGTCCAGGTCACGGTCCAGGTCACGGTCTAGGCCACGGTCCAGGTTATGGTCCAGGTTACAGTGCAGGTCATGGTCCAGGTCACGGTCCAGGTTACAGTGCAGGTCATGGTCCAGGTCACGGTCCAGGTCACGGTCCAGGTCACGACCCAGGTCTGGGTCCAGGTCACGGTCCAAGCCTCAGTTCAGGTCACGGTCCAGGCCTCAGTTCAGGTCACGGTCCAGGCCATGGTCCAGGTTACGGTTCAGGCTGGTGCAGAGATAAGCAAAATCCTAAAAAGCAAAGTTTTATAAATCCTACATACTCTACCTCACGTCATTTTTTTTTTTTTTTTTTTGATGGACCCAGCACCAAAAAAACACTGTAATTCTTTGTGTAGTGTGTTCACCACCTGCTGGAGACAAGCAAGTTACGAGTCAGATCTGTGGAGAAGCATCACAATGACAGAAGTTTCTCGAGGCTTTCACTCCTGCAGCTCTTCAGGTTTTGCAGTGCACGAAGCTCCTCTAAACGAGTGTCACGCGGCTGACAGATTACATCGAGTTTGTTTCCTAATGATTGTGGCTCTTTGACAGTGAAGCGGCCGTAAAAACGTCAAGGCTCGTATCGCGTCATGAATCACAGCCATGACAGAGCTCCAGGAGTCAGAGGAACAGCGAGCACAGCCAAACTGAAGAGGCCGAGAAAGACACAGCGAGTGCTCGGGCAGTCGCAGTTTAACTCAAAAAGAATGTGAAGCACTGGGAGAGCTGGAGCTATCACAGTTTAAGGTGAGACGCTGCAGGTGAATAGGAAAAAATCTTAAATTTAAAGATATTAATTTGAAACTTCTCCTGTAGTTTACTCACATAAATGTAAGAAAAAAATATATTACAAGTTTTTCATCATGTCATGTTTCCATGTAGAAATAAGGCATTTTATGTGAAAAAACTGCCAAAAATACACATATTTGGGACATTTAAATCTGAAAAATGGACAGAACCAGGTTTAAATTTCTTGGTTCGTTTTGTAACATATTAGTTATAAAAATGTACAGAGGGGATTTTGATTTTCTTAGTACATAGTTTTTAAGTAAACAAGATTAGACTAAAAATTGTCCTAAAAATTCAAAATTCGCCTAATTTTTTGACTTATAACTTCAATAAATCAATTTTAGAATTAGATATCAAAAAATCCTTCAGTACGTTTCGCCAAAATCTTATTGAGTCCAAGATTGTAAAGTTTGATGTGTGTGGGATCTACTTTAAGTGATGATCCTTATGTCTCGAGGGAGAAAAATGCATTTTAAGAAAATGGCCTTTGAAGTTACAATGTCCCATAGATTTCTATGGATGAAGTGGATTAAATTATACAATAAAATATTTTTAGGAGCAGATTGGACAAGTTTGTTGTTTCCACATGAAAGCCTATGTGTTGAGAGAGAAAACTGACCAAAAAACAAAAAAATGAGTTGTCTCGCCTTAAAGTTGAATGCAATGATAAGGTAAACGCTCAAACAAAGATCTAAATGCAACATGAGGACACGACAGCAGATCCAGTGTCAGGAAAACTCTTCACCTTCAGACGTCCCCGGTTGGAAGCTTGTGCATTTGAGATTTGAGGCAGACACTTTCGCGTCTGAAAAATAAGCTCGTCAGCAGACGCACATCCAGGGCATCCGGGTTACATGCGCAGTCGAATCGAGGAGTTGTGTTTCCTGAGTGGTCGTTCTTTTGGTGCGATTGCAGACCAGGTTGAGACAGTGGCTTTGGTGTATTCGCTTTACAGACCAGTTGGTGCACTATAAACCCTTCCAATTGAATACATGCAAAATACATAGGTACTGTACTCATGATTTCAATTTGATCATGATTCGTGTTCACTTTGTATTTTTCTATTTCCTTTAATAGAGCTGCACGATTTAGCGAAAATATCTAATTGTGATTTTTCTGACCAGTGCGATTGTGATTAGATTTGTGATCCATGTCTTAATAATAGGATTCTGTTGAAATTCACATTTTAAACACAATTTTGTCTTGTCACGTCACGTTTTTGTCACATTCAGTTGTGTTTGTCACATTTAAACACATCTTTGTCACTTTTCGTCGCGTCCTTGGCATTTTTAGTCGTATTTTCGTCGCTTTTAGTCACGTTTAGGTGCATTGAGTTGCATTTGTTTGTAGGCGCGTTTTTGTCGCTTTTGAACACATTTTTAGCACTTTTGGTTGCGTTGTTTTAGAACATGTTTGTACAAATCCAACCTACAGTGTTAGCAGTTTTTATTCAAATCAATGCAAGACATTTTGGGTTATTTTTTGGATAACATTATTGCAGCTATTGCCTTTGTGATTTGCTACTTGCATCCATTAAAATTGCGTTTTTGTATCTATTTACTTTAATTGTGCAGCCCTGGCCTTTAAGAGGTAAATAAAGTCATCTGCTCAGAGGCTTCAGAGGCTAAACAACAGGAGAAAAAGTGTGTTTGAACAGACAGCTGCATTAAAGAGACAGTCAATCACAATACAACTATTTCACAAAAACAGCAGATTGTCACAGGGACCAGCTCAACATTTGATTTTTATCACCAAATCGCCCAGACCTAGATGTGAAACAATCCAGGCAAATCAGTAATCTGTTTAGGGAAACAAACTGGTGGGAGAAAAGTTACATAGTGCACCTTTAACCCCTTTGCTGAAGTAAATGCCTGGGAAAACTGAACGGGTGTTTTCAGTAGTGCTCGGCCTTTTTCAGCTCCATTGAGTTTTTGACGAACGAAAAACCAAACCATTTCTCGTAACTGTCCTCGTCCCAGCTCCAGACTGAACCTCGTAAACACTTTAAACTCTGGATGTCCCGAACGGGCGGCGGGCTGTGCCAAAGTCGCCTGGTCCCATGACCGAGTCCAACCTGCATCCTCTTCAGAACGACAAACCACACAGAATCCAGCGCTCCAGCCAAGTCCTATTTAGACAAATTTGAGTCTTAATCATACAAACTACCAGAGCTTTTCTAAATTAGTGGTTTGGAAACCGTTTGGGACCAAAACAGGCACCAGGGTTGAATTTTAGGTTGTCAATTAATGTTTTTGAATGGCGTGTTTGCATGTGCCCTTATGTTGACTGTAGCTCTCACTGAGTCCAAAGTTGTGATGGGACTTTGGCTTTTTAACGGGAGCCGGATCTTTGGTAACTGTTAATTTAAAAGACTGCCACTTTTTATATTTATCTATTTTTAAGAAACCAGTCTGAAAACTAACTCTATCCAATGAACAGGCAGTGGAAGGAATGATGGAGGCTAATATTTGATCGTCCAAACTCATGAGACCATGCATTTCTTTCTTTATTTAACCTTTATTTATCCATCGACGCTGTAATCCCTCATTCGTCCAGGCGTATTCCATCGTAGAAAAGGTTTCATCGAGACGTTTCGGCTTCTATCCAGAAGTCATTGTCAGTGACTTCAGATTAGAAGCCGAAGTCTCGATCTTCAAACAGTGTCCAGATGACACCTTTTCTACGATTTATTTATCCATGTAGGTCAATAAAGGCCTAATTCTCATTTACAGCAATCTAAATTATAGCATGAATTTTAGAATTTCAATAAAGAATAGACATACGCTTTCATGCAGAATAGTTTTTAACTGCAAAAGGGGCTCTTGTGTTTTGCCTACTCTGCTTCTTTGCTGTTTTTCAAATTTATTTGAGTAAACATTTGAGTAAAAATAGAAAGAAAAGACATTTGGCAATCGAAATTAGATTTGACTTGAACAGTTTACATTGTTCAAATTGAGGTTCAGTTTTGTTGAGCTGTGTATATGACCGAAAGGATTTTAGCTGCACTCTTTCCATTTCATCATTATTTATGTTTTTATCTGCTTGTATTGGGATTTTAATGTAATCTTTCATGTCGGGAAAAGCACTTTGAATACGTTGTGTAAGAAAATTTGCTCAGCGACCCCTTCTTGCTCTTACAAAATGACTACTTTGGCTGAGAAAGACATGAACAGGAGAACTGCAGAATAAAAATGGAAAATGTTTCGCTATTTGGTGATTTGCAAACTGGCGTTATTTCAACCATTTTTGACTCAAGAAATGTTATATCCATGTTTACTTCTCCTGTTCACTGCCTGTTAATTGTGCTCGCTTGCTGCCTTCTTCAGAGTGTCGCTCGATGTTACATACGAGCAACAAAACACAAAGCAGAGCAGGAACAACTCAAATCAGCCATTTTGATCGCCGTAAAGGAAAAAGCCACATTATGGATTATAGGATTGGCACAGAAGACAACTACATCGTCGTTGGATTAAGAAGACAATTGAAAAACATGGAAAAGTGCCCACGGAACTATAAACTGGGACGGAGGGGCGTTTTTTCTCTCGCACACCACTGTTAAAAAGAAGTCGGACTGCAGATGGCGCTGTCGTTGTGCCTCTAAACGAAGGAAAACAGCACCGAAACCTGTGTAAACGCTGAGAAGACACGTCACAACATCGAGTGACACTCTGAAGACTGAGAGTGAGCAGTCCAAACTGTCAGGTAACAAAACAAACTCTGGTCTGAAAAAAAAACAAAACTTTAAAATAAATAATCAGAAGATGAAATTAACCTCATTGGACTGAGCTAAATTTATTATATTTCTCTATATTTATTACTTAAAGGACAAATATTCTGCTATAGCGACTTTAACCCTGTTCTAACAATGTTCCGTCATCAAAAACACACCTGAAGTTGCATTTAGCTTCATTCACGTTATTTTGATGAATGCTGGTTAGAAAATCCTCTCCCTCCGACCGTCAAAAACACTTCCTGCTGGACTCCCTCGATCAATGATGTTTTTTTCTAACTTTCGACGTCACTTATCTGAGAATCTTCGACTGTTTTAAGTCCTTAAATCATTACAGACTCGTTCTGCGCATTTTTAAACACAATCATTGCTACTGGTAACCATAAAGTGATAACATAACTTGGCATAACTGGCTGCATGAACTCAGGGCAAACTGCTGGGAAACTTGTTCATTTAGTTCATAATAAACATTTATTTTGTTTCAAAACATGAGATGACAAATATAAGGCATGTTTAAAGACTAATAACGATACAAAAAAAAAAAACATAATATTTTTTCCTTTAAAACCTATATAACAGGTTCTCACTTTTGTCTAATTATGTCTTAGTTTGATGGGAGGGCACCTGGGGTTATATTTATCAGTTTTACATCAGTCAAGATGCAGTTTGTGACGAAATTTAAACAACTAAAAGTTTAAAATTACAGGAAATGGTGCTGAGTTCTAAAATGTAATCTCTCTGTGATGTCATCAACAAGCGACGTGCCATTGAAAATACAGGGGCAATTTACAGACATTTTGGCAGTTTAAAACATCATTCAACAAAATATAAGTCTCATTAGGTATTATTTATAGTCAATTCCTAACTATTGCGCAATTTCTATGGATTTTGATCCTTGTTTACAGTCCGGTTGCTATGGTAACAGTTGTGGAATTACAGTCATCTGCTGCTCATGTTCAACCAGGAAGTAACATTATAAACTTCACAAAAACTGGGGACAAACAGGAAAAACGTTGAGTAAAATCTTAAATATAATCATGTTCAGTACATTTTAGCGAAATGTGTGCGGGGAACACTAGTGCGCTTTGCGGGATTGTCAGGTGTGCCTTGAAAAAAGATTTAATAATTTGCCATTTTGGAGTGTCCCGATTAACTAGTTCTATATCAAAAAAGAAAGCTAAAGGATCACCAAGGCAAAAATATAATTACCAGAATCAATATTTGCAACATCGATAACCACTTTTTCCCCTAAATGTTGTGATTTGATAATATTTTAGTAGGTGGTGTGCCGCGGAATATTCTCAACCAAATAAAGCGTGCCCTGACTCAAAAAAGGTTGAAAAATATTAGTCTAATCTGTCATATAGACCAGTCGTTCCCAACCTTTTTAGTCTTGATTACCCCCTAAGTTTTGTTTCACACTCTGAGTACCCCTTAATTTGAGTTTCAGGCAAATAAATGGGTTTACTAGTTCAATATAGTCAGTTATTACTATTGTGTGTATTGTTTTAATTATTATTATGGTCCAAGATGCTCCAAAGAAATGCTAAATTTACAACTAATCACATACTTTTACAGATAAAAGTACATTTCATCTTCATTTAAAACCTGAAATCATTCCAAGTACCCCCTGGTAATTCCTCGAGTACCCCTTGGGGTCCCCGTACCCCTGGTTGGGGAACACTGATATAGATTTTAGTAAACCATGCTGATATACCCCTTTAGCCAAATTACAATATGACAAGACCTAAATTCATCGCAGCAAATACAAATTCTATCACATTTTTAATACATTTAGTTTGTTATATACTTTCTAAACGCTCAGTCCAAGAACTCACCCGTTTACGTAAGAGTTTGTAGTGAAAGTGGACCCCGCGGTGACATCTCTATCCACCCCCCTGTGCCCCTCCGCGCCTCCTTTGTAAACCCCATTCAATCGCAGGTGAAGCAATCGATTTCACGCTATCTCCTATGTCCATAACAAGCATTCACGGATTAGCGCGCCTCTATGGGGCCACGTCACAGCCACCTCGCCTTCCCCTCTCCCTCCTCCTCCCCCTCCATCACTGCCACCCACTTTTTTAGACTTTCTCTTGTGTAGATACATCCGCGGTGTACCGAATGGTTGTGGCGCGCCTGAACTTTTGAACCTCTCCAAACTAAAACTGGCTGTGAACTTGATGAAGATGGAAGTTTGGACTCTGGTTGAACTTTTCTAATTGACCTATTTCCCCCTCCCTATCGCTGCAGTATACATTAGAGCTGCCTAATCCTGCTGTACTCGGCCTATACAATGTTCTTTTTCTGCTTGAATAAATTAATTCTGCTCTTTGCGTTGCTCTCGTACGGACGATGCGATCACAGTAACAGCTGCAGGTCCTATGATTGAGTGGCAGAAGTGTCGCCATTGTGCCTTTACATTGTATAGTGTAACCTTGTGAATAGTGTCCTTGTTCACACAGCATGGGGTCTTTACTGTTTGGCCACCGTTCGCCCTGTGTTAATGCTCTATGAATGGTTTCTGTACATTTAATTAGACGTGTGAAATTCCCCTGGTTTATTTTGGTAACATGCGTGCACTATATATGGTATAGAGAGCTCAATGTTGAGGAATACATTATCCGGATCTCACAAGGTGGAGGATCGCCAAGCCGGGAGTGGGGTTCTTCTTACTATTCACAGTGCTTGGCCCAAACTTGCCATAAATATAAAGGTAATTAAGAATCTATATGTTGAATGCCTTTAGAGCTCTTTCTGCCACTTACAGTGCACTGCAAACTCTTATCCGTAACTCGTATTTTGAGTGCTACCTTTGAGTATTACCTTTTTAGCAGTATTTATTAAATGCATAAATATCCTTTTACCCTAATAATTGCGCTCATACAGATGTACAAATTAATGTTAGAAATGAAGATATTTCACTTTTTTTGTTCTGAGCAAAGACTGTAAAAAAAAAATCACTGGACATCCGGAGTGTGACGTCACCCATAGCTTTTGGCTCCAACCAAATGAAACCAATCGCGGCCAGCAGGTATAGCGGGTAAAGGGGAAATCCGAGTGCGTATCGTGGCAACCACACGGACCAATCAGGAGCGAGGATGTCAACGGTTTCCTCCCCTTGGCAGGAGATAACAGCACCAACGTGCTGAGCTAGCTGTCAATCAGTCAGAAGCACCTGATTGGTCAGATATTATTGCTCATAAGCAGTTTCAGAGTAAAGGGCACTGATGTTCCAGATGTCCATGATTTTTATACAGTCTGTGGTTCTGAACCAAAACGTTATCTTTGTGACTGGATGTCGTGCTGTAAATCCAGGTGGGGTTTGGTTCCGTTTTCCTGGTCCCTGTGCCCCGCCCCTGTATGATAATGAGGTCTTTCTGAGGTCATGCCTCCTGTGAATGTGTCAGGAGTCTGTCTGATGGTGGAGAGTCTGCTCGAGGATCAGTGAGTTAAGGTTAAGGTGCACTTTATTGTACACACAGGGAAGTTTGACCTCTGCATTTGACCCATCCTTCATTGCCTCAGATTTCTGCTGCATGTTTACAGCACAAGTCAAATCTGATCATTAAAAGCACCTGGTGACACGAGAATTAGTAGATTTTTTAAAGTACAAGGATTTTAAAAGAACTCATAATGTTCTTTGCCAACACCTGCACAGCGTGAACAATCGCAAAGAAATCCTATCACTCACATCAGATGGAACTGTTTACATGACATTTTGGTAATCTGAGGCCTGTAGAAGTCACATAATGATGATGCTTTTGAACTGCATGTGAACACTGGCACTGAAAACTGAACAGAAATGACAGAAACGTGTTGTGCCTTTGAGCTTTTTATTGACTAATACACTATGTTTGATTTACTGAGAGTGACAGTGTGTTAAACAGCAGGTGGAATGATCGTAAAACACCTGCTGCTTTTGACGTTTAAAAGAAAAAAAAACCTTCAGTCATAAATATCAGAAAAGTACAGTCATCAATATGAACACTTGAAATGGTCTGATCTGTTGACGCACAAACTGAGAGCCACAGGGGCCCTATAAAGTCTAACATACAGTTCATATTATTGACTAATTCATATGTGAAACGTGTTCCAACTGCACAGATGTTCCTCCTTCACTGATTGCACGATATGAACCCGTCCAAAAATGATATAGGCTGTTCTCTCCGTGTCTCCCAGCTTCTATAAAACGACGTCAATCAGCCTTTTGTCAAGACGTCTTTTACTGTGAGCGATGTTTGGTTCACCTCGTGCTACTCACGTTTTGGACCCTGAAAAACACGACCGCAGAGTCGTTCTGTAGGACGAGACTTGTCTGAACGTTTCACAGTGATTTCCTGATGTAATGTTTGCTTATAGATGGATTTACACATTATGTTAAAGTAAAACCGCAAATGATGGATGGTGACAGGACAAGCTTTAGTGAATAGTTTGATTTATAGACTTTGCAGGAGACGCGAGGTTGACACGTACACGGATTTCAGAACATGTTCCCAACGGAGACACACACAATGACGGCGTGAACCAACTGAATTTTTGCTGTTGACAAAATATGAACAACAAAAGCACACACACAAAAAAATTAAAAAAATAAAACTAGGAACCAGCTTTCTAATGGAACATGAAATGTTAATGGAATAAAAGCACAACTCCCAAAGAATTAGATTGGGGCAAAACAGGTCCTCTCTAAAAATGTGCGATTTGTACAAAAAAACCCTATGTATTATTAAATATAAATATTGTGTATCTCTAAAAAAGTTATTTCCAAAGGACTTTTCAGAGTGACAAAAATCCAGCACTGTTGTGACAATTCAAAATGAAATGTCTGTTCTGAACGGTCAAAGGTCTACAAATGTCACCTGCGGGAAGTTGAGAAACAAATGAATATTGGCGATTTATATTAGCAAAATTAAAGTAAATATATGTCCATGCATTTTTGTGATTTTTGATTTTTCTACTCCAAAAACCTTCAAAAACTCAAACAATATTAATGTATTAATAATATTCTTTGTTCACATACAGTCATGGCTGAAAGTGTTGATACCACTGATTTTTTTTTTTCCAGAAAATGAAGCATTTCTCCCCAAAAAAGTACTGCAATTCCACATTTTTGCTATACTCATGTTTATTTCCTTTGTGTGTGTTGGAACAATTAAAAAAAATAAATAAATAAATCACGAGAAAAAAAGCTATATTTCACACAAAACACCAAAAATGGGTCAGAAATAATTGGCACCCTTTCTAAATTGTGGATAAAACTTTGTTTTGCGTATGTGATGCTCATTTAAACTCATCTGAAGCAAGTAACAGCTGTTAGCAATAGAAAAACCTGAAAGCAGATTAACGGTTGACTCTTCACATTGTGTGTCTGTGTGTGTCGCACTAAGCCTGGAGAACAGAACGAGGAGAAGAACTGTCTGAGGACTGGAGAATCAAAACTGTGTAGAACTATGAACAATCTCAAGGTTAAAGTCCATCTCCAGAGATTTTGGTGTTCCTTTGTCCACAGTGTGCAACATCATCAGTAAAAAAGTAAAAGTAAAAAGTTTGCAACCCATGGCACTGTAGCTAAGGGACGAAGAGACAAACTGATGAAAGGTTGCAGCGCAGGATAGTCCGGATGGTTCAGTTCAGTCTGTGCTGCTGCTCAGGGCGCATCAGAGTCAGCGCCAACTATACGCCCAAAATATGAAGGACATGAAACTATGGCAGGAGACCCAGGCAGACCCATTACTGACACCAAGACAGCAAGCAAGACTGCAGTTTGCCAAAATGTATATAAGTAAGCCAAAATCATTCTGGGAAAACGTCTTGTGGACAAATGACACCAAGTGAGAGCTTTTTGGTGAAGCGCATCATTCCACTGTTTACTGAAAGTGGAATGAGGCCTACAAAGAAAAGAACACGGTACCTGCAGTCAAATATGGTGGAGGCTCAGAGATGTTTTGGGCTTGTTTTGTTGCCCCTGGCACTGAGTGTCCTGACTGTGTGCAAGGCATATTGAAATCTGAGGTCGCAATGTAGGGCCCAGTGTCAGAAAGCTGGGTTTGTGTCCGAGATCATGGGTCTTCCACCAGGATAATGACCCCAAATATACTTCAAAACTCACAAATAGATGTCATCAAAGCTCGGCGAGTTCTGAAGTGACCAGCAATGAGTCCAGATCTCAATCCCATTCAACATCTGGAGAGAGCTTAAAATTACTGTTGGGAAAAGGCTCCTTTCCAACATGAGAGACCTGGAGCAGTTTGCAAAGTGTGCTCCAAAATTCCAGCTGAAAGGTGTAAGAAGTCGATTGATGGTTATAGGAAGCCATAGATTTCAGTTCGTTGTGCAACCAAGTATTAAGTTATTATATATATATATATATATATATATATATATATATATATATATTAAGTGTGAATCATTCTGTCCGGCCCATTTTTGGAGTTTTGTTTAAAATTGTGTTAAACATGAGTGCTGCAAAACATTTGGAATTGCTATACATTTTGGGAAATACTTTGAAAAAATTCAGGGGTTCCAACACTTTGAGCCATGACTGTAGTTTGGGTAAGTCAAATTAATATCTCACTTGTCCAGGAAAGGTCCAGTGTAGAAAAGTTTCAAAACTTTGCATTTGATTGGCGTGATCCCTCCCTTAAACAAGGTGTGAGGATACTGTCAGTAACAAAGGGAAGATTATACTTCAATCCATCATTTCTGTTCAAACATGGATTCCCATTTTCACCACCAAGAGCTGAGACATTTTCAGTTCAAAAACTATTTCAGGAATATTATCGGTAAAAGTGCATTTTCTTAGATTTGAACAAAAAGGGATGATTTAAGATTTTTCATGCACAAAAAATAGATGTAGTTGACAACATACAGTGGCAGGGTAGAGTACTTTTGTTTTTTTTCAAGTGCAAAGCGTAACATGACGGAATTATATGTGGTAGGTTTTTCCCCCTCTACACATTGGTTCCGCAGCATTTATGCCCTTTCCCCAGCAGCTTTCATGTGACAATCTGACAACTTCATCCTTTCTTCTTTCCTGTTTTCACTGTTTATGGTTACCACAGGAGTCTGCTTTTACCTGAATGTGTCCCCACAGAGACGCGAGGATTAGGTTCCAGTGTTGTCTTGGTGAGTCGCTCTGCACATCTGTGGTTCTGGAGAGGAAGCAGCGGCTCTCTCTCCATCTGGAAAAGTGCGATGGGACGTTCAAGGCCCGTGGATGAGGTGAAGAAAAGTGCGCTTCCCTGTGGACCTGAGCAGACGAGCGCTGATTTGTCCCACAGTCAGTAAACGGGGCCGAGAGTCAGCCAGAGGTCCACACACTGCAAAAATAAACAAAAGACTATCTACTGAACATGAGCTGAAGTGATTTGAATTCACAATTATTGTTGAGTCCTTAAGCAAGACACTTCCGCCACCTTTTCTGTGCAAGAATAGTCATGTTTCCATTAGCGCAGGACGGTGCAGAGCGGGTTGGTTCTCCTGAGAGTACGGACCGGTTAAGAGTGAAATAATTGGACAAGAGAGAACAAAAGAGACAGACTCGGGTGAGAACGAAACAGAAAGAAGCAGATATAAAGACAAAATAGTCACTCCTCACCAAACACTGACTGGAGCCTGTGAAAAACGGCATATTTCCAGCGAGGATAACTTTGTTTGCTGAGCCAAACAAAGTTAGCACTCGTTAGCATCCGCTGTTTCCTGTTTACGGTGCACGGCACTCACATTTAGACCCAAAATAAAAAAAAAATCAGTGCTTACAGCAGCCAGCTCTATCCAAACCCAACACGTGTCATAGAGAAATGTTAAGACGTGGCGTAGAGGCCCATAAAAATTAAATAAAAGCAGAAACACCTGACGAAAAAACCAGAAGGTGTGTCTTGTTTACGTAAGCTTTATCCACAAATGTGTAATTACTAAACATATTTTTATGAATCGGGGCGATCGGCCGCATGAAGAAAAAGTGTAATTCAGGACCATTTAATCGAAGATAAGTTGTTATCTTCATTTCGGGAGCAGGACCACAGCTCACTCAAACGCCCTTCCTGCAGCCAATCTATTTAAAACTCCGGGCTGTGATGCCTGTGAGAGCCACATATATAAAGTAGATAAAGTGCGTCCAGAGTCAAGTCCGTGCACCCCGTTTGGATCGAGGCGCGTTTGAGTGACCTGTGAAAACTTTTAATGCAGGTAGGAGCGATTATTTGGACTTTGATGCATGGTGACGGATCACAGCGATACATGCACATAAACCTGTTCTCCTGTTACATGGGAGCGTTGCAGAGATACCGTGCCTCATCCTTCGCTGCGATTGAACCGAGCAGGATGTGGGACAGACGTGTTTGACAGCCGCTCCGCTTCAGTGGAATACTTTATCTTTTTAAATGGGTCCTTATAGATTATTTAAATCACTGTCAAATGCCATATCGGTGCACAAATGGCAGCAACATTCCTGTACAAAAAGTTGGCACCTGTCCAAAGTACTACTGTACTCACACTTTAGCTCTTATGGTTATGATACATTTCTGAACAACTGGTTATAGGACTAAGTAATCCCTCATTCGTCCAGGCGTGTTCCATTGTACAAAGGGTTTCAGGGGTTGTCATCCGGACGCTGTTGAAGATCGAGACGTTTCAACTTCAATCCAAAAGTGATTGTCAATCAGAGAGCGGGTCTGGGAACTCTGGTTTATATGCTACTCTGAGTCCTGCCTACCAGAGTCACTGATAGCCTGTTTTTGTTTGGTTAATTGTTTGCCTTAATCGTTTATTAATCTATTAACTTGACAAAAAAAAGGCTATCATCAGGGTCAGGTGACACTAGGTAGAGCCGGTAGGCAGGGCTTTCAGTACTAAGAGGAGCATATAAGCCAGAGTTCCCAGACCAACTCACTGATTGACGATGACTTTTGGATAGAAGTCGAAATGTCTCGATCTTCAAATAGCGTCCGGATGACAACTGCTGAAACCTTTTCAACGATAAAACTGGTTATAGGTGCAAAACTGCACTGCATGTTTTTTAGCGTCTATGTGAGACAAAAACATCAATTGCGTCCGGTTTTGCTCCAATCAGTGTGTAGTGCTTTGAGAGGAAAGGCATTGTATATTTGATAGTACAACTGCTACTACGACTACTACTGTTCCAAACTGGTCAGATTTCTGCTAAATATTCGCCAAAGTATGTCTCTCGCCAGCGCCATGTTCGTTTTGGTTAGCTGGTGTGCTACACCTTTGGCTCCACCCAAACCACACTGCTGCTCTGTGATTGGTCTGCATCAGGGCCCATCACAACAGCAGGAGACAGACCCTGACAAACTCTAACCGTGAGAGTTCATCTTGCTGGCCAGGTTAAGATTCTACCTGTCTGTTCACTGACTCCAACTGTTGACTGAATCTCACTCACTGCTCTTTACCCCATTTACTGCTTTGTTAAGGAGATGCAGAGGACACATTTCCTCTAGGGGAAAATAAACTGTACCTTCACCTTATTAAAAATACAATGGTATGCTCATTTTCCTCATCATAAATCTTACAGCTGCACCTACTTGTCACCATACGCCATGCTGTGGAACATTACACACTGAGCAACAATGTCTTCTGGTGACAGGTAGAAGATATTTACCGGAAAAGCTACATATTGCACCTTTGTTCTAAGAAAACAGTTTATAATTTCAGAAAAAGAAACATTTTGTATGCTTGAAAAACAAAACCCAATGCAGTGGTTAGTGCTCTCGCTTCACAGCAAGAAGGTCCTGGGTTCGACTCCCGGTCAGTTTGGGGCCTTTCTGTGTGGAGTTTGCATGTTCTCCCCGTGTCTGCGTAGGTTTCCTCCGTTTGCTCTGATTTCTTCTACCACTAAAAGCATGTACCATAGACTTTATCTCAGTAGGACAGTCCTGGTTAAATAAAGTTCAACAAAAAGTAAACAGTGCCCCAAAAAAGAACTAAATCTAAAATGATCAAAACCACAAAAATAGGATTAATAACACTAAAAATAAAACTTTCGGTTCTTGATTCAGGTCCATTTCTCTCCCAGTGCTCTGTCTTTTGTACAGTGTGCTGCAGCAGAGTCGTCGGCGCTCGTCTGTGTCCATCAGCGCTCGCTCTGGACTCAAAGCTCAGCTCCTTCTCACACCTCGTCTCTGCTCCGGGGCTCTCTGGACACGCCTCGTCTGTTTAGTGTTTCTCCACCAAATCAATCCTCGTCCCACGGTTTGCGCTCCCAGGCCGCGGCGCTGATGTACGACTGCATTCAGACGAGCGGCTCCAGAAGTGCACTTATCCTGGGAGTCAAGACGAGAACTTCTCCGTGTGAATTCTAATCGGGTTTGTTTATAAGATAATAAGTGTGTGTGTTTTGTCAGCGTTCTAGTCGAGTCATGAGGTTTTAAGTCTGAGATTTTAAGTTTGAGTCTCTCTCAGCCCTCATTGTACAAGTCTAACTTTGAACATATTCTGCTACTTAATTTACTTTAACAATTTTTTTCCTCCAGTTTACTTAACTTATAGCTTTATTTACCTTCTTGAGTCGTAAATCTTGCATTTTTTTGTATATTTTTATTAAGCATTTTTTGTCATAAACATCTATTTAACACAGGTCTGGGCACACTTTTTGATTCAAGGGCCATATTGGATTTTCATACTTGCCCGGGGGCCGGACCATTTACAGTTTGGATGTTGTTAACTACAGCATATCACACACATACGATTACACATAGACTTAATGCCTAAAATATTCAAAAGCAAAAATCATTGCCTTTATTTATTTTAGTGGGAACAGTGCTGTTGGTCACTCTTTTTAGCCAAAGCATCAAATGTTGGTGTTATTCTAGTGGGGCCTATTCTCAAAACTGATCTTAAATGAACAACTGCAGTCTCAGACAACAATAAAATGACAAATGTGCCATAATTAACTCATAAAAATGTTTATTAAATGCTTTGTGGGCCAGATCGAAATGCAAAGGGCCCCCCCTCTGATTTAACAGGTTCTCATGTTTTTCTAATTCTGACTTACTTCGAAGGCAGGGCACCTGTGGTAAATATTTTGTATGGTTTACATTCGTGAAGGTGCAATTTGTGAAGAAAGTTCCAAATAGCTGGAACTAGTTCTGAGTTCTCCCTCTGTGATGTCTGTGATAACAGTTTGCAGACTAATGACATGTTTTTCTGACAATTTAAAGAATTCAATTCAGTCTAGGAGTTGCTTCGATGAGCCACAGGTAGAAAGCAGTTTAAATACGCATGTTCAAGAGAATTTAGCAAATGGCTATCTGTCCCAGAGCGCCCCCTGTCCTTGACCCTCCGTCTCGGCAAGAAAACTACAAAAATCCCTGTGGGAAAAAGAATAAACCTCGGGGAGAACCACATGAAGGAGAGATCCTCCTCCCACAGACGGACAAACCTCAGATGGACCAGGACTGACACATCCATCTGGACCAGAACCACTCAAGAGGAAGAAAGGTGGACCATCTAATGAGGGAGTTCCTCCAGGCAGATGAAGAACAGTTCGTCTAGTGTAGAGACAGTTCCTCCAGGCAGATGAGGAACAGTTCATCCGACTATATTTTGTTGAATCCAATCATCCGATAAAACAGGGATTATTTCTTGTCAATTATTGTGTAATTTATATGGATTTTTGCCTCTTTTTTTTACAGTCTGGTTGCTAGGTAACAGTTGTGGAATTATCTGTACTCATGTTTGTGTTAGTTTCAGTACAGTTTGCTGCTCCTTCAGACAAATATAAGACAGTGACTCTCTATTTCTCTGTCTGATGAAGCTACTTGGATGAGCGGCAAAACATCTTAACTCTTAAAACATTTGTCCAATTGAAAGAATCCAGTTTTCTTTGGCTATAAGTACTGTACAAAGCCATCATTTAAAGACAAGAACAGATAGAGGTGAGAAGTATAACGAGTTTTTGTCTGAACCTCAAGTCAAGATTCACTGGTGTCACAAACTCATGAGTCGAGTGTCAAGTCATCTGTACATAATACTATTCACCTTATACGGCCCCGCCCACTTTTGCCTCTTTTTGCCACAGATACGCACTTTTGTTGTAAACTCACATCTGTTTGACGAGAACTCTGTTAAAGCTAATGCCGAACAAGGGAAACGTTTTACCTCTAAAAGGTTTTATAAAGTAGGTTGATTTGTGTAAAATGTTAAATGAACTCGATCAACAATAAGTCACATTGCACCGATTTCCTGAGCGGCTTGAAAACGGCTTTTTAGTCCCTGTAGAACTTGTGTAAACTAATACAACGGAAACAAGATGGCGGCGCCTACGAAAACTTCCGGAATAAGGAGAATATCTCTATACTACTGGACAGGATTTGAAGTGTTAGATCACTGTCTATCAGTAACATGTACAAATCACTTTGACCCGATCACTTTCAACAAGAGCCGTCCCAGATGTATGATGTAGATGTTACCCAGGGGAAAAAGCAGGGTTAATCCAATACGTTTTCCCAGTCCAGGTTTCCCCCCTCTCTATCCTATCCACATGTCTCCGCCCTCAGATCCAATCATCCAATCACAACCTTTGCCTGGGTATAAAGGCTGCTCACAGTCCTGTGGGACAGAACAAAGACAACAATGCTAACATATGGTCTTTGTCTTAATGGTTATTGTGAGATGCAAACTAGCATGCTACTGTTAGCTTACTAAATGCTAACATGTGCTCCACACAGCTAGTTGAATGGTTTTGAGTGTTTTGTGTTGTTTCCAGTTGTGCTAATGTTAGCTTAGTGTTGTAACTAGTTGTTTGTGTACACACAGATTTGAGTGGACTTCGTTGTGTACAGGCCAGAGTCCATCTGGACTTTAATCGATGTGAGACAGACAGGAGCACATGTTTCATCCAACACTGTACGTCTGTAGGAGGCTCTACAGCGGGTCCTTTATCTCACCCACCGACTACAGCCACACAACCGCCTACAATATCCAAACCTCCACACATTTGCGCTAACGGGCATTTGACCTCATACAGCGAACGTTTCACCTCATACACAACGGATGTTTGACCTCATACACTGGACGTTTGACCTCATACAGCGGACGTTTGACCTCATACACTGGACGTTTGACCTCATACACTGGACGTTTGACCTCATACACTGGACGTTTGACCTCATACAAGGGACGTTTGACCTCATACACTGGACGTTTGACCTCATACACTGGACGTTTGACCTCATACAGCGGACATTTGACCTCATACAGGGGACGTTTGACCTCATCCACTGGACGTTTGACCTCATACAACGGACGTTTGACCTCATACACTGGACGTTTGACCTCATACACTGGACGTTTGACCTCACACGGCAGACGTTTGACCTCATACAATGGACGTTTGACCTCATACACTGGACGTTTGACCTCATACACTGGACGTTTGACCTCATACAAGGGATGTTTGACCTCATACACTGGACGTTTGACCTCATACACTGGACGTTTGACCTCATACAGCGGACGTTTGACCTCATACAGCGGACGTTTGACCTCATACACTGGACGTTTGACCTCATACACTGGACGTTTGACCTCATACACTGGACGTTTGACCTCATACACTGGACGTTTGACCTCATACAGCGGACGTTTGACCTCATACAGCGGACGTTTGACCTCATACACTGGACGTTTGACCTCATACAACGGACGTTTGACCTCATACACTGGACGTTTGACCTCATACACTGGACGTTTGACCTCACACGGCAGACGTTTGACCTCATTCAATGGACGTTTGACCTCATACACTGGACGTTTGACCTCATACACTGGACGTTTGACCTCATACAAGGGATGTTTGACCTCATACACTGGACGTTTGACCTCATACACTGGACGTTTGACCTCATACAGCGGACGTTTGACCTCATACAATGGACGTTTGACCTCATACACCGGACGTTTGACCTCATACACCGGACGTTTGACCTCATACAGCGGACGTTTGACCTCATACGGCAGACGTTTGACCTCATACAATGGACGTTTGACCTCATACACTGGACGTTTGACCTCATACGGCAGACGTTTGACCTCATACGGCAGATGTTTGACCTCATACAATGGACGTTTGACCTCATACACTGGACGTTTGACCTCATACACTGGACGTTTGACCTCATACGGCAGACGTTTGACCTCATACGGCAGACGTTTGACCTCATTCACTGGACGTTTGACCTCATACAACGGACGTTTGACCTCATACAGCGGACATTTGACCTCATACAGCGGACGTTTGACCTCATCCACTGGACGTTTGACCTCATACAACGGACGTTTGACCTCATACACTGGACGTTTGACCTCATACACTGGACGTTTGACCTCATACGGCAGACGTTTGACCTCATACAATGGATGTTTGACCTCATACACTGGACTTTTGACCTCATACAGCGGATGTATGACCTCATACAACGGACGTTTGACCTCATACAACGGACGTTTGACCTCATACACTGGACGTTTGACCTCATACACTGGACGTTAGACCTCATACACTGAACGTTTGACCTCATACGGCAGACGTTTGACCTCATACAATGGACGTTTGACCTCATACACTGGACGTTTGACCTCATACAGCGGACGTTTGACCTCATACAACGGACGTTTGACCTCATACACTGGACGTTTGACCTCATACAGCGGACGTTTGACCTCATACAGCGGACATTTGACCTCATATGCTGGACATTTTACCTCATACAAGGGACATTTGACCTCATACAACGTACGTTTGACCTCATACAACGGACGTTTGACCTCATACACTGGACGTTTGACCTCATACAGCGGACGTTTGACCTCATACACTGGACATTTGACCTCATACAAGGGACATTTGACCTCATACAAGGGACATTTGACCTCATACAAGGGACATTTGACCTCATACACTGGACATTTGACCTCATACAAGGGACATTTGACCTCATACAATGGACGTTTGACCTCATACAACGGACGTTTGACCTCATACAACGAACGTTTGACCTCATACAACGGACATTTGACCTCATACAGCGGATGTTTGACCTCATCCACTGGACGTTTGACCTCATACAACGGACGTTTGACCTCATACATTGGACGTTTGACCTCATACACTGGAGGTTTGACCTCATACAGCGGACGTTTGACCTCATACGCTGGACATTTGACCTCATACAGCGGACATTTGACCTCATACAATGGACGTTTGACCTCATACACTGGACGTTTGACCTCATACACTGGACGTTTGACCTCATACAACAGACGTTTGACCTCATACAACAGACGTTTGACCTCATACAATGGACTTTTGACCTCATACACTGGACGTTTGACCTCATATAACGGACATTTGACCTCATACAAGGGACATTTGACCTCATACAACGGACGTTTGACCTCATACAACGAACGTTTAACCTCATACAACGGACGTTTGACCTCATACATTGGACGTTTGACCTCATACAGCGGACATTTGACCTCATACACTGGACGTTTGACCTCATACACTGGACATTTGACCTCATACACTGGACGTTTAACCTCATACACTGGACGTTTGACCTCATACAACAGACGTTTGACCTCATACAACAGACGTTTGACCTCATACACTGGACGTTTGACCTCATACAATGGACATTTGACCTCATACACTGGACGTTTGACCTCATATACTGGACGTTTGACCTCATACAACAGACATTTGACCTCATACACTGGACGTTTGACCTCATACAACGGACGTTTGACCTCATACAACGGACGTTTGACCTCATACAGCGGACGTTTGACCTCATACGGCGGACGTTTGACCTCATACGGCGGACGTTTGACCTCATACAACGGACGTTTCACCTCATACAATAACAAAGCAGTAGAGTTAATTATTTATTTTATTTTGGTCGGGACGGTGCACGTTAATGATCATACATGACGCACGTGCTGTAAACTAATTTCCATCCGTTGACCCCATTCAATCTCTCAAACACTCTCCCATTCATACACCGGAATACTATTGTCCATGTTTGTAGTGATAGCGTCCTCATAGCGTTCTCCATTTGCTGTGTGGAGAACGTACTGCTGGTTTTGTTGGGCTTCTGCTGATCCGAACAGTTTATATCAATATCACATTTGATTTGATTTTGATCTGAATTGATTGTGATTGTCTCTGCAGCAATTGTATATGTTTGTTTGTTTGTTTATTTACACTTTATCTTATACAGTACACTTCTATCATAATTCTACATTTCCGTAACTTGTCATTATTCACTGATTGAAACACTTGAATTGAAACTGTGTATTAACCTTCATAAAACAAAATTAAATAAACATTAAAGAGCAGAATCAAGTTACTGGCGTCACAAACTCACAAATGTCAAGTCATTTGTCAGGCACTCGAGTACTACATCTTCATTATTACATCAAAGCATTAGTTAGACCAGAATTCAGATGTTCATCAGTGACATGTACAGACGACTCAGATTTGCTACCGCGTCGAGCTGTCAGATTAACACATATCAGTCTGGCTCATTTATCCACACAGCGTCTATAAATATGCACAAGCTCGTGTTGATCTGGCTCCTTCCACTGCGTTGCCAGAACAGTTTAGCGCTTCTGTCGTGGTGTGACAACATCCTTTTGCTCCTTCGTCCCAGAGCCACAGACTGGAAGTGAGAGACCACGTTACATAACTGCGGGTGAGAAAAACGTGGGTCGCAGAAATGGGTTAGAATCGCTCCATTTACGACAGGAATACGCTCTTCTTTTATGAGTTTGTCCACAGCCACAGTGTTGTAAAAGATAAAAAA
This sequence comes from Rhinogobius similis, assembly GCA_019453435.1. Classification (NCBI taxonomy): domain Eukaryota; kingdom Metazoa; phylum Chordata; class Actinopteri; order Gobiiformes; family Gobiidae; genus Rhinogobius; species Rhinogobius similis. Next base: position 4,389,092 of record CM033633.1, read on the forward strand.
AAACAAAAAAACATTAATAACGTCACATTTTCTATTGAAGCCACTCACAGTTGTGTTTCAGTGTATAGATGTATATATTTTGTTATGTTTAATGCCATTCTGTGGAACATTCCAGGCTCAACAATAATATTTTCCTTTTTTTTTTTTTATTTGAGGAGTCCTTAGCTCATCAGAAAAGTATCTTAGTGACTTGTATTCACCTTCTTCAGCCCTGGTTAAACCCTGATACAGTCATGTTATTCATAGTTTTCAGCTTCCAGTTTTATGCAATACTTTAGAGTTTTTTTTCTATTCTTTTCTATTTCTAAGAATAATAAATAATGACAATAATAGTCATTTGGTTTTAATTGTTAGTAGCAAGAGCAATGGTCCTAATTTTCATCATTCGGGAACCCATTGACCTGGTTTAGATTTGGTGTTACTCGGGCTCACACGTGTTCTTTGTTGATTGTGATGAAGTTAAAATATTTCCAAGTCTGTTTCACCCTGCTGCTCTTCAGATTTCAGATCAGAATTATTGTAAAGCAAAAAAGGCCTGATAAAAATACTAAAAGCCTTGAGTATGTATTGTTTGACTGTAATGATGTCCAATTGACCCAATTAAAAGAATGAATATTTAACTGATTGAATTAAAGGAAAAATATGTTATTAGCCTTTAAGTTTGGCATCTCATGTTTTAGAACAAAAAAACAAAAAAAAACATTTTCCCACCTCTGATCTGAGCCCTGATAAAGTATGTTCTGTTACGCCTCGGTGTCTCTGGTCCATGAGCAGATCCTCTGATAGTCTCTGCTCTGGGCTCTGATTTCAGCGTTGATATGAAAAATTGAAGGTTTTTTGGACGGTCTTGTTGGGCTGAAACTCTAAACCTGTGATTTCAGATGATTCACCTCCACGTCAGACGTCAGTGGGCAGATTTACCGAGAGACAAATCCACAAAACATGCAAGTCAGGGCTGTTCAACTTTACTGAAGGCCAGATTTTTCGGATGGTTTTGTCCTCGAGGCCAGAAACGTGCCACCAGGTCTAAACCAGGTCTAAACCAGGTCTAAACCAGGTCTAAGCCAGGTCTAGCCTCCAAAATCCTGCTCTAAACCAGGTCTAGCCTCCAAAATCCAGGTCTAAACTCCAAAATTCAGGTCTTAACCAGGTCTAACCTCCAAAATCCAGACCTGAACTGGGTCTAACCTCCAAAATCCAGGTCTTAACCAGGTGTAACCTCCAAAATGCAGGTCTTTACCGGGTCTAACCTCCAAAATCCAGGTCTTAACCAGGTGTAACCTCCAAAATGCAGGTCTTTACCGGGTCTAACCTCCTAAATCCAGGACTAAACAAGGTCTAAATATCCATCATCCAGACGTAAACTGGGTCTAAACCAAGTCTAACCTTCAGGTCTTTATCGGATCTAAATATTCAAAATCCAGGACTAAACCAGGTCTGACCCAGGTCTAAACTGGATCTAAACCTCCAAACTCCAGAAGTAAACCAGGTCTAAACCGGGTCAAAACCAAGTCCAACCGGGTCTAGCCTCCAAAATCCAGGACTAAACCTGGTCGAAACCTTCAAAATAACCGGAAGTAAACCAGGTCTAAACCAGTAATAAGAAATAATAATTTCTTGAAGAATATTTTTGAAGATGGGTTGCGGGCCGGATCAGATGCTTTGAAGGGCCTGATTTGGTCCTTGGGCCTTAAGTTGAAAATCCCTGATATAAGCTGTTGAGTGTCCAGAAGAAATTAATTCATTATAAATAATTAACAGATGAAAAGAGACCAGTTCTTGCTGCAGCAGCAGTAAGTTAAACAGGATCTTTCTACTGGTAACGTTTTCAGGCAAAGGTTCCACAGTGCACCTTTAACTTCTTGCATTTTTTTTTTTTTTTTCTAACTTTGCTCTGATTCCTAGAGGACCAATCTGTAATGAAATCAATACGAAATAAGGCTGTTATAAATGAGGGTGAAGATAAACGAAGATGGATGAGCAGAGCGTCCAGGACAAATGACAAACAGCTGGACTGATCTGAGCTTTTCCTGGTATCGTTTGAACAGAGGAATGATGTGGAAAATCAGTTGTGGTTTTGGAATCGTTTTGGGATCAGTTCAGATTGAGCAAATGTGTCTGACTGTCAAACAAGCGGACAAGAAGAGATACTTTTCAGCCCAGTGCTTGGCATTCTAGAAAGTTGATATTTTTAGATATTTTTTGTGGAAAGTCAGATCCGGCGCCAATGAAATGAGATTTGAAATGTAAATGTAAAGAATTTTTGTGTCGAGATCTTACAATGTCAGTCTCAAAAGACAGTTTTGTGAAGAAAAGATAAGCAGCAGTTAATCCTGAATCTGAAGGTTGATGGCACAATTCCAGACAGTCTGTGTGTCCTTGAGCAAGACATTTCACCCTCTTTGCCAATATGTGACGTCTACTTTGCATTTGTTAAATTACAATCGTTTTTTAGTCATATAAAAGTTTGTATGCATTTAGATTTGGATCATCATAGACATTTTCAATCTAAAGTCTTGAATTTTAAAACAGTATTCACGTGTCCTTTGATATTTTTCAATATTGGATAACTCCTTAACAAAAGAGATTACGCCATTAAACTTTAAACGTCTTTAAAGTTTTAGTAGCAAACGTTTATTTCACTCAGCGACTTAGCTTTTTTCAGTTCACTTACTTGATATTTATCGATACCAGTGTGAGGACTGCATTTTTTTTCTCTCAGGACACACTTAATTCATTTCAAAATGCATCCGACTTGTTATTTATCAAGTTACTAGTCGACAGTTTTATCTAAGAAGAGTTCAAACTTTGAGACGTTCTGGGCTGACCTCGAAATACTCGTATCAAACCCAACCAGGATATCAGCTGAACCGATACCCAATAAAGCCGATTCTCCTGAAACTGAGTCGATATCGATACCAGCATTGATATCAGCGCTTCCTTACTGTGTAGTTGTAGTTGACAGAAACAAAACCCATTGTAGGAGATGTCAAGAACAGAACAAATGGATTATGGATAAATTAGGAAAATAACGACAGGTCGATATTACCACTGTATTTATTTAAAAGAACAAAAAAAAAAACGAAATGTAGAAGTTATTGTTTTCCTTTAAAAATGCCTTGTAAATCCCCAGCTAATGATGCATATTCCACCAAATTTAAAAGTAAAAGTGTTAATCAGCAGTGGTCAGATTGGCTGAACTAAAATTGAGCAAAGGACCGTGGCTTGTGTAGTTCCCTCTGTTTTGTAGCTGTTGCTGCAACAAAACAAAGCCTGTAAACAAGCATGAAATGGAGCTCACCAGTGACCGCCCACGCTTTGGTGCCAGAAGTACATTTTCCATTCATTTTGCTTTAGGGATTCTGAAAAAAAATGAATATAAAATGTCTAGTTTTGAGCAAGCTTTCAATCAGCAAATCAGTGGTGATTAAAGAGCACAGGGTTATGATATTATGTAACGTTATAAAGCACAAAGTTATATAAACATTATGCCAAATTTTAAGTTTTACGTGGGTTTTTTGGGCTGAAAACGACAGCGTTATGGACATTAGTTGCCACAGAGCAGGTTAACCTCAGTCATGCCGTTAAACTTGTAATATTTAAATTTTTCTAAATCCCTTTGTCAAAATTTGATGAGAACTTTACTTCAGGAGTCGCAGCTCACGTGGGCGGGACGGACTGGTGAGCCCCAATCGGAAATAATGACACACCCTTGATGTTGTGAGACTTGTTTTGACGATACGATATCACAATATTTCGGTTGACCTGCCCAATCGACCGATTAGTCGACGAAAAGGGGGTGTGGCAAAAATATATCAAGTATTTCCATGTATCTAATAGTTTTGTAGTCTTTTAGTCGTTTAGTCGATTAATCGGTTATCCATCGATTAATCAACCAACTTTTATATTAGTCGATCTAAAAGTATTTATATGACAAAAACATGTGAGTTAGCTAAAGATCTTGGAGTGAATCTTGAGTTTATCTTATTTATATACATATAAATACACAGTTTCCTAATACTTTTCTGTATAAAGTGTTATTTTCTTGCATGTGCTCCAGTGTTTTTTGGTGCAGTTTGGGTCAGAGACAGCGATACTTCATAGTTTTGCCTTGACACACCCCCTTTTAGTCAATTAATCGGTCGATAAGTGTCTAGTATCTGACCCAAACTGCGCTCAAAAGACCACAACTGCAGAGGAATTCATGCAAAAACATCTATTTTTACAGCTTGGTCCAAGGACACTGTGTATTTACATGTTGCACTCCTGAATCTTCAGCTAACTCACTCCATATCTTCTTGTTTTTGCCATATAATCCCTTTAAATCGAAATAGAAATAATTATTCGACTAATAAAAATGTTGGTCGACTAAGACGCCATCGACCGATTGATCGACTAAAGGTGACACAGTCCTAGTTGTCACAAAGCTTAAATGAAGTGGCATTTCAAGAGGATTTATTTCCAGTGTCACCTGCAGGTTTCTAACTTCTATGTGGTGCTCCCCTTTTAATGGATCCACGGTTGAGCCAAAACCGATTTCAGAAGTGGAGGTAGGACTGGGCGATATGTCAATAAAAATTATGATTTTTCTTGGCCCCAGATCATGATTTTGATTTTATCATGATTCATGTTCACTATGTATTTTTCTATTGCCTTTAACTGAGCTGCACGACGTAGGAAAAGTATCTCATTGTGATTTTTCTGATCAGTGCAGTTGCGACTAGATTTTGTTTTATGGTGTTTCACGGTTTAATATAAAGTTTTTGTTCAAATTCACATTTTAAACACAATTTTGTCACTTTTAGTCACATTTTTTTCACATTCAGTTGTGTGTGTTATATTTAAACACGTCACTTTTAGTCGCGTCTTTGGCGTTTAGTCACCTTTTTGTCACTTTTAGTCGTGTTTTGATGCATTGAGTTGTGTTTGTAGGTGCGTTGTTGTCGCTTTTGAACACATTTAAATCCATTTTTATCGCGCTTTTGTCGCTTGTTTCAGAACATGTTTGTACAAATCCAAACTACGGTGTTAGCAGTTTTTATTCAAATCACAGCAAGACATTTTGCGAAGAAATTATTGCCTTTGTGATTTGTTAATTCCACCATTAAATTTGCGTTTTTGTATTGATTTGGTTTAATCGTGCAGCTCTGGCCTTTAAGACGTAAATAAAGTCATCTGCTCAGAGGCTTCAGAGGCTAAACAACAGGAGAAAAAGTGTGTTTGAACAGACAGCTGCATTAAAGAGACAAACAGTCAATCACGATTTCACAAAAATAGCACATTTTCACAGTGACGAGCTCACGATTCATTCCATTTTTATCCCCAAATGGCCCGGCTGGAGGAGTTACGTGCTTCTGTCAAACGTAGCACAGCTCTCCAAAGCCAGAACACAACATCTGATCTTACTGAACGATGTAATTACACATTTTCGGTCCATTCATCTTCAGTCCTGACGGTGAGTGCCAAGCTCCCGGTGCTAAAGTAAGTCATCAGCAGGTTCTTTTCAGCGGCCGGACAAAGAGCTGCTCAGACTGAGGCGGTAAACAGCGGAGGACAGGCGCGACACTCGAACCACAGGACACCGAGGGGGGACAGAGCATGACCAAAGCTCAAGGAGGACCAGGATAAACCCTCCAACGGGACAGGCTGTTCCTCTGAGGCGCCCCCGCTGTGGAGGGCCATCTACCAGCGGAAACGTACACTGAGGTTATGAGCAGGAGCTTTATTTCAAGGTGCGTCTTAACTTCAGATAAGCTAATGTCTTTACGATTTTACTAAACAATGTGCCTATTTTGCCTATTAGTTTATAATGTTACTTCCTGGTTAAACATGAGCAACAAATATGAGGTAATTCTACAACTGTTACCATAGCAACCAGACTGTAAACAAGGCCAAAATCCATATAAATTACACAATAGTTATGATTTGCACTGAAAAAAATGAATTTCTAGAAGAGTTAAAATGTCTTGATTTTAGGATATTAATCTTAATTTCATACATTTTGGCTTGTTAAAATTAGTTCAGATTATTTATTTCAGTGTTTCCCAACCAGGGGTACAGGGACCCCAAGGGGTACATGAGCAATTACCAGGGGGTACATGGAATGGTTTCAGGTTTTAAAAGAAGATGAAAAGTACTTTAATCTGAATTTAAAATGTGTCCTTAGTTGTAAATTTAGCATGTTTTTGTAGTATATTAGACCATAAATCAATTAAAAATAGGTCAGATAATAGTAAGAATTGACAATATGCGACTACTAAACCCATTTATTTTTGCTGAAACTCAAGTTAAGGGGTACTCCTGAGTGTAAGACAAAGCTTAGGGGGTACTCGAAACAAAAAAGGTTGGGAACTACTGATTTATTTGATGAAACTAGATTATTTAACTTGTTTCAAACTGTTTCTGACTTGTTTCAATACATTATTTCTTATTTCAATCCAAATTATCTGTCAGTGGGTTAAAATAATTTTACTTACCCCACTGACAAATAAATGTTCTTATTTTAAGCAAAATTATGGTATGATCAGTTAGAAATACCTTGAAACCAGTGAAATATTCTGCATCACATCAGCAATTAAATCTCATTGAGTCAAAACAACTCAAATCCAGATAAAAATGATAAATTCAAGCCATTTTAAGATTGGATAGATTAACTTTAAATTTTTGCTGTGTAGGGAGATAATTTGGATTGACGTAAGAAATAATGTATTGAAACAAGTCAGAAACAGTTTGAAACCAGTAAAATAATCTTGCTCTTCCTGTAAATATAACCAACTTTGAAATGGCACATGTCACAGCTTTTTTCATCAAAATCGATTTACGTACAATATGCTTCCCTTTCCTTTAGTTTGTGTCTCATCTCTCCCCGTTTGTGTCCGGTCTTGGTCAGTCGTGGTGGTCTTCACATTACGTCACGTCGCAAAGATCCACCTATTTATTTCTCCTGTGCAACCAAAGCATTACATCTGCAAACGAGCGCAGAACAACGCTCCAGTCACAATGATGGATTACACATAATTAGGTGAAAAAGCCCTGATAAAGTTTATTTATTTAGTTCTGACCCATTTCCAGACAAACGGCGATTCTTCATTTTCTTGTCAAGTTATCGGTTACTGCTGTGGACCTCTTCTTATTAATAATAATACACTTTGGACAGGCCAGGTTAAACGTTCTGCACCGCAATTAGCTTCCTGTGTAATTTCTTAAGCCATCATTTATTTGAGTTTTCAGCAGAGGTTTGTCGCGGTCAGAAAGACTGGAGGTGACTTCATCTTTGGAGGAAGCGAGGAGCGGTTCGGCGCCAATAAAAGATACTTAATTTTTTAGCGCTAAACATTTCTACTAAATGAAGTGAGCAAATGAAAGATGTTTGCGCTAAACAGAAGTGAAATAATAGGAGTTCAGGCATAGGTCGAGCAAAAGGACTACGCTGTGTAATTGGACTTAACGAAGCAGGAGAAAAGCCCAGAGTGGTCAGATCCACACAGGTTGGCGGTTCAATCCCAGCTCCCACATGTGCATATGTCAGGGTTAATCAACTGAAGGCCTGCGGGCCACATCAGGCCCCCCAGGGGAGGTGATCCAGCCCTCGACTCATCATCAAAAAATACAGAAAATATTTTAGTCCTGGCTTCACATAATCCTGGTTTGTACCTATTTTGGACCTGGTTTTGCCCCTGTTTTGACTTGGTTTAGACCTAGTTTAGACCTGGTTTAGACTTTGTGTAGTCCTGGTTTTGACTTGGTTTAGACCTGGTTATGACTTGGTGTAGTCCTAGTTTAGTCCTGGTTTTGACTTGGTGTAGTCTTGGTTTAGTCCTGGTTTTGACTTGGTGTAGTCTTGGTTTAGTCCTGGTTTTGACTTGGTGTAGTCCTAGTTTAGTCCTGGTTTTGACTTGGTGTAGTCTTGGTTTAGTCCTGGTTTTGACTTGGTGTAGTCTTGGTTTAGTCCTGGTTTTGACTTGGTGTAGTCTTGGTTTAGTCCTGGTTTTGAATTAGTATAGTCCTAGTTTGGCCCTGGTTTGGCCCTGGTTTAGATCTGGTTTAGTCCTGGTTTTGACTTGGTTTAGTCCTGGTTTTGACTTGGTATAGTCCTGGTTTTGACTTGGTATAGTCCTGGTTTTGACTTGGTTTAGTCCTGGTTTTGACTTGGTTTAGTCCTGGTTTTGACTTTGGTTTAGTCCTGGTTTAGTCCCGGTTTTCACTTTGGTTTAGTCCTGGTTCAGAATTGATTTAGTCCTGGTTCTGACTTGGTGTAGTCCTGGTTTTGAGTTAGTATAGTCCTAGTTTGGTCCTGGTTCAGGCCTGGTTTGGTCCTGGTTCAGACCTGGTTTGGTCCTGGTTTGGTCCTGGTTCAGACCTGGTTCAGACCTGGTTCTGCAGATGTTGTTTAAAGCCTTTCACATTACATTTTATCCATCTTTAAAAAGCGTTGGCGCGTTGGACACGTTTCTGGCCCCGAGGACAAAACCATCCAAAAGATCTGACCGTCGGCAAAATAAAGTTGAATAGGCCTGGCATGAACTGTCATTTTGTCCTTGATGCTTTCCCTGCTTGGCCTCCAGTGTCTGCGTGCACCGCTGTGTGAATGTTCAGTTTAACCACAGGCCAAACGTCAGGCCTGTCACCATCATTTACTGACATCCTCTGAAAACATCTCGATAAACAATAGTATTGAGAACGGAGTTTTAGAATGCTCATGCAATGATCTCTACTTGTATCTAAAAAAAAAAGCAACAATGTAAAAAAAAAAAAAAACACACACAAAAAAAGCATGTAAAAAATAAAAAACAACTTACCATCAAGCCAATGTCCAGGGATTCACAGGGTCTATTTTATATTTTTCACAATGTAGTCAATACCAATTAATGTTTTTCAAGATGCATTGTGAGAAAATGTAAGTGCACTACTTTTTCACCTGCTGGACATTCAAACGGTACTAAAAACTATATAGCGACCTCTACAGGGGAAAGTGTGGACAATCGGACGCAGCCGTGTCAGCGCAAACACCAGGAAAACAGTATTTAATTCCACTTAGACCTTCTTAAAGCTTACGCCATGCAAATCAAGTACTCTTTGTTGTCCCAAGAGTTAAAAAGAAACTGGAAAATACTCATTTAAATGTAAAGCTCCCCTCATCTATTCGCTCTTTGACTCTGTTCAAGAACTGCCTTTTGCGACATCTGCATCGTTCATGTCATTGTTTTTGACCTGCCTCATTATTTATTGTCTGTTTCGGTGTCTATTTATGTTGTTAATGCTCTTGATTTTCACATCTAATGATTTAAGAGTTAACAGTACGTGTGAGTATGTGTGTCATTGTCATTTTTGTCTTGTATTTTAACTTTTATGTTGGTTTATTTTTACTGTCTGCTCTACTGTATCCATCTTTTGTCGTGATCTTGAGGCCCCCCTTCGAAAACGAGACATCCCCAGGGGCTTATCCTCTTAATAAATAATTGAAATGAAGGAGATGGTGGTTGACTTGCAAACACTTAGATCTACATGCTCAAATGTTCAGCCCTAATTACATTTTTTTTAGCAGAAACGCTCCTCAGGGGTGTTTGTTTGGGACTGTTCTGTAGCTTCTGCTCTCTGCGAGTGCCCCGTTTTGGTGTCTATTTATATTATTAATGCTCTTGCTTTTCATATCTAATGATAATGTTAACAGTACGTACGTCTGTGTGTCATTGTCATTTTTGTCTTGTATTTTAACTTTTATGTTGGTTTATTTTTATTGTCTGCTCTACTGTATCCATCTTTTGTCGTAATCTTGAGGCCCCCCTTCGAAAACGAGACATCTCCAGGGGCTTATCCTCCTAATAATACATTGAAAAGGAGATGGCGGTTGACTTACAAACACTTCCGTCCCCACATTCAAATGTTCAACCCAAATTACATTTTTTTTAGCCAAAACGGGTCAAAACGTTCCTCAGGGGTGTTTGTTTGGGACCGTTCCGTGTGCCCAGTGCGATCTGCGTTTCGACAGTGAAGCGTAGCATCACTCCCTGGCCTCGGCTCCCTCTTCACAAATACATCATCCTCCAAATTATATGTAATTCATCATTCTGACAGGCGCGTATTGTGAGTAATGCCGAACACGTTCATTAGCTGTGGTTGCGCACAGGAAGCGGCCCTAATAGAAATAAATGGTCTGGACAGTGACGTTACGCGAAGACAAACTCGCGGTCGTGCGTCGGATGTGGGAGCGCTACGGTTCCAGAGACGTTTGAGTCCACTGAGCGCTCGTTGTGATGTGGGGCCGTGTTTGTCCTAATCGCTTCAACACGACCGGCTCTAAAGTGAGTTGGACACGGAACAAACTGGACCGTGTGATGAGCTGCCAGCAGTTCATCCTCCGAGCCTCCAGCAGGAAAACACAGTGGTGGCTTTGGGAAGCGGGACGCGCTAATTGCGGATATCTGCGCAACTTAGAGCGAGGAAGATGTTTGACAATGAACTTTCTTTGAATCTTTTCACACTTTGATGTTGAACCACGACATCTAAACCAGGGATGTCCAAACTGAGGCGCTTAGGCTTCCTTGTGAATTGTCCCACATCGTCCTGAGAAGTACTTTTTACAGCAAATTTCAGATATTCTACAAGTTTAACCTAAATAACTTAACATTTTGGTGCAGTACAGACCTGATATCAAGGCACTGAAACGGAATATAGATGTGGTGGTTCTTAAAACATCAGATAAATGCAGGTTTTTTTTTAACATTTCACGATTGATTTGTGGCCCTCGGCATTAAAAAAAAAAAACATTTTATATGAAACTGACACATTTTGCTGCAGTTTAAACAGTCATTCAACAAAATAAAGGTGTTATCAGCTTTTATTATTTGCCAAACGACAACTATTGTGTAATTTATATGGATTTTGGCCCATGTTTTCAAAATGGTTGCTAGGTAACAGTTGTGGAATTACCTCTAACTATGTTCAACCAGGAAGTATACTTCCTGCAACTAACTGTTAAACTGGGGATAAATGGGCAAAATGTTTAGTAAAATCTTAAATATAATTATGTTCACGCCATTTTTTGTGAAATGTCAGATGTAACGTATTGAAACAAGTCAGAAATTATTTGAAACAAGTAAATTAATCTTGTTAAGGATAGTTGGGACTATTTATTTGATGAACTAGTCACACTGTCTGAAATTAAAGTCTAATATCCTGAAATCAAGACAGTTTAACTCATCTAGAAGTTAATTTTTCATTTTACTCATGGCAAAATTTTCCCACCAGGTTTGATTTCTGGCATGAAATATTTTTAGACATTTTCCAAAAGCTTGTTTTTTTTTTTTTTTTGTTTAAAAAAAAAAAAGTCTGTATTTCTGCTAAAATAGGCTAAAGTACCTCAGTCAGCATCACCATGTGTGTTTCGGCCCAAACCACAATGCCCTCCTGTGATTGGTCCAGTTCACGTTCGATCAGCAGAAACTGGACCAAATCAATACAGGGTTTATGAACTCACGAAGCTCTGCACGGTTCAGATGCCTCTATCGATACAAAACATGAGAGTGATCCTCCAGCCTGGAACTCTTCATCCGTCCAGGGAGCGCGGATGAAAAAGAGGCCTCTGGAGCTCTGGCATATCTGCATTTAAATGTTGACGATTATGTATTGACCCTGAAATAAATCCATTCAGGCCCAGAGCACACCACAGGCTCGCAGAAGATCTTGATCATCGTCCGGAAGATGTTAAAGACCTCATCCTCAGAAGTAAGACTGCTCCGGTCCATGCGCTTGTCCCAGCCCGGTTTATTGTCAAAGTACTTGTATTTGACAGCGCTCTAACCACAAAGCCGCTGCCGTCCTTGCACATGCCCTTGAGGTTTTTACATTCCCATATTCGCGAATGTTGATAAAAATTGTTTCCGATATCTGGTGAGAAATTAATGTCAAAAGCAGCTCCTCGAGAAACAAATCAAATCGAAAAAACGGCGACGTGCTTTGTATTTATTTTACCCACTGCGTTTGAAATGGAAATCGCAGACCTTTCTTAGTGTTACCGTTCGGCAATTTATCTGTCAACGCTAAAACGTCTCGAGCGGCGACGCATTTGTCAAAACACCGAGCGCATTAGAAGCATGTGTCCGACCCTGTTATCATTGAGCGCCAGCCTTCATCGCTCGCTGTAGCTCTTTAATCACCATTCCTTTTCCGTTCTTGCTCTGCCAGAGAAGAATCCGACCAGCTACGCTTAAGCGAGCCTTCGGAGACCTGCGCATTTTATGTTTTAACAACCGGGAAGGACCTGGGCTTCTGTGAGAGGACATTTCAACCTGCGAAAGCCATTCACGGGCTCGGCGAAACGCTGTGCAAAGTGGAAAGGCGCGCGGCTGAATCCCAGATAAGCTGCGTGTTGTGATTAGCGCGGCAGTTACCAAAGGGAAACGGGGTCAGATCCGGCGCGCGTGTTTTTGCACAACTGGGCTCTCGTCGTGTGAGAACGGCTCGCTTCCTGTTGGATTCGCCATGGCAACCGGCAAACAAACTCCTCTAATACGTCGGATATCTATTGTTTTATTTCCCTTTCAGAGCAGCAGACCTCGAGTGCTTAGATTTTAGAGCTTAAAATGTCTCCTAGAGCTGCGGTTTTCTAAGTAGCGCGTCTGTCAATGCAATCTTAAATTAGACGTATTTATGGAGCCTCGAACCAGATGTGGACGTGTATAAAATGAACGGGGGGAATGTATATATTGCATTGTAAGTGTTCACCCAGCTGTGCAGCGCAGTCACGGGACGGTTACGCTGCTGCTGCTTTCTATAGTTTGAACAGTCGGACAGTTTTAAAGGAAGGAAGGAAGGTTTTGGCACAGAAAACACACAGGCGAAAACAATAGGGATGTGATTAGGGCTGTGATCCTTTAGTCCTTGGTCGATTAAAGTCCATATATGACATTGTTCTCTAATACTGACTTAGTTTGGTGGGAGGGCACCGGTGTTAAATATTTATCATGGTTGACGTCTGTAAAGTTGCAGTTTGTGAAGACATTTTGAAAAGTAAAAGTTTAAAATGACATGAAGTAGTGCTGAGTTCTAAAGTGGAATCCCGCTATGTTGAAAATAAACAGACTGAAACATCTTTCTGACAGTTTAAACCATCATTCAACAAAATAAAGCTGTCGTCAGTTTTTTTTTTTGTCAAATCACGACAATTGTATAATTTATTCACTTTATTCCTGAAGTTGCCGTACGCGCCGCCGTCTTGTTTCCGTTGTAGTTTAACATGGAGCAGACGAGCTCAACAGAAAATAAGTTCTACATGGACTAAAAAGACGTTTTCAGGCCTCAGGAAATTGTTGCGTTGTTGACTTGTTGTTGCTCGTGTTCATTAAACATTTTACACAAATCAATCTACTTTATGTAACATTTTAGCGGCAAGACTTTTCCCTCGTTCGTCATTAGCTTTAACGGAGTTCTCGTCAAACGGAAGAGTGTTTACAACAAAAGTGCAAAAGTATCTGTGGCAAAAAGAGACAAAAGTGGGCGGGGCAGAATAAAGTGAATATTGCTTTTGGCCCTTGTTTACAGTCTGGTTGCTAGGTAACAGTTGTGGAATTACCTACTTCTCTGTCATATTTGCTGCCCATGATCAACCAAGAAGTAATATTATAAAGTTTACAAAAATTGTCTAACCTGTCATATGGACTTAGTCGATTGTGTCTCAGTCGACCGACATTTTTATCAGTCGACTAATTATTTTGTTAGCATTTCTCAAATTTATGTGGCAAAAACAAGTAGTTGTGAATGAGATAGCGAAAGATTTTGGAGTAAATCAGTATCTGTAACAAGTAAATACACTGTTTACTAGTACTTTTCTGTATAAACTGTTATTTTTGCATGAACTCCTGTGCAGTTTCGGTCAACTGAATGCCGTTTGGATCAAATACACGGAGATACTTCATAATTTAGATACATTTTTGCCACACCCCCTTTTAGTCGATTAATCGGTCGATGGGGCAGGTCTTCAGTCGACTAGAGTCCCAGATGTGATAGATTCGTGCAGTGCATCTGACGCTTTGCTTAAGGTCAGTTTGCTCCCTCAGCGTCCAATCTGCTCCTAAAGATGTGTCATGAATTCATTGAATCCACTTCATCCTTAGATTTCTCTGGGACTTTGTAACTTGAAAGGCTGTTTTCTCAAAATGCATTTTTTTTCTCACAAAGACATAAAGATGAGCCTTAAAGTAGATCCTACACCAAACTGTACAATCTGGGACTGAAGAAGATTTTGACGCAACTTACTGAAGGATTTGTTGATGTCTAATTCTGAGCCTGATTTATTTAAGTTTTAGGTCAAAAAAATTAGGTGAAATTTGAATTTTTGGCCAATTTTCAATCAGATCTAGTTTACTCAAAAAAGCAATAAGCAATCCTAAATCCCCTCTGTAAATATTTCTATAACTAATGTGTACAAAAAAAAAAAAAACTGGTTCAGTCCATTTTTCAGATGTAAATATTCAAAATGTGTCATTTGGGCCATTTTTACACAGAAAATACCTTATTTCTACATGAAAACATTATGTGTAATGCATTCTTTTCTTACATTTATGTGAATAAACTACAGGAGAAGTTTCAAAGTGATATATTTAAAGTTTAGATTTTTTCTTATTCACCTCAAGTGTCTCACCTTAATTTTGCAAAATAAAGCAGATCAGATCAAAATGAAAAATAATCAGAATTGTTATCTGGACTAAAACACATGAAAAGACAGTGGCTTCAATCAAAATGTAAAAAAAAAAAAAGACTAAGTGTATCGTAGAAAGGGTTTCAGAGGTTGTCATCCGGACGCTGTTTAAAGATCGAGACGTTTCGACTTTTATCCCAAAGTCATTGTCAATCAGAGAGCTGGTCTGGGAACATGGTCATAAACTACTATGCTACTCTAAGTACTGGGAGTCCTGCCCCCAGGGAGGAGTCACTGAAACCTGTCTTGTAAGAAAATTGTTTGTTTGTCACCTGGGACTTGATTAATTGGTCTGCTTTGTTTGTTTAATAGCTGGCCTTACCTAGTTTCACCTGTGACTAAGGTCTATTGTTATTGATAGTTGGCTGTAGCTCCCTCCTCACTGCTGATGACCTCATTAGCATTTGACTGGTCTATTGATCTAGACCAAGGTGTCAGGATGCTGTCATAAATTTTGGCTAAATTAAATCTTAAGCCCCCATTCCTGTTTAAAGAAGGATTTTCTCTTTTTACAAAAATGGCCTCCTTTACTCCTCTTTCAAACCAGTTCTTCTCTCTGCTCAAAATCTTCACCTCACTGTCCTCAAACGAGTGATTTGTACGATGGACCACACCTGGACGAATGAGGGTTTACATCGAAGACTAAGTGTAGTTAAATTCAAATGGTCTAAACATTTACAATTACACCTCTTGTAAATATTCTCTCTCTAGAAGCCTTCAGACAGCATATTTCAAGCTTTAATTGGTTTCTAAAGTCTCAGCGTACAATAGTAATAATTGTTTCAGTGGTCGATTTATCAAAAATATAATAAAGTAATTGGCTATCATTAGTTGCAGCCTAAACATTAAAAGAAGTCTATTCTTCCTCACTCTTGACATAACATGAACAATTATTTAATGTGTACTCAATCAGAAACGTTGCTCATTGATTGCTTAAAATAAATGATAAATAAACGCAGGCTGAACTCCACCGTCTTCAGTCCAGGTTTAGCTCTCTGAAGGTCCATCGTCTCCGTGTTTAACTCTTCGCAAACAGGCAGGAAACGCGCCGCTGTCCAGAGGAATAACTGTGTAACCACGTCATTATGTTGTTTATTCCTCGCTCAAACAGTTAAGACGAGACGAGGAGGTGATCGCATGCAGGCAGCCAGGTTTTCAACACATCCGACACTGTTCTGTCTGTGCAGAGCTAAAGAGGAGCTGGAGAGAGTGGCTGAGTGGTTAGCCCGCTCGCCTCAAAGCCAGAAAGTTCCAGGTTTGACTTCCCAGATCATTCATGAGCTTTCTGTTTGTAGTTTGCATGTTCTCCTGGTTTGGGTGGGTCTAAAACGTGCTCTCTAAAGCTAATTCTCAGACTAATTGGATGGTGCAGTCTGCTCCTGGGCTTTTCAAGACTTCTTTTGAATTTTGAGCTTTTAAAGGGGCTTTATTTAGTTTGCTGGTGGAGTTCGTGAAAAACTCCATTCTTCTACCGATGGAATTAAACCAAACTATCTCCTGCAGACAAGCAGCAAACAAACTACTTTTTGGGCAATAAAAACAAACTGGATAAAGAAAGAAAGATTGATGAGTTTGTGTCATACTGTGGAACCTTCCAGGCAAAGCAAAAATTTCGATGGACTCTCAACTACACTGTACATCGTCAATAAAGTCAATGTATAAATTGTAGTGTATTTAACCAGCAATGACAAGAAATGGCCTTTCAGTTTGCTTGTGTTATTTCTGAATTACTAAACAAGCCACACCTTGTTGTCTAAAAGAGAAGAAACTTTATTCAACTAGAAGTGAAAAGTTGTGAGATTTCGTTGCAGCTTTGGCTCTATGATTTTCTAGTTGAAAAGCCTTTTACATTGATGTAGAAAACCTACACCCTACACCTTTAACATGAAATCTTGGGATTTTAACCAAGAAGTGGGGCTTGTGCGGCTCAAAGAACAGAAGTTAGGGACTGTTAGATTGTGTGACATGAGCTGTTTGACCTTAAAGATCAGGCAAGGAGCCTGAGCCAGCTGTGAACCTCTGAAAAGACTTTTTACACCAAATGCAGTAGAAGACCTTCGAGGGGAAATATTTGGAGAGAGCCTCAGGGACCGGCCTCCTGCTGGTGCCAGAGTCAGGACTAAACATGGACGGTGACCGGGCAGCAGGACACAGGGGAGACCTTTGTCCTGAGAGCTGTTACTCTCTTCAAACTGCCCCGACAAATCCTCCTGTTAAAGCTGCACTGAGTCGCCTTTGTGTCTCAGTCAAAGGTCTAAGTACTGCAGTGAAAATGTTTCAGCAGCTGAATTTGAACTTCTTTTGTGATCAATAAAAGTATCTATCTCTCTCTATTTATCAATCTATCTGGTTATGTATCTTATAAATGTATCTAAAGGCCTTTTTTTAACCACTTTATCTCTAAACAGTTCCCCTCAGCATAGCTCCAAACCCGGCCTGCTCTTCGCGTCCCCTCACTCTGAGGCCCGTCCTGCTCTTGTCTCGACACGTTGGACATCTGCAGAAGAAGCTGACATCAGCCGGAGCCGTGTGAAGCCAAACCTTTCATAATTTCATAAACAGACAAGATAATCCTAAACAGAGAGCGGCGTAATCAGGCCGCAGCCGACGCTCGGTCCACAGGGACGCAGCGCAAACACAGGTGCTTTCCAGACTCTCTCCAGCCGCGACCAAACGTGAGAGCTGGAGCTGAACGCAAACATGGAGGAGCGGGAGACTCGGAGCGCTTTGACCATTTTATGACATAATGTAGGCTACACTTGTGCAGCAGCTGTATTGTTCCTTTTGTAATCAACCAGGACCAGAAGCCTAGTTTGTCTTGAATCCTTTCTAAACTAAGACTCAGGTTTTTGTTGCTGTTTGCATAGTGTGTTTGAGATGCTCACAAGTAGCCAACCTGTAGAAAACTGTTTTAACAGACAAAGTTTACTCCACGTCTGTGTTCTACGATCCAGAAGGAGCAAAAATAGTCTTTAGTTGATGAAAATTGGCAGCATATTGAATTAGAAATCGCAAAAATTATCAAACGAGAGAAAAGCGTTCGACCAAAGCCATGGTGCGTGCAAAGTCAAAATGGTTCTTGCAAATGTCTTCATATGTTTTCATGAATGCATCAAAACTTGCAATGCAACAAAAATCCCAAGTGCAAAACTCTGTTTTTAAAATCAAGTGTACAATATGGAGAAAAACAGTCTAGATCCAGGTAGCTGAAACTTGAATACCTCCTAAAGCAATGTGCACGCCCTAAATGTTCTTTTTAATAGATTCAATTGACGATGAACTTGCCGAAGGGCTGTACAACGTCTGGGTCACGAGACACTTTTCCCACAAAAGTTCCTTCTTATAGACCCTCAAAATCTGTTTCTCTCGAAGAAAAAACACTGCAGGCTCCTCCTTCAGTCGCTCATTCCTGTAACATTAGACGTCAGCATTCCCGGCACAACAAGTTTGAAATCTCCTGACAAATACCTGGAAACTCACTTTGACAACTCTGTCCCCTAAAAGATGAAAACATGAAGAAACACATAGAAATTCTGAGAAAAAGAGCTCGGGACATCTGATCCTCGGCGCTGTGAGCCCTGAACTCCAGCTAACCTGATATCAGCGTGTGACAGCTCGGGCAGAGCCCACATCGCGTTATGCATGACTGCGTTTCATGATGAGCATTTTGGAGCGCTGGAGGAATGACTCTGGAAGAACCGCAATGAAGTTGTTTAAAAGCAGACAAGTTATGTGTTACTCAATCTTGTAAAACTTTTGAGCACAAGTGCATTGATATTTCACATAATATGGGACATTTATTTATTTATCTTGCCTGTTTTTATGCTTTTTTCTTCGGATGCTGAAATGCAATGTTGAAATGTCTCCATTGCAAGAATACTGTTTTCAGTCCAAAGAAATCCCAAGATTGTTGTTGCTGTTGGCTCTGAAGTCAGTCACCAGACAGAAGCATTTTCCACTGATTCACCAGATTGGTGTGACCTGAGAGTGTGTCCACTTTCTAAAGTGAAACTGTCGTTGGATCAGTAGAAGCCGAAGTGGACCATGTGAAGAGCTTCCACAGCGGTCTGGTTCGCTTTGACTCTGGCTTTAGTTAATGCTAAAGCACCAGAGCGAGATGATGGGATAAAGCACACGGAAACAGAAGATAATCATTTCACCAAATCTCACACTATTTCCGCTGATGCTAACTTATATGTGGAGCCCACACGCTTAGCAAATTCCTGTTTATGGACGCAAGGCCCTTTGTTTAAGACCCAAATATTTTATTTCCAGTGCATAATGCATCTAACATTATCCAATGCAAGACTCAAAGTGTGTCTGCAGCCTCCGGAGTCGAGGTGAAGCTGCAGAACTCATCAGGAGCATCCATCGCTGCAGCCTGACACCGCAGGGACATTGAGGCTGTTTATGAACGACACAAACTCTCTGTGTACATTTACTGAGTGATTTGTGGAGTTTATAGACAGGGCGAGATTATTGTAAAAATCAAATGATCCCCACGACGATCGGCTCATTTCTTGTATCATATTGTGATTCAGAGCTTTCTACCAAAACACAATATTCCACCCACTTTGTCACGCATCGAAACATGATTTCTTCCTCCAAAGTCTGAACTCAGCTCCAAACCACGTGTTTTTTACTGACGAGGATTGGCTGCGGACCTCTGCATTTAACATTGACCATTAGCAATGACTGAATCTTGACTAAAATCCGACGACTCGCCCCTCCCTGAACAGAACGGGGTCAGATCAGCCTAATATTTACTCTGGTGTTCAGCCCCGGTGTAACTCACAGACCCGGGCCTCTCCTGGTGCTGAGTAGTGTCTCCCTCCGGCCTCACTCTTCTCTCTGACACTTGGCTCTTCTTTTTCACCTGCTGGACTCATTTGTCCCGGGTTTTACAGCCTCCTCTGAACACGTGTAGCTTGTCCTCATCCAGAGCCCGCGACATAAAACTTCTCATCTCCCTCACTTCATAAATGTTCAGTTTCTCTCTTCGTTTTATGAGTCTGGAGCAGGAATTAGAGTAGATCAGGGACTTGGCAAAGGTAAATCAAAGGGCGCACAGTGACAGGACTGCCAGTTTGCAGTGCACAAGGGCTGTAGTCCTTTAGTCGATTGGTCTGTCGATGGTGTCTTAGTCGACTAATCATTTTATTTATACTAAATTATTATAAAAGGATTTAAATGGCAAAAACGAGAAGATACGAAGTGAGTTTGCTGAAGATTTTGGAGTCTTAATGGATAAATACACTGTCTCCTAGTACTTTTCTATATTAATTTGTTTTTTCATTAACTCCTCTACAGTTCTGTTCTGTTGAGTGCAGTTTGGTCTAGATACATGGAAATACTTTACAGTTTTGATATATTTATCCCGCACCTCACTTTAGTCGACGAATCCAGTGTTTTTCAGCCTTTTTTTTTTGTTGTGGCACACGTTTAGGGTTTAAAAGCTCCCACGGCACACCACCTACCACTAAAATATTACCAAATCAGACTATTTACTTAAAAATATTGTATATAATGAAGCAAATAATGTCTGTAGCACTGTCTAGTTCTTTAAATGTGGTAATAGTGATAGTTTGTGTTCTTTTTTGGTGAAAATGTTGCTCAGGACACTCCAAAAAGGTGTATTAGTTCATTAAATCCACATTTGGACGTTTTTGACTGGACGTTCTCTCAAGGCACACTAGCGTTCCCCAGCGCTCTGGAGGAAAATCAAGGGACTAATCGGTCGATGGGGCAGGTTTTTAGTCGACCAAGAATTTCTTTAATCGACTACAGCCCTACAGTACACCGTAAGTGACCTGCACCTGAATGTTCTGAACGCAACTCGACGGGATCCAAAAAGATGTTCTAGCTCCCGTAAACTTTCAGCCACAGCTACGTCTCGTTTTACTTTTCTAGAGGATGCTGTATATCAGGCATGTCCAAACTCAGGCCCGGGGGCCAAATGCGGCCCTCAGACCAATTTGTCTTGGCCCTTAGAATCTTCCTGGTGAATTGGCCCACTCTGTCCTGAGAAGTACTTTTTACAGCACATTTCAGATTTTGTACAATTCCAACCTAAATAACTAACATTTTGGTGCAACACAGACCTGATATTAAGGCAGTAAGACTGAATTTAGATGTGGCGGAGCTTAAAACATCAGATAAATGCAGCTTTTTTAACGTTTCACGATTGATTTGTGGCACTCCGCTTGGTCTATATTTCAATATGTGGCCCTCGATGGAAAAAGTTTGGACACCCCTGATGTAGATACTTTGAAATCAGCCTTGGGCCGGTCCCAGGGCAGCGGTGGAAGTGTGAAATGAACGAATAATGCACTGCGTCTGGAGAAGCGCTGTGGAAGACCAATGCATTATCTGTTATACACTCACTCTGTGGTCCTTCTGAAGCCGCAGCCGCTCTGGGGCAGACCGGCAAAAGTGAGTCTGCAAAAAATGTTAATCTTTCCAAGCTTAAAATGGCTTGAATTGATCATTTTTTTCTGGATTTGAGTAGATTTGACTCGATGAGATTTAGCTGATGTGATGCAGAATATTTCACTGGTTTCAAAGTATTTCTGACTGATCCCGCGATAATTTTGCTTTAAAATAAGAAAATACATTTGTCAGTGGGGTAAGTAAAATGATCTTAACCCACTGACAGATAGACTGATGGATTGACATAACAAAATAATGCATTGAAACAAGTCAGAAATGGTTTGAATCAAGTCAAATAATCTAGTTCCATCAAATAAATCATCTCCACTGATCTTAATGAGTCAAAACATCTGAAATTCAGATTAATATCCTGAAATCAAGACATTTTAACTCATCTAGAACTTAATTATTTGCAGTGTGACGCTGCCAATCTGCGCCATCGACCCCTCCCGCCGTGTGACCACCAACACGCCCCACTTTCACACACAGCAGAGTGTCTTTCCAGTGACAACAGTCTGCAGTGGCCTGAGCAGAACTCCCACGTTTGAGTTTGTTCTAACCACAAAGTCACTCCCGCTAGAAAAAAGTAGTTTATAATTGATTTTCAAGCCTTCAGCTCTATTTTTAACCACATTTTTTTTCACTCTTAATTAAAAATACTCTCACATGGAGCCTTGAATTACAGCCTGTTCATTTACAAACTAAATTAAAACCCTAAAAGTCTGTATGTGTTATAAAATCCCATTGGGCTGCACTAATGCTTTGATGTCTTTGGCTGGATCGGCTGAACCACTTTCTCACAGGAGCTCCGCAGAGCCACAAATGAAACGGTAAATTACCGTTTTGGTGTGGGAGCTCGCACTGTGGTCTGCCTCGCACTTACAAAATGGCAGATTGCATTACTAAACATCCTGCAGAGCTGTAATTACACGATAATTATAGGCATTACATCAGGAACAGCGCTGCACAATCGCTATCAAAACACTAGCGTCTAATTAGATTGACTGTAAACCGAGATTTCAGCTGGGTTTCACACACACCGCACTCTTCTGAACAGGCACCTGACTCTCCAGACCTGAGCTTACAGAAATAAACTGTTCAAAAAGTAATATCCCATCTCCAAAATGACTTCCTGCAGCTGCTCCCGTTTTATTACTAGATTAAAGACCGGCTTGAGTTGTTAAATGAAAAATATTATGCTAAATTAACTTTCATGAGCTTTTAACCATATTCAAATGTTTTGTTGTTTTTTTTTTGGTTTGTTCAGAAATGTGTTTTTAATGATACATGTATGTTTGAGTATTCCTCGAGCTTTATGATAAAAGAAATGTTATGACTTTTGTTAAACTGATTAGCCAATTAACCGTCACTAAATGTATAACCGAGTGAAGACGTCTTGCCCTGTTAACTGGCACGTTTCATTTTTGCCTTGTTTACTATGTTGCAGTACACAAGTGTGCAACCAGGGGGAGCCAGAGCGAGCACCTGACGCAATCGTGACGTCTCTGAGTCTCATAAAGACGGATCAAACCTGAGACACAGCAGTATTTATGAACTTTTATTAATCTGACATTTTCACGTTGGAGAAAACGGACAGCTTTTGCCTCAGATGCAAAAACTATTGATCTTTTACCTGCACAAGCTAAAGTTAGCAGCTAATGTAATAAAACATATCAGAAACATTCGCAAGAGTGGCTGGTGAACACATTTACATGCACACACTAAAACCTGTCATTTTGGCCGCTCACTGTACATTTTTGTAAATATTGTATTATATTTTGTGTTGATATTGTGTTTTATGAACATTGTCTGTTTTTGTCCGTTTTTTTTGCCATTTTGACGTCATGGCCGGGGACTACAGATGAAAAATAGCCTCTTTGGCTAATTCTGGCTGTTTTACTCATGTTTTATTCATGTGTTTTATGAAATTGCACTATCCCCTTTTGGAAAAAACTAAACTAAACTAAACTAAAATGTTAGCAACTTTACTACGTGACTCTTAAATAAAAAATAAAAAAAAGTGCACTTTATTCATAATTTTAAAAAGTAAAAATGTATTGGAGCTTTCATTCAGTCGTGTGGTGCGTGTTTACTGAAGTAATTATGACTTGTATAAAAAAAATGCGTGCTTTAATGCAACCGGTTAAAGGAAAAAAACTGAAAACATGCATTGAGACAAAATGTGTGCACATAGACAGCAGGGACGTGCAGGGGCCCCTTTTTGATTTGTAAAAGAAGTGCTGTAAGTGTCTCGGCAAACGGAAACTTGTTAAGTTCATAACAAACTTTTTTGTGTGTGTGTTTCAAAACATGAGATGGCAAATTGAAGGTACTAAAGAGCATGTTTAAAGGATAATAAGAGTATGAAAAATGTAATATATTTTTCCTTTAAAGGGCCTATGACAGGTTGAACTACTCATTTGACAAAAATGCAGTTAAGATAAATATATTTCAAATTTTGTTAAAACACTTCACGATTTTATACAGTTTAGCTTTTTTTTTTTTAAGTTTTTTGTTTTACTTCCTGGTTGAAAATGATGACAACACACTAGGAAATTACCATAGCAACCATCCTGTATATGGGGCCAAAAATCATTCAATGTCACAGATTTTTTTTATTTTACGAATACAAATACATGCAGACGCCTTTATTTGTGTTGTTGAGTTTAAAGGAGCAAAAAAAGTTGTTTCTTTTGTGTAAATTGTGCATAAATTCTATCTCCCTAGTGTGATGTCATCAGTCTGTTTACTTCCTGTAATTTTCAATATATTTTTCAACTTTTCTCCACAAACGGCTGCTTGATTGGTGTAAAACTAAAATGTATGTGTACAACTGGTATTAATGCAGCAAATAAAGTCAAAATTAGAAAATTATAAAAACCTGTCATACGCACTTTAAGTCACTTGAGTAACTAAAACAGGCAGGAATCACTCAAACTTTGAGTAAAAGAATGATGAGGAAACAGTGTTGTAACAGGATTCAAAGCTTATTAATATGTCACCTTTAACTACCGCTATGTATTAAGTTTATTTTGGAAAAGTGACCATTTTGAAACCACCAAATGGAAGAGTAACTTCACCAGCAAACGATTATTACAGATTTTATTATAAATGTGTTTTATTGGTGTTTCTGTATTTAGTTACATTAGTTAAAGATGTATTAACCAAAACAAACCAAAAAAGTAAACAAAAAGATCCTTTGAACAACAAGACAATGTTCATAAATCCTGTGTAACCATAAAGTTAATGAAAATGAAACGTAAAATGACCTGTTTCTGTTCTATTCAGCCGTTTTTGATCGATAGTGTGGTTTACAAAGATCAAAAAGAACATCATTTCAGTTTAAAAATACTCCACTTTGTCAAACTCCTTTACATTTCCTCTCGTGTCTTTGTCTCTCCATAAATCCTGCCCATTGTCAAACGTCCTTGAGCCTGTTCTTGGAGGTAAAGTCCTTTTTACAATCTGTTTACGAGCAGAACACAGCGTTAGCCACAGTTTTGTCCCCCTCCGAGTTCAAAGCTCCGCCGGAGAAAGTGGCGTGCATCTCCAATCAGAAGCACATTGTCGGGGTCTGAAGCCACTCTGGTCCCGGAGCCGGCCGATCTGTGGTGAGTGGCAGCATCTGGGACCGAGAAAGGCCGCGTTCCTCCGCACGACTCGGGAAAGCGAGGCCTCCACGTCGCAAGGATCGGACACAGCGGGAGTCGTGTTTCAAGCTGACTTTAAAGGCGACCGTTTTCATGCCCGAGTGAAACATTTGGTCGGCACTTGTGAGGAGGAAAGGCGTGCGTGATGTGAGGAAAGAGCTTGAGGAGCGCTTTGGATTTCGTCTGGTGTCGTGGGACTCGGTGCTTCAAGAGCAAACAGTTTTAGAATGAATGCGTGTCGAGAAAACTGAGAGTTTCGCTTTTATAATTTGGTCCTGATGTTTAACGCAGAAAAAACTGTACATCTAGTCATTTTGATCTGGATTGGAGTAGTTTTGACTCAGTGAGATTTAAGGCGAGACGCTGCAGGTTCATTCATTCATTTTCTACCGCTTATTCCCGTTAGGGGTCGCGGGTGACTGGAGCCTATCCCAGTGACTTTGGGCCTTAGGCGGGGTACACCCTGGACAGTGGCCAACTCGTCGCAGGGCTAACACAGAGAGACAGAGACAAGGACAGACAACCATTCACTCTCACATTCATTCACTAGGGACAATTTTTAGAGTTCTCAATTAACCTATACAGTCATGTCTTTGGACGGTGGGAGGAAGCCGGAGAACCCGGAGAGAACCCACGGTAACACGGGGAGGACATGCAGACTCCACTCAGAGAGATCATGTGATGTTGGGGTGGTTCGGAATTCGAGACCACGATGTTGGGGTGGTCTGGGATTCGAACCCCGATCTCCTTGTTGAGAGGCAGAAGCTCTAGCCGCTCTGCCACCGTGCACCCCACGCTGCAGGTGAACAGGAAAAAATCTTAAATTTAAAGATATACATTTGAAACCTCTGCTGTAGTTTACTTACAGAAATTGAAGAAAAAAAAATATTACAAGTTTTTCATCATGTCATGTTTTCATGTAGGAATAAGGCATTTTATGTGGAAAAATGGCTAAAAATCCACATATTTGGGACATTTAAAACTGAAAAATGGACAGAACCAGGTTTAAATTTCTTGGTTCATTTTGTAACTAGTTACAAAAAGATTTACAGAGGGGATTTCTTATTTCGTTTTTTAAGTAAACTAGATTGGACTGAAAATCGTCCTAAAAATTCATCAGTTTTAGAATCAGTTTTAGAATTAGATATTAACAAATCCTAGTGTACGTTTCGTCAAAATCTTGTTGAGTCTAGATTGTACAGTTTGGTGCAGGATCTACTTTAAGGCTGATCTTTATGTCTCGAGGGAGAAAATGCATTTTAAGATGTTTTAAGTCCTTAAGGCGAGACACTACTAGCAAAACTTTCTTCAAATTTTTGTTTTTTGGTCAGTTTTCTCTCTCAACATATCGACTTTCATGTGGAAACAACACATGTGTCCAATCTGCTCCTAAAGATGTTTTATTCTTCCATTGAATCCACTTCATCCATAGATTTCTCTGGGACTTTGTAACTTCAAAGGACGTTTTCTTCAAATGCATTTTTGTCCCTCGAGACATAAAGATCAGCCTTAAAGTAGATCCACACAAACTGTACAATCTGGACTCAACAAGATTTAGACCAAACACACTGAAGGATTATTTTAATATCTAACGAAGATTAGAGTTTTTTTAAAATGAGGCAAAATTTGAATTTTTAGGACAAATTTCAGTCAAATCTAGTTTATTGAAAAACTAAACAAGAAATCCAAAATCCCCTCTGTACATTTTTTGTAACTAATATGTTACAAAATGAACCAAGAAATTTAAACCTGGTTCTGTCCATTTTTCAGATTTATATGTGTACTTTTTGCCATTTTTACACATAAAATGCCTTATTTCTACATGAAAACATGACATGATGAAAATACATTTTTTTCTTACATTTATGTGACTAAACTACAGGAGAGGTTTACAATTGATATCTTTAAATGTAAGTTTTTCCTGTTCACCTGCAGCGTCTCACCTTAAATCATCATCAGGTGTAGACTCTATTTGGACCTGTTTTTGTCCTGGTTTAGCCCTGGTCCTGTCCATCTTTAGTTCTGGATTTAGCCTCAGTTCAGTCTCAGTTTTGATGTAGTGTTTGTGCAGGGCCCGATCCTCTTTCAGCCTCGTGTCATTTCTCGTGTTGTAAATCATCTTTTGAGCTTCCAAAAAGTGCCATATAAGTTTGACGTATTATTATTTCAATTTATTGCTGGTAATGATTGGAACTTGGCTCATAACTCGCTCAAACTGGAGTCAAGGATCTCTCACTCTGCTCCAAATGTAAACTACAGGACATGATGAATGACAAATATAAATCTTTTACTACAAATTATTGAAAATCTATGTGTTTATGTCAATGTTAAAAGGCACATATTCTGCTTCAGTCACTTTTAATCCTGTTATTATTAGTCATTAATTAATTAGTCATTAAAAACACACCTGGAGTTGCATTTAGCTGCATTCACACTGTTTTGAGGAATGTTCATTAGAAAAACCTCTTCCTCTGAGCGTCACAAAAACTTCCTGCTGAACTCCCTCGATTGCTGACGTTTTTTCAGATTTTAATCTAATCTGCTGTTTTAAGTCCTTAAATCACGGCCAGACTCGTTCTGAGCATTTCTGCCTCCAAATACTGCTAACACTGCTAATAGACCCTTTAAAATTTCGTAGACAAAAACATTCTAAATTCCAGAATGGAGGCAAAAGTGAAGTGGAACATAATGTGATTTCACTGGAGAAACTGGAATAAACCTCTGAATATCACAAATTATGAAAAGTTGAGATGTTTTTGGAAAATGAAAAGCCTCAGACACATATGATTGACACAGAGCTGCTTTAAAGACGTTTACTGTTGTATTTTACATGATTTGTTTATGTTACAGGAGATTATTATCAACTCTTAGCATTTTTGATGAAGAAAAAATCTAGATTTTTGGGTTTAACTGGACAAATACTGACAGAAATGATGAACGTACAAGAACTTTGCACAGATATATGACACACCTTATCATAAATTACACTTTTTATGAAGCTCAAATGGAATTTTAAAACTAGAAAATAGTATTTTGTTCATCTTTTGTAATAGAAGAGCAAACTAGCTGACATTTCTACCCTGGAAATACTCATTTGTAGCTTGCTCCCCTCACATAACGACTTAAAACCTTTAGTATTTAGATCTAATGCGAGTTAATTATTGAAAATGAATTACAGTCTGCTTCATTTTGCCTCCAGTCAAGAGTATTTTAAAGGGTCTGTATTAGCCTGATGGTAGCGTGTCACACAGTCTCTTAAAGTGATAACAAAACTAAATTGTATAAGCGCCATCTACAGGCTGCATAAACTCAGGAAGTGTCAGGGCAGACAGCAGAGAAACGTGTTCATTTAGTTCATAATACACTTTAAGGCACTTAAGAGCATGTTTAAAGGCTAACGATATGAAATGCATAATATTTATCATTTAATGCAACTTCTACAGTTTTAGTTTTGTCCACTCCCTCTCTCTTCTCTTTAAAGGGGCTGTATCTGATTTTTCTTGTTGTGAAGCAGAAAAAAAGAACTAGTTTGTTACCAATTTTATTCCATGTAATAAAGTAAAGTGTGTATGTTGCTCCAGCACAGATATATTGTAAAAGCATCTAATTCTGGTGAAAGTGAGACCACAGGCAACATTTTATTCTACGAGAAGCAGGAAGTGCGCCGTTATGCTCGTGTTTGTTAGTTTTATTGTGAATATACCATACCAACGATCACAGTTGGCCTAAGTGCCGTACACAACAGAATATGATCACAGCCAATAGGTCAACAAGGTACAGTGCACCCTACAACGACTCAAAAACAAAGTTAAGCTAAGGAGAAAAGATGTGTTTTTAAAAGTGATGTAAAAACAGGCAGAGGCTGCATAATCTAAAGGCAACTGATTCCACAATCTCAGAGCAGCGACTAAAATATTCAATATTTATGATGCTGGGACTGTATTAGGAATGTAAGTGATACATGTGACTGATGGAAAGACTTTAACATCAACTAGTTCTGATTTTCATGTTTCAAAACAGTAAAAATCAGGTACAGCCCCTTTAAGTATTGAAGTGTGCAGTGGTTTCTATTTGTAGCTTTTGACATACATGAGATTCGACACATTGTTAGCATCAAAGAGTTTAGTTTTTAAGTGGTTTAAGCTTTTTCATGTTCAAATGTCTATATTTTGTCTTAAGGCGAGACACTACAGGCAAAACTCATTTTTTTTCAATGTTATGTTTCTTTGTCACTTTGTTCTCTCAACACATCGGCTTTTCATGTGGAAATAACAAACTTGTCCAATCTGCTCCTAAAAATATTTTATTGTTTCATTTAATCCACTTCATCCATAGAAATCTATGGGACTTTGTAACTTCAAAGGTCGTTTTCTTAAAATGCGTTTTTCTCCCTCGAGACATAAAGATCAGCCTTAAAGTAGATCCTACACCAAACTGTACAATCTTGGACTCAACAAGATTTTGACGAAATGTACTGAAGGATTTTTTAATATCTAATTCTAAAATGGATTTATTGAAGTTTTAATTTTAAAAAATGAGGCGAAATTTGAATTTTTAGGACAATTTTCAGTCCAATCCAGTTTACTTAAAAACTAATAAGAAATTCAAAATCCCCACGGTTCATTTTGTACACATATGTTACAAAAGAAATTACAAAGAAATTTAAACCTAGTTCTGTCCATTTTTCAGTTTTATATGTCCCAAATATGTGTATTTTTGGCCATTTTTTCACATCTTCATTAAAACATTACATGATGAAAAACTTTTAATATATTGTTTTCTTACATTTGTGTGAGTAAACTATAGGAGAAATTTCAAATAATATCTTTAAACTGCAGTGTCTCACCTTAATTTACTCGAAAAATAAAGATCACCAAGCTTTTTTTCTGTTTTGTTTGTCATCAGCTCTTGTTTCTGCTTTGCTAGTGTGGAGTTTAGCCGTTTATCTTTCTCTCATTTAATGTCAATCCACTCTTTGAGCTTCACTACAAAGACTGGAGCTGCAGAGATCTAAACTGTTTGGCCGCGACGGGGTTAACTGTGCAACCTCTGCTCCTCTCTCGCAGAAACAATGACATCATGGTTCACGTGTCCCGGGACGTTGACTGGTCTTTTATTTGGACAGGAGCCGGAGGTGAAGCAGGGTCGCTCTGCGGAGGTGTGCGCCGACCAATCCCATCCTCTGACGTCCGACTTTAAACAAACATCAGCTGAACGTCTGATGCGCTCTGACGACGCCTTTATGTCTTTGGTGTGAATCAGGCACGAAAACCAGGATCTGAGCTTAGATTTGTACGCCTTTATTTGTTTGATTGATGATGGTGTTTTGATCGACCCGTTTTTATTAGTCGTCAAACTCTTAGTGGATCATTTTAAGGATTTAACGTCATAACAGCAGAAAAGAGAAAGCGTGTAGTGAGTTTTCTTGAGTTTTCTTGAGATTTGGGAGTGAGTTGTGAGTTTAATCTGCCATTTTACTGAGAAATAAATTGTTTTCTGTATAAATATTTGGGATTGATCTCCTGTAATCTTGCCTCTTGAGTCAGATTAGGTCTGATCTGATCCTTGTGAAATGGCCATATCATTATTCGCAAATGTTGTGTTTAATGCCACTCTGTGCTTAAAACAGACTCTTGTCCTCTCCGAAGTCAATGAGTGACGGGTTGATTTAACCAATTACAGTGAAATTTGAACTGTCTGAGAACTATTTTCGTGTTTAAGGCAATATGACTTTAGTAAGAGTGCATGAATCATGATAAAATCGAAATTGTGATCTGGTTTCAAGAAAAAACGTGACTCTTTTTTTTTGATACATCGCGTATTCCTGCATAAGATACATGGTCAAATCCTAGAGCTAACAGTTTTGAGAGACTAATCCATGCACAGAGCATGTCTTTATTTGACAGAGAATTTCTTTAGTCTACTACAGTCCACAGA
The DNA here is from genome assembly GCA_019453435.1 of Rhinogobius similis. Classification (NCBI taxonomy): domain Eukaryota; kingdom Metazoa; phylum Chordata; class Actinopteri; order Gobiiformes; family Gobiidae; genus Rhinogobius; species Rhinogobius similis. Next base: position 4,419,803 of record CM033633.1, read on the forward strand.
TCTGAAGTCTTAACCTCACTCGAGCCTTGCGGGTCCAGCGAGACTCAGAAAGTGATTAAAGCACTGTGTCCTGTCACACGGAGCGCTGCTGGTCCGAGAGCCACGCACGACTTCAGCAAGAATCCATAAGAAGTACACAGCAGTGGTTTGGAGCGCTGTTTGGATTAGGCCCACGAGAATCTGCAGTGGAGTTGGTGTAAAAGGCTATTCACCTTATTCCGGAAGTTGCCATGGGCGCCGCCATCTTGTTTCCGTTGTAGTTCACACGGAGCAGACGAGCTCAACAGAAAATAAGTTCTACACGGACTAAAAAGTTGTTTTCAAGGAAATCGGTGCGTTGTGACTTGTTGTTGCTCGTGTTCATTAAAGTAAGTATGACAGGTTTTCATTATTTTCTAATTCTGTCTTTATTTGGTGTATTAACACTTGTTATAAATGAAAATGATAGTTTTACACCAGTCAAGTAGCCCGTTGTGGAGAAAAGTTGAAAAATCTGTAGAAAGTTACAGGAAGTAAACAAATAGATGACATCACACTGGGGAGACAAAGGTTATGCATAATTTACACAAAATAAATTACTTTAATAAGTAATGTAACAAAAAAAGGTGTTGACATCTATTTTTATTTGTAATTTTTTTTTAATCTGCAACATTAGATGAGTTTTGTCCAGTTTACAGTGCAGTTGCTTGGTAATTTCCTAGCGTGATCTCATCATTTACAACCAGGAAGGTAAAAAAAAACCTACAAATTTTATCCTGGTTTAGCAATTTTTTAAAGTTTCTTGGCAAAATGTGGAATATATTTGTCTAAAGTACATTTTAGTGAAATGAGTAGCTCAACCTGTCATAGGCATTTTAAACATTTTACACAAATTAACCTTAAACTTTAAATAACATTTTAGCGGCAAGACTTTTCCCTCGTTCGCCATTAGCTTTAACAGAGTTCTCGTCAAGCCGGAAGTGCATTTACAGTAAAAGTGTGTATCTGTGGCAAAAGGAGGCAAAAGTGGGCGGGGCGGAATCAGGTGAATAGTAACCAGCTCAAAATACATTAAGCCCAGCATTAACCCAATATAAAAATGTTTTTTCCGATGCACGATCCCAGAATGGAACAGCAGACTAGTAGCCGTAAGCCCGACTTTGGACACCTTTTAAAGCCGGCTGACAAAACCATAACACCACGCACTCTTTCCCCTTTCGTCGGCATGATATCCATTTGGACTTCGCCGATTAATCAACCAGAATCAAGCCAACGGCTCAAGAGATCTGGAGATGGGCCCAGTCTGCTCCTGACAACTTCAATCCAGAGACACTGAAGGATGGGTCAAATGTGGAGAACAGCAAAGTAAACCTCAACCTTGACTTTCTTCATCGTGAAACTGCTTGATGTTTTACAGAGAAACCAACTTTAGCCCAAAACCTTGCCGTAATTCCACGCTCCTTCCTAACATGCCCATGATAACACTGGAGCAAAGGTGAATGTGTGAAAGGTCGTGTATGCCGTACATGCCTGGGGCGGGTTGTGCAGCCGAAACATTGCCGCCGCCGCAGTGGCTGCCTGGCACCGCCGCAGCATTCTTCTGGATTCCTCTGGCCTCAAACAGCCTCAAATACCCCGGGCCCTGCTGCCAGTTCACCGGCCGGATTCCTGAACGGTCCCCGCCCTCTGCTCCTCTGCTCTGGGATGCCACGCTCTGCCAATCCTCCAGCCTCAGAGGCATGTTATCCTCGCCAGCGACGCCAGAGGCCAGTACGCTGGACGCACAAATGACTCATGCCGCAAGAATGTGGAAAATAATTACAATTGTTAAATGGAGGTTTGGAATTCAAGTATTTGAGAACTGGGTCAAAATATGTCAAGCTTAACTATCTGCAAGTGGAGGAAGATAATTGTACTTAAAGTAAAACACATGTTACCATTAATATTACCAGAATATTGTTGGGTAAAATGACTTGAATAGATTGATCAAATTTCATTTCAAGACCTAACTATGTCTTAGTTATAGCTCTTGTGATGCAGTTTCTCTGGTGCCTGATCCTCTGGTGTTGCTCTGAGCCACTGAAGGTCACTCTCAACGGTGAAGGGTTTGACTTGTGGTTGTTTTCGCCCAGAGAACCTGGGGTTGAACAAAAGGATGGCTTTTTCCAGGTGCTCTGGAGGAAATTCAATTCAATTTAGTTTTGTAGTGCCCAAAATCACAATAACAGTTGCTTCGATGGGCGACAAGCAGAAAAGCAGTTTAAATAAACATTGTTGGAAGGAATTTAGCGAATGGATAAATGTCTCCGTGCATCCCTTGTTCAAGACCCTCCGTCTCGGCAAAAAAGAAAATGTGGGGAAAAAAGTATAAACCTCAGGGAGAACCACAGTGGAGAGATCCTACTCCCACAGACCACAGAACCACTCAGGAGGAAGGAAGGTGGATCCTAATGCAGAGAGAGTTCCTCCAGACAGATGAGGAGCCGTTCATCTAGTACAGGAGGGTCAAACTCATTTTGAGAGGGGGCGGATTTAGAAAATCAGAGCTGGTCAGGGGCCGCAATAAGGACTTGAAACACACTAAAATACATCATTACCCTCAAAATCTACATATAGGAGATTTTAGTTGCCAGAAGTTTTACATTTATTTACACAAGGTGTATTTTAGAATTTAGAAATGATTATACCTTATAATCCACAAACTTCAAACTATGTTTTACTAATAAATCATGTTGATATCAATTAAGTCATGCATTATTAGGGCCAATAATTCCTAATGCAGTGATCTACACAAGCCTGTGTTTTAAGCAGCTCTGTCTCTTTGTCTGAAACAGTGTTTTTTCTGTCACTGAATGATCAAACCTTCAGCTGCAGGAGCCATGAGTCCAAGTATCTGCAGCTTTAGGACGAGTGCTGTTTGTGTCTCTGAGTGACGTACTGCTGCGGCGCTTTGACGCTTCATTGAGGAGAGAAGGCCGAAAGACACGGGAGTAAGTGGGAACGTGTGTGATGTGCACCTATAACTCATGGATACTTCTCACACACTGCTGTGACTCTGACTCTTTGTAAACGCAGCTGGTGCTGGTGGCTTTAGTTTGATCAGACAGCGCATCCATTTGATATTTGTTTCAAAACAAAATGCGGTGAAGCCTCACTTTACTTTGGTGCAAATTAGCCACCAAAAAGTTTTCCTCCCTTTTTGCCCTTTTCTCTGAGCTGCTCCTGAAGCTCCTGCGTCACATCCGCATGTTCTCTGTCCATTTGTTGAGGAAAGTTGAAAAGTCCGTGGAGAAGTGCAGTATCCATGCTGGGTTCAACTCTCGGCACCACACTGCAATATAGAATTTGCTGCATGTCCATCCCTCTCATTCCGATCTCACACTACACTGTCCTGTCCAATAAAGTCTACGGGACAAAAAATGTATGGAGATGTATATGTTTAATGCTGTACTGTGGAACATTTTCCGAGGCAAAGCGATACAGCTCCACAAAGACCACCAGAAAAGTTGCACAGTGCACCTTTAACATCTGTATGACAGGTTCTCAACATTTTCCTATTATGACTTAGTTTGGTGGGAGAACACTTGTATTATTTATTGCAGTTTTACAATTGTGAAGTTGCAGTTTGTGAAGACATTTTGAAAAATAAAAGTTTAAAATTACAGGAATTTGTACACATATTTGACACATTTTTCTGACAGTTTAAACGGTCATTCAACAAAACAAAGGTGTTATCAGGTGTTATTTGTCAAATCATAACTATTGTGTTATTTTTATGGATTTTGGCCCTTTTTTACAGTCTGGTTGCTAGGTAACAGTTGTGGAATTACCTCTAACAAAATCATATTTGTGCTCGTGTTCAATCAGGAAGTAACATTTTACGAAAACTGCGAAACTGGGGACAAAATGTTCAGCAAAATCTTAAATATTATCATGTTTCCTATGTTTTGTACCTGCCATATAGACTTTAAACCTACTTCTTCAACCGAATTCAAGTCATTTCAAGTCACACAAGACTCTCTTTTTTGCAGCGCGCACAGAGGACACTTTATCCTCGCGCCGGTGCCCACGTTTTACAGCCAGTGTCGAGTTACCATTGTCTCCAGTCTGCACTTTTAAAACTACGGCCCCAGACTTTGGAGTTTACGGGAGCAACTGCGCCGGCTTAGCTCGAACAAAGGCCCGTGCTGCTCCGCTATCTGCGCCTCCATCTTCACAGTCTCCGCCGGGCCTAACAAAACAGAATGCGCGTCGCCCGGGCCAGGGAAAATTCTTGCGTGTCACTAATTGTCAGAAAAGCTGGCGGCCGCTGCGTGCTGTGTAATGCTGTACAGTCTCCAAAGCAAACAGTGGCAGGAGCAGAGATATGCGCTGTCAACGCCGCCGCGCCAAAGAGACGAATGCCCCGCGGCTACGGAGCCGGCTGTGCGCAGCTAATGTGACGGATATGAACACGGGATCGATATAGAAACGCGTGAAGTACCAGCGATATCGGCTTACGGGCTGCTGTGCTCGCCGCTATTTTAATGAGCATTTCTAAAGCTAAAGCGCTAGGGAACTTGTCACTGTTGTCCGATATGGCATGGTTAGAGGTAGTTCCACAGCTGTTACCTAGCGACCAGACTGTAAACAAGGACCAAAACCACATAAATGACACAGTTTGTATGATTTGACAAATAATAATACCTGATAACAACTTTATTGTGTTGAATGATTGTTTAAACTGTCAAAAAATGTGTCAGCAATTATCTTTAGACTCATCCTGGTTTGGTCCTGGTTTAGTCCTAGTTCAGTTTAACCCTGGTTTAATCCTTGGTTTGGACATTGTTTAGTCCTGGTTCAGTCTTTGTTTAGACCTGTTTCAGTCCTAGTTTAGTCCAAGCTTAGTCACCCTGGTTCGGTCCAGGTTAACCTATAGTCCCATCCTGGTTTGGTCCTGATTTGGTCCTAATTCAGTTCTGTTTTAACCCTGGTTCTTGGTTTAGACATTGTTCAGACCTGGTATAGTCCTGATTTAGACTTCAGTCCTAGTTTAGTCTTTGTTTAATCCTGGTTAAATTTTAGGATTGTCTTGGTTTAGTCCAAGCTTGGTTTGATTTAGGCCCCAGTTTGTTCCCAGTTCTATTTTAATAATTGTTAAGTCCTTGTTTAGTCTTGGTTTAGACCTGATTCAGTCCTAGTTTAGTCTTTGTTTAGTCAAGGCTTCATCAACCTGGTTTGGTCTTGGAATAGCTCCAGTTTAAAACAAGAAACTTTTCTTGTCACTGTTGTCCAATATGACATGGTTAGAGGTAGTTCCACAGCTGTTACCTAGCAATCAGATGTAAACAAGGACCAAAACCACATAAATGGCACAGTTTTTACAATTTCACAAATAATAATACCTGATAAAACCTTTATGTTGTTGAATGACTGTTTAAACTGTCAAAAAATGTGTCACATGTATGTAATGTGTCTCTGTTTTCACTGGTGCGTCGCTTTTTGATTACATCACAGAGGGATTCCGTTTTAGTACTCAGCACCATTTCCTGTCATTTTTAACCTTTAATTTTCAAAATGTCTTCATAAACTGCAACTTCACAGGTGTAAAACTATGATTAATAATTGCCACGGGTGCCCTCCCATCACTTAGTCATAATTACAAAATTTTGAGAACTTGCCATATAGACTTTAAAGTGCCTCTGACAGGTTGGACTACTCACGTCACTAAAATGCAGTTTAGATAATTATATTTCAAAGTGTACTAAACTACTTTACAAAGTTTATCCCGGCTTTGCAATTTTGAAGTTTTTTTAATTTTACTTCCTGGTTGTAAATGATGACATCGCACTAGGAATTTACCATAGCAACAACACTGTACACTGGGTAAAAACTCCTCTAATGTCACTGATTTTTAATTTGACAAATAAAAATACATGAGAACACTGTTATTTTGTTGAAATTAATGTTCAAAGGGTCAAAAAAGTTGTTTCTTTTGAGTAAATTGGGCATAAACTTGGTCTCCCTACTGTGATGTCATCAATTTAAGTTCAATTTAATTCCTGTAACTTTCTACAGGTCTTTCCATTTTCTCCACAATCGGCAACTTGATTGGTGTAAAACTATAATTCATATTTGCAACAGGTATTAATACACCGAAAAAAGTCAAAATTGGAAAATGATAAAAACCTGTCATACGCACTTTAAGCTTACTCTGTAGAATTACTAACGTTAGCCGTGATTATGAGCAAACTGTTACGCTAGCTAACTTTATTCGCTTACTTTAGCTTGAGCTGTTAAAGATGGAGTTACCCATCTCAGGCAAAAAGCTGAAACTCGTTTGAAGAGTTAAAGACGAATACATTTGTCCTGTTTTTCACGTTTCACAGCATCTTCATGAGTAATTGAGCAAGATTGAGCATGTTTGGTGAAATTTGTGGACATTTTTCGTAAGAATTTCACTTCTAATGAGACCCCAGGAGTCTAACGGGGAAGTTGGGTGTTTTCAACTTAAATAATTGGGGATGAACTGGGCCACTGCTCCGACCAGGGAGAACTAGTGACCTGCACCACAGGTTTTCTGCTCTGTTTCTTGCACAGCTGTTCACTGGACGTTTTTATTACACCTTTGTCATTATAATGCAGCTACAAGGACAATTACATCCACAAAACCAACCCTAGAGTCCCATCCAGAACCTCCGAAATCCCAAATAATGAGATGAGATTCCAGTGAAGTTTAGGCCTCACAAACTGGCTCTGAATTAAATGGGAGTCTCGGATTAGTTTGAAGTTCAGATTTAAGTCGTTTCTCAAATGTCGTGTTTCAAATCTGACAAAACATTTACAAAATGAAGCAGCCCAATAATTAGTAACTTTGAGAGTGGATTCTGAGCTGTAATACAAAGATGAGCAGACCATGGTGTCCAATAGTCCAGGTTTATCTTTAGACTCGTCCTGGTTTAGTCCTGGTTTAGTCCTAGTCATTGTTCAGTTTAACACTGGTTTAATCCTTGGTTTCAACATTCTTTAGTCCTGGTTCAGTCTCGGTTTAAACCTGTTTCAGTCCTAGTTTAGTCCAAGTTTAGCCAACCTGGTTCGGTCCAGGTTAACCTATAGTCCCATCCTGGTTTGGTCCTGATTTGGTCCTAATTCAGATCTGTTTTAACCCTGGTTCTTGGTTTAGACATTGTTCAGACCTGGTATAGTCCTTATTTAGACTTCAGTCCTAGTTTAGTCTTGGTTTAATCCTGGTTAAGTCCTGTCCATTTTAGTATTGTCTTGGTTTAGTCCAAGCTTAGTCAACTTGTTTTGATTAATCCCCAGTTTGTTCCCAGTTCTATTTTAATAATTGTTAAGTCCTTGTTTAGTCTTGGTTTAGACCTGATTCAGTCCTAGTTTAGTCTTTGTTTATTCAAGGCTTCATCAACCTGGTTTGGTCTTGGTTTAACACCAGTTTAAGTCCTGGTTTGAACCTAATTCAGCCCTGATTTAGTCCTTGGTTTAGTCCTGGTTAAGCCCTGCTTCAGTCTTGATTTAAACCTGGTTCAGTCCTAGTTTAGTCTTTGTTTACTCTTGACAAAGTCCTGGTTCAGTTCTTAGTCAGCCTGGTTCGATCCATATTTACCTTTAGACCTATCCTGGTTTGGCCTGGATCAGTTTTAGTTCACACCTGATTCAGTCCTAGTTTTGACCTGGGTCAGTCTGAGTTTAGTCTTGGTTTAGTCTAGGCTTTGTTGACCTGGTTTGGTTCTGGTTTAGCTCCAGTTCAGGCTTGGATCAATCCTGGTTAAGACCTGGTCCTAGTTCATTGATCTTTTGGTGACTATTTTGGCCTTTTTTGATGAGATGACCTTAAAACTTGTCTAAAAATCCATAAAAAGTAAAATTTACATAACACTTGATCAGGGTTAACGTTGTCATGAAAATACTATTAGCCCGAGGTCTGCTAGCACACTCTCTCCTCACTTCGCGACAGGCCGGAGCATGCATTTTTAATCCTGAGACTCCGAATTCGTGCAGACAAACCCGCACCGTCTTTAGCTTTCCTGATCCGTCCAAATCTCCAGCTCAGAGCAATTCATTTTAACGCTCTAAACTTTCACTAAACTTGCCTGGAGTGGAAACCAAAACAACCCCGCGCGCCGTGATACGCGAGACGTTTCTATGCCGACCTACGTAAAATAATATAAATCAAATTGCAGCCGCTAGCGTTTCTTCGCCATTGGCTGGGAATAGAACGTTCTTGAATACTTGCGACGTTGCCAACACAATGCTAAGCGGGATAAGCTAGCTAAAAATGGCCGTAGGGAAGGGTTCGAAACTTAAACGCCTACAGATGATACTGCTCCTGCTGCGACCTGCTGCGTTTGCAAACAGTCAAGGGACATTTCTATGAATTTTTGACAGAAATGACAAATAGAGTTTTAGAACAGGAGCAGTCGACAAAGCCAAGCAAATCCCAGCGTGAATAGGCCCGAGGGAAACACGTCTATAAATAGCAGCGATGACTTTCTCCCCATTGAAAGCCAAAGGAGTTCCCCAGGTGTTTTCAGGGCCGCGGAGCAGAGGACAATGGGACAACAAGCCCTCTTTCCAAGGTGTGTGTGGAGACGATGCATCAGCGACCACTCCGGCATATTTCTGGATTTTAATAATTGTATTCTGCTCCTAACCGGGTTAGAAGAGTTGTAGGTTCCACTGTATAACAACTACACCTTAATTAGCCTTAACAAAGCATGAACAAAGACTTCATTCAGGCTTAGTAACTAAATTAAAGTGCGTATGACGGGTTTTTATGATTTTCTAATTTTTACTTTATTCAGTACATTAATACTTTGTGTAAATATAAATTATAGTTTCACACCAATCAAGTAACTGTTTGTGGAGAAAAGTTGAAAAATCTGTTGAAAATTACAGGAAGTAAACAAACTGATGACATCACACTGGGGAGACAAAGGTTATGCATAATTTACACAAAAAAAAACGACTTTTTTGACCCTTTAAACTTTGATTCAACAAAATAAAGGCGTTCACATGTGTTTTTCTTTGCCAAATGAAATAAATCTGTAACATTAGAGGAGTTTGGCCAGTGTACTGTGTGGTTGCTATGGTAATTTCCTAGTGTGATGTCATACTTTACAACCAGGAAGTAACATTTAAAACCTAAAAAACAGCTAAACTAGGGTTAAATTTGTAATGATTTTAGTAGAAATTTGAATATATTTCTCTTAACTGCATTTTAGTTAAATGGGTATTTCAACCTGTCATAGGCCCTTTAATGTTGGGGTTAGGAATAAGGGTTAGAGTGTTAGTTAAAGCTGGTGTACCCAGTTTTCATGAAGCAAAACTGGAAGTATTTATTTAATGTGTCTAACTAATTCCTCGCTCTGATAAACCCTTTGGCACATTGTTAATATCTGTAATTTTTGGGCTTTAGAACAGCTTTTTCAGACAGCAAAGTGAAAGTCATGCAACCGCCCCAAGCACAGCCAATCACAGCGCTGCTTTCAGGTTAATGAGACATAAAATACAGTACTATTAGATGTAGAAAGCACACAGTCGTCTAATTTTTGTCACAAAATGCTACAATTAAAAAGATACTCTTTGGGGAAAAAACATAAAATTTACTAATTTACAAAAAAAAAAAAAGTCAGGTATCCCAGCTTTAGGTAGTCACAAAACCTGAATCATTCTCTATAAAAAAAAATGTAGCACCAAATTCTGGGCCCCAGGTACAAACCCCACCTTCTCAGTGGGCCCCTGATAATTTTCTATATGATCAATTTATCCCAGCAAATTTCAGTTTTTATTTCTATTACTAGAATACACACCCTACGGTTTCTACAAACACTTACAATACAAAACAATAACTCACTCATTTATAAACATCTTCTGTAACTTCGGCCCATTATATGACACAGTTCTGTTCTCTGATCTCCAAACCTATTATTTCTATAAGAAAATACACAAATTGCAAATTATAACCAGTATTTGTCAGCACGGACAGATATTTGCTTCTCCTCAAATAAGCCCAATGTAGCACTTTCTTGCTTTCTAGTTTAAGACGTAAACTCCACACACAGTGAAGTAAGTATGTGTATAGTATGTAAATATATATTTGTAATGTAACTGAGATAAGTGGCTTATGGACTGATTTAATAGTGAAAGGTAAATGGGTAGGTCATGTATATTCTATAAGACAAATGTTGTAAATACTTTTTTCTGTTCATGTGTGATGCTGTGTGAGATGCTTGAGTCAGAGTGGAATTTGTGATTGATCTTACTAATCTTTTGTTGTTTGCTCTGTACCATTTATTCTTGTAAATCAGGGACTGCAGATGGAAACTAGCTATTTAGCTCTAATCTGGTGCGGAACATCTCTGTTTTTTATGAGCTTAATGTCTCTGTACATTGTCCCTTCAAATAAAGACTAAACTAAACTAAACTATTTATATTTGTGAACAACTTGGTTCATTTGTGAGCAGGGATTTTCCTCTTTTTTAGGTTTGAGGGGCCCCTGATGTCACACATAACTGTATTTAGTCTCTCAGCGACTTTAGTCAAACACATTGTCTTTTATTACAACAAAAATAGATTAAAGAGTAGAAAAATGCAACTGAGAACAAAACCATCACACATTTTTGAGGGATCCTTCCTGCCCTGGGCCCCGCGGAAACCAATACCCTTCACCCCCCCAGTCCAGCGCCCCTGTGTTCATCATGAATTAAGTCTTTGTTCATGCTTTATTAAGACAGGGATATGTGTAGTTATTACAAAGCGTAACAGAGTTGTAGGATGGAAAAAATAACAAGAAAAGATTGAACATAGTGACAGGAAAGGCTGAAATGACGTGGCTGTTCATCTATTTTAGACATAATGGGTGAGGTTATTGTCGAAACATGTCGAGGTAATAAATCATCTCTTACACATTTTGTTTGATATGGATGAACAACTAAATTATTTTACTAAGAACACACAATGAATATTCCTAATCCATTAAGGGGCGTGGCTATAATCTAGGCCTCATTTATCAATCCAGGCGCGAAACTGTGAGTATATAACGCGTTTGTAGACGTGCTGTACCTGATTTACTTTAAGAAAACGTGTCTATTGTTTCGCAAAAGTGGAACGTGAGTGAGTTGAGCGAGTGCAGACGTGTGCGTGCCTCTGCTCCTGTGCTGAGTCTGAGAGAACAGCAACGTATCAAAAGTTGTAACACAGTATTTGGATCGAGGAGCGTCTGATGGGCCCGGGAAAACTTTTAACGGCAGGTTCTCAGCGCTGGTGATTCTGAGATCATTTATTTTGACTTTAATGTGAGAGGACGGATCACGGACGGCGCGAGACCAGGATCCAACGCGTCGATTTAACCCTGTAATATCTGCTTTTATGACTTAAAGAACGGACTGCAATCAATCAAAGTTTAAAAGAAATTATTTCAAAAAGCCTGAAATGGAACCTGCTTTCTTCACTTATTCATGATCGGAAAACCAATTATTGTTAAATGTTCCAAGTTCCCGAATGAAGACGCGAGGGGACAGGGCCTTTGCGGTAGCCGCCCCTAAATTGTGGAACAGTCTCCGCCCCCAAATTCGTACGGCTCCATCTCTGGAATCATTCAAATCAGCTCAAAACGTACTTCTTTGCTGAGGCATTCAACACCCATTAATGAACACTAAATTTAATAAGACTGTATTTTAATGTATGTTTGCATTTGACTGTATGTTTTTAACTGCTGTGTGTGTAAAGCACTTTGGTCAGCGAGTGCTGTGTTAAATGTGCTCTATAAATAAATCTGACATTGATATTTGACATTCATTTTAGGTATTTACCCCAAGAATACCACATATACAAAAGTGAAAAACGACTTATTGACATGTGTATCTTAGAAGGTAAACGACTAATTGCACTTTATTGGAAAAATTCTTCTTCTTACTCGGTGGGTTAAACAGATGTTGACAGTACACAGCAAAAAATGTAAATCTATCCAAGCTTAAAATGGCTTGAATTTATCATTTTGATCTGGATTTGAGTAGATTTGACTTGATGAGATTTAATTGCTGATGTGATGCAGAATATTTCACTGGTTTCAAGGTATTTCTGACTGATCCTGTGATAATTTTGCTTAAAATAAGAAAATAAATGTGTCAGTGGGGTAAGTAAAATAATCTTAACCCACTGACAGATAATTTGGATTGAAATAAGAAATAATGCATTGAAACAAGTCAGAAACGGTTTGAAACAAGTGAAATAATCTAGTTCCATCAAATAAATCGTCTGAACTGATCTTAACGTCTGAAATTCAGATTAATATCCTGAAATCAAGACATTTTAACTCATCTAGAACTTCATTATTTGCAGTGTACCACTATTGGAGCGGATAACATTTCTTCTGAAAAGAAAAATAGACTAGTTTGAATCTGTGTGGAGACCGTTTATTGCTTTTGTGGAAAGCATGGATCTATCTGAGGACCCTAACGAAAACTCTTGAGACTTTCACATGGCTCTGTGACCTCTCTGCACTACTCTGAATAACTGAAGTCTCTGTGTGGGAAGATAATTATTCTGTTGTTTTATGTGTGTGTCAATGGAACAATGTACATACTGTGTCTGAGAGGGTGTTAAAAACCTAAAAAACAATAAACATATTGTTGGGAAAAAAAAACGAACATAGGACAAACGCTTGAAAACCCCCTTTGTTGCATCACCGCGGTGGAAAGTTCCGGTTCAGTCAAATCCGTAGGAGGCAGGTGTCGCAGGTAAAGAGATTTTTATTCTTATTATTACCACTGCTTAAAGCTGTGGTGACTTTTTTGGTGTAAATGTTGTGTTTTCCACCATAGAGTATGTTGTAAAAGCAGCTTTTAATGACAAACATTAGACCTCTGCGTGCTGTCTGCATCTAATAATAACTTGACTCCAAGTAAGAGTTTTAAAGCAGTGCTCTGATTGGCTGTGCTTGGGTGGTCCTCCCCAGTTTCACTTTGTCTGGGGAAAAAAAGCAGTTTTAAAGCTTTGCAGAGGACAAAAATTGAATGCATGTGTCAAAGGGTTTGTGAGGGCTAGGACCGAGTTATTTAGATTTAAAAACCTACTCCCTTTTCCGCAGAGTGAAAATCAGGTACCTCAGCTTTAAAAAACTGAATGTTTTATTTTGAGAGTTTTAAAAAAAGTTTTTTTAGTGTGCACCTGTCTCTCCAAAGTACTATATTATCACACAGTTTCAGCTCTCGTAGTTTTGATTAATCTAGCGTTAAATGACCTAATTTGCATTTCCCTCGCCTAATGTTTTGCACTTGTTGGAGAAAACGCCCATTTTGCGAATTCATTCACAGAAAAATAGCACTGTGCCCTTTATAGCATCTGTGTTTCTTTGCTGCTTTTGCCTTGAGTCCCGTTGACTCTTGTGGCCTGCCTCGCTCAAATCTTCAACTTACTGAATAAACCTTTTTTTTTGCTTGTTGACAGGAGGAGATAAAGAACACTTTCCCTTGACCCACAACAATTCATCTGACAAACGGACTCGCTAACAATTTATTCAAGGATAGAAACGTAACTGTGTGTAATCCAGAAACCTGTTTCGGTGAAACCAGTGGCTCCTGATAGTTTTCCTTCCAATGGCTCCTGTTTTTCTTGGATTCACTGGGGACACTTCCCTTCATTATAACTCAAGGGCCCCCTGAGCATCTTTGGGGACCCATATTTGGCTTAAGAATCACATTTACACAAAGGCAGATTTCTAATACCAACCTGCTTTTCTAATTTTAGTCCACAGTCGGATTAAGTAAGTATTAACCAGCAGGGGCGTAGCACACAATTGTGGGCACAAAATGCACAGCAAAAAATGAACACAGTTGATCTTAAATGACTTGAATTCATCATTTTTATCTGGATTTGAGCACTTTTAAGTTTGAGTTTAGTTTATTTTTTTCCAAAAGGGGATAGTGCAATTTAATAAAACATTAGTAAAACAGCCAGAATTAGCCAAAAAGGCTATTTTTCATCTGTAGTCCCCCGGCCATGATGTCAAAATGGCAATAAAACGGACAAAAACAGACATGGTTAATAAAACACAACATCAACACAACATATAATACAATATTTACAATTGTATCTCAATGAGATTTAACCCTCCCGCTATCTTCGGTTCCATTTGACCCCATCTAGGTTTATTTTTTTTATTTCAGTGTTATAAAATTTAATGGGTGGCCCAAAACATCAGTTCACGCAAAATGTTCTAATAAAATAAGTTGTTTCTTTTCCTGATATGAAAACGTATACAGTGATCCCTCGCTATATCGCGTTTCATCTTTCACGGCTTCGCTGCTTCACGGATTTTTTTTACAGTGCATCCACTGAACTTCAGCGCACGCACAAGAACGGGACCCTTTGATGAGTCGTTCATTGCAGTTCTCAAATATAATCGAAGGTGGCATATCCGTTTATAAAAATCATCTTGCTCAGAAAAAGAAAGAGCGCCAACAAATAAAGAAAGACTCGTGCTCCTTCAGTAGAAACAGACGCTACAGGGGGCGGAGTCAGGACCAAGAGGCACAGACTGTGAAATACACCAGTGACAATGTTTACAACCTTGTATTACTATATTAAAATTATTGTTTTAAACACATTTTGGGCTTTTAAAGGTTTTGATTTTTGGTTTCATTCCATAGTTCAGTATTGCATTGTAAAATAATAAAAAATAAAGCTGACTACTTCACGGATTTCACTTTTCGTGTGTTATTTTTGGAACACAACTCCCGCGATAAACGAGGGATCACTGTATTGCTCTTTGACCAAATGTGCCTTGTTCAAATGAAGAGAGTGCGAGGGATAACTGCTGGTGTGATGCAGAATATTTCTCTAGCTTCAAGGTATTTCTGACTCATCATGACTTAATTTAGCTTAAAATAAGTTGCCAATGGAGTAAGTAGAATAACAGATAATCACAGATAATTTGGCTTGAAGTACAAAGTAATGAAACGAGTCAGAAAGAGTTTGATACAAGTAAAATAGTTCCATGAAATGAATTGTGTGACCTGATGTCTGAGACTGAGATTAATGTCCTGAAATCAAGACATTTTAACTCATCTAAAAATGCATTTTCTGCAAACCTTCTTGGTGATCCCCGTATACACGATTTTGTTTTTGACCCATTAATCCCACAATATTCGGTTGTTGCTGTTTTTTCATTCACTTTTGCTAGAATATACACCTATGGTTTCTACATACACTTAGCAATAACTTGATTATTTTACAGACATCGTGTGTAGCTACAGGCCTATATTACGATACGGTACTGGTTGTTTTTGTAATAAATACCATACGACAGGCATGCCCAAATTCAGGCCCGGGGGCCAAATGCGGCCCTCAGACCAATTTTTCTTGGCCCTTAGTCTTCCTGGTGAACTGGCCCACATTGTCCTGATAAGTACTATTTACAGCACATTTCACATTTTCTACAATTCCAACCTAAATAACTAACATTTTAGTGCGACACAGACCTGATATTAAGGCAATGAGACTGAACGTAGATGTGGTGGAGCTTAAAACATCAGATAAATGCAGCTTTTAACGTTTCACGATTGATTTGTGGCCCTCCGCTTGATCTATATTTCAATATGTGGCCCTCGATGGAAAAAGTTTGGACACCCCTGCCATACGACTTTTACAAGCGTCTCAAAACCTATTATTATAATAAGAAAATACACAAACTGCAAATTAAAATCACTAGTTTTTAGGCCCTCAGATCTCATGCGTTATTATATTTTTAGTCTCTCAAGGACTTCTCTAAAACCCAATACATTTTATTACAACAAAAAGAAAAATGCAACATGAGAAAAAAACATCACATGCTTTTGAGGACCCTTCAGTGCCCTGTGCCCCGGGGAAACCAGTACCCTTTACCCCCAGGCCAGGCCGACGGCCCTGTTAACCAGAGTACATTATAGCTATTATTACTGCAGCAGCTCTTCAGCGTTTTTAAAGCACACATTTTCTGCTACAGTGACTTTTTTGAGCTTTAAACCATGTTCTAACAATGCTCCGTCATTAAAAAACACACCAGAAGCAGGATTTGGCTGCATTCACGCTGTTTTGGGATTGTTTATTAGAAAAATCCTCTTCCCTCCGTGCATCAAACACACTTCCTGCTAAACTCCTTCTATCCGGGACGTTTTTGCAGATCATCTACGTCATTTATTAGACAATATTCCACTGTTTTTAGTCCTTAAATAATCACTAAACTCCAAACATGATAACTGCTGCAGCTAATTCGCATTGTAGCGTCTTTTCACTGCTAACTTCACTAGATTATATATTGCGCTGGCTGGATGCACGCAATAAGTGTAATTTCATATTGGCTGATTTTTAAAAAAGTCATTGGATGAATAAGAAACTTTTTCTTTTTTTTTTCTTTTTTTTACACATGAGACGGCACATTTAAGGCACTCAAGAGCATGATTAAAGGCTAATAACAATATGAAAATGCTGAATATTTTTCCTTTAAGATGTTTTTTGGTCTTTTATGGAGCAGATTTGATGCTCCCTGTTGTTACCCAGACAGCTTTTGTGTCTAATATCACCGAAACGTCTAAATTAATCATTGTTTTCCCACTAACGCCTGTGGAGCAGGTGATGTGTCTCTGGGTTTTGTTCCGAGGGCAGGACACGATATTAACAGATGGGTGCATTTGCAAACAAGTCTGGAGTGCTGTGGATTATGTGCCTAAAATGATGAATTATCTTTTAAGAGCCGGTGAAGACACATCTGAGCGATCCCAGCGTGAATAGGCCCGAGGGAAACACGTCTATAAATAGCAGCGATGACTTTTCTCCCATCGAAAGCCAAAGGAGTTCCTCAGGTGTTCTCGGGGCCGCGGAGCAGAGGACAATGGGACAACAAGCCCTCTTTCCAAGGTGTGTGTGGAGACGATGCATCAGCGACCACTCCGACATATTTCTGCACTCTCACAGGCACAGCACTGATTGTAATAAAATAATCCCATAATCTGGAGAAGGACTCACGAGCCAGGTCCTCCCAGTGCTGGTAGAAAATGAATGAATGAATATGCAAAACCTTTGGATAGAATGAGTCTCCCCAGTGTGATGTCATCAGTTTTATAATTTTATAATTTTAAACAGATTTTTCCACTTTTCTCCACAAACCGTGACTTGATTGGTGTGAAACGATAATTTTATGTACAATACGTATTAACACACCAGATAAAATGATAAATTCAAGCATTATTTAAAACCTGTCATTTGTGACTTGAAGTAGAAATAAGGCACTGCCACAACTGATGATCCATCCTGGTTTTCTCCGACTGAAAAATCTGTTCTAAAGCTGTGCATGTGCCTAAACATCCATGTATGTGATTTAAAGGTCCCATATTCTGCTATTTTCCCCTCCACACAGTCTATTCTAAGGGCTTTGTTGATAAAATTTTGCGTTGTGTAATATCCATAACATAACAGTTTACAAAAAACACCCATTTCTTGGACTGGCCCCCCTCCTTGTAAAAGCAAACGGCTCACTCTGAGATCTGACCCCCCCCGAACAGAGAGCAGGCTGCCTCTGCCCAACCCGCGCGCCTCCCCCGCCCAACCCCTGCCCAAGCCGAGAGTGGAGATGGTGCATGCGCCGTGTGCTCCAGTAAACAGCGATACACCAACACAGAATAAAAAATTTAAAGTACAGACGGTGCGTCGTGCTGAGTCCTACGTCCTGGATCTGACCTGGAGTTTGACGTGCTCCAGGGCCTCAACGACGGACGTTGCCGTTTGGTAAATAACAAGCTAACTCTTCTATCTGTCGTATCCATCGTGTAATTACTGTGTAGCATTAGCATTAGCTGTTTTTATTCTGCGGCTGCGCGCTTCCTGGAGGCGTGGCTTAAACACCGCGTCATCCTGGTGAAGCTGCGTCATCTTAGTGAGGAGCCCCCGTCTGCTGCTCAGCCGAGGGGGACGGAAAAGACAGTTCTCTAGCGAAAACATGCGGGAATCAATCAAAAAACCACTTTGGGCACAACATACGAGGCCCAAATAGCACTGATGTTTTTCTCCATCTGAAAAATCTACAGCTGTGCATGTGCCTAAACCCCCATGTATGTGAATGAAATGTGCCAAAGGGTTTGTGAGAAGGTAGTTCAGGTAGAATTAAATCCGTACTTCCTCCTGTAGAAAAGTGCACGTCGATAATCCGCTGTCCAGTTCACCTGTGATTCAGCGCTCCGACTCTGACATAATAACATCCCTATCAGAGTGAACGATGACATTTTCACAGCCTCCAGTGAACTTTGTGACAAATGAGATCCAGTTAAACAAATGAACGAGCCGCTTTCAGCCCAGAGGAGTCCCACGGCTCTAGTCGCTCTAATTCTCTGACATATGTTTGGGATTCCAGCCCTGTTACACAAAGACCTTCCCAAAAGCATGTTTAATGAAAGACGTATTACTCCCTATTGTTAGTATTATTATTATTACGCTCATTGTAATCACAGGGTTTGCACCGTCAAAACTCACGGCCAGGAATGGTTCAAACATGACTTCATTCAACAAAAGAGCAGGATCTGTGAGCGGGAGGGGCCCAGGCTGGAGCTGCAGCGACCTGTGGCCTCTGGAAGTCTGAGGGAGGGAGGCTTTATGGAGAAATGTACGTTACATTTAAAGGGCATGTGACACGTTCAATGGACATTTCACTAAAACGCAGTGAACATGATTATATCTCTGGTTTTACCGAAACATTTTGTCTATTTGTCTCAGTTTGACAGTTTGTGTAAAGTTTATAATGTCACTTCCTGGTTGAACATGAGCACAAATATGACATAGTTAGAGGTCATTCCACAACTGTTACCATAGCAACCAGACTGTAAACAAGGCCCAACATCCACATACATTACACAATAGTTAGGAACTGACTAAATACTTTCTTGAATAGTTTCCTTACACACTGGAGGAAGACAGTGGAGTAGACATGTTAGTGCTGTATGAACCATCACGGCCTCCTGCTGGTGTCAGAGTCAGGACTAAACATGGACCGGCCTCCTGCTGGTGTCAGAGTCAGGACTAAACATGGACCGGCCTCCTGCTGGTGTCAGAGTCAGGACTAAACATGGACCGGCCTCCTGCTGGTGCCAGAGTCAGGACTAAACATGGACCGGCCTCCTGCTGGTGTCAGAGTCAGGACTAAACATGGACCGGCCTCCTGCTGGTGCCAGAGTCAGGACTAAACATGGACCGTCCTCCTGCTGGTGCCCAGAGTCAGGACTAAACATGGACCGGCCTCCTGCTGGTGCCAGAGTCAGGAATAAACATGGACCGGCCACCTGCTGGTGCCAGAGTCAGAACTAAACATGGACCGCCTCCTGCTGGTGCCAGAGTCAGGACTAAACATGGACCGCCTCCTGCTGGTGTCAGAGTCAGGACTAAACATGGACCAAACATGGACCGGCCTCCTGCTGGTGCCAGAGTCAGGACTAAACATGGACCGGCCTCCTGCTGGTGCCAGAGTCAGGACTAAACATGGACCGGCCTCCTGCTGGTGCCAGAGTCAGGACTAAACATGGACCGGCCTCCTGCTGGTGCCAGAGTCAGGACTAAACATGGACCGGCCTCCTGCTGGTGCCAGAGTCAGGACTAAACATGGGGAATCAGTGTTTCAGTTTTTTGCAGCTAAAATCTGCAACAGTCTCCTTGAAGATGTGAGACAGGCCTCACTCTGACAATGTTCAAATCCAGACTAAAAACAGTTCTGTTCAGACGTGCAAACGACTGAAAGATTTTATTTGCACTCTGACCTTTTAAATATATATTTTTATAATGATTTATAATACAATTTTTTTCAGTTGTGTAAAGCACTTTGAATTGCCTCGTACATGAATTGTGCTCTACAAATAAACTTGCCTAGAATTATTATTAAAGTGTTCTTGAGGCGGGAGGTTCTGGTCCAGATGGAGGTTCTGGTCTGGATGGACCGTAGCCTCCTGCCCGAGGGGCGGGGCTTAAATAATCCATGTCCAGGTGAGAAGGACCTGCTGTGATCGACTTGCTCCGAGTCCTGGAGACGAGCAGGTCCTGGAGACGCACGTCCTGTAGAGGTACAGGTCCTGGAGACACACAGTCCTGGAGAGGCACAGGTCCTGGAGACACACAGTCCTGGAGAGGCACAGGTCCTGGAGACGCGCAGGTCCTGGAGAGGCACAGGTCCTGGAGATGCACAGGTCCTGGAGATGCACAGGTCCTGGAGAGGCACAGGTCCTGGAGATGCACAGGTCCTGGAGAGGCACAGGTCCTGGAGATGCACTGGTCCTGGAGACGCACAGGTCCTGGAGATGCACAGGTCCTGGAGAGGCACAGGTCCTGGAGACGCACAGGTCCTGGAGATGCACAGGTCCTGGAGATGCACAGGTCCTGGAGACGCGCAGGTCCTGGAAACGCACAGGTCCTGGAGACGCACAGGTCCTGGAAACACACGAGTCCTGGAAACGCACAGGTCCTGGAGAGATGGAAGGCTGCAGCCGATCACTTTCTCAGCAGAGCCCCCAGAGCATGTTATTTTGAGCATCATGACATCTTACCTAAAGGTTTTGACTTCCAGTTTTGGCAACAGAAATGCACATATAAAACCCTGGGAAAATGAACTGACTAAAAATCAGCAACATTTTTTTATCAAGATTACCACATTTCACTCTTGCATCGTCAGGATTAGAGTTAAATACTTACTCTAAAATTAAACTCTTCCACCACTGTGACTACATCCAAACACATTCAAACATCTCTTTTGGTTTATTAATTTACAACTGGGACAAACTCGAGGCCTGACGTCACAGTCGCGCTCAAACTGAAGCTGACAGACGTCCTTGTGCTGCTATTCAACAGGACTTTTCCAAACCTTCAGCTCCACAAACAGAGCACGCCGAGCCTCTGGAGAATGAGAGGACGACACCTACAAAAACATTCCAGGAGGGGCCGGGAGTCGCGGCGGCGTTCCCTGAATTCCCGGAGCGTTGGTGAATCTGTACGAGCGCATTAGCATTCACTGACACAAGACCTAAAGGGACACGAGGGAATGCGGCGGGGAAGGAATCCGAGAAGCACGTACAGCAGGGCCCCAGGGAGAAGCTCTGACAACACACTTACAAACGACTTTGTTCGCCCCGAGGGAAGTTTGCATGTCCTTCACGTGGCCAGAGAAAACAGAATCATCAGATAACTCAATAATTCGATGTGATTTTTGGTGTGTTTTCAGCGCAAGGGAAATCTGATCATCAAAAACACTTGACGACGCGTGTGAATCGGTGGATTTTTAGAGTAAATGTGTATTTGAATCTCAAATTTGTCGTAAAAAAATGAATGATAATTTACCTTTTTGAATAATTTTGCATAATGTAAGTTCGCAGCAGGTTTGAATGTGATTTGAGTCAGAAATGCTCAGAAAAAGATGATTTATGGACGTAAAAACAGCACAAGAGAGCTCTGGATCTCTATCTTTGACGTCACAAATCTGGGAAATTTGAAACCTAAGCCACGTTTCAACTGGCCCTGATCTCACTTTGGAGCGTCTTTGTTAACGACGGACCCTGTTTCTTGAGGTCCAGGACCGACCTCCTGCTGGTGCCTAGAGTCAGGACTAAACATGGACCGGCCTCCTGCTGGTGCCAGAGTCAGGACTAAACATGGACCGGCCTCCTGCTGGTGTCAGAGTCAGGACTAAACATGGACCGGCCTCCTGCTGGTGCCAGAGTCAGGACTAAACATGGACCGGCCTCCTGCTGGTGCCAGAGTCAGGACTAAACATGGACCGGCCTCCTGCTGGTGCCAGAGTCAGGACTAAACATGGACCGGCCTCCTGCTGGTGCCAGAGTCAGGACTAAACATGGACCGGTCTCCTGCTGGTGCCAGAGTCAGGACTAAACATGGACCGGCCTCCTGCTGGTGCCTCTGCTCTGACAATGTTTAAATTCAGGCTAAAAACAGTTCTGTTCAGACGTGCAAATGACTGAAAGATCTATCTGCACTCTTCTTCTCTTTTAAAGCGATTTATTTTTAAATGATTCTGTGTGTCTTTAAGTGTTTTGTGATTTTAATGCAACTTTTCCTGTTGTGTAAAGCACTTTGAATCGCCTTGTGTTCGAATTGTGCTCTACAAATAAACTTGCCTTGCCTTGCGAGAGCGTCTGGGCTCCGGGAAAACCAGCACCCTTTACCCCCCCAGTGCGCCGCCCCTGGTGGAGACGCCCTCGGATCGTCCCAGTCCACTCCAAAGCAAACCGGTCAAAATGTGCCTTAAAGGGCCTATGACAGGTTGGACTACTCCTGCAGGTAAGTTAAATATATTCAAAGTTTTGCTAAAAATAATTATACATTTTATCATTTTTAGCTGTTTTTTTTAGTTTTGTAATATCACTTCCTGGTTGTAAACGATGACATCACACTAGGAAATTACTTTGAACACTGGGCTAAAACTCTGCTAATGTCAGAGATTTTTTTGTCCGACAAATCAAAATACATGTAAACACCTTTATTTTGTTGAATTAATGTTTTATGGGTAATTTAAGTTGTTTATTTTGGGTTAATTGTGCTTAACCTTTTGATGGAATGAGTCTCCCCAGTGTGATATCATCAGGTTTTTACTTCCTGTCATTTCAAACTGATTTTTCAACTTTTCTCCACCAACTACAACTTGACTGGTGTAAAACAGTAATTTCAATGTACAATATGTATTAATAAACCAAATAAAATCAAAATTAGAAAATCCTTAAAACCTGTCATACGCACTTTAACTAAAGCTAAACACCAGGGACCTTTTTTTTTTTTTTGACGAGGGACGAATATTGTAAAACGGTTAGAAGCTGAAAAAGCTGCATAGGTGTCGTTTAGGCGGCTCTAAAGTTCCGGCGTGAATCTGCGTTTGCGATTACATGCGTCCTAAGCGTCTTTCCGTCTCCTTTACGTCCTGCTCGATCCAAACGCAGGTGGAGTTCCCCTGAGGCCGCAGCCTGCAGCATATGCCTAACCTCGTGTGGCCCGGACATTTTCCTGTAAGTGTTCAGACAGAATGGAACAGCCCAGACGTCCCTCCAGGAAACACATGTCAAACTGTGGGAGGCCATGTTGTGTCCTCGCAAGGAAACACGTTTGCATCCAACGAGCCGCACCAGGGCTGTTCAGCGGAATATTTATCTTGCACAACTGTACATTTCTGTATATAGTCTATCTTAGTCTATTTTAGTCTTAATTTTTAATTTTATGTATGCCTCTTTTATCATTCATTCATTCATTTTCTACCGCTTATTCCCGTTAGGGGTCGCGGGTGACTGGAGCCTGTCCCAGTGACTTTGGGCCTTAGGCGGGGTACACCCTAATCAGTGGCCAACTCGTCACAGCAAACACAGAGAGACAGAGACAAGGACAGACAACCATCGTTTGCAGGGCCTGATCTGGTCCCTGGGCCACAAGTTGAATATCCCTGATCTACACCCTTGATTTTGAGAGCCGAGGAACACTAGTGTGCCCTGAAGTATTGCCAGGAGTGCCTTAAAAAATGTCAGATTCATAGATTTAATGGACTAATTTGCCATTTTGGAGGACTTAAGTAACTTCTTTGTCAAAAAAGAAAGCAAAGCAAACAACCAGACACAGTGGCTCTGGCATGGACAACATTTTTTATTCTTTATTCGTTTATTAGGACAGTGTACAGTTACATTAAGCACAATGGCAGAGATGCTTGTACCAGACTCTAGCTTCACAGCTAATTTCCATCTGTAGTCCTCAGGGGGAGGGGTCAACAATAATTATTTACATATTTACAACAATTAAAAAGCCACACCCCTTGTTGCTTCCACATGCAGCATCTATCCAAAGTCACCAACTCATACAACATATTCATACGCTCATTAAACACATTCTCTATACAGTCAACATTTACATTTCAGTCATTCTTAATTGTGCGTACACGTTTGATACATTAAACATCACTTTTTTCCCATTTTTGATTTGATGACATTTTAGTACGTGGTGTGTCATGCGATATTTTCATCCAAAAACGTGTGCCGTGACTCAAAAAGGGTTGAATAACACTTGATCAGGTCGAGCTAATGACTAAAAAGTGCAGTTCTAACTTGAAATCAAGCGCTAAATTCAACCCGTTCACTCTAGATTTCAACTAATGAATCCAGTATTGTTACGGTTTATATCTGTGAGTCTAGTCCTGTCCTGTTTTGAACCATATTTAGTCGACAAGTTGGTGCTTTATAGAAATCCTGGGCCCTCCTCATATTTTCAACCAAAAGCGTGTGCCGTGACTCAAAAAGGGTTGAAAAACACTTGATCAGGTCTAGATAATGACTAAAAAGTGCAGTTCTAACTTGAAATTAAGAGCTAAATCCAACCTGTTCACTCTAGATTTCAACTAATGTATCCAGTATTGTTATGGTTTATATCTGTGAGTCTAATCCTGTCCTGCACTACAAAAAGTGGATTTTAAGAAAGTAAAAAAGTCTTCTAACAAGAAATAAATTCTTATTTTTTCTCTAAAAAGAAAAAATTATCTCGTCTATAAAGTATTTTTCTTAATTTGATAAAAAGTAAGAATACAAACATGTCTTGATATCATTATCAAGAAAAAAGCTGTAATTCATGGGAATAAATTAGATAATTTTACTTATATCAAGCAAAATTTCCTTGAAATGTGATATCAATAAGAAATTATTGCTTACCTTTTACAATTTTAAGGATATTTTTCTAACATCTAGTCTTAAAATGAGAAAAAATATTCTTAAATTGAGCAATTTACAAACAAATCTTTACTGATTTATTCTTTTTTTGAGTATAATTTCCTTGACTTTCCCCAAAATTCAAGCCATTTACAGGGAGCAACTGGCTCAAATTGAGACATTTTTTCTTGTTTTTTGACTTATTTTTTTCTTGATCATCAGAAAAAAAAATCTTAAAAGAAGTTTTCTAAGAAAGACATTTTTGCTTGCCCCATTGGCAGATTTTTTTGCTTAAAACAAGCAATTTTAGTCCAATTTTAATTTTTTTTTTCTTGTTTCTAGTAAGGCACTTTTTGCAGTGTGTTTTGAACCATATTTAGTCGATACAAGTCGGTGCTTTATGGAAATCCCGGGCCCTCCTCATGGTCCGTCCACAGAGCGTTCGTCCTTAAGTTTCACACGGCGGTGTATTTAGCGTCGGGCCCCACAGCGCGTTCATCCATCATCCTCCTGTCTGTCGCTGATCTTCTCCGCTCTGCTCTTTTGTTCTGTTTGTTCAACTCTTTCAGCTGGAGTGAGGAGCCACTTGAGACCGGGCCCAAAGGTCTGCGTTCGTCTGAGGCTCAAGGATCACTCTCTGAAAGTTTGGTCTAGACGCCATAGCGTTTATCCGCAGCTTTTGTGGCGAGGGGCACAGCGCTGGCTCGTCTCGGGGATGTGCTACTCAAAAAGAGCAACGTTTGTCGAGTGTAAGAGTTTCATTATGGCTGGTGGTACTTTTTTCTGTTTAAAATTATTTAAAAGAATAGTTACACTGCAAACAATGAATGTCTAGATGAGTTAAAATGTCTTGATTTCAGGATATTAATCTGAATTTCAGACGTTTTGACTCGTTAAGATTAGTTCAGACGATTTATTTGATGGAACTAGATTATTTTACTTGTTTCAATGCATTATTTCTTACTTCAATCCAAATTATCTGTCAGTGGGTTAAGATAATTTTACTTACCCCACCGACAAATAAATGTTCTTATTTTATGTATGGTATAGGTATGGTTCATCATAGAAAGGGTTTCAGGGGTTGTCATCCGGACGCTGTTTGAAGATCGAGACGTTTCGACTTTTATCCAAAAGTTATTGTCATTGTTCATATTTTAAGTAAAATTATCACATAATCAGTCAGAAATACCTTGAAATCAGAGAAATATTCTGAATCAAAATCTAAATCTAAATCTCATCGAGTCAAAACGACTCAAATCCAGATAAAAATGATAAATTCATTTTAAGATTGGATTGATTTAAATTTTTTTGGCTTGAAGTAAGAAATGGTTTGAAACAAAAAAAAAAAATCTAGTTCCATCAAATAAACAGTCTAAACTAATCTTAACGAGTCTAAACGTCTGAAATTCAAATTAATATCCTGAAATCAAGACATTTTAACTCATCTAGAATTCATTTTTGCAGTGTATGGATGGGTTCATTAAAATAGTGGTTGGTATATTTTGCATTTTTTGTTGTTGTAGTATGATTTGATTTCAAAGTCCAGTAACTTTCCATCAGCTTCAACCAACACGTGCTCAAGGACTCATTTTTGATTTGTTCGATTGTGAGGGGAAGTTGTCCAATGGACCATAACAATAAATAAATGAGGGACATTTTAGGCAAAGCAATAACATCTCCATCGAGACAAGCTGGTGATGGAGCCTGGGAAGTTACATAATGCACGTTTAAGATGCTTTTGGCAGGTGTTCAACTCTATCGTCTTAATACGTTTGCCTGAAGGATCCAAAATATGTACTTCTTCCTGAGTGAGGTCAACGCTCACTCTGTCGTGCCTTGAATCGAAACAAATTGTCCAAGTACATTTGCTTATCATGATTTAGAACAAAACCAAACGTATCTCATTTATTTATTTCTTTATTTTGAGTCCAGAATAAAGTTGAATTGAAGTATGATTAACTTTGTTTTCTGCTTCACTCATTGATTCCGCTCTGATTTTCAGTCCCTGATATATTTTTTTTCTTTTTCTTCGTTTTTTAATTGCAAGTGCCCATGTGTGTTTTGTTACGAACAGACCATAAATGTCCCAGATTGGCTTGTTTGACAGTTAAATGAAATAAAAAGAGGTCAAATCAAATCAAATCAAATCAAATCAATTTATTTTTATAATGCCCAAAATCACAACAACAGTTGCCTCGATGGGCCACAATGGGCCTCGATGGGTACATATGGATCATAGTTTTACACCAATCAAGTATCAGTTTGTCAAGTTTGAACAGTTCTAAAGATGTTTACTTCTCAGGAAGACATTTATCTGCCACGCAAGAGTGTCAGAGGATGAAGAGGAGAGGGTACAAAGGAGCAGAAGATGAAGAGGAAAAGGTCTGAAGAGGCTTTAAGAATAAAGGGTCAGACAGAGCAGAGGATGAAAAGGAAAGGTTTAGCCAGAGCAGAGGATGAAGAGGAGAAAGTCAGACGGAGCAGAGGATGAAGAGGAGAAGGCCAAATGGAGCGGAAGATGAAGAGGAAAAGGTCAGAAGGAGCAGAAGATGAAGAGGTCAAGCAGGGGATGAGAATAAGGAAGCCAGACAGAAAAGAGGATGCAGAGGAGAAGGTCAGACAGAGCAGAGGATGAAGAGGAGATGGACAAATGGAGCAGAAGATGAAGAGGTCAACTCGAGCAAAGTATGAGAAGAAGGAAGCTAGACAGAGCAGAGGATGCAGAGGAGGTGAGATGGAGCGGAAGATGAAGAGGAATAGGTCAGAAGGAGCAGAGGTTGAAGAGGAAAGGTTTAGCCAGAGCAGAGGATGAGAAGAAGGAAGTCAGACAGAGAAGAAGGTGCAGAGGAGAACATCAAACAGAGCAGAGGATGAAGAAGAGATGGACAAATGCAGCTGAAGATGAAGAAAAAAAGGTCAGAAGGAGCAGAACATGAAGAGGTCAACTGGAGGATGAGAAGAAGGAAGCCAGACAGAGCAGAGGATGAGAAGAAGATGCAGAGGAGAAAGTAAGATGGAGCAGAGGATGAAGAGGAGATGGATAAATGGAGCAGAAGATGAAGAGGTCAACTCGAGCAAAGTATGAGAAGAAGGAAGCCAGACATAGAAGAGGATGCAGAGGAGGTGAGATGGAGCAGAAGATGAAGAGGTCAACTCGAGCAGAGGATGAGAGGAAGGAAGCCAGACAGAGCAGAGAATGCAAAGGAGATGGACAAATGGAGCAGAAGATGAAGAGGAAAAGGTCAGAAGGAGCAGAAGATGAAGAGGAAAGGTTTAGCCAGAGCAGAGGATGAGAAGAAGGAAGCCAGACAGAGCAGATGATGCAGAGGAGATGGACAAATGGAGATGAAGATGAAGAGGAAAGGTTTAGCCAGAGCAGAGGATGAGAAGAGGATGCAGTGGAGATGACATGGAGCAGAACATGAAGAGGTCCCACTGGAGCTTCCTCCAGGAGTCCGCCCCGTGTTTGTTTTCTTGCCTGGACTTTGACATGATCAGGATTAAACCAGAGCAGTGATGACCTCCGCCTCCCGCCCAGAGCCCGAGCGCAGGGGCCGAGGGTGAGCTCATGCTTGTGGGATGCCTGACGTCACGCTGGGGCCCCGCTCTCGCAGACGTGGAGCTCCCTGGGGTTCTGATCAGGATGAGCCTCGATAAGCAGCACCCGCCCCATCTCCACAGACTCGGGCTGACTAATAAAAATAGCTCACATTCATTCGTTAGCTCCAGCGCTGCGCTTCTCTGCCTTAAGCCGAGGAAATTTTTTTCTAAACGCATGTCTTTCTTGTTCTGTTTTTATTAACTTGATTCACTGCTTTGGGTCGGGCTGTGAGATTATCTAATTGCAGTTTGACAAGTTGCAAAGGCTGCGTGAGATCTGTTTAAATCTTCTTTAAACCTCAAAATGTCCTACTTGTATGAGGTCTGTGTGTAAAAACTGTAAGCATTTTTCACACACACACGCACATATACACACACACACACACACACACACATACATACACACACACACACATACATACACAGCAACTTGCAACTAAACTGGATTTAAAATTGGAACAAAACCTATCAAACCTATCATACAAAATAACTGCATGTTTTTTCTTAAACAGTGACACACATGATTTGTCAGCGCCGCGGCCTTCAACACGGAACTAAGCTGACTTGTGTTTTAACTGTGTCGTTTTAGATCAATAGTGATGTCAAGAATATCTCATATATCATAGATTTAATGTCGTAGATTACAACTATATTCACCTTATTCTGCCTCGCCCCCTTATGCCACACACTCCTGTAGTAAAGACACAACCCCGTTCACACAAATGGCGAACGAGGGAAAAGTCTCACCGCTAAAACATTATATAAATTGATTTGTGTAAAATGTTTAATGAACACGAGCAACAACAAGTCACTGGACTGATTTCCTGGGCCCTGAAAACGTCTTTTTAGTTTGTGTAGAACTTATTTTATGTTGAACTCGCCAACTTGCGGAATAAGGTGAACAGAAGCACAAAAGGTCTTCCATAAATATACTGTAATATATAAATGCCAATATTATATTATTTTCATCAATATTATTCACCTTATTCTGCCCCGCCCACTTTCTCAGTTTTTTGCCACAGATACTTTTGCACTTTTGTTGTAAACGCACTTCAAAATTGTCTGAAACGGTCTCCACTCCCCGGGGGAAGTAGAGAGAAAAGAGAAACATGTGAACAGCAATGAACAGACTACAGTTGAAGTAATATTAAATATTGTTGATAGGTAAAGTAGGAAGAACCAGAGGATAGTATTCAAGCTGCCATACAATAAATTGATTTGATTTGATTTGACTTCCGTTTGACGAGAACTCCGTTAAAGCTAATGACGAACGAGGGAAAAGTCTCGCCGCTAAAATGTTACATAAAGTAGATTGATTTGTGTAAAATGTTTAATGGACACGAGCAACAACAAGTCACAACACAACGATTTCCTGAAAACGGCTTTTTAGTCGAGTAGAACTTATTTTCTGTTGAGTTCGTCTGCTCCGTGTGAACTACAACGGAAACAAGACGGTGGCGCGTACGGCAACTTCAGGAATAAGGTGAATATACAAGATAAAATCACTTTTTAAGATTTACCACCCTAAGGTACACTGTATTGTTCCAGTCAATGTCAACTTTATTTCTATAGCACATTTACACCAACACCAGCTGCCCAAAGTGCTTCATCATGGTAAAAACAAACAGTAAAGCACATTATTATAAACACAATCAGACAACAGTTCACTCGTGTTAAAAGCCAAAGCAAAGAAATGTGTCTGAAGAGCAGATTTAAACGACTCTAGTGATGGAGCAGCTCTGATCTGCAGAGACTGTTCCACAGCAAAGGCCCGTCTCCTCGAGTTTTTCTCCAGTGGATAAATTTGCCCAGTGCATTTGACCCGCCCTCTTCGATGCCGCTGGGGTTAAACCATGGATGTATTAAAAGAACTGGATAAGCCACGCCCCCTCTGTCTGTGGTCCCAGATTGATTAGTGGTCGTGCGAGGTACTGCAGCCCCGTGGGCCCAGCCTTTTTCTATAATTGCACATTATAATCACAGACAGGACTGAATAATTATCGATATTTAAATAAAATAGAAGGAAATGTTCTTTTCTACCGTTTCTAAAATCACAGAAATTACCGTTTTTATATGAAGTGACATC
Source organism: Rhinogobius similis (assembly GCA_019453435.1). Classification (NCBI taxonomy): domain Eukaryota; kingdom Metazoa; phylum Chordata; class Actinopteri; order Gobiiformes; family Gobiidae; genus Rhinogobius; species Rhinogobius similis. The sequence continues at coordinate 4,450,160 of CM033633.1, forward strand.
ACGGTAAACATGTGTGAGTCACGTGAACGAGCGTCGGACGATACAAACAGAAGCTCGTGGAAAAGGCTCGACTAGAGACACCTGTAAGTTGTATTTTATTTCATTTCAGACGCTTCACGTGTGTCTAACATGAAGAACACAATTACAATCACACAAGCTAACGCTAACACAAAGACCTGCAGCTGCTGGTCGTTCACGTCGCTCAAAGCATCATGGGGGATTGTGGTCATGTGGCGCCCTAAAGCAAAGATGGCTGCCTCCGTATCAGGAAGTAAATGCGGAAGTAAGACATTTTTTTGGGGTCATGAGCCAATGAGCTCAGGCCACAGAGAGGAACAGGGCGCCATTTTGGGTTCATCTTCCAGGTTTTATTATAGTTCTATGGGTTAAACCTGGACCCATCTCCAGATCTCGGTCTAGTCTTGGTCAGGGCTTTAGGTGGAGGATTTTACCTGAGGGGCTTGTTTTGACACGGGGGAGAAACATGAAAACTCTGCACAGAAAGACCTTCCCAAACCTTCTTGTTGTGAGACGAAAGTGCTAGCCATCCCGCCGCCAAACCAAATACACATCACGTCTTTACAATATATAAAGTTATTGCTATACAAATTATTTCAAGGTACACAATTATCCCTTAAATAACCAAAAATATCCCGGTGGTTATTTGGGGAAACATAATTGAATATCTAAAACAACATGAAAAGACGTGGCCGGCTGTGCACAGAGGGAGCCGCCTCAGAACGGCAGCCGCTCTTTCATTTCCCCCCACCGTTTAGTCTCGTTTGTGTACAGTTTTCAAGTGTGGCATTTTCACCAATAAATCAGTTTAATGTCCCAAAACGGAGCTCAAAGCGTGGGTAAAGCAGAGCCAGGTGGACCCTCACTGTGGCCATTCTTTAAAGGCCATAACTGTCAGAGGAGCCACATCCATCAGGCCTGAGCAGACGTAATCCAGAACAGCTGAACAACCTGCGCTTTGAGGACCGGTTTAGCTTTTATTCAGCGCCGTGAAACAACAATTACGGGGACATTTAAGACGAGCTGTTTTTTTGTTACTAACAGCACAGCAACGACAGTCTGTTTGGGCCTTAATCCAAAGATATGTATGTTGTGGATCGTGTTATAATGGAGGCTCAGAGTCGTATTTTGATTGATTCATGTATCCTGTGTTGTCCTGCGTTTGAAACTTGAGTGCGCCGAGAATTTCTGTCCATTTCAAACCCCTATTCCCGCCACTGCTTTGTACTTTCTTTGATTTTAAAAAAGATATTTGGTCACACAAATGGGATTCAAAGCATTACGTAGCCAATTTTTAGAAAAACATGATGCTGCTTGCTTTGGTGAAATGTCACACGTTCTGCAGTTTTAAGCAGGAAGTCAGTGGACATGTTTTCAGTGAGAGTTGACCTCTTCTTCCTGTGTCTGCAGGTTTCCTTTCCATTGACATCTGCAGAACTTTTCATTGAGTTCTACCCGATATCAATCTGGAATGGCTCCTGTCTATCGTTCAAGAAAAGGACAGACACTCAGCAGAGTTTTAACCAATCACAGCAACAAATTGACATGTTCAGATGTTACAACTTTTCTTATGCTTCATAGCTTGTTAGCAAGAGTTACTAAAATGATTTTGACGAAAAATATACTCTTTCTGTGCCTCACCAAAAGTTGTGTGGACTCAAACAGATGAGCCGGGGGCTGTTCAGGATGGATTCTTGAGAGTTTGAAAATTCAAACCTTTCGACAATCCAGATTACAGCGGAGGGCTTCCCATGAATAATACTCACAATCCTCCAGCAGTGTTCTTCTGACCAGCCCTGCCCAGTCTTTCTGACAGGTTCTCCCCAGTCGTAGCGAAGGATGGGTCAAATGCAAAGGGCACATTTTATTACAGACTATACCACCCCGTCTGAAACAAGCAGTTTTATTGAAGAGAAAATGCAAAAAGAAGAAACCAACTGTAGAAAAGGGTTCAAATGTTGTCATTGGGACACTGTTTTGAAAATCAGATTCCACACAAAGGTTATTCTCAATCAGTAGAACTGGTCTGAGAATAATAGAAGTCAGAGTTCCCAGACCAGTTCTACTGATTGAAAATGACTTTCGGATGGAAGTCAAAACGTACTGATTTTTAAATCAGCGTCCAGATGAAGACCTTTGAAACCTTTGATGGAACACTCCTGGACGAATGAGGGATTACACCGACTATGGAAACCAATCTACACCTTCAAGACCTCTGATTAAAGGACAAATATTAGGCATTATTTGTATTGTTTTTAGCCTTTAAACCTGCTCTTGAGTGTCTTCAGTTTGACGTCTCATGTTTTAGAACTATTTTCTTTTACAAAGAAAAACATGACTTTATCACTGCGTTGGGAGATGCCATAGTGACCCACAATGCATTGCAGTAAGCAGTGGATCTGACGAAGTTGTAGTTATCGTGATTAGACAAAAGAAAAGTTCAGAGTGAGTCTGGACATGATTTAAGGACTTAAAACAGCAAAGGATTCTGGGAGCATCATCAAACAAACATGAATCAAACTAAAGCTGCTCCAGGTGTCAAGTCAATTTTGCATCATAATTGTCCTTTTAACAATAACTGACGCATTCACACAAAGACAATCTGGCTGACGTTACAAGCAGGCAGGACAGAGGCACTCATGGGACTTGGAATTAAAAAACATACAAACACTTTATTAAATCATGGTTGAAAATGTATTTGAATCGACCATCCTGATCCTCAACCAGAAGAGCGGCGGTAAATCATCTCCTGCCCCTGTAAACACACGAGCGCAGCATTCCATTGACATGACTCTGAATCTGGGTGAAGTGTCCCAAGAACAAAACATTGTATGGACTGCAATTAAAGCACTGCCTTTTGAGTTTATGCATGAATAATAATAATAATAATAACTGCATGATGTCCTGTTTTAGCCCCGGACAGGCACAGGCAGCTCTGACAATGGAAATCTCAGCTAAAACACAAAATACCTCTCGCTCATCTTTCTATATTGAGCTCTTCAGGCTCCATTTACAGTGAAGGAGAGTGACTCAACCATTTTTCCAGATCAGAACAGCGCTTTGAGCAGGATTCAACCAAACGTGATGGACAAATAAACCACAGCCATTTCCTTGTCCGCAGCTCTTTGAACATTCGGTGTCTGTTCTCATTCAAAATCTTGTCCGACGCGGTGCCAAGTCAAAGCTGAGTATTTCAATAAACACTGCATGTTTTCCGTGTTCTATTTCGATCCGCGGACAAGTTTCCAGTGTCTTCTCGGAGAACCGGGGTTATTTATAGCGGAGGAATGCGGCGCAGTGAGAACAGAACAGACGGTGAAAATAGGTGAGACTTTGTGTGTCACCGAAGCATGACGTTCTGTTATTGTCCTGAACTGAAACCAGCGCCGTGTTTACAAAGGCCGGCATTCTCTCTTAACACTTAACACTTCACACAGAGGTGGCAGAGCAGTCTCATGTGAGAGTACTGTTACTGAAACTAATATTACTCAAGTAGAACAGTGTTTCCCAACCAGGGGTACAGGGACCCCAAGGGGTACGTTAGGAGTTACCTGGGGGACTTGGAATGGTTTCAGGTTTTAATTGGAGATGAAAAGTACTTTTATCTGAAAAAAAAAAAAAAAACTAAACAAAAACATCAATAGTAATAGCTGATTATATTCGACTCCCATTTATTTGCCAGAAAATCAAATTAAGGGGGACTCTCAGTGTGAAACTAACCTTAGCTCAAGGTTAGTTTCAAGACAAAAAGGTTGGGAACCACTGAAGTAGAACCACTAGAAGCACAAAGTAATGGAAAGAAATAAAAAGTAAAAAAATAAGTAACGACATGTACAAGCTGCTGATGCCTCCTCGTGTTGTGTATTTGTGTTACAAACTCAGTTCGATCGCAGGAGCTTGACGTAAATCATTCCTGAAAACGGCAAGTGAGGGGTGTAAGTTCCTCGTGTGAATGTCAGACAAATAATCGTTGCTAAATGTCTTTTTGTGGTCTGCACACTTTGTGTCACGTTTTGAAATTGCAGAAGATGTTTATGAGGCTCATGTTCAGCTGTATCTGTTGTAAAAATTCCTGAAGTGATATCTTCTTTAGTGCACTTAGTTTGTGTGATAATGTTCAATTAACACAGTTGGAAAAATCAGCCAAAAATTCCCATTATTTAATTTACTTTGTCTGCACAGAGTTTGACATGTATTGGACTTGACCTATGACCTGCAATAAGGATTTGGTCCCTGCATTAACCTAAAACATGGTAAACGGTTCTCGAACTTAACGTACATTTGCAACTGCTGACTGTTTCCTTTGCTGTTCTAATATCTCCTGAATTTAGAATGAATTTAATCCACATTTTTGTCCTTCTTTGCTTAGCCCTTGATTAAAAGTAGCAATTGTAACGCTATTTTAGGCTTAGCCCTGGTTTAGACTCAGAATTTGGATCTGGTGATAATCGGAAGGTCAATGTTTTCCTCAGGAGGAACTTAGACAATGCTTCTTTGGAAATAGGAATCCTCCCAAACAAAGGCTTCGTCCAAGAAATCATCTGAACCCTCGTTACATTCTGCTCTGAGACCTGTTCTCTCGTCTGTCAGTGCAGTGAAGTGTTTTGTGTCTTCTCGGCTGGTTATTGCATCTTTTAACAGAACTCTGAGTTTCTCTCTCAACACGATCTCGATGAGCAGCCTGAGTGCACATGTGTCCGTTTAGAGCAGCGCAGCATCACTCACACTGTAAAACCTGAGAGGGACAATACTTAGTGCCACACTCAAGTCGATGAAATTTAGAGAGTACTTTTGACCATACTATGACAATATCTGTACATGACACCTATCTTATTGCAAATGTTATTAAAGATCCACCTATAGGAAGAATTTTAAGGAACATTTTCAGTCTACTTTACTATATGGTAACGTTTAGACCAGGGGTGTCCGAACTTTTTCCATTGAGGGCCGTCTATTGAAATATAGACCAAGCGGAGGGCCACAAATCAATCGTGAAACGTTCAAAAAAGCGGCATTTTTCTGATTTTTTAAGCGCCACCACATCTACATTCAGTTTCAGTGCCTTAATATCAGGTCTGTATTGCACCAAAATGTTAGTTACTTAGGTTAGAATTGTAGAAAATCTGAAATTTGCTGTTAAAAGGACTTCTCAGGACGATGTGGGATAATTCACCAGGAAGGGCCAAGAAAAATTGGTTTGAGGGCCGCATTAGATCCCCAGGCCTTAGTTTGGACATGCCTGATTTAGACAGTACGATGCATTCACACAACATCAGAACCAAACCGATTTTACGACCAATTAATGACGAGTGTGAATGCGCCCTAAAGCCCTGTTTCCACTGGTTCACTTTGGAGCAGATCAGAACGGTCTAAAGGTGTCTCCACTGTTTTAAGTGAATCGTAGCAGCCTGTTTATGAGGTCCTCACGCAGATCTATTAAAGCGCATTTTCTTTTTTTAAGCTTTTAATCCTGTTCTAACAATGTTCAGTCATCAAAAACACACCTGAAGTAGCATTCAGCTGCATTCATGCTGTTTTGAGGAATGTTTATTAGAAAATCCTCTCCTTCCGAGCGTCAAAAACACTTCCTGCGGAACTCCCTCTATCCGGGACATATTATACGTACGTCACTTTTCTGAGAATATTCCGCTGTTTTAAGTCCATGACTCGTTTTGAGCATTTCTGCCGTCTAAACATGACGGCTGCAGTAAATCCGCTTCATAACGTCTTTTCAGCGCTAACTTCACTAAAGTGTATATTCCGCTGATGACATCTGCTAATGGATGCACTCAGTAAGTGTAATTTCATAATGGCTGATAAAAAAATAAAAAAAAGTAATGGGATGAACAAGAAACCGTTTTTGTTTTTTTAACATGAGATGACAAATTTAAGGCACTCAAGAGCATGTTTAAAGGCTAATGACAACATGAAAAATGCTGAATATTTTTTTCCTTTAAAATAACTGATGGGGTATTCTAGCTGAAACATGTTGTGAGTTCGCCCTAGTGGCCAGTCCATTGGAAATGCAAAAAGTGCAAAAATCCTCTGCAGCCCAGAGAGCGTTTTTCCTTTTGAGCACAATGTAAAAACAAACTTCTCATGTTCAGCTGACAGGGACCTACAGTTTTCACAAAAGTCGGATTTTGTGGTGTTTTTTGCCTTACTTTTTCTGGTTTGGAATCTTTTTAATCTTTAGAGTTGCTTCTTCTGCTCTGCTGGGACACTCTGGTCAGAGCTTGCACCTGCACAGTCACCAGATCTACCTAAAGGCTAAACTAGCGACATGAGCTGAACTCAAAACTGCAGGTCGAAGAGTTCATTTGCAAAAACAGATAAGTGCCACTTTAAAAAGTCATCGAAGGCTTGCAGTCAAGTCTTTGTGTAATCATATTTTCAAAAGCAAAATGTTTTTTACCACTATCAAAATTTTATTCCACCTCTTCTTGACAAAATACAATACACATTATTTCAATCAGTTAAATATGTAGATGATCGTGACAAAAATTAAAATACTTTTCGACAGGTTTTCAAAACGGATTTATCTGTTTTTGCCATTGAACTCTTCTTATAATCAATGTACGACCAAAGACGAGCTGTGATTTGTATCAAGCCTGTCTGATATGTTGGAGTCTTGGGTCTGCGCAGAGTGAACCTTTCTCGGAGCTCTGCCTCTGGACCTGGGACCAGGCCCTGAACATGAAGACCCAGCCCAGCACGAAGCGACCTGAGCCCAGGAGCTGCAAGACGCACCGTGAGGACCAGAGCCTGTCGGAACATGGCTTAAAGTTCAAATTGCAGTGCTAGAGATGGGAGATAATTACAATTTGATGTAATTAGAGTTATTTAAACATTCTTTTCACACCTGCTGTCTTTGTGTGTTTTTCTGTTAGCGCCTGAACACTGAGCACATCATTAACAGAATCAATGACAACAAACCTCTCATCTTCACATTTATCACACAAGAGTCCTTACCTGTGAGGTCAGGACGTCCCAGTCTCACTTACTCTTTTTGACATGACACACAAATGAGGCTTTAACTCACTGGACTGGGACAATGCACTGCAAAAAACAAGACCAAGTAATGATTTTAAATGACTTGTTCAAGAGAAATAATCTGAAATATTAGATAAGATAAGATTACCTTTATTTGTCCCACAATGGGGAAATTCCAGTGTTTCAACGCACAGTTCAAAATAGAAACATGCAATCAACAAACAAGATAACATTAAAATAGACTTAAATCTAACTTCTAACACAATGTGCAGACAGAGCAAAAACAAAAACCTCTTATATAAAATAACTTGTTAAGACCAAGGTATTGTAACATAGTTTTAAGACTAGTTTAGCCTTTTCTGTGATAGTTTTATTATTAGCATGTTATTACAATCCCTTATTATTTTCTGCTTTCAGGCAATATTGGCTTATTTTATCTTTTTTTTTCAAGTAAAGGCAAGACCAGAATTTGTACAATTTGTGACAATTTGTTAAAATGCCATCAACTTTGAAAGCGCAGACAATGTCCTTTCGATCACACTCACAGCTAAACAGAACTGAGTTGAGTCAAAATTTGAACACTGAGCAAAACAAGAAGTGAAACCGTTGAGTTGAATGGAGCTTTTTCTTTTTTGCAGTGCACCGTCCACATATGTTCCTCCCATCGTTTCCACCACAAAGTCAATTATCAGTCAACGCTACATTAGCCTTCGGTTTTACAATGCGAACCAGGACTCATCAAACCGCAGGCAAAACCACACTGAAAACACTTTTACAATTCTACGTTAGCTTTCAGGTTAGCCGCGAGCGCTAACCTGATGATGTCACCGGGGCGGCGTCCCGCTGGGTTTAGGGTCTATAACGTTTTAAAGGAGCTCTGGATGATCCTGGTTTTGAGCCGATCAGTTTTACCAGACTGAGGAGGCAGTAAAAGGTTTGGACTAAAGATGGAACATGGCTCGGACTTGACTTGAGAATAAAAACGAGTCGTCTTAACTTTTCCCAACAGTATTTGCCACTGCGCCTCTTTCCCACTTAGTCATTAGCTTTTTGTTTGTTTGTTTTTTGTTTATTGTGCACATTCTAAAACTGTTAAAAATAGTGTTGTCAGAATCTTTGTAAGATTGTAATTATGACACAATTACGATTTTTTAAACTGTTGCTGCAGCGCCAAATGGAAAACCCCAAATTCAGATATAGATAGAGAGAAAATAAGTATATTGTGTTTAATTGTGCACCAATAATTGGTTTCCTCCAATCCCCCTTCAGTTCACGTTGTACTTTTATTAAAGTAGAACTAAGTGACATTTTTATCTTATTAAAGTCTTTGTCAGTCCGTGCAGTGATCGTGAATGTATTTTCGGGATGTTTGAAGCCCCCTACTGTCTCAGCACGGAAAACCAGCCTTGCAAGATTTCTGACACCGACCAAAGACAACTCTTTTTTTATATTTGGCGACATGAAATGGTTCTGTATGTGAATGTACTCCATTAGCTCAATACAAAGGAAGAGGGAAAAAAAGCTTTGGGCGTCATTTTACTGGCCGTGTATTTTCACAAGAGACCTGCAGGGGGAGCTCTGTCACTGAAGTCACTTAGTTCTGCTTGAAAGAAGTAGAAGAATAAGCACTGGATGATTTCTCGTGACATTTGTAAGTTCACAATCTATCGTGAGCATCTACCACTGCTGCGTCAGAGCTTCAGTCCATCGGTGGATCAGACGAAACGCCCAAACGACCGAAACAAACACAGCGACACCAACAGACGAACAGCTGCGACTGATTCTGTTTTAGGTTATTTTTTCTGAATGGATCTCACGCCAATGAAAGGAGAAAGAGAGAGCGTGATGTTACAGTTTTGCCAACTTTTAAAACTGTTTAATGTTGATGAACGTTGGGCTTGAAACTCTTTACGCTGGAGTTTGGATAGAAAGGGTTTTTGTACTGGCTTGTGTTGACTTTTTTTTATACAAACTGTTTTCAGAGTCAAGATGCCTTTATTACCATTGGCAGTTCGGCCAAGATGGCGGCGAACAATGACGATTCGGCTCGGCTCTTCCGGACTAGTTTGCGTTTCAGTTTGAAGTGTAGGACTGAACATTTTGCCTTTTCCCAATGACTTTAAGCAGATTTTCTGTGTACAGTCATGGCTGAAAGTGTTGGCACCCCTGATTTTTAGTATTTCTCCCCAAAAACTATTTCAATTCCACATTTTTTGTTTTACACGTCTGTTTCCTTTGTGTCTATTGGAACAACAGCACAAAAAACAGAGGGAAAAAAAGCTAATTTGACGTAATTTCACACAAAACTCCAAAAATAGCCCGGACAAAATTATTGGCACTTTTTAAAAATTGTGGTTAAATCACTTTGTTTAAGCCTGTGATGCTCGTTTAAACCCACCCGGGCCAGTAACAGGTGTGGGCAACATAAATATCACACCTGAAAACAAGTATTTTTGGGGAGAAATACTGCATTTTATAGGAAATAAATCAGGGGCGGCAACACTTTCAGCCATGAATGTACTTGTGTAGAGCTCAGTCTGGTTTAGGCAGGTTCCAGTTTTACTATTTGGCTCGTAACGTCTTTGTGTTTTAGGAAAGAACCTCTCCTTCATTCCCAGTGATGTCAGATGATATCGGACATTTAAAGGCAAATTATCAAGCTCTAAAGTGAAAATGCGTTGTTTGTCCAGTATTACAAGTGAATTGTTGTTGTCACAAAATGTCCATAACACGTGTCCATCTGGTCAAGACTCTGGCGAAACCGTGCTCCAAAACTAAAAGCCACGTTTGACGGGACAAACTAAAAAGACAGTTTTACAATCACTGTTAAACATTATTTATTGGGCCCCCATTGTGATTTTATTTTGTCTGTTTTATGACAACTTTTACTATATCTTTCCACTAAATGAGTCATAATTTAGACTCAGCACTTTTCTTCCATCACTGCGTTCAATAAACACAACCTTTCTGATCTTTTCCAAACTCCAATCCCTCATTATTTGATATATGTTCTTGGATTTATGACGAATTATAATAAAAAAGAAGTTTGAACGATTAATATAACAGGCTCGCAGTGGGAGTATGCAAATGGATGGACTTTCCACACATTTCTGGAGCCACGGCTGAAGTAGTGATCAGCTCTCCCATCAACAGGCTCTGGCGATGGGTTAGATATTTCCAAATGGCCCTTGACTGGAGTTGGCGTGGTCGTCCTCTCGTCTCCGCTCTGTGAAAGGTTGATTTGCAGCTGTGATAGAGTTGGAGGGTTGAAGCAAAAACAATGGCTGGTGCACGGGCAGCTTGTAGTTACACCCAGGAGGACCATAGATCTTCTGCTCTCTGTGATTCTCGTCCAGGGAACTCTTAAGTCTCCCACAACAGGCCGGAGAAGGACAGGGTTACAGCCGCACATGAAGCCAGGCAGTATACAGATGTCAAACATGGACTGAGCTTGGTCTGAAAGAGTATTTTATGCGGAAAGAAAGGTTTTCCACATCAGCGTTTCACAAAGGCTGGTGGATCTGTGGGCTGATGGACTGAGGGAGTTAATCAAACGTCCTGTATTATGTATCACAAGAGCGAATCTACGCCAAAACATCAATGCTGACGAGGTACCAAAAAGTATAGATTCTCAGTGTTGGGATACTGATTTGCTAAACCTAAAATGCTCTCTTACTGACAACCTCCTTTGACATTCAAAAAGAAAGTCTCATGTTGGCAGTCTTGCTGTGCCTTGGATGTCAGTGCCAGCGCCAGAAAGCAGCTCTTAAAGGAAAAATATTCAGCATTTTTCATATTGCTGTTAGCCTTTAGACATGTTCTTCAGTACCTTTAATTTTCCATCTCATGGTTTGAAACAAAAGAAAAGTTGGTAACGCTTTAGATTAAGGTTCCTTAGTTAGTATTTATAAGATGTTAATAAGCACTAATAGTTTGTTTATGCACTTATAACGCCTTATACAAGTTTATAATCCATCAGCCAAAACATGTTTGAGTGAATGAACCACATGTACAGAGCATCAATGAGCTGCACATTACATTATTTTCAACACTAATAAATGCTTGTAAATGCCTTATAAGTGCTCATAAACACATAACAAGTGCTTATTAACGCATTATAAATAGTTTTCTAAAGAACCTTAATCTAAAGCGTTACCGAAAAGTTTTGTATTTATTAAATGACACTTACTGAGTGCAAGTGCTATATACAATCTAGCAAACTTAGCACTGAAAAGACGCTGTGGTGTTTGCTGCAGCAGTTATCGCAGAAATGCTCCGAACGAGTTTAGCGATGATTTATGGACTTAAAACAGTGAAAGATTATTGGATACAGTACGCAGGGCCGCCGCTTCCATAAAGCACGTAACGCACAGCGCGTAGGGCACCAAGTGCTCTGAGGGGGCACCACATCGGCTGTGCCGTGGCCGCCTGGCCGTGGCGAAAACGAGCGGTGCCCACGCGGCGCCGCATTCCGTTCCGGCGCCGCGTTCCGGCGCCGCGTTCCGTTACGGCGCCGCGCCGCGTTACGGCGCCGCGCCGCGTTCCGGCGCTCGCCAAAGTGAAGCGCATGCACGTAATTTAATAAAACCGCAACGCCAAGGGCTCTCTCTCTTTCCTCCTCGGCTCCTCCCTCAGAGAACAGGGATGGCCAAGACCCCAGGCAAAGTGTGAGAGAATGATGAAGACGAGAGAGAGAGGGAGGAGCCTATTACCTGCCACTCTGCAGCAACGTCTGACTCTGAGGCGTTTAGGGGACATTTGGTGCGTGGGCTTTTATTGCACTTAATCCGTGAATAAATATGATGCCAATGATACATTCACAATGACAACAGTTCCTGTGCATTTCTTAAAGCTGAATAAACTATTTTTATTCATTTTTTGCAAAAAATAAATAAATAAATTGTAGTAGTAGTAATCATTTACAGTTACGAATATTTCGTTTCTTTTACCCTTTGAACTCACCACCAATTGGCACAGAAGCTCTCATATGATGACTTGATAAACAACTTTGCAGCTAGAAAATGTAGACGTACACATTTGTAGGAGCCTGTTAATGTTTACATAGACTTCACTTGTTGGATGATTCTATCTATATTCGTATTTGCACTTTTATTGGGTGGTATTTGTTTTACACTTGAATATTTAAGTTTTATTTAGTTATTTAAGATATTTATTAATATTTTTTTGTTGGCAACTTACATTTCCATCTTGTGTTTATAGAACTATATATTGTGTATTTAATTTAAGATAATAAAATGAACATGGTAAGAAATGAAAGTAATTGTGGGTTTGGTCATTTAATGCGGGGCGGGGGGGCACCATCAAGACATTTTGCATAGGGCACCAAAAAAGCTAGCAGCGGCCCTGACAGTACGTATATGATCTGAAAAAACGTCCCAGGTCCAGCAACTTCAGCAGGAAGTGCTTTTGACACTCTAATAAACATTCCTCAAAACAGTGTAAATGCAGCTGAATGCTACTTCAAGTGTGTTTTTGATGACGGAACATTGTCAGAACAGGGTTAAAAACTCAGAAAAGTCACTGTAGCAGAATGTGTCCTTTAAGACGCACTCTCAGCAGTTTAAGATGGACTGTGTGTGCTTTACATGAAATGAAATGTAGTAGGCGCGTGTGTCGGTGATTATTAGGCTACACCTTAGGCTAATATAAGATTGAATGGGGTCTTTCTATACATGCAAGTTAATTTAATCCAATTAAATGAACAATCCTTAACATGCCAGATTAAAAAGTCTATGTTTTCTGATCCCTGACACTTGTCTACTGGCCTCAGTTAGCCAAATGCAGACTTTTTATAGTATAACACCCTTTTTTTTAATTAATAGAAACGATTTAACCAAAGGAGGAGTAGGAACGTTTTGCTAATTTGTGGGAAGGTTTTGGCCAAATTGTCAGTACACGTACTATTTTGTGGGAACAAAATCATAATTTCTGACTTTTTTACCTCCCCCTGTCATTTTGGGGTAGAAATTGGACATTTTAGTTATACTTCTGTTATATTGCTTAGCCTTAGTTTTTTTTGACTACCTGAAACAACCTCTGGAAACTCATTGACTGTCACCACTACAGCTCTGGGTAGTAAACATTGACAACCAGGACCGAAAACAACAATAAAATAACTGAAAGATGTTGTTCTTGGGTTGATTTAAGGCCATGACGACCAGAACGGTCCATCCACATCAGCACAAATGTGTGTCATAGCAGTGTCCGATTGGTTCTGCCTTGTCACTGTTTCCACACCAGGTTTTATGCGTTTGGTACATCCTCTTTCACACTTTCAGTCCAGTTCTAATCTCCTCTCTGTTGGACTGTGGACCCCCGTGGAGGCTGGATCCTTTGGCCAGGGCCTGAGGAGCGTCTCCCGGGGCGAGGTTTGACAGGACTGGGGGTAAGGCGGGGAACAACGGGAGTCTTTAAGGATAAGTTTGATTCAGTTTGTCCCCAGAGCATTTGAGGATAACCACAGACAGCAGATTATACAAGAAATTTAAAAAATCATAGCATTTCTAATTCCAGAAAGGCTAAAAGTTTCAAGTGAACTAGATGTGTCTGAATCAGTCTGAAAAATGACAGCGGATTCCAAAGACCCAAAATGTCCGGGGATCTCTATAGTTATTGTTGAGTCTCTGGTTTAGTCCATAGTTTGTCTAGTTTAGCCCCTGGTTTAGTCCTGGTTTTCTCTTATTTAGACCTGGTTTCGTCTAGATTTAGTCCTGGTTTAATGCCTGGTTTTATCCCATGGTTTAGTTTAGGCCTGGTTTACTGGTTTAGTCTCGGTTTATTTCTGGTTTAGACCTGGTTTTGTTCATGGATTAGTTAAATCCTGGTTTAGTCTTTGTTTACTCCTGGTTTAGTCCTGGTTTAATCTCTGGTTTTGTCCATGGCCAGTTTACCCCTGGTTTAGTCTTGGTTTAATCCATGGTTTGGGTTTAGTCCTGGTATAGACTTTGTTTACCTCTGGTTTAGTCCTGGTTCAATCTCTGGTTTTGACCATGGCTCGTTTAGTCTTAGTTTAGTCTTGATTTAATCCCTGGTTTGGTTCATGGTTTAGTTTAGTCCTGGTTTAGTCTTTGTTTACTCCTGGTTTAGCCTTGTTTTAATCCCTTGGTTTGTCCATGACTTGATTAATCCTGGTTTGGTCTTGGTTTAATCCCTGGTTTTGAACATGGCTTGTTTAGTATTGGTTTAGTCTTGGTTTAGTCTTGATTTAATCCCTGGTTTTGTCCACAGCTCGTTTAGTCTTGATTTAATCCCTGGTTTTGTTCATGCTTTGGTTTAATCCTGGTTTAGTCTTTGTTTACTCCTGGTTTAGGCTTGTTTTAATCACTTGTTTTGTCTATGACTTGATTAATCCTGGTTTAGTCTTGATTTAATCTCTGGTTTTGTTCATGTTTTAGTTTAATCCTGGTTTAGTCTTTGTTTACTCCTGGTTTAGGCTTGTTTTAATCCCTTGTTTTGTCTATGACTTGATTAATCCTGGTCTTGGTTAAACATGGTTTTGAACATGGTTTTGTTTAGTTCTGTTTTTAGTTTTTTTCCAGTCCTGGTTTATCACTCCATTAGGCCTGGATTATCGCAGTGTTTTGAGAGGCTTTTCGAGATCATAGAGCAACAGAAATCCGAAGGCATCATTTTGGTTTGGTTTTGTGGTCACAAAGTTAACACGAGTGAAGCGAACTACGTGTGTTTGTCTAATAATTTAAGTTTATCATTAGAACACAGCAGAGTGGGGTTTGGTGGGACAAGGCTGGGGTTTTTGGGGGTATTTTGGTCAATTTTCCCTGGGATCATCTGAGGACAACCAAGGACAGCGTGTACCATAGGAGCCAAAAGATGCTCTGAGAAGGAACTGGCTCGAAATCAAAGTACAAAACAACAGTATAAGTGTCTGTGGTCAGGTGGGCTTTTTGAATGGAAAACTCATCAGGCCAGAGATAGTCAGATACTATTTTTTATGTTGACAACTGAGGCACAATACCGCAATGTTGTTTTTCCAACTCATCCTATCCCCAAATCACCCCAACGTACACTTTCCCTGATTTATGTGTACAATATCAAGAGATTTTGAACAATTTATTTGAGTTAAGGAGACATTAATGGTCCAATATTCTGCTAAACTGACATTTTGAGTTTTTAGACACATTGTCATGTAGTTTCTTAATCATTTTTGGAGTTTAGTTTCCTTTTGTGGATACTTCTAAAGGTCAAGATTTATTGGTACCACTTTATAATAACAACACCTTAATTTGCCTTAACAAAGCATGAACAAAGACTTAATTCTTTGTTAACAAATAGTTTATTAAGCATGATTCAGGCTTAGTAACTGCTTAATTAAGGTTAGGGTTAAAGTTAGGAATTAGGGTTAGAGTATTAATTGAATAATAAAATGATTCACTAATCCTGAATCATTATTAATAAACAATTTGTTCAAGTCTTTGTTCATGCTTTACTATGGCATGAATAAGTGTTGTTATTATAAAGTGTTCCTGATTTATTAATAAAGAACATTTAAAATAGTCACCTCCAATTTAGAATTCCCATTAAAAAAACAACACAATATTTCTACCAACAATGACAAAATGCAACAAATAGATCTTCCTTTAATCGTTTATATTTATTTTCCATCTCCTGAGCTCATGCTTGGTCACACTGCATGATGTCATTACGTGGTGATCCAGAAGTACTTCTCTGTTTTAAAAGTCAATTTGTAAGTTTTTTCCTTCATTGTTGCACCACTGGCAAATATTCTTCTGCGAGGTTTTTAAGTCCGTAAACCATCACCGGACTCATTCTTTGGTCAAAGTGTGTTTACAACGAACGCACAGCATGACACCCACAGCCAGGGACGCTCACATAAATACAGTCAACGCGCCTTATTTCGGGGGAAACGCAACGTTGATCCAATCGGAAACGTTTTCTTTCTTTTAATACGTTTTCCTATAGGGCTGTAGTCAACTAAAGAAATTCTTGGTCGACTAAAGACCTTCCCTATCGACCATTTGATCGACTAAAAAGGGGATGTGGCAAAACTATGAAGTATTTCTCTGTAGCTGACCCAAACTTCACCAAAACAAAACAAAAAACAGAACTGCACTGGAGTTCATGCAAAAAAAAAAGAACAATTTATACAGAAAAGTACTAAAAACTAGGAATTATGTTGATTCACATGATTCACTCCAAAATCTTTAGCTAACTCACTCCATATCTTCACCTTTTCACTGTTTTTTGAAGTATAAAGCCTTTTAATAGAAATAAAATGATTAGTCGACTAATAAAATGTTGGTCGACTAAAACATCATTGACCGATTAATCAACTAAATGACTAAAAGACTTTCCTGACAATTATTCTGTAGATGGTAAAATACAGCAGACAGAGCTCACATCGTGCTAGAATTCGGCCCGAAGAACATTCTTGGACATTTCTTCAACTTTGTTCTTTTTCATGTCTTTATGTTTGTAAGTGGCACTGTACTGTATATAAGATAACCCTTTGTAGTTGTACTGCCATTCTGTTTTATTTCATAGTTCAAGAGAATGAGAAAGAGAGGACTGGAGACGATGAGTGGATGCCAAAGTCTGCCTGCGCACCGGAATAAACGTGATAATGAGGCCAAACCAAAACTTCTGATCGTACTTGTGAAGCAGCATCGGGTAAGTCTGTTATCGTTACTGTTAAAACCACAGAATCCTGAACTAAAATGACCTAGAAAGGATTGGTGGGAGTCAGAGATGGAGAGAAGTGTCCAGCCCTGTGGCACAGTGGAGCTGAGGAAAGGGTGCAATCAGTCAAACCTGCATCTTGAACGGCTCCTGTCCTCCTCCGTCGTGCTGTTTAGTCCCACTGTTAATGATTATTTTAAGGATGAGTCTTGCAGTGTGTCCCACTCATGGCCAGAGGAGCTCGCGTCTATGTTTATTCAGTCCCGATCAAACGTTTAAGAGCAGTTGAATGAATGGCAGAAGTCACTTTCATGGTTGAATCACACGAGGTTCAGTGAGCACCAAGAAATGGGACTGAGACCAAAAAAAAAAAGTTTGAGTACAAATTTTTAAAAACAACAATTAAATGAACTATTGAATCAGGCCCGAAAGAGAGACGTTATTCTCCTGGAGGAAGTCCTTTATCCTGCGGGTTTGTCGACTGTAGCGTTGTCCCGTTGAAAAACCCAGAGGTTATCACTGGTTCAAGGAGATGAGGCCTTTTTTCTGAAGCCCTTCAGTGTCAGATGCGTCTGATGGTTATGGAGCTGCAGTTTGCATCAGTAACGGCCCTAATTTGGGTCGAGGATCGTCCAGTGTCTTGACGGACAGCCAGTCGGATCCTCCGGCTCAGAGCTGGGGTCATTTTTTTGCATCTTCCACTTGACTCTTTTCTCCCATAACCTTCATGATCTTTTAAGAAATTCCAAATGCGTGTGTTACTGCGTCCCACCTCACAGCGATGGAGAGAGGCCCTGCTGCAGCTCAACAGCCCAAACACGTTAAACAGAGAACGTTTTATTGTCTCTGCCATTTGAATGTAATGACAGTGTGAAAACCTGACAGAAAATGATACTGAATCTGCCTTTTTGCACAGATGTGGGCTTTTTTTGATCAGCTGCAGAACAGACTATTTCAGTTTAGTTGTTGTTTTCAATCATATATGTACTCAAACTATTTTTTTTGTGTCTCACTCTCATTTCTTGGTGCATACTGAAGCTCGACTTGTATTAAGATCCAACAATGAAAAATGTGACTGAAATAAAGATAGTAGTCTGCCAAGGATGTAAAAAATAGACTAAAAACCAAGGCACTCCGACGTTTGATTGTTTTTTCAGTTAAAAAGCCTTTATTTGAGCATGGCTTTTATTTGATTGAAAAACGCACCAACGCGTTTCAGCTTAATCAAGCTTTTGAACAGGCGTGAGTTCAGCATTATATAGAGGAGCAGAAGCCTCCAATATTGAAATTACTCTCATAAATATATACAATAATTATCATGTCAAATCCATGATAAATATATACAATAGATACAAAATGGTGCACCATTTCACATTGAGTAAAGAAAAAAGAAAAAAAGAGAGAGAAGCATAGAATAATGCAATACAGTTGTAAAAGATAGTGAACATACACTAATAAGAAACCCACCGACCTTCACCACTGGACCACAGTAACCTCACAATCCAAATCTTTGGAACATATACAATTTGACAAAGGACATTTTTACAAAAATGGTGAAAAGTATATCTCATCGTTCACAATGTTGCCTTTAATGTTACGATCCAAAATGTCTCCCTTTGTAAGAGCCGTTTCAGCTGGTCCCCTCCTCTCAGTGTATTTGGAATAACTTCGATTGCCAGAATTTTAAGAGAGTTGATGTTGTGTCCTGCTGTTTTACAATGCATGGCCATAGGGTGTGACAAATGTGACTTTATTCAACTGGTCTTAAACTTCTGATAGGGACTGTACGTTCACAAAGTTACACCCTGCCCAAACCTATTTATATTTTCACAAAGTGACCACATTGACATCATTTGAAAAAGGTTTTAGCGGCTGCAACTTTCCCCCGTGTCCTGAAGTACGACGCCGACCTGCAAAGTCACCGGCAGCACAGACAGACCACTCTAAAACATGTTAAAAATTTTACCAATATCCAGCCTCAGATGCAGAATTTATAACTTATATTGATTTAAAGTTGCTCCTGTCTGCTCTTCCTCTCAAACATTCATGAACGTGTGTTTGAAAGGTTCTGGCTGTACTTGGAATGTTGATAAAACAGTGCTCAAAGTCAAAGGGTTTTCGTATGTAGAGAGTGGTGGGATTAAAAATACATGCAGCGAAAGTACATAGGAGTGTTTTTTGTCTTTTAAATAATTGACGGTGTTATGAAGCCTATAGGAGGGACATGTCTAAGTACTGAAGTCAACCAGGTCATCCGACACCAAAATAGTTCAGACGTATAACTTTAGGATGCATGAGATCTTACTGTACAATTTATACGCTTGAGAAATATAGAGTACAATCTGTCAAGCAATATTATTCTGTCCCCTTCTTTCTCTCTTTAAGGCAAGGCACTACAGGTGAATATGAAAAAATCTTAGATATCAATTTGAAACTTCTCCTGTAGTTTAGTCACTTAAATGTAAGAAAAAAAAAGATTACAAGTTTTTGATCATGTCATGTTTTAATGTAGAAATAAGGCATTTTATGTGTGAAAATGTCTAAAAATACACACATTTTAAGACATATAAACCTGTAAAATGGACAGAATCAGTTGTAAATTTATTTTTGTACTCACATTAGTTACAAAAAACTTTACAAAGGGGATTGTGTTTCGTTTTTATGTTAACTAGATTGGGCTGAAAATGCTCCTGAAAATTCAAATTCCGCCCCATTTTTTGACTCAGTAAATACGTTTCAAAATTAGACATTAAAAATTCTTCTTTACGTTTCGTCAAAATCTTGTTGAGTCCAGAGTGTACAGTTTGGTGTAGGATCTACTTTAAGGCTGATCTTTATGTCCCGAGGGAGAAAAATTAAGTTCCAATGTCCCAGAGAAATCTATGGATGAAGTGGATTAAATGGAAGAATAAAACATCTTTAGGAGCAGAAGTTAAGTTGTTATTTCCACATGAAAGCTGATCTGTTGAGAATGCAAACTGACCAAAAAACAAAAAATGGAAAAGAAAAAGAGTTTTGCCAGTTGTGTCTTATTGACTAAGTGTATTATTTACTGTAAAATGTTGTTACAGAGAAAGTATTATTTCCGTCTTTCCTCTGAGATCATCAAACAGCTTAAATAAATAAACTTCCCCTTTAAAAGTAAAAATAACTTCTTTACCGGAGGCCCTCTTCTGACTTAATCCTGAGTCACAGTCTTCGGCTTTCACGCGACATTTGTCAAGCTTACCTCTCTCTCACTCTCTCCTCTTATCTCTTCAACATTAAACCTCAACAAAATCGTCATGAAAATAACCTTTAAGTGTATGACTGTCATTGTATCCTTGGGCAAGACACTTCATTATTGTGCTTTGTGCTGATCAAACAGCTGCACACAACCTGTTTGAAGCCATTCTGTGTTAAAGCCATTAAAGATAACTCCACGGGAACAAGACGGTGGTTGAACTCTCATCAAAACATTTATATTCACCTTATTCCGGACGTTTCCGTGGGCGGCGCCATCTTTTTTTATGTTGTATTAGTTTAAATGTGCAGGCGAGCTCAACAGAAAATAAGTTCAGGCTCCAGTTAGTCGGTGCGTCGTGACTTGTTGTTGCCGTGTACTTTAAACATTTAACACAGATCAGTCTACTTTATGTAATATTTTAGAGGCGAGACTTTTCCCTCGTTCTCCATTTGCGCTGTTCCCGAGTTCCCGCCAAACCGGCAGTGCCAACACGTGTGAGGCGCGGATGCGAAGCAAAAAGATGCAAAAGTGGGAGGAGCAGAATAAGGAGAATAGTGCGCCTTTAAGACACATGCAGTATTATGAAAACAGAGGTCGGTGTTTGTTTTCTCAGCTAATGGCCAATGGCAAGCTACTGACCTTATTCCGGACGTTGTCGTGGGCGCCGCCATCTTGTTTCCGTTGTATTCGTTTACACGGGGCAGACGAGCTCAACAGAAAATAAGTTCTACACCTTTGATTTTCAACCAGTGCGCCGGGGAACACTGGTGCGCCTTGAGGTTTTGTCAGATGTGCCTTGAAAAATGTCCAGTTTGAGTTAACAGATTGACAAATGTGGATTTAATTAACTAATTTACCATTTTGGAGTGTCCTGAGCAACTTCTGCACCAAAAAACAACACAAAACCAATCACTATTGCCAAATGTAAATAACCAGACAGTGGCACAGACATTATATACCATTGTTTTTAAACTAAATTATCTGATTTGGTCATGTTTTAGTAGTAAGTGGTGTGCCGTGGTATCGTTTGAACTTGAAAAGTATGCCGCAACTCAAAAAAGGTTGAAAAACACTGTTCTACACGGACTAAAAAGCCGTTTTCAGACCGTCCAGGAAATCAGTGCATTGCTGACTTGTTGCTCGTGATCATTAAACATTTTACAGAAATCAACCTACAATCTAGCGGCTAGACTTTGCCCTCGTTTGCCGTTTGCTTTAACTGAGTTCTCATCAAACGGAAGTGCGTTTACAACAAAAGTGCGTATCTGTGGCAAAAAGAGGCAAAAGTGGGCGGGGCAGAATAAGGTGAATAGAATTCAACTTAGCAGACATTACAGTACACTTTTTGGGTTTGAAAGATACCACGGCATACCACCTACTATTAAAACATCACCAAATAAGATCAATTAGTAAAAAAAAAGTATGGTACATAATGAGGCATAATGTGCCCTTGTCTGGTTCATAAAATTTGACAATAGTGATGGTTTGCTCGAGGCACTCTCAAATGTCAAATCGGTCAATTACATTCGCATTTATTAATATATTGACTCACATTGGATATTTTTTCAAGTCACACTTGACAAAACTTCAAGGCGCACTAGTGTTCCCCGGCGCACTGGTTGAAAATCAAGGGCTTAGGGCAGGGGTATCCAAACTTTTTCAATCGAGGGCCACATATTGAAATATAGACCAAGCGGAGGGCCACAAATCAATCGCGAAATGTTTAAAAAAGCTGCATTTATCTGATGTTTTAAGCCCCACCACATCTACATTCAGTCTCTGTGCCTTATTATCAGGTCTGTGCTGCACCAAAATGTTAGTTATTTAGGTTGAAATTGTAGAAAATCTGAAATGTGCTGTAAATAGTGCTTATCAGGACAATGTGGGCCAGTTCACCAGGAAGACTAAGGGCCAAGAAAAATTGGTCGGGCCTTAGTTTGGACATGCCTGGCTTAGGGGGTACTCGAGACAAAAAATGTTGGGAACCACTGCTTTAAATAGCTAAATTGACCAAATAAAAAGACGAGTTTTGTGTGCAGTTTCTCACCTTCAGCGCTGAATCCAGGCCCATCCATCATGCACTGTCCTGTTACATGTATTTACGTCATGGTCTTCAGTCGAACATAAAGCCTGTTGTTCTGAGCTTACGTAGATGTGCGTGTGTGTGTGTGTACGTTTGTGTGTGTGCATGTGTGTGTGCGTGTGTGTGAACAGGTAGCCACCCTCAGCCTCCATGACGCAGGATTAGCCAAATCTCAAACAACGTAAACGGATCTCCTGAACGTCGGCGGCAGCAGCGGGCCGGAGAGCTGCGTCTGTGCCGTCGCTTTAGATTCGAGCCCAGATATGTCCGCTTGGCTTAGCTGACCGTCAGCGCTAGCGATTTAAAGACAGTTGTTTTTGCTCCCAGTCAATAACAAATCGTGTTTTTGACAACTTTTAGAGAACGTCGGTGCGGGCTCGGGGCCATGTTGCTCTCTGTTTACACAAGAGGATGGTTTCAAAGGAGTTCGCTGACAAGTGATTCTGTCAAAGGTATGGCCGGAACCCGTTTAGTCGATTAATCAGTCGATGATGTCTTAGTCTACTACAAAAAAATGTTGGTCAGCTAATTATTTTATGCCAATTATAGGGAGTTATATGGAAAAAGAACAAAAAACAAAAAGATATGGAGTGAGTTAGATGAAGATTTTGAAGTGAACCGTGTGTTTAATCTAACTTATTTATCTTCAACATACACAGTCATGGCGGAAAGTCTTCATACCCTTGAAATGTTCTGAAGTATTTCTCCCCAAAAAGTATCGCAATTACACATTTTTTACTTTACACATGTTTATTTCCTTTGTGTGTATTTGAACAATTAAAAAAAAAGCTAATTTGACATAATTTCACTCAAAATTCCAAAAATGGGACGGACAAATGATTAGCACTCTTTCAAAAATGTGGATAAATAACTTAATAATAACTGAAAGTTTTCTCCGAGATTTCTTCTGCGTGTAGTACAGTGCATTAGAAGAGAACACAGCGCTGTTTTCTGGACAAAGACATGTACTGCAGCCTTTCACTCTTTTAATAGTTTCGTTCACACCTCTTCGTTTCCGTCTGAATGCAGATCAAATCAGGTGTGAATAATGCGTTTTCCTGACCACTGTCGCCGTGTAAACAAACAATGTGACGTCAGTGAGAATGGGCTACATCAGCAATTCAACGTAAGGCCTGGGGGCCAAATCGGGCCCTCCAAGGGATATGATCCAGCCCTCGACCATCTGCAAAAATACAGAAAATATTTGATCTCGTTATTGGTTTAGATCTGGTTTACGTCTGGATTTTGGAGCTTTAGACCTGGTTTATCCCGGTTTAGTCCTGGTATACATCTGGACTTTGGAAGTTTAGTCCTGGTTTAGTCCTGGTTTACTTCTAGATTTTGGAGGTTTAGACCTGGTTTACTTCTGAACTTTGGAGGTTTAGACCTGGTTTAAACCTGGTTTACTTCTGGATTTTGGTTTTAGACCTAGTTTAGACTTGCTGGATTTTTGAGGTTTAGATCTGGTTTACTTCTGGACTTTGGAGGTAGACCTGGTTTAGTCCTGGTTTACTTCTGGAGTTTGGAGGTTTAGACCTGGTTTAGGTTTACTTCTGGAGTTTGGAGCTTTAGACCTGGTTTACTTCTGGACTTTGGAGGTTTAGACCTGGTTTAGTCCTGGTTGCGCGTTTGACATGTTTCTGGACAAAACCACCCAAAAAATCTGGCCCTTGGTAAAAAATAAAGCTGAACAGGCCTTTTATATTCTAGATCGTCGTGAATGCATCTCATCAAAGCTCACCTTGTCTGCGCCATCGTCAAACTCCGTCTCACCGAATCAACCGAACTCACCGCTAAACGATCTGGATCTAAATTTTGAAGGTTTAGACCTGATTTACTTCTAGATTTTGGAGGTTTAGTCCTGGTTTACTTCTGGATTTGGGAGGTTTAGACCTGGTTTAGTCATGGTTTACTTCTCGGTTTTGGAGCTTTACATCTGGTGCAGTCCTGGTTCAGTCCTGGTTGTGCGTTTGACACGTTTCTGACCCCGAGGACAAAACCACCCAAAAAAAATCTGGCCCTTGGTAAAAAATAAAGCTGAACAGGCCTTTTATATTCTAGATCGTCGTGAATGCATCTCATCAAAGCCCACCTTGTCTGCGCTATCGTCAAACCCCGTCTCACCGCTAAACGATCTCATGGGGGAAGCACCTTTTTGTACCCAACGGAACCCAGACCAGTCAACACTGTCCACGGTGCGACCATCTGTAACTAATCTGGTGCATAAAGTCATTCTTGGACTCCGCGCGCGAGAATGGTGTGAATATGATCAATTATATGACGGATGAAATCATATTGGAGCAGGTGTCATAACATTGCTCACACCGTGTATTTATGTTACGACACACGTGTTCAACCCTGAAGCCGCTCACCAAACAGTTACTCATCAACTATTGAGAAACGGGAACAGATTTATCAAATGATGTAAGAACAGCTACTTGACAAACTTTTGATAATTTCAGAACACGGAGTACTGTGCTCTAAAAGCAGCTATTTCTGTGACTAAATCCCCTCAAGGTTTTAAAACAACAAAAACAAATCTCAAATCGACTTTTAAGAACATTTGATTGATCTCATGTACCCACTCGGAGTTGTATTCTGAGTGATTCATGCACTTTGAGTAATTTTTTGGACTAACTTTGTCTCCCGCATTGAAAATTACAATAACCTACCGTAAACAGGACACAAAAAGAATAGTCTTAACTAATCTTATCCAGTCAAAACCTCTGAAATTAAGATAAATATCCTGATATCAAGACATTTTAACTCATCTAGAAATTGTTTTTAAGCAGCTGAAAGGAAACCCACCCGGACACACTGCAATTTCTAGATGCGTTAAAAAGTCTTGATTTCTTAATTTCCGATATTCTGACAAGTTTATATTAGTAAAGACTATTTATTTGATGGAACTTGATTGTTTGACTTGTTTCAACCCATTTCTGACTTGTTTCAATACATTATTTCTTACTTCAAGCAAATTTATCCGCCACTGGGTTAAGATAATTTTACTTACTCCATTGGCAACTTTATTTTCTTATTTTAAGCTAAATTGTCGCACAATCAGTCAGAAATACCTTGAAACCAGTGAAAAATTCAAAAATGTCAAATAATCACTTCAATCTAAACGAGTCAAAACTACCGTAAAGTTTGGACTATAAGCTGCTACTTTTCTCTCATGATTTCAATCCTGCGGCTGATACAGCGATGCGGCTAATTTATGTATTTTTACGGGAATTACCTCTAGGGGCGCTCTAGCAGGAAGTGTTCGAAAAGAGTTGGACAGACGTGAAATTTAGAGAGCACTGAGGAATACACTGGTTTGATTGTGTTTTGAACAGTCAGTTTGCATCATGCGCACTCCATCATCACAGAAAACACACGAAGAAATGAATATGACACAGCTTTTAAGTTAAAAACAATCGATGTGGAGCCAAAGAAGTAAACAGAGCTGCTGCACGTGAGCTTCATCCATGAATCGATGGTGAGACGTCAAAGGTGACAGTGAAGAGCGACTCAGTGCACTGCCGTGTTACAGGTGCTGTTTGGACAAAGGCACGTGTTCAATTAAAACTCTGTGTGTTCCATCCTTCTGTGTAAATGTCTAATGTTAAACGTGGACACCTGCCACTTATAGACAGGTGCGCCCTGTTTATGTACAAAGTTGTTTTTCTTTGTAAATCAGAATCAGAATTGGTCTATTGCCATTGTCCGTGATTCACGGACAAAATTCACAAACATAGGAACTTGCGTCGGCGTAAGGTGCAACATAAAACAATTAATAAAACAGAATAAAATATATAAAAGAGGCATGCATAAGTTTAAGAATAAGATCAAATAAAATAAAGTAGAAGTAAATATGGCTGGTGCGGCTCATACTCAGGTGCGCTCAATAGTTTGAATTTTACGGTACCCAAATCAGATAAAAAATTGTCACTTCAAGTCATTTTTAGCTAGACTGGATATAAATTTTCGCTGTGCACAGGGAGAACATCCACACAACTCCACAGAAAGCCTGCGCCCAGAGTGGACAGTGAAAACTGTGCGCAGACTGGTGATAAGATAATTTAGCTTGAAATAAGAAAATTAATGAGGTAAGAAAAAAAAATCTTACCTCATTGGCAAACAATTTGGCTTGAAATTAGAAGAAATGACCTGAAACAAGCCAAAAACACCTTTAAACAAGTAAAATAATCTAGGTCCAGAAAAGAAAGAAAATGCATCTTAATAATTCAAAGTTGTTGAAACTAAGGTTAATATTAGGGTTGAAGTCGACTAAAGAAATTCATGGTTCGACTAAAGACCTGTCCCATAGACCAATGCCCAGTATTTCCATTTATCTGACCCAAACTACACTCAAAAGTTTGAATTTTACGTTACTCAAAATCAGCTAAAAAATGATCAATTCAAGTCATTTTTAGCTAGACTGGACATACATTTTCGCCGTGCACAGGGAGAACATCCACACAACTCCACAGAAAGCCTGCGCCCAGAGTGGAACCCGGGCAAAAGAGTCACCCGCCCGGCCCGTGACGCCCAGCTAGTGCACATGTTACGCTGAAAAACATTTGGTAACTTGGCTTTGTTCACCACATCTGTGCAGCGCCGAGGCTGTGTGAGACCAGGGGAAGTCCCGGTCCCAGTGCGCAGACATACCAGGGCATCAGTGCAGTAAATCCACTTAAATATGGAGTCTGTGAAGCCAAGCCGCTCTCTGGGACCGAGGACGGGAGCAGTGATCCCGGGCCGTGCCTCTGAATGAGCTGCTACTGACAGACACACTCCGACCTCAAACCAGCTCAATGTTTTCACTGTTTCACAAAGAAGGGAATGATAAGGTCAAAGGCAAAGACCGAGGAATGTGTAGTTCAACATTTCAGCCGCAATAAAAAGTAATGCGTTTCCTTTGGATTGTGCACGGTGGTGAGACACTGAAGGCAAGGCAAGTTTATTTGCAGAGCACTTATAGACCCTTTAAAAATCTGTAAATAAAAACATTCAAAATTCAGAACGGAGGCAAAAGTGAAGTGGAACATAATGTGATTTCACTGGAGAAACTGGGATTAACCTCAGAATATCACAAAATATGAAAAATGGAGATGATTTTGGAAAAGTAAAAGCCTCAGACACATGTGACATCAGAGCTTTAAATACATTTATTATTGTATTTTACATTATGTTTTAAGAAATTATTATTATTGTATTGTACATTATGAAATTATGACAAACTCTTAGCATTTTTGACGAAGGAACAATCCAGATTTATGGGTTTTACTGTAAAAATATTCAGAAATGTTAAGCCCACAGTCATTTTTCATTTTATCTAGATCTAGATCTATATCTAGAGATATATTAGATAATATTCCATAAATTAGATTCTTTTGAAGCTAAAATACAATTTCAAGGCTAGAACATTGTATTTTGTGCAGCATTTGTTATAGAAAAGCAAACTAACTGACCTTTCTACTCTGGAAATTCAAATGTGTTGCTTTTTCCAACACAAACACTTAAAACCAGTAGAATTTAGACGTAATGTGAGAGAATCATTGAAACATTTACAGTCGACTTCATTTCGCATCCATTACAGAATTTTGATGACACACATCACATTCCACAAACGTAGTTATTGAACATAATTTGACAAGAAAATTGTACAAATATGTAAATGCAAAAACATAAATTATCTGTATTTTTCAAGCGACAACACTTGCAACAATTGCTTAAAATGACCTGAATTCAGAATAGTAATCCTATTTTGAGTTGTTTTGACAAGAAGAGATTTAATTTCTGATGTGACGTAGACAATTTCCCTGGTTTCAAGACATTTCTGACTGGTGATAAGATAATTTAGCTTCAAATAAGAAAATGAATGATGTAAGAAAGAAAAATCTTACCTCACTGGCAAACAATTTGGCTTGAAATGAGAAGAAATTACCTGAAACAAGTCAGAAACACCTTTAAACAAGTAAAATAATGTAGGTCCAGAAAATAAAATGCATTTTAATAATTCAAAGTAAATGGATTCACATATTGTCAATTATTATTATTACTAATATATTTTTGTTTAAATTATGTTTATGGTCCAAGAAAAAAAGATGCTAAATTTACATTTTTCAGATTAAAGTACATAACTTGAGTTTCAGGCACATAAATGGGTTCACTAGTCACATGTTGTCAATTATTAATATTATATGTTTGTTTTAATTGTATTTATGGTCCAAGATACTCCAAAAAGAGGCTAAATTTACAACTAATGACACTTTTTTAGTCAGATAAAAGTATATTTCATCTTCATTCATGACCTGAAACCCTTCCAAGTGCCCCCAGTCATTGCTCACGTACCCCTTGGGGTTCCCGTACCCCTGGGTTGGAAACACTGACATACAGAACTAAAACTGGACAGAGATTTGATTGGGAACAGGTTTGGATTTATTGAGCCATATACTTGCAAATAAAACAGCACTTAGAGAGTACATCAGTGGTTCCCAACCTTTTTGTTCATTTTGAGGACCCCCTAAGTGTCGTCTGACATTCTAGAGTACCCCTCAACTTGAGTTTCAGGCAAATAAATGTGTTTAAAAGTCACATATTGTCAATTGTTACTATTATATATTTGGTTTAATAGTCCAAGATACTCCAAAAAGATGCTACATTTACAACAAATAACGTTTTTTTATTCAGATAAAAGTACATTTCATCGTCTTTTATAATCTGAAACCATTCCAAGTACCCCCTAGTAATTGCTCACGTACCCCTTGGAATCCCCGTACCCCTGGTTGGGAAACACTGGACTAAGACCCCATCGACCGACTAATCGACTTAACGATTAAAACATCACAGCACGCAAGTTAATAGCCTAAATTCAAGTGTTTTTCTTGCAGTGTAGGTTGATTATTACTGTATTATCCTGCTCGAAATGCCTGAATTGCCCTCGGGGACAAATAAAGTGATCGATTTGTTGAGACTCACGACACAGAACTCACGCGTGACACCAATATCGCGCAGAACTGTCTCCTCGACTCCTGATGTTTTTTCGTCTTGACCTGGTCACGTACAGCTCTCACAAATTCCCCAAATCCCTCTCCACCTGCGTCTCTACAGTAAAACCCGATACACGCTCTGCCCATTATTCAATCACCAATGTTTTTGTGCAAACAGTTCACTCCTTCCATTAGATTTGACTGATAGGATTTCAGTGCTGTTCGCTGCCAGGTCTCCATGCATCATCCCCAATATCAGAACATTTTATTGTGAAACTGTAGACCGCGGTTAGCATCCATCTTCTTCTTCTGTAGCCCCGGGGTGCGTTCAATGCGGGTGGTTTGGCGCGCCTTGAAATAATGTTGTGAAAATCAATCTAACCGTTTTGCTTTTATCGTTAGTGCGCTGTCATCGGCTCCGTGTCATCCCGAGTTTAGTGTTTATAACATGAGAAGAGTTCAAAATTGGTTCCCTCAAAGTGCTCGCTAAAAGCTGCTGTAATCTAAAACCTGAATAAAACAGAACAGACCGCAGTTCTCAGCTGCGTCTTGTCTGAAAATCCAAATAGGAGATGTTAAGGTGTGGTTAAAGGTTGCACCTGCCACAGCTTCATCAAATAGTGTTTTATTTTGCACGTCACCCCTCATGTCAGTGGTTGTTTTTCACACAAAGAAACCCAGAAAATATGACCGTCTTTATTGGAGATATAAGGGGAAAAATGGGGATATTGGCTCAGATGAAAGAGCAATCTTCTAAGACAGAAGAAGGACGTATATTTTATTTGATAGATGGTGGTTGGAGATTGCCTGAGATCCTGAATACACACTTTGTCAATTCTTTGCAAAGATTGAGTCTGGTCACCAATCGCTTCGTCAAACTCAAACAGAACCGTGCAATTCACATTTGTTTAACTCAATGACACACAAAACAAACTAGCTCACTAGTAATTTATCATTTAGAACAAACTCAAACATCTCTCACCTCAGATTAACAGTTTTCTGCTCATTGATTCTGCAGAACTTTGCGATGTTTGATTCTTTCTTTTTTCTTGATTGGTTAATCCACCTGCTAAACGTCTGTGAGACTCTTTATCTGATCAGATAGTGTCACTGGACAATATCACTGCAGCCTCCAGCTCTACTGTGAGAAACCTTGTTATTTGGCCAAGCGCTCTCCTTCATATAAATCAAGTCTGTAAAATATCCTACTTTCATCTGCGTAACATCAGCCAAAATGAGAAAAATCCTGCCTAAAAGTGATGCTGAAACACTCCTCCATGCATTTGTCACATCCAGATCAGATTGTAACTCCCTGCAGCGTGTGTGTCCTAAAAGCTCTACAAGAAGCTTTCAACTGGTTCAAAATGCAGCTGCAAGATTATTAACGGGTACAGAAAAAGAGATCATGTTACCCCGATGTTAGAGTCTCTTCATTGGCTTCCCATTGAGTTCAGAATCAAATTTAAAATCCTCCTTCTACTTCTCACTTATAAAGCCATAAACAATATGGCCCCATCCTACCTCAAAGATGTGACAGTAGAGTACCATCCAAACAGAGCACTTCACTCTCAAAATGCTGGACTATTGTTGGTCCTAGAGTCTCTAAAAGCACAGCAGGAGGTAGAGCGTTTATACCAAGCTCCTGTTATGAACCAGCTCCTGTTCATGTTAAAGAGGCCACACAGGTTCCACATTCAAGACCAGGCTCAAAACGTTCCTCTTTCAAAGAGTTTATGGTCAGGACAGTAAGGAACAGAAATAAAACCCTACAGTCTTAGCTACGCTGCCCTTGGAGCAACTCTGCTCCAAGTATGGAGCTGAACACTGTTCTTCCAACTTTACCTATCAACAATATTTAAGATTCTATTTCACTTCATAGCTGTTCACATGTTTTTTCTCTTCCTCCACTTCCCTCGGAGAGTGGAGACCGGTGATGACCCCCCCCATCTCACGACCCTGACCTGTGACCTGGACGCTCTCTGCACTGGATGAACTTTACTTTTTCCCACAGGGTTTTTTGTAGTTTTTCCTACAAAAGGGTCAGTTGCTTAATTCTCGTGAACAGTGTTTATTTAAACTGCTTTCTACATGTGGCCCATTGAGGCAACTGTTGTTGTGATTTTGGGCGTTGCAAAAATAAATTGATTTGATTTGACCTGTCAATCACGCCCATCTGAACTCATTGACATGAAAACAATGACTGACCTTGATCTGTGCAGAGCGATCACAATGGACTTTCCAGGCCAGGTTGTAGAAGCAGAAATCAACATTAAAGCAGCAGCATTGCAGTCAGCCCCAGGACAGCTGCGGCTACAAAAGTGTCCGACCTCAAATGAGAGCAGGATTAATACTAGTGAGACAGCTAGCATTGGTGTTTATGACTGTGGACTCGCATTAGCTGCAAACACAGTGTTACTGGATTGTACTTTACAGTCTTCAGAAAGTGCTGGAGTCAAACTTAATTATTATGCATTCACTCTGAAAACACACTCTGTGTTTGTGACTTAATATTTTGGCAGAAACTATTTCAGAAGTTACTTAGAACATTTACAGTTAAGAACACATTTTGTAAATGCCAAAGATTTTTGTCTTATGACCTTACACAACCTGACATGAGGCTGACGTTTGCTTTAAGGCTGCAACTAATGATTATTTTGGTAATCAATTAGTCTAGCAATAATTCTTTTAGTTAACATCATTAGTTGTTTAGAATGCGATATTACCCTGATAAAGCTGAGGTAAAGCTGTTTGAGTTTGTCCTGGTGTAAACTATTAACAGACAGAAGGGTTTTTTAATCAAAAACACAAAGTTTACACATTTCTCGTGTCATTTTAGTGTGATTCCTGCTCCGTCTGAGTCATAAAACCTCTTCTCTGAGCTCATGGCAGGTTTTGGAGTCTGTGTAAAGACCAGTTAAAAGATTATTCGATTACTTAATTAGTTGACATCTGTTTCTATAATTGATTAGTTGTGATTCATCTTTTAACTTGTTGCAGCCCTGACTTGCTTGATAGGAAAGATCTTCTTCAATCTGTCTCTCTTTTGACTCCCACCGATCAGACAGACTTACATCACAACTCAGATCGTTTGTGCTGCTTCCAGAATTCAGCTGATTGTCCCTTTTCACGATGGCGCTTGGCTAGTTCCAGTTGCCTTAAAAGTGCGGGTCTTCATCTCCTTTCATTCTCTTTGGGGATTAGCCGAGTCTTGTTAAAATAAATCTAAATAAATCTCACGGCGGAGAGCGAATCCCAGATGAATAATGCAAATATGTCACCGGAGGAAACTTATGTGTTTATGAAAAAGTCAGTGTTTTTGTCTCAAAGCTAAAGGCTAACATAAATTTACTTAAATGCAAAGCAGACTCACTTGATAAAAGCACATAGAATCCCAAGTCAGTTGTTCGTGGTGAGAAAGGTGAGAAACTACAGGTGAATTTAAAGATATCAATATGAAACTTCTCCTGTAGCTTATTCACATGAATGTAAGGAAAATATATATTACAAGTGTATCATCATGTCATGTTTTCATGTAGAAATAGGCATTTTATAGGCATTTTATTTCTTGGTTCATTTTGTGCAAATAGTAGTTATTATTATACTATGAATCAAATTTAAAATTTAATCAAATTTAAAATCCTCCTCCTGACTTATAAAGCTTTAAACAATATGGCCCCATCCTACCTCAAAGATGCAATAGTAGCGTACCATCCAAACAGAGCTCTTCGTTCTCAAAATGCTGGACTATTGTTAGTCCCCAGAGTCTCTAAAAGCACAGTAGGAGGTCGAGCATTTAGCTACCAAGCTCCTGTGTTATGGAACCAGCTCCCTGTTCATGTAAAAGAGGCCGACACAGTCTCTACATTTAAGACCAGGCTCAAAACGTTCCTCTTTGAAATAGCTTATGGTCAGGCCAGTTAGGAACAGAAATAAAAACCTACAGTTTTAGCTACGCTGCCCTTGGAGCAATTCTGCTGGGGGAAGTATGGCAGCTTGAACACTATCCTCTGGTTCTTCCTACTTTACCTATCAACAATATTTAATATTACTTCAACTGTAGTCTGTTCATTGCTGTTCACATGTTTCTCTTTCTCTCCACTTCCCCCGGGGAGTGGAGACTGTTTCAGGCACTGCGGCGGCTGCTCCAGTGACGACCCCCCCACCCCCATCTGTCTGGAGGATCGATCTCTACACTGGACGATCTATGCGCCACCCGCCTGGAGGAACTCCCTCAACCCTGGATTAGCCACACCTCGTCTGCCTGGACGAACTCCATCTACTTAGATTAACTGTTCCTCATCTCCTGCTGGAGGATCTCTCTACACTGGTGGACTGCTCCTCGTCCGCCTGGAGGAACTCTTTAAAGCCACCTCCCTCTTGAGTGGTTCTGGCTCCACAGTCAAAGTGGATGCGTCAGTCCTAGTTCATCTGCAGCCTGTCCGTCCATGGGAGTAGGATCTCTCCTTCACTGTGGTTCTCCCCGAGGTTTCTACTTTTTCCCATGGGGTTTTTTGTAGTTTTTTCCTGAAGGAGGGTCAAAGGACAGGGGCATTCTGGGACAGTTATCTGAACTGCTTTTACCTGTGGCCCATCGAGGCAACTGTTGTTGTGATTTTGGGCATTATAAAAATAAATTGATTTGATTTGATTTGAATATATACTTATTTAGTCTGTAAGTGAACAAAATTAGACTGAAAATTGTCCTAAAAATTCAAATTTCGCCTCATTTTTGGACTTAAAACTTCAATAAATCAGTTTTAGAATTAGATGTTTAAAATAAATCCTAAAGTACGTTTCGCCAAAATCTTGTTGAGTCCAAGATTGTACAGTTTGGTGCAGGATCTACTTTAAGGCTGATCTTTATGTCTCTGCGGGGGAAAAATGCACTTTAAGAAAACGGCCTTTGAAGTTCCAATATCCAAGAGAAATCTATGGATGAAGTGGATTAAATGGAAGAATAAAACATCTTTAGGAGCAGATTGGACAAGTTTGTTGTTTCCACATGAAAGCCGATAAGTTGAAAATATAGAAAAAATAATGAGTTTTGCCTGTAGTGTCTCACCTTTAGCTGAATTTAGGTTAGCATTGGCTTTGAGACAGAAATACCACTTTTTATAAAACACAGCTTTCTACCTGGTGAAGTATTCATACTGCATTTGATTTTATGTTATCAATAAGTGAAAAGTTTGTTTATGTTTTGATGTTACTCACTCTCGATTTGTCTTAATTGATTATTGCTTTATTTTAGCGGTACTCGGCTAATTCTCCAAAAGGAATGAATGGAGCGGGAATCTGGCTGGATCTGGCTGCTCGTTTTTGTGAAAAGGGCCCATCGACAATGTGCTGTCCACTCAGAAAGTCAGATTTTACACCTGAACGCAGCGTTAGAAAACAACAACAGAGCGTGATTCACAGCCACTGAGTAGAAACAACCTCCAGAACAATAACATTTACTACCAGCGCTTAACGACGCACAGATTGACAAGCTCTGCCTTATTGTAGATACTGGGCGTCTCTGGGTTTGTAGTATTTGGTTTATTTTGGTCCTGGGTGGTTTGTTTTGGCGGACTGCGGGCGTGGTGGGTTCAAAAGGCCAAAAGGTGAGCTTACCTGGGCAGGACGGGGAAAGCCCTCTGTCAAAACAACAGAACAATGGAGAGCACCACGAGCATGTGTCACAGAGAGAGAAGAGAAAGCACCACGACGGCAGGATCCACGCACGCCTGCCGCTTCAAATAAAGACCTCAGCAACACCTCGTGACACATGCTGCAGCTGCTTCGCTCGCTTTAAACCAGCGCAGGCCAGAAAACAAGTAAATACATCACTCACCGGGCTTTGAATGGACAAAGCTCGCAGTCTGGAGTGGCTGAAGTCGTCCTGCAGAAAGGTCAAGAGGCGTGGTTTGAGGACGCATGCAGGGATAGTATCGGCCACAGCGTCATGAGATTAACTCCCAGCTCAGACGATAATAAAATGAATCATTACGTTCATTGAAATAGCACAGTTGTCAGCTGTGGAGACGTCTGTCCGGCTTAGTTTAGATCAGGGTTGTCCAAACTATTTTACAGCAGTTTTTACGAATCCTCTTTGATCCTAACCTTGATTACAGTCTGTCCGTCTTTGGGAGTAGGATCTCTCCTTCACTGTGGTTCTCCCCGAGGTTTATACTTCCTCCCAAAAGGGTTTTTTGTAGTTTTTCTTTGCCGAGAAGAAGGGTCAGGACAGAGGCGCTCTGGGACAGTTATCCATTTTGTTCTGCATTTCTACCTGTGGTCCATCGAGGCAACTGTTGTGATTTTGGGCACTACAAAAATACATTGAATTTTAGTGTGAGACAGACCTGAGACAAAGGTTCCTGCCTGAATAAAAGTGTGGTTGCATTGTCAAACCTCTGAAAGTACCTTTTTGAATGCTTCTCTGGCCCTTGGTTGGTCTTCCATTTCATTTGCATTTAAAGTCTATTTGAAGGTTCTCAAAACATTCTAATTATGTCTTAGTTTGGTGGGAGGGCACCTGTGGCAATTATTTATTACAGTTTTAGATCTGTGCAGTTGCAGTTTGTGAAGAAAAATAGAAGTTTAAAAATACAGGAAGTAGTTCTAATAAGGAATCCCTCTGTGATCTGTGTCAACTGTACATTCTGTATATAGTCTCAGTCAGTCTATCTTAGTCTATTTTATTCTAATTTTATTTTTATGTATGCCTTTTTATATATATTTTATTTTATCCATTGCTTTATGTTGCACCCACGCCGATGCAAATTCCTATGTTTGTGAATTTCACTTACAATGGCAATAAACTGCTTTCTGATTCTGATTCTGATGTCATCAAAAAGTGACACACCATTGTAAAAACAGAGACCATTTACACACAACTGAGTCATCTTTCTGACAGTTTAAACTGTCACAACAAACAAACTAAAATTGTTATCAGGTCTAATAATTTGTCAAATCATAACTATTGTGTAATTGATATGGATTTTGGCCCTGGTTGCTATGGTAACAGTTGTGGTATTACCTCTAACTATGTCATATTTGCTGCTCATGGAAGTGACATCTTAAGGTTTATATGACAGGTTTTCATGTTTATGGCTTAGTTTGGTGGGAGGGCACCTGTGGTAAAGATTTGTTGTGAAGTTGCTGTTCGTGAAGAAATTTTGAAAAAAGTTTTAAAAAGTTTAAAATTACAAGAAGTAGTGCTGAGTTCTAAAATTGAATCCCTCTGTGATGTCATCAAAAAGTGACGTACAGTTGAAAATAAAGAGACAGTTAACACTCGACTGACACATCTTTCTGACACTTTAAACGGCCATTCAAGAAAATAAAGGTGTTGTCAGGTATCATTATCTATCAAATCATAACTATTGTGTAATTTACATGGGTATTGGCCTTTATTTTCAAAACAGTTGCTATGGTAACAGTTGTGGAATTACCTCTAACTACGTCATATTTACTGATCATGTTCAACCAGGAAGTGACATCTTAAACTGGGGACAAACAGGCAAAACGTTTAGTAAAATCTTAAATCTATTATTTTAGTGAAATGTGTTGTCGAACCTGTCATATAGACGTTTATTATCGACCCTTTTATCATCTTTTGTTAGGGCAGTGTTTTTCAACCATTTTTGAGTCAAGGCACACTTTTTGGGTTAAAAAGATCCCACGGCACATTTACCACTAAAACTTGACCAAATCAGACCATTAGTAAAAATACAAATGGCTAATAATGTCTAATGTACTATTGTTTGGTTCTTAAAATCTGACAAAATGACGGTTTTGCGTTGTTTTTTGGTGCAGAAGTTGCCCAGGACACTCCAAAAAGATAAATTAGTCTTAAAGTGCCTATGTCAGGTCGGACTCTCATTTGACAAAAATGCAGTTAAGATAAATATGTTTCAAATTGTGTTAAAAAACTTCACAAATTTCATTATAGTTTAGCAATTTTTTACTTCCTGGTTGTAAAATGATGACGTCACACTAGGAAATTACCATAGCAACCATCCCGTACATTGGGCCAAAACTCATCAGATGTCACAGATTTGTTTATTTTACAAATAAAAATACATGTTAACACCTTTATTTTGTTGAATTAATGTATGAAGGTTCAAAAAAGTAATTTATTTAGTCTAAATTAAGCTTAATCTATGTCTCCCCAGCGTGACGTCATCAGTTTGTTTACTTCCTGTAATTTTGAACCGATTTTTCAACTTTTCTCCACAAATAGCTGCTTGATTGGCGTAAAACTAGAATTTATATTTACAGGTAGTAAATATTTACTCTGAATAAAGTCAAAATTAGAAAATCATGAAAACCTGTCATATGCACTTTAATCTGTCTGGGATTGGCACCACAAACTCCTTTCAACTGACATTAATCCCATCTGGTAGATAAATGGCAGCACTTTCTGAAGCCAATGTGCAAAAATAATCTCACTTTTGTTTACGTTTCATCCGGACAAGTCAGTAACAAAACTGAGACCAAACCTGGACCAGGACTTGACCAAACCAAACCTACATCGAGAGCAAACTGGGCTCACACCAGGACCAAGTGTGAACTCAGCCACGGTCGACCACCACTGACCCCGCTTCGACAGCAGCCCCACAAACCCTCTCTCATCTCGGCCGCCACAAACACGAACCGCATCAGCCAAACATCCACTCCGTCGACCAAATCTCGACACAGTAAATCAAAGCTGCCTTCTCCCCCGCGGGTCATCTGTGCTCCATAAAAATAACGTCTTGTATCACGCGAAAGTCCACCCAGCGTCACGCGATCTGCAGTCATCCCCATTCTTCAGCGCGGCCAGCCTGTTCTTCGCTAGCTGCTAACATAAACATGGCATTGATTAGCCCCACTGGTGACACCATACGAGCCACTGCATAGACGGGGAGTGTGCAACTTGGCTCCCATTTCACTTTTGGACGCATTTCAAACGATCCCTTGCCAGAATCCTGAACAAACAGTGACTTGGGGGAATCGCTGGTGTGGTAATTGTTTTGCATTGGGCTCTCCCCTGCCTCTCTGCCCATTGTTAGCCGCTAATCACATTCAGATGGCTAAGCTAACGCAGCCGGGGGTTTTCCCTGTGTCCGTACAAAGATCCAGAGGTGTGAGGTAAGGCGCTGATCAGTGCGGGGCTTTTTTATCGGACTGACAGAGAAACGCGGACCGACACGTCGTTTTGCGGTTCATGGAAAGCATCACCGCGACGTTACGTAAAACTAGACGTATGGAGTATGTCAGGCTTGTGAGGATCATTGTCGGAGCTGAGTAAAAGCTGCACGACTGTTTTGAACTTACTGAATGCTGAGGTTTTTTCACGTCAAGTTGTATAATTTAAAAGCGCATTATGCAACTTTTCTGATGGAGGATCCACCCTGAGCTTAACCAGGGACATACCATTGCTTTGCCTGGAGTTTTTCCACAATGCAGCATTAAATGGGTTCTAGTTTGTGATGATGTCATACTCCCAGACGGGGGCAAGAGCCAGTTGTTTCTATCAATTGCAATAAACTTTGGCATGGAATTTCAAATCGTAAATTCACACAATTTCAATGTTACAATCTCTATCAGTAACTATACCCGAGAACTGGCTGTTTTACAACAAAAAACAACATTTTAACAATATTAAATGTAGCCACCCTCCCGCCTTTGTATTAAATATTATTGTCCCATAGAATGCTGTGATGTTGTCTGAAACCCAGCAAATGGGGATGGGCTGAAATGGACTTTTTGAGCCGATACCAACAGCCGATGTTTGTCTTGCCGCTGTTGCCGATGACCAAAATTTGCCTATACTAATATTTAGAGTTTGAAGCATAGAAACTCACTTATTGATAAATAATACCGGAGTGCACGGTGGCAGAGCGGCTAGAGCTTCTTCCGTCTCAATAAGGAGATCGTGGGTTCGAATCCCAGACCACCCCAACATCGTGGTTTCGAATTCCGAACCACCCTAACATCACACGATCTCTCTGGGTGGAGTCTGCATGTCCTCCCCGTGTTACCGTGGGTTCTCTCCTGGTTCTCTGGCTCCTCCCACTGTCCAAAGACATGACTGTGTAGGTTAATTGACAACTCTAAATTGTCCGTAGTGAATGAATGTGAGAGTGAATGGTTGTCTGTGTCTCTGTTTCAGCTGTGATGAGTTGGCCACTGTCCAGGGTGTACCCCGCCTAAGGCCCAAAGTCACTGGGATAGGCTCCAGTCACCCGCAACCCCTAACGGGAATAAGCGGTAGAAAATGAATGAATGAATAAATAATACCAAATAACAAAAAAATAATAATACTTTCCTCCCATTTAATAAGAAAATCGGGCTATACAGATAATGGAACCAATACATTTTCTTTTCTTTTTTTCCCAAAAATGTATCTCCACAGAGTCAAGCAAGTGAGACAACAAGGCCACTTTTTTCCCCCTATTTAACAAAAAATGAATCTATCCGAGTAGAAGAAGAAGAAGAAGAAGAAGAATTTTTATTTATAGAGCGCTTTTCCACCTAATAGGCACCCAAAGCGAGTAGAGCCTGTGTCCAGAGCCTTGACCTGCAGAACCCCAGACTCACTGAGCTGCAGAGGCCAAACTAGCACTGATTCATGAAGGTGCAGGAGCTGGACTTTAGGCAGTGAGCGTTCAGATCAGAGAGAGGACGCACAGGGTTAAACACACCGAATCTTTGAATCTGGCAAAGCAAAGCTTCATTCCGCTTCCTGATTAGAGAATTGACTTACATTAAAAAAAAAACATCAAATAATAACAAACTCCTTCTGTTGTCGTGTTCAGATGATGTTTTGTGATTAAAAATGAAAATCTCACATACTGTTCCATTAAATTAATATTATTATTTTATTAACTGCAGCAATTTACAACTGAATATAGTTTATTTATTTATAGTTCATATTTTGGACAATTCCAGGCATTTGTTCCATGAGACAGAACGAGACAAAGCGAGTGCTGCACAGGGTTAAGATCGAGTGTTCCAAAAGTTCTGATATCCAGGTGCTCTTCGAAGATCAGGCCAATTTTTTTACAGAGGAATGTAGAAAAAGAAGGAGCCGAGGCACTCTACTATA
Source organism: Rhinogobius similis (assembly GCA_019453435.1). Taxonomy (NCBI): domain Eukaryota; kingdom Metazoa; phylum Chordata; class Actinopteri; order Gobiiformes; family Gobiidae; genus Rhinogobius; species Rhinogobius similis. The sequence goes on from CM033633.1 coordinate 4,490,209, forward strand.
ATATATATGGTATAATATAGAATAAAGGACTTTTAATTACACCAGAGTGCCTCAGATCCTTCTTTTTCGTTGCCATGTTCCTTTAATTTAAGTTTACACCATATGTTAAGTCGATTTATCATAATGTAACAGTATATGTTTATTTAAAATCTGAATTGTCCTTTGATGGCGGTCGTTTAATGACATTTCCACACAATCGACTGGAGAATTGCTACAGCTCATTTTTTCCGCTGTATAATTGATCCGAACACAAAGCTCTGTTTCCCGATAAATACAAAAGCAAACACATCTCTTTCAGCGTAGGTGTTGGCGACGCCGTCCTGAGCAAAATGGGGGTTTCCAGAATGGGATTAACCAGAGAACAGGAACTATCCCAGCGGAGACTTTCCAAAATCAGGGAAATCATGACTGTAAGTTAATGTGTCCTATAAATTAAGACGTGTTTATCTTTTCCGGGCTCAACAATCGACAAGCTGAACAAGCCTCTCGAAGCTCCACACTGCAAAGGTCTGTATAATCACTCAAATTCAAGCTGAAAGTGTCTTGCACAGCGACACAACGGCACCACACACTGTCGATCCAGAGCTTACCTGCAAGAAACTGTGTGTGAAAAGTGCTCCACAATTCTGCACGTCGTATGGATTAACACACAGATGGACAAACTTAAAACTCTCCTTTCTGTTCAAGCATTTTAATCACAGCATGGATCTAGGGCAGGCATGTCCAAACTAAGGCCCGGGGGCCAAATGCGGCCCTCAGACCTATTTTTCTTGGCCCTTAGGCTTCCTGGTGAATTGGCCCACACTGTCCTGAGAAGTACTATTTACAGCACATTTAAGATTTTCTACAATTACAACCTAAAAAACTAACATTTTGGTGCAATACAGACCTGATATTAAAGGGCCCATGACAGGTCGGACCACTCATTTACCTAAAATGCAGTTAAGATAAATATATTTCAAGTTTTGCTAAAATTCTTTACAAATGTTATCCCGGTTTAGCAGTTTTATAAGTTTTAATTTCACTTCTTGGTTGTAAATAATGACATCACACTAGGAAATTACCATAGCAACCACACTGTAAACTGGGCTAAAACTCATCTAATGTCAAAAATTCTTTTACCTGACAAATAAAACTATATTTGAACTTATTTATTTAGTTGAATTCATGTTTAAATGGTCACAAAAGTAGTTTATTTTGTGTAAATCATGTATAAACTTTGTCTCCCCAGTGTGACGTCATCAGGTTGTTTACTTCCTGTAATTTTCAACATATTTTTCAACTTTTCTCCGCAAACGGCGACCTGATTGGTGTAAAACTATAATTTATATGTACAACAAGTATTAATACACTGAATAAAGTAAAAATTAGAAAATCATAAAAACCTGTCATACGCACTTTAAGACACTGAGACTGAATGTAGATGTGGTGGTGCTTAAAACATCAGATAAATGCAGCTTTTTTTAACGTTTCGCGATTGATTTGTGGCCCTCCGCTTGGTCTATACTTCAATATGTGGCCCTCGATGGAAAAAAGTTTGGACACCCCTGATCTAGGGACTGGTTTTACTGTCATTGTTGCATGTGTTGCCTCGTGTGTGTGTTTTATTTTTCCGCACTTTAACTCCCTTGTTGTGAAGCCCTTCGTGACCGCTTTGTCTGTGAAAGGTGCTACATAAATAAACTTGACTTACTTTCTTAAATCAAATCAATTTACTTTTGTCGCGCCCAAAATCACAACAACAGCTGCCTCGATGGGCCACAGGTAGAAAGCAGTTTAAATATTTAGCTTCTCTGCAAGGAAAAACCACAAAAAACCCTGTGGGAAAGCGTAAGTTCATCCAGTGCAGTGACAGTTCCTCCAGGCAACAGGGATGTAACGATCCTGGCGATGTCGTGATATCGTGGTAGTAAAATTGTCGTAATATCGTCGTCGTCATGTTACGATATGAAAAACAGCATGTCTACGTGAAAAAACAGTGGTTTAGCCTGCTCCGTCAGATTAAAGCATTATTATTATTATTAAAAAGAAATAACCAGGTACATCACAGAACACATAGCAGTCGTTATTGTTGTTCCTGACATAAGTTGAAAATTGCACTTTAGATTTGTCATTTCTATTGTCATGGTTCTGAAATATGACATTAAAGGCCTAATAATTAACGTCAGGAGCAGATTACGTTGTCAGTCTTGTTATTATGAACACGGATACATCATTTTGAGCTCGTCTACAACATCCTGAGCTTCTCCATGACATATCGTATCGCGAGGTTCATATCGTGATAATATCGTATCGTGAGATTTGCATATCAAATCAAATCAAATCAATTTATTTTTATAATGCCCAAAATGACAACATCAGTTGCCTCGATGGGCCACAGGTAAAAGCAGTTCAGATAACTGTCCCAGAATGCCCCTGTCCTTTGACCCTCCTTCGCAGCGAGGAAAAACTACAAAAAACCCCACGGGAAAAAATAGAAACCTCGGGGAGAACCACAGTGAAGGAGAGATCCTACTCCCACGGACGGACAGGCTGCAGATGAACTAGGACTGACATCCACTTGGACTGAACCAGAACCACTCAAGAGGGAGGTGGCTTTAAAGAGTTCCTCCAGGAGGACGAGGAGCAGTCCACCCAGTGTAGAGAGATCTCCCCCAGCAGGAGATGAGGAACAGTTCATCTAAAGTAGAAGGAGTTCGTCCAGACAGACGAGGTGTGACTAATCCAGGGTTGAGGGAGTTCCTCCAGGCGGGTGGCGCATAGATCCTCCAGTGTAGAGATCGATCCTCCAGACACAAACACATCGTATCGTGAGGTTCATATCGTGATAATATCGTATCGTGAGATTTGCACCAGGTAAATGGGAACATCCAGGTCACAGGTCAGGGTCGTGAGATGGGGGGAGGGGGGGGTCATTACTTTATCACTTTCTATGGATTATTATTGGTTCGCCAGTATATCACGATAATACTTGCACTTTTGAGTGTATCAGCCTTTAATCTCCAGCACTGACCAAACGCTTTAAGGAAAAACAACTAAAATTGAATCAATTTAATTTTCTACTTCATTAAACTGTACGTTTCTTATTCTGAACTGTGCAAAAGTTCAAATCTTTTTGGGGAAATTAAATAAATCAGCCCTAAAATATTGGCAGAGCTTATCAACCATCTAATTTATAGTATGGGCATGAAAAGAACATGAGTCAATCTCTACATGTTTTTGTAGACATTTTTACATTTTTAAGAACAAAAAATTGCCTTGGACACCATATTATCTAAATGTGTTGTGGGCAAAGTTTGTTAATTTGTCTACTTTTTTGACAATTTACTTATTAAACTCAATATAATAAAGTTTTTGGTTTTATCTCATGAAAAATAGGTCACCCGCTCCAGATCTTTATTGAGTCAAAACTCCTTGAAGTCACTCAGAGTTCACCCAGTTCACAGCCATTGACTTAATTTGCATTTGTCGTTATGCAACTTTGCAAATGACTTTATACAGAGCCATTGTCCTGTGCTGCAGTGTGTTTGGACTGTGTAAACACTTCACCTCTCCAGAACCACTCCGGTAGCGGCAATTTTAGCTTTAGCCACCGCAAAGAGTTTAAAACCAACCGCACAATGAATCACAATCTGACCGTGGTCGGATTATCACTCAACCAGGGTAAACTCTCATCAAAATACACTCGAGAAGAAAATGGGCGTCCTGCGTCGTAAAATGTCACAACAGTTTGGTTACTCATGGAAATGCGTGGGGAGGTTTTTGTAAAGTTGGATCCAAACATTTTTGCATGGAGTGTGTGTCTGTGGCGGGGCATTTAGGAGAGAAACCAGAGGAGGAGGACATCAGCGCTTTCTGAGCTTTTAAATGTTTGGTTGGAAGAGAAAAACGGACCAAATCAAGGCCTAAATGTGGACTAGACCTGGTGTAAAAACAGGATTAAAACAGATCTAAAGGACAAACGAGAGCAATTCAAGGTTTTTTCATGACTAAATCGGGCCTAACCAAAATCTCTATCAGGTCAAAACCATGGATCTTTAGAAATAACTGGATAGGATTGCTAGTTTAAACTTTTTGTGACTACTAGCCAATCCGTTGTTGCGGCGGCAAAAAAATCCTACACAGTCCAGAAAGCCTTTTCCCATCGAGCGCAATGTACGAACAAACTGCTTGTGTTCGGCCGACAGGGACGTACAGCGTTCACGAAGGTCGGATTGTGTGGGAAGGTTCAGATCGTGAACTTTTCCTTGGTTAAAACCCATCAATTTCCTGAAGAAAAAAAATAAATCTTTAGTTTCTTGCTCTAGAAACTCTCGCTCTGATTGGTCCGTGCACCGGATGTGAAGGCGAAACTGGCGACTCGTGCCATTGACTTGAAAGAGAAGACATCTTACTGCCCCGAGGCCTGGTCTAAACTCAGACAAACCATTCAAAGTTAGCGAAAGAACTAAATCAGGGGCATTCAGCTTCATTTTCCCGAGCGCCACCACCATCCTTGGATCAAAACCCATCAATTTCCTGGAAAAAAAAAAAAAAAAAGGTCTGGTCTAAACTCAGACAAACCATTCAAAGTTAGTGAAGGAACTAAATCAGGGGAATTCAACTTAATTTTCCACCACTTTTAACCCAATTTGAGCTTGTGCAAAATATCCCCAACATTAGATCTGTTTCCATAATGGTAAAATAACTCTATATGAGATTTTTGTGGGGAAAAAAAAGACTTTATCAACATTGTTCTGCAAAATTTCCACTCCAATACTGAAACAGAACTAAACGAGGAAAAGACTAGATACTAAGGCTAACTCTAGGTCTGGGCGATATAGTGATAAAAATCTAATTGTAAGCTGGTCCCTGAGACAATCTGCTATTTTTGTGAAATGTTGGTATTGTGATTGACTGTTTCTCTGTTTAATGCAGCTGTCTGTTCAAACTCACTTTTTCTCCTGTTGTTTAGCCTCTGAAGCCTCTGAACCGATGACTTTATTTACCTCTTAAAGGCCAGAGCTGCACAATTAAACCAAATCGACACCAAATCGTAATTTTAATGGATGGAATAAGCAAATTTTTGAAGTGCAACAATTTCTTCCACAAACAACAAAATGTCTTGCTTTGATTTGAATAAAAACTGCGAACACTGTAGTTTGGATTTCTACATCATGTTCTGAAACAAGCGACAAAAGCGCAACTAAAAAGCAATAGATATGCGTTGAAAAGCAACAAAAACAGCAACAAACACGTCACAAAACGACAAAAACGCGACAAAAAGTGACAAATACACATTTAAAAATGACAAACACAACTGAACGTGACAAAAACATGGCTAAAAGCGACAAAATCGTGTTTAAAATGTGAATTTGAACTGAATCTTAATATTAAAAGAGAAAAAAAATGATAATTAGATATTTTTCCTAAATCGTGCAGCTCTATTACAGGAAATAGAAAAATACAAAGTGAACACGAATCGTGATAAAATCGAAGTCATGATCAGGACTCGAGAAAATCGTGATAATTTTTTGTCAAATCGCCCAGCTCTAGCTAACTCCAAGCACCAAACTTAAAGGTCCCATAACATGCTAAATCGACTTTTCAGAGGTTTTAACCTTCCTCCAGTGCTATTTGGGCCTCGTATGTTGTGCCCAAAGTGGTTTTTTGATTGATTCCCTCATGTTTTCAGTAGAGAACTGTCTTTTCCGTCCCCCTCGGCTGAGCAGCAGACGGGGGCTCCTCACTAAGATGACGCGGTGTTTAAGCCACGCCTCCAGGAAGAGCGCAGCCGCAGAATAAAAACAGCTAATGCTAATGCTACACAGTAATTACACGATGGATACGACAGATAGAAGAGTTAGCTTGTTATTTACCAAATGTCAACGTCCGTCGTCGAGGCCCTGGAGCACGTCAAACTCCAGGTCAGATCCAGGACGTAGGACTCAGCACGACGCACCGTCAGGACCAGAAAATGTTTATTCAGTGTTTGTGTATCGCTGTTTACCGGAGCACACGGCGCATGCACCATCTCCACTCTAGGCTTCGGCACGGGTTGGGCGGGGGAGGCGCGCGGGTTGGGCGGGGGAGGCAGATTGCTCTCTGTTCGGGTTGGTCAGATCTCAGAGTGAGCCGTTTGCTTTTGCAAGGAGGGGGGCCAGTCCAAGAAATGGGTGTTTATTGTAAACTGTTATGTTATGGATATTACACAACGCAAAAATGTATCAACAAAGCCCTTAGAATAGACTGTGTGAAGGGGAAAAGAGCAGAATATGGGACCTTTATGTGAACATGTTTGTCTTATATTCTTGTCTTTGTCATAAACACTCACATGTGGCTCATTCTCTAAAAGCTTTAAACTGATGCAGGAGCTTAGTCTGGAGCCCGAATGACACATCATAAGACAAACTTACACCATGTTGATGGAACAGCCCTCTAGACCTGGACTAAAACAGGCCTAAAAACAGGGGTTAAAGAGGACAAAATGATGACAAACCTAAATATGTTTAAAATTATATGCTTCGTGTAAAGTTCAGAAATCCTGAGAAGAATGTCATGCAAACTCTCTCATAGTGTAGGAGAAAAAAACACAGATAACCAGATCGAAATCAGGATTAAACCCTGGGTAAACCAGGTCTGAAACAGGTCTAACTTATAAATAACAAATGGAAAGTTAGAAGGTAGAAGTTTTTTTTCTGAAACTGATTCTGTTCAGAAAAAGCAAAACACTTACGATAGACAGCGGATAATTTAACTTCAGTCTGAATTAGAGTAAAACAAGGTCGCTTTCAAGCCAGAAATATGTCTAAAGTTAAATGCTAAATGCAAACAGCAAAGCCTGAGGAGAAAGTTGAGTTGAAAGTCATGCAAACGTTTTCTGAATCTTTGCTGGAGGAAAAAACATAAACGGGTCTAAATCAGGACTAAACCTTAACCTTAAAGTGCGTATGACGGGTTTTTATGATTTTCTAGTTTTGACTTTATTTGGTGGAATAAAACCTGTTGTGAATATAATGATAGTTTTGCATCAATCGGGTGTCAGTTTGTGAAGAAAAGTTGAAAAATATGTTGAAATTTACAGGAAATAGAGCAGAGTTCCAAAACATGATGACGTCACACTAGGGAGACACACCAGGGACAATTTACAATCAAGAAACACATTTTTCTGATCCTTTAAACATGAATTCATCAAAATAGTCGTTCCTATGTGGGTTTTTTTTTGTCAAATAATAATTTTTGTGACATTAGAGGAGTTTTCACCCAGTGTACAACATGGTTTCTAGGCAACAGGTACAGAATTACCTAGTGTGATGTCATGATTTACAACCAGGAAGTAAAAATTTAAACCTAAAAAACTGCGAAACTGGGATAAAAATAGCTTTGTTTTTAGCAGAATCTTGAATATAATTATCTTAACTGTCTTTTAGTAAAATGAGTACTTGTCATGGGCCCTTTAAACTAAACCAGGTCTGAAACAGAACTAAGTTAAAGTGCGTATGACAGGTGTTAACGATTTTCTAATTTTGACTTTATTTGGTGCATTAATACCAGTTGTGCAAATACATTTTAGTTTTACATCAATCAAGCAGCTATTTGAGAAGAAAAGTTGGAAAACATGTTCAAAATTACAGGAAGTAAACAGATTGATGACATCACCCTGGGGAGACAAGGTTTAAGCACAATTTACACAAACGAAACAACTTTATGATCCTTTAAACATTGATTCAACAAAATAAAGGCGTTTGCATGTATTTTTATTTGTTAAAAAAAATCTGTGATATTGAATGAGTTTTAGCCCCCTGTACAAGATGGTTGCTGGGTAATTTCCTACTGTGACGTCATCATTTACAACCAGGAAGTAAAACAAAAAACCTAAAAAATTGCTAAACCATGATAAAATTTGAGATATAGTTTAACAAAATTTTAAGTATATTTATCTTAACTGCATTTTTGTCAAATCAGTCGTCCAACCTGTCAGGGGCCCTTTAATAAACAGAAAAATAAACTGAAAATTAGGAGGCAGACGTTTTTCTTAAATAAAGCAAAACATTCCCAACAGAAAGCCAATGATTTAACCCCAGTCTGAAACAAGTTCAAATGGAACTAAACTATGAATAAAGATCAAACCGAAATTTAGAAATCAGACGTTTTTGTGCAACTGATTCTGTCAAAACGAGATCTCTAAGCCAAGTCTAAATGCCAATAAAACAAGGACAGTATCAAGATCTAAATCAGGACTAAACTAGAACTAAACCAGATCTAAATCAGGACCGAACCGGGATCTCAAAGCTGGAATGGACGCTGAAGTTTCCTGAACGAGCTTGTGTTTCTCTGGAGGAAAAACCCGCGCGCTGCCAGCTCGTTACCGCGGCCTTAAGCGCAGCTGTTTGTCGGATCTGAAGGTTTGGACGCGGGGCTGTCCTGGATCAAAGTCTCCCCTCGGCCTGAACTCGACTCGACGTGGAAAAGCATCGCTCAGTCGGCCTCAGTTGTGATATATTTGTAACGTAATTGTGTTTTATCGTGTTAAAATGCTCTGCGTCAGCCTGGATTTGTCCTTAAAGCTAATGACGTCCATGTCCCAGCTTTAACGCTCCGCGGATGAACTCATGTTGTCTTGGCGCCGACTCCTCAGATGTTTATCGATGCACAGGTTGCTATAGTAAGATGGTTTTTTGAGAGGTTTTTAAAATTTGTTTCAGGCCGGATGCCCTTAAAATGTGGAGGTAAAAGGAACTGGAACATCTTGAGGAAACTTATATCCATAAAGAACATCTGAAACTTGTCCCGGATGAATTTAAAGTGCGTATGACAAGTTTTTATGGTTTTCTAATTTGGACTTTATTCAGTGTATTGATACTGCTTGTAAACCTAAAGTAGAGTTTTACACCAATCACGTCACTGTTTGAGAGGGAATGGTGAAAAATCTGTTGAAAATTACAGAAAGTAAACAAACTGATGACATCACACTGTGGCGACAAGTCTTACACGAAATAAACTACTTTTTTGACCCTTTAAACATTGATTCAACAGAATAAAGGTGTTTTTCTTTGTCAAATGAAAAGGATCTGTGACGTTAGAGGAGTTTTGGTGCAGTGTACAGGACGTTTCTTGGTAATTTCCCAGTGTGATGTCATCAGTTACAACCAGGAAGTGAAATAAAAAACCTAAAAATAGCTAAACTCTGTAAAATTTGTCAAGATTTTAGCAGAATTTGAAATGTATTTATGTACTTAACTGCATTTTAGTTAAAAGTTGACGCTGACGGAGTGTATTTGCAGACAAAATAGTTTAGTCAAAAACACAAATCATGCATGTTTATTATGTTCTTTTAACATCATTTTTTTTTGCTTTGTTTGAAGGTAGTAAAAACCCTATTTTATAAAGCCTTCTTTCCAGGGATGCGGTGCACAGAGGTCAGTGTAAATACTTTCTTGCACAGGAGTCACTGTGCACCCGGTGTAAGAGCGTTTTCACACGTTACGTCGCCCACACTAGATGTAGTTCTGTTCACTTCAGTTTTGGGTCGGTTCTGTTCATACGCACCGCTCCACATTCTCTCTAAACCCTTCACCGTGAGCCTGAGCAGAGGGGACCGGACAGCCCCAAAACGGTGGAATGACCTCCCTCTCCACGTCAGAGCTGCACAATCCATTGAGCATTTCAAAACATTACTTAAACTTACTTTTTACGCTGGCATTTAACACTAAGCAGATACCATGGTCTATTGTTGAACCCTTTAATTCATGCATCATTTTTACAGTTTATATGTGATGATGATTGATGATGACTTTTATTTATAGAGCGCTTTTCCACCTCACAGGCACTCACAGTGCTTTACAAACCGTTGAAACTACAGTTGATGTTACAACATAAACATATACAATTACATAAACAGACACAACATACAGCTGGAACTACAGTTGCGTCACAACAAACACACAATAAACAATAAACGGTCGACATACATAGTATAAAAGATGCAAGTAAGTATGTGCATTTGTCGTAGAAAGGGTTTCAGGGGTTGTCATTCGGACGCTGTTTGAAGATCGAGACGTTTTGACTTTTATCCAAAAGTCATTGTCAATCAGAGAGCTGGTATGGGAACTCGGGCTTAAATGCTCCTCTAAGTCGTGAGAGTCCTGCCCACAGGGAGGAGTCACTGAACGCCTGTCTTTGTTTGGAAAATTGTTTGTCTAGTGTCACCTGAAATGCGATAATTGGCCTGCCTTTGTTATGTGTATTTGTGTTTCTGAAACTACCTGTGAAGCACTTTAGTGATTGATTGATATAAGGATCAGCTGACGTCATATCTTTAAGTGAAAAGAGCCGGTTCACAAACACGTCCGTGCTTTGTTTTGTGGAATGGCCGTGTGAAAATGTCAGTTTTTTCCAGTCAGACTGCGTTAAAACATAGTTCAGACTGAGACTTGAGCTTCAGCCACGCCCCCAAAGACCGCTGACATCATAACATCACGTGACCAGGATCCATATTTCACATTATTATCTGCGCACATGCCTGGAAATACAAGGTGTTTACTGTTAGCGAAGCATTTTATGGCATCAACCAAAATGAATCCACAAAACGGTCCATAAAAGCCGGGAGCCTTCCCACCGCGCTGCCTGGGAAACTCCACGTATCTCTGGCTTGTTTTAATAGCCTCTGGTTCACCTCTGAGAGCGTACACTCGATATCGCCGCACTAATGAGCAGATGAATCACTCAAATCAGCGCATTTAAAACCTGCTCGTGTCCCGCACTCAGAACCCAAACGCGCCGAGCCAAACGGAGGACATTAACGAGGCCGAGGGGGATACGGTTACACCAAACAGCTCTCGGAGACGGTTTCCCCCACACTTTGACGTTTACAGTAAAGAAGATGAGTCAGCTAACAGTAACTGAGTGGGTGAGATGTGAACTGATTACTGTCTGTAATCAAGCAATCAATTGTTCAGCTTCTTAAGAGATTTATTAGTTGCAGTGAACCTTTGACTTTATTTATGCAGAAACAAGGAGCGGATACAGACAGCACTTGTAGCTAATGTGTTGTTACGCAAGGAATAAAATGATCAAATCACAGCAATTCAGCACAAATTCAAGAAAATGGACCAACATAACATTTAAAACAGTGTTAAAACAGGATTAACCCTAAACTAACCTGACTAAACAGGTACCGCATCGATGGATTTTGGCAAATAAACCCTTTCAGCTCTGGTCTGTTTTTCCTAAAATGAGCCTTGTTTCAAACTGAAGCTGTTTCTGAACCCTTGGGAGCATAAACTATTGTCTGAGATGTTTGTGTAGCTGAGACTCTGTAGTTTTGACCTTTGGTGTCTTTTTTACTCCAATTATAAGTGGAAACAAGCTCTGCAAAGACGAAAACAAAAAGTCTGTGTACATTTTCTTTGTTAATGAGGAAGTAAAGCAGGTGTTTGTAGATTTTGCCTGATTGACACTTTTGGCTTTTGTTGGTTTTGACAATTCCTCTTTCAAATCTGAAGCCACTTAACTCAAAATGAGTTATAGAGACTTGTAATAGATAGGGCTGTAGTCAACTAAAGAAATTCTCGGTCGACTAAAGACCTGCCCCATCGACCGATTAGTCGACTAAAGAATGTGTGGCAAAAATATATCAAAACTCTGCGGTATCGCCGTGTATCTGACCCAAACTGCTCTCAAAAGACCAAAAATGCACAGAAAAAACACAAAAAAAACAAACTATTTATGCAAAAAAGTAGTAGTATTTATATGTTGGACTTCAAAATCTTTAGCTAACTCACTCCATGTCTTCCTGTTTTTGCTTTTTTGATCATATAAATCAATTTAATCTAAAAGAAAAAAAAAGATAAGTCGATTAATAAAAATGTTGGTCGACTAAGACTCCATCGACCGATTAATCGACTGAACGACTAAAGGAATACAGCCCTAGTAATAGAGTAAAAAAAGTCCATTTACAGTTTTCTGAACGTTTGTGTATTTTTTTTTGTGTGCTTTTGGAGTAAAAACTGACTCTAATTCATCCCAGAACATTTGATTTAACTGAAAATAAGAGAATTACAGCCTACTTTTCATGTAGAACACGCCCAGCAGCTGATAGTTTCCTTTTATCAGATGGTGGATAAAAAGGAATAAATTAATTGTAGGATAAAGAAGGACTACAGCGAAGTTTTTGTAATCCCTGTAAAAAAAAAAAAAAAGAGACTCTTATGGTCGTTGAAACAGTTCGGTTGTCACAACAATTAGAACGTGGTTAAAAGATCTTGAAAGTTCATTTTATTTTATGAGCAATCTCTTTATTTAACAGATTTGACTTTACAAACACTTTGACGTACACTGTCTGTCCAAAAACAAAAAAGTGGTGATTGTTTTACAGCTGCAACTGAAGCTGCCACATGGAAAGACAAATCCTACTGTCATGGAAAGACGTCAGCGTTTGAGAACGGTCGAATCACTGTCATCAAGCAGAGAAAACAACTAAGGAGAAGAACAAACTACTGAAATTGGCTTAAACACTGACCAACGCATTATTAAAAGCTGCAAGGATAGTGAGGAACCATCGACTTGGAGGGGAACTGTGGTTGAAACCTGAAAAATCCTGTTTGAACGTTTGCTTAAACGTTTGACAAAATCCAACAGGAGAAAAACAACTGTAAGACCATGACAATTGTGTAAAAAAACTAGTTACAGTAATACAAAGACAGTATTTTCTGAAATGCCTATTTCTGCCCCGCCCACTTTTGCCGTTTTTTTGCACTTTTGTTGTAAACGCACTTCCGTTTGACGAGAACTCCGTTAAAGCTAATGATGAACGAGGGAAAAGTCTCACCGCTAAAATGTTACATAAAGTAGATTGATTTGTGTAAAATGTTTAATGAACACGAGCAACAACAAGTCACAACGCAATGATTTCCTGAGGCCTGAAAACAGCTTTTTAGTCCGTGTAGAACTTATTTTCTGTTGAGCTCGTCTGCTCCATGTGAACTACAACGGAAACAAGACGGCGGCGCGTACGACAACTTCAGGAATAAGATGAATAGGGTTACACCAGTAATTGAGTAAAGATATTGAAAAACAAAACAAAACAAAAAAACATCTATGGCACATGGAAACGATATTGATTTTAAAAATGTGTTATTGTCTCACCACTACTGTCAGGACATTTGTGAGCGAGTATTTAGTATCTAGCTGGAGAATAAGTGCTTTGTCTATGTAGGTTTCAAATGAAATCACTGTAAAAGATTCGTGTTTGAGAACATTACAGTCTTTCCCGCTCTCTTCCCGCGCTCTCCTCCAGGTCCATAAATCGCGGTGTTTCCTGAGTGGATCCCTGGCGTTTGTCCCACTGGTGCGGCCAGTAAAGGAGGCGATCCTTTACTTTATTGTCCTCCTCCGTCTCTCTCCAGCCGTTCTCTGTGACATCTCGTGGTTAAATAAGCAGCGTTATCCATCAGCCGACGCAAACACGGAACGTTGCACCAGGAGTCAAAAGACAGTGCATTACAACGTTATGAGTGTGACAGTTTGACTCACTCGCTCACTAGAAAACACTGCAGCAAAGCAAAGATACTGTTTCTAAAATCAGTGTCAGCTTCCATCTGTGAGTAGTATTCAGTCTGAAGGTACTGGTCTCATTAACTAGAATCTATTTTATGTATTTATTTGTTTGGCAGCGACAATGCAGTCATACATACTTACAAAACAAAGCTTGCAGCTGATGTGATGCAGACAGTTTATATTCATTCATTCATTTTTTACCACTTGACTGGGTGACTGGAGCCTTTCCCAGTGACTTTGGGCCTTAGGCGGGGTACACCCTGGACAGGGGCCAACTCGTCGCAGTCAAGATTTTATAGCTAGTGCTAACTTTCAACTTCAAGTGCTACACTTTCTATGGTCAATAACAAAAGACATTAAAACAAATTTCTACTTCATAAATAGATCAGAGCTAATTTTAGACTCATTCTTTCACCTTCATTCGTACACTTTCATACACTTTCATACCATGTACAGGTGAGTACAAGTGCAGGTGGGTGGGCACAGGTATATTGCCCTGAGGCAGATAAACCCTGTTCTAAAGGAGTTCGAGCCTGAAACTTCCCCTGGCCTTGTTTACTTGTTTTGAGTGTGTGTGAATATGTGCTTTCTGTAGTACTCGTCCTGTGAGTACATGTAGTACTGGTCCTGAGAGTACATGCAGTACTTGTCCTATGAGTACTAGTCCTGTGAGTATGTGTAGTAGTCCTGTGAGTACATGTAGTACTCGTCCTGTGAGTACTGGTCCTGTGAGTACATGTAGTACTGGTCCTGTGAGTACATGTAGTACTGGTCCTGTGAGTACATGTAGTACTGGTCCTGTGAGTACATGTAGTACTGGTCCTGTGAGTACATGTAGTACTGGTCCTGTGAGTACGTGCCTCCTGCAGTAGACTCTGTGTACTGTCATGAGGTCAGTGAGTACTGTGAGTATTTTGTTAGTTTAAAGAGTGCCTTGTTGTATAAACTGGAGTCTTCTGTGACGCCGTTGCTTTCTGCCGTCGTCAGTGACGCCTCGGCCCGGGCTCTGCAGGACAAACTGTGATCCACGTGTTTTTGTTGGTTTAAACAAAGGGAGAAGTCACCTGCCAGAGGAGCAGAGCATACCTGAGCTCTGAGCTGGAGTTTCAGTCCAGAACCGTTTGTCAGACGGTGACGTATGTGACAAACAACTGATGCATTTACATTCATCTTGTGGCTTGTTTTTCACTTTTGCTTTTAAGGTCATATGTTGTTCAACACAGAATTTCTCTTTATGGTGTTTTCTGAGGCTCAGAGAAGGAGCAGAGAAGATGAGCCCGTAAACAGGATTATTGAAAAAAAATGAAGCTAAACACAACCTAAGATATGTTTTTGATTAAGCAGAAATGCTCAAGAAAGTCCATTTGAATAATATTTGTCCTTCAAAACAGTCAAAGATTGCTTGAGGACCAATCATTGTATTTGAATCATATTTCTAAAACTTTATAAACTCCTAAATTATGACATCCCAATGGTCTCTTAAGCTGTTTTAGATACCGATTGGTGTTTACAATTAACAGTTTAAAAGAATGATCTAAGTGTGTGATATTTTATCACTAAATACCAGACAAATCAGAGTATGTCTTCTTAACAAAGCGTCCTGTCACTCATCCGTCATACAGTCCGCCGCTCGATCCTTCTGACTTTCTCTGGTTCTGTTGACTTTAGTTGCTCCGTTACAATCTCCTTTTCTCATCGGCGTTCAGGACCTTTTCTTTTGCTTTTGTGTGAAATCTGAGGGACGCAGAGAAACTGGCCCGCTCCAACCCGGCCTCCAGAGCGGTAAATATTGACTTTGCTAAGCCACTGTTTAGATTGGAGGCCGCTCTGAGAAAATACATTCATTTTTAATCCCAGACAGTTTTCATAAATGCGTAGCGTGTGTGTCTTTGCGTGTTTGTTTGGAGCCGGTGCGCGGAGAAGCAGCGCGTTGTGATTGTGCTTCTCACAGCAGCTAAACGTTGTGTAAACTTCACGTTAAATGGAACTGCAGTCCTGTCAGGCTTAATATAATCATGTCATACAAGCAGCAGCAGCACACTGCAAGAATGAATGTCTAGATGAGTTAAAACGTCTTGATTTTAGGACATTAATCTTAATTTCAGACGTTTTGACTCGTTAAGATTAGTTAAGACGATTTATTTGATGGAACTAGATTATTTTACTTGTTTCAAACCGTTTCTGACTTGTTTCAATACATTATTTCTTACTTCAATCCAAATTATCTCCCTGCACAGCAAAAAATGTTTATCTATCCAAGTTTAAAATGGTTTGAATTTATCATTTTTATCTGGATTTGAGTCGTTTTGACTCGATGAGATTTAGTTCCTGATGTGATGTAGAATATTTCACTGGTTTCAAGGTATTTCTGATGATCCTGTGATAATTTTGCTTAAAATAAGAACATTTATTTGTCAGTGGGGTGAAAAAAATGATCTTAACCACTGACAGATAATTTGGATCGAAGTAAGAAATAATGTATTGAAACAAGTGAAATAATCTAGTTCCATCAAATAAATAGTCTGAACTAATCTTAACGAGTCAAAACGTCTGAAATTAAGATTAATATCCTAAAATCAAGACATTTTAACTCATCTAGAAATCCATTTTTTGCTGTGCAGCAGCGGTGAGTGTGGTGTTTTTTGTTCTTTTTGAGCAGCAGAACAGGCTAACAGAGTCTGATCGTTGCAGAGGAGGTGAAAAACTATTATAAAGTTACGTCCTGGACCATCTGCAGCTGTCGGTCCGCTCTCCTTCACTGTGGAGCTCCAGGTTTCCTTTGTCTTACTCAGTTTTTTGGTAGAACATTTTTCTATATTAAGGCACAGTAATAAGATGGTAATATAAGGTAACAAATTGCAATAAAACTGTAATAACGTATTATTACCAAGGTCATTTCTATGCAATTACCCTAATATTACAGTGATAACTATACAATACGATGTGTATGTAGTTATTGAAGCAACTTCCATCAAATTACTCTCATATGAACTACATCGAAACATTAAGAAAGCATCATTGAATACATTTGTGTTCAGTGTTGATAACAATTCTATGAAACTAAGAAGAAAATGACACGGTATGTGAAAATAGAATGGTAATAATATGGTAACATAACTAATAGTGTGGCAACTGTGTCTAAAACTAATTAAATCTAATGATTTTCTATGACTTTGCACTTGAGTGTTTATGGGCCTGCTAATGTGTGATCCAACTTCAATTTGTTATTTTTTATTTGAAAGAACCTGGCAATAAATGTGGTAGTTTTTATGTAATGATCTGGAATCAGCGCAGGCAAAAATGGCCTAACCCTAAACCCAAGTTAATACCAGGTTAATACCATGACATTTTCACTATACCAGTGTATACCAGTGTATGCAATTACTGTGTCATATCTTGCATTTAACAATATATATAATCTCACAACAAAGTCATAACATAGACTGGTGTTTATTTGAGATATTTGTATGAACATAACCTTGAATTACATTTGGAAATTTTTATGGCATAAAAAGGAAGAAGAGCAGAAAAATTCACTTTTTGATGTCACTGTTTTATAGTTTGTTTGTTTCTTGCAGAAGGAGGGCTCTAAAGACAGATGATCATCTTGGACACTTGTGCTTAAACATTGGTTAACCTGTCTTTTCGTGACAAATGCTTGTTTATTGTTTGATTTTCTAACTTTCTGTTCGTTAACTCAGTTATTTTGTGAAGCCTTAAGCAGCGACTACTGTTGTAATTCAAGCTCCACTAAACTGAATTTATTTATTTTATTTATTTATTTAAAACAAGGACAGTGCATAGATAACATTAAACTCAATGAGAAGAGATGCTCTGCGCCAGATTTAGCTACAAGCTACTTTCCATCTGTCGTCCTTGGGCAGGTTTTAAATAAACAACAACAAACAAGATTTGTTTACAAAGTAGCACCCATTATACACCGAATAAATAAGCAATTCATCAGCAGAGATTCTACTAAAATCATTATTAGCAGCACTTTAGAATACAATTAATAATTTATCAATAACAAAACCTTCCAAAATTACAATTATCAAATTCATCATAAAACCTTTAAATTAAATAAACAATTCATAAATACAATTACCACACAAAATGCTAAAGATACGAATCTCATCCTTAACACGATGCTCCAAGATACATTAATTTACAATCATAGTCATCATGTCTTCTAAAATCAGTCAGAATGATTACAAAGGCCTAATATGGATAGGCCTGTCTGCTCAGAAGCCATTGTCTCAGCCCATGTGAGAAGGACAGAGAGTTTGAACATGTTTTTAACTCTTTTTGCTGCAGTGAAGGAGAAAGCGGTTTGTCCCATCACTGAACGTTTAAGGGGAACGGTCAGATCATAATTTAGAGTTGAGCGAGATGTTCTAGTCATCTGCTCTGATCGTAACTGAAAAAAGCCTCTTAAGGGAGGCGGAGCTGCATTATGAAGAATTTTATAAAGTAGACGCATTTCAGAATAGAGAATCATATTTTCAAAGTTTAACAAGTTATATCTGTTCAGTATATTACAATGATGATAGTTTAATCTTATCTGAAGGAGCAGTGCAAGAAACACAAATGTTCAAATCATTTCATATTGTCAACATAAAGCTCATAGATTTACTCACAGAGAGAAAAGAAACCAAAGATATTCCAAGAACTACTATTTTAAAGTTACTCAGGTTGATGCAACTGAATATTAACATGTGATATTTACTGTCAGTTTATCAGTTTGTTCAACAGCACTTTTGTTTACACTTTACACTTTTTTTGCTAATTTATCTCTACGCTGTTTTGCACTCCACACTCAAATGTTTTTGACACTTGACCTTGAGCTCTGTACGGTAGAACATTCCAAGCGCCAGAAAAGTTACAAAGTGCGCATTTAAATCCAGGACTGATTTAAGCATGTGAGTATCCATCCTCCACGAACCGGCCAGCGACAGCGCAGCAGACACAGTTAAACGGTTTAGCCTCTTGTTCGTGGTTAATGTTGTCTGTTTAGTCTACGCAGAGCCTCTTCAGAACTCACATCTCGCCAAAGTTCTCACCATTACGTCCAGAAATGTTTCAACATGAGGATCTCTTTACCGCCACTCGGTCCAAGTCGAAAGGCGCTTAACTTGACAATTGCATCATGCTTCTTATGCCATTAGCTACACTTGCCCCTTTCCCATCCGACCGCTTTGTGCGACCTTTCGATAGCTTATAATTTACGAATCTGGACACTAATTGGGCTTACTTAATCGCAGTCCAGCTCTACATATGTAATGTCTTTGACTCGAAAGTATGTGTGAGAATTTTCCGATGCGTCATTGCACACTTTGTCCTGGGATTTGACCATCTTAAAGAGCGATTAAGACATTTGTTGGCGCTTTGATTCGGGCTATATCCAAAAGTGTCCGCGGTGCGTTTCCCAGATGCTAGCTCAGCATTAGGAACAGATGTGAGGAGACGTATGCATGATCCGGGCCAGAAGTTTTCTGTCACCACTTCCTGGATTTAACAAGCCGGGCTTAAACGTCATTATCTCAGCTCTCTTTTGGGCTTCGGCGCAATCTGCTCGCTCCATGTGATATCAGTGCGTTCAAAAGAGCACAGAGTTAAAGGTGTACTATGTAACTTTGATGGTGGAGGGTCAGACACCTGCTTGTCTCACTGGAGATTAGGGATGCACGAAATTGGAAATGGTTCTGACATGACTTTTAAGTTATGATTCATATGATTGCAATATTATTTATCGTTTTTGGCACAATAATTCCAGTGATATTAAAACAAATATGTTTATGCCTTAAAGGGGCTGTACCAGATTTTTACTGTTTTGAAAGGTGAAAAACAGAACTAGTTGGTGTTAAAGTCTCATGTATCTCTCACTTTAATGCAGTCCCAGCATCATAAATATTCACCTCCATGACTCCAGAAGCACTTTTCACCCGTCTAGAGCGAGTTTTGCCATTCCGGCTTAAGCTAACAAACATTAGCATGCTAATGGCACTCCCCGCTTCCCATAGAGTAGAACACTCTATAAATGGTTGCAGAGAAAGAACTCGGAAAGATGCTTTTACAATATATCTGTACTGGGGCAATACAGATTTTACTTTATTACATGAAAAAAATTGGTTTTTAACATTTCAAAACAATAAGAATCAGGTACAGGGCCTTTAATAGAGACAAATCCAAGACTAAATCAAGACAATCAGAAATTCAACATTTTCATTCCATAAATAGTATGTACTTTAATGCTGTATGTTATTCAAATTGTGTCCAAATAAAATCTTAAAGGGGCTGTACCTGATTTTTACTACTTTGAAATTAAAAACAGAACTGGTTTTGGTACGTAATAAAGTCAAATCTGTGTTGCTACAGCACAAATATATTGTAAATTATAACTAACTATAGTTATATACAATGAGACCACAACACTTTCTCTGCATTTCTTTTTAGAGTGTTTTGTTCTATGAGAAGCAGGAAGTGCACCGTTAGCATGCTAATGTTTGTTAGCTTTACTCGTTACTCTCTGAGCTCAGAGATTGGTGAAAAGTGCTTCTAAACTCGTGGAGGTGAATATTTATGATGCTGGGACTGCATTAAAGTGAGAGACACATGAGACTGATTACTTTAACATCAACTAGTTCTGTTTTTCACGTTTCAAATCAGCAATAATCAGGTACAGTGTCTTTAACAGACAAAACCAAGACTAAATCAAGGCTAATTTTGACTGAATAGACAAGAAATATATCTGCCATTTTCAACATTTTCATTCTATAAACAGTAAAGTTCAGCCAGATAACATTATCCAGTGCATTACATGAAGAGAGGTTAAAACGTGGCTTTGCAGAGAAGGAGTTTCCTGTTCCAGCTTTAGCCACGTCTCACAGAATCAAACTTGGAATTACTAAACGTCTTTTTGTGAATTGTCAAGATTGGCTAAATGATTTTAAAATGTTCATTAGGTACAATTTAGATTTTATTTATTACGAAAGAATTTGACATGTTTGGGTAACGTCAGATGCTCACTTTGCAGACTCTGGACCTAGAGTCAGTACCGGAGCATAAACCTAGACCTCTGTGCAAGCCCGTCGACCGGAAACGCAACCGGAACTGTTGTCCCGGGCCTCAGGACTTGTAGGGCCCATCAAGAAGTCCTCCATATCTATTTCCTATTATAATTCATTTTATTTCAATTCAGTCATAAACTATTTCATTCAAATCTCACGTTCTACTAAAAACTGGCTGAAAAACCGAAATATAAGATGCTACAAATCTAAATATTTTCCTGTATGGCTCAACCCAACCCCCTTCTTAAAATGGTTTGATCCCATGTGAGGCTTTCTTGTCCCGGGCCCCAGCAGGTCTGTCAACTGGCCCACCTCTGTGAACCAAACCGAGAGCTCCGAGGCGACGCGGCCCTGGCACCGGAGCGAGCTGAAATGTGCCTGTACACGGAGCTCATACGTGCTCGGGGGCCGTACATGTGGAGCGCAGTGTGTCTGTGAGAAACTGCAGCTGGAGGATTGAGTTTCTCTTTGTGTGTGAAACAGTGTGGAGTCATTCTAGCTCGTCCGCACAATACATGTGTTTGGGCTGAGCGGACAAAGAGCGCGGATCGCATGTACGCTCTCATGTACGCACCGGTCTCATTGTGCGCCCGGGACCCAGGCCTCTGCAGAGAAACGCATCCACTGAGAACTTTTACAGGTCTGAAAAAATACACTTAAGTCTGGTTTTTTTTACCTTTGTACCTCAATTCAATCTATTTTTGTTGCGCCAAAAGTCATTCCCCGATGGGTTACAGGCAGAAAGCAGTTTAGAGAATTTAGCAAATGGATAACTGTCCCAGAGCGCCCCCTGTCCTTGACCCTCCTTCTCTGTAACTAAAAACCACAAAAAACCCTGTGGGAAAAAGTATAAACCTCAGGGAGAACCACATGAAGGAGAGATCCTCCTCCCACGGACGGACAGGCTGCAGATGGACCAGGACTGACACCAGAACCAGAACCACTCAAGAGGAAGGAAGGTGGATCATCTAGTGTAGAGTGAGTTCCTCCTGGCAGACGAGGAACAGTTCATTTAGTGTAGAGAGAGTTCCTCCAGGCAGATGAGGAACAGTTCAACTAGTGTAGAGAGAGTTCCTTCATGCAGATGAGGAACAGTTCATTTAGTGTAGAGAGAGTTCCTCCAGGCAGATGAGGAACAGTTCATCTAGTGTAGAGAGAGTTCCTCCAGGCAGACGAGGAACAGTTCTTCCAATGTAGAGAGAGTTCCTCCAGGCAGATGAGGAACAGTTCATCTAGTGTAGAGAGAGTTCCTCCAGGCAGATGAGGAACAGTTCTTCCGATGTAGAGAGAGTTCCTCCAGGCAGATGAGGAACAGTTCATCTAGTGTAGAGAGAGTTCCTCCAGGCAGATGAGGAACAGTTCTTCCGATGTAGAGAGAGTTCATCCAGGCAGATGAGGAACAGTTCATTTTTATTTATAGCGGTACCAATATTTTTTTTTTATATTTTATCTTTGTTAAAGCAGAACTAAGTAACTTCTGCTTCAGAGCTCCCCCTGCAGGTCTCTCGAGAAAATACACCACCAATAAAAGACGCCAAAAGGTTTTTTTTCTTCTTTTTTTCCACTTCCTTTTTATTGAAATAAGGAAGTGCAATCACATACAAAACATTTCATGTAGCAAAATATAATAAAGAGTGTTGTGTTCGGGTCGGCGTCAGGAAAGTGGCAGCTGGTTTTCCGCGCAGAGACAGTAGGGGGCGACGACGAGCTTCAAACTCCACAAAAAACACCTTTACAACCAGCACACGGACTCACAAACACGTTTAATAAGGCAGGGGTTCCCAAACTTTTCTGGCCGGGACCCCCAA
The DNA here is from genome assembly GCA_019453435.1 of Rhinogobius similis. Classification (NCBI taxonomy): domain Eukaryota; kingdom Metazoa; phylum Chordata; class Actinopteri; order Gobiiformes; family Gobiidae; genus Rhinogobius; species Rhinogobius similis. The sequence continues at coordinate 4,512,620 of CM033633.1, forward strand.
AAATAGCCATCCAACCCACTCGGGACCCCCAAAGCGAAATGAAAATTACAGTAGCAATAGTTTTAAGTGTGAAATCAGGTTTAATATTGGTTATTTGAATAGTTTAGTGTCTTATTGGACCTTATTTCTCTAAAAGATACTGTTTTTTATTTTAAAACAAAAGCAAAAACAGTGTCATATTAATTAAAGTGTGATCTTGAAATCATCTTGCGACCCCCGGCTCACCCCTCGCGACCCCCCGGGGGGTCCCAACCCCCACTTTGGGAACCACTGTAATAAGGTAAAAATGTTACTTGGTTCTACTTTAAGTGCAGGGAGGGACGGGGGATTATGAACATTTGATATAAACATGTAACATTTGTCCTGTTTTGGGGTTTGAGTGGTTTTTGAATGTAATGGGTGCATGTGTTATGTATGGAATGTGTAGGAGCTGAATGTGTTGTGTCAAGTATGTTCAGTATGTCTGGACTTTGAATGCTGAGTGTATTGGACAACTTTTGAACTTCTATTGCTTCCATCTACTTCACATTTTTACTGTTGGCTGGAATTGTTGAATTGCTTTTTGAGGATTGTCTACTTACGTCTTCAGGTGTTTGTCGTACCTCCGCCAAACCGACATCTTGAAGTAAAGCAAAATGTTCTGTTTGTTTTGCATTTGGCAGCTCCGCTTTTTGACAATGAGTCACTTGAGACTTGACTTGATAAAATCGACTAAGACTTGAGACAAACAGCCTGCTCAGATGCAGAGCGAGGGGTTTCTTGCACACAGTTGCGTCCACTTTTCCCCCCCGGAGCTGATACTTCCAGAGCTTTGTGCAGAGTTCAGTTCATCCAGAAGAGGAAAGAAACCGTGTACAAACCAAACAGTCTTCAAACGGCGCATGTAAGTTATTCATTTGTGAGTTTCTTCTAATAATAAGAGTCCTCCTGCCGAAACACGTAAGGCTCTTATTAGAAGAATCTCATTGAAGTGTGTATGACGGGTTTTTATGATTTTCTAATTTTGACTTTATTCAGTGTATTAATACCTCTTGTGAATATAAATTATAGTTTTACACCAATCAGGTCACTGTTTGTGGAGAAAAGTCAAAACATCTGTTGACAATGACAGGAAGTAAACACAATGATGACATCACACTGGGGAGACAAAGGTCATGCATAATTTACACAAAATACCTTTTTGACATTTTAAACATTGATTCAACAAAATAAAGGTGTTCAAATATATTTCTCTTTGTCAAATGAACAAAATCTGTGACATTAGCTGAGTTCTGGCCCAGTGCACCGTATGGTTGCTATTGTAATTTCCTAGTGTGATGTCATACTTTACAACCAGGAAGTTAAAAAAAACTTTTAAAAAAATAGTTAAACTGGCGTAAAATTTCTGAAGATTCTAGCAGAAATTGAAATATATTTATCTTAACTGCATTTTAGTGAAATGAGTGGTTCAACCTGTCATAGGCCCTTTAATAATGACAAGAAGAGAGAATGAACTTTCCAAATACACGATGCATGTAAGATCGAGGACACGTGGTGAAAATATCAGCATTTATGTTTCCGTATGTGCAAAGAACTCCGATTATTTCTCCATTCATCTTATTCTGCCCCGCCCACTATTGCCGTTTTTTGCCACAGATACGCACTTTTGTTGTAAACGCACTTCCGTTTGACGAGAACTCCGTTAAAGCTAATGACGAACGAGGGAAAAGTCTCGCCGCTAAAATGTTACATAAAGTAGATTGATTTGTGTAAAATGTTTAATGAACACGAGCAACAACAAGTCAACAACAAGTCAACAACGCAACGAACGCACAGCTTTTTAGTCCGTGTAGAACTTATTTTCTGTTGAGCTCATCTGCTCCATGTAAAGCGTTGAGTTGATGGCCTCTGTGCTCCTCCTGTTGTGTCCAAATGCAAAACACACAAGTACTTTATGCTTGGCTGACTTGTAAGTGCAGCACACGGACCACAGCACCCACAGATCGGCCGCGTGTGCTGTTTGTGAAGGGCTTTGGCGGCCGGTGACTCAGGATTTGACTTGGAACGTGAGAAAACTTGATTGTTCTCGAAAAATAAGTCTTTATAAAACTCTTCTCTTAACACTTGACAGTTTGATGTACTTACAGTGTTTATTTTGCAGGAACATGTACTTCCCCACTTTTCATTCGTGACCGCAACCTTTTTTTCTCCTTCATTTATAAAAAAATCGTGTCAGTTGCCAAAAATATGAGCTGTGCTTGTTCTTCTGCAAAAGGACACGAAACTGAAAACATGGACTTGACTTGGGAGTTGTCTCGGACTTGCAGCAAAAGACTTGAGGCTAAAAGTGCCTATTACAAGTTGCACCACTCGTCACACTAAAATGCAGTTTAGATATATTTCAAATTTTGCAAAAATAATTGTATCCCAGTCATGGCTGTATTAAATGAACTGGATTAGGCCTCTGTCCGTATCCCAGATTGATTAGTGGTCGTGCGAGGTACTGCAGCCTCTTGGGCCCAGCCTTTTTCTATAATTGCACATTATAATTGCAGACAGTACTTTATTATTACCGTTATTTAAATAAAATAGAAGGAAATGTTCTTTTCTACAGTTTCTAAAATCACAGAAATTACCGTTTTTATATGAAGTGGCGTCACAGTAAACATGTGTGAGTCACGTGAACGAGCGTCGGACGATACAAACAGAAGCTCGTGGAAAAGGCTCGACTAGAGACACCTGTAAGTTGTATTTTATTTCATTTCAGACTCTTTCACGTGTGTCTAACATGAAGAACACAATTACACACAAGCTAACGCTAACACAAAAACTTGCAGCTGCTGGTCGTTCACGTCGCTCAAAGCATCATGGGGGATTGTCGTCACGTGGTGCCCCTAAAGCAAAGATGGCCGCCTCCGTATCAGGAAGTAACGTAGAAGTAAAGAACTTTTTGGGGTCATGCACCAATGAGCTCAGGCCACAGAGAGGAACAGGGCGGCCATTTTGAGTTCAGTTGTAATTATAGTTCTATGATCCAGTTTAGCTTCTTTTTTTCTTTTTTTTAACTTCCTGGTTGTAAATGATGACATCACACTGGGAAACTACCAAGCAACCGCGCTGTAAACTGGGCCAAAACTCATCCAATGTCACTGATTTTTAAGTTGATTTTACAAATAAAAATACATGTGAACACCTTTTTTTCTTGAATTAATGTCTAAAGGGCCATGAAGTAGTTTATTTTGTGTAAATTATGAATAACCTTTGTCTCCCTGGTGTGATGTCATCTGTCTGTTTACTTCCTGTAACTTTCTACAGATTTTTCAACTTTTCTCCACAAACTCATACTTGATCGATGTAAACCTATAATTTGTATTTACCACAGGCATTAATACACCAAATAAACCAAATAAAGACAATAAATCATGAAAACCTGTCATACTCTCTTTAAAAGACTCGGTCCCACCTCTGCAGTAACACAATTCCATGGTGATTTGGGTTGTATTTTTACAGTCAGATGCCCTTCCTGTCCCGACCAGCCACCGTTGAAAACAGAACACAACAATGCAGTGAGTTTGGTGGGAATCGAACCGACACGTTTCATCACAATCGTCTATTTTTGCAATATTAAAGGGGCTGTACCTGATTTTTGCTCTTTGAAACGTGAGAAACAGAACTAGTTGATGTTAAAGACTTTTCATCAGTCGCATGTATCGCTCACTTTCCTACACTACAAAAAGTGGATTTTAAGAAAGTAAAAAAGTCTTATAACAAGAAATAAATTCTTATTTTTTCTCTAAAAAGAAAAAAAAAATCTCGTCTAGGAAAAAAATCTTAAGACAAAAAATCTTATTTTAAGAAATAAAACCTAGCCTTTTCTTATTAAGATATATTTGCTAAAATCTGTTATATTTTTGCTTGTAACAAGATACAAAGGTTATTTTGAATCTTATTTAACTGTAGACTAAGAGTATTTTTTCTTAATTTGAGAAAAAGTAAGAATACAAACATGTCTTGATATCATTATCAAGAAAAAAGCGGTAATTCATATGGGAATAAATTAGATAATTTTACTTATATCAAGCAAAATGTCCTTGAAATGTGATATCCAATAAGAAATTATTGCTTACATTTTACAATTTTAAGGATATTTTTCCAACATCTAGTCTTAAAATGAGAAAAATATTCTTAAATTGAGCAACTTACAAACAAATCTTTACTGATTTATTCTTTTTTTGAGTATAATTTTCTTGAATTTCCCCCTTCATTCAGAACATTTGGCTTAAATCTAGCCATTTACAGGGAGCAACTGGCTTTTCTTTCTTGTTTTTTGACTTATTTTTTTCTTGATCATCAGAAAAAAAATCTTGAAACAAGTTTTCTAAGCAAGAAATTTTTGCTTACCCCATTGGCAGATTTTTTTGCTTAAAACAAGCAATTTTAGTCCAATTTTAAGTTTTTTTTTCTTGTTTCTAGTAAGGCACTTTTTGCAGTGTAACGCAGTCCCAGCATCATAAATATTATAATAAAGTACTTTTCACACGTTATTGAGTCCCGTCCTGAGTAAAGCTAACAGACATTAGCAGAGTAACAACGCACTTCCTCTTTCTCGCAAAATAAAACAATGTAGAACAAGCGCTGTGGTCTCATTTTAACCCGAATAGATGCTTTTACGATGTGTCTGTGCTGGAGAAACACAGATTTTACTTAATCACACGCAAAAAATCAAGACCTTGAACTAGTCGCTTACTGTTTTTCACGTTTCGAAACCGTAAAAATCAGATACAGCGCTTTCCTGTGAACACGCTGCACTTTTATCATTCAACCTTGCTTTGCCCTTGTTCTTTTTTTCCTCGCAATTTCAAAAACACCGGGTCAGCGACATTCAAGCGCGCAAGGGTGGCTCTTGAATAGTTTATGGTACCGAAAAATTCAATAGAAATGTATTATCCCATGACACGAACGCCTCTACATGGGAGGAAAGGTTCTTAAATTCTGTCGACGCATTTAACTTGATACGCGAAACACGAAGAACTTCCTATAAATGTCTTTTCTTTACGACGACAATGACAAATTATAGATGTTTCGCGATAAATGCTGAAACATGAGGTCTGTCTGCTCCTTCGTATGAACTAATGAAACTCAACCCAAACTCAATCCAAGCTTTGAGGCATGTACGGACTCAAAATGTATGTACTATCGAGTTCCTTTTAGACGTACACGAGTTTAACAGAATACCGCAGGGAGACCACATCAAAATCAGGTTCAAGTCCAGGATTGTGTCTAAACCCGGCCTTGGACTTTGAGGAAAACCGGATCTGGCTGCTCGTATGTCCTTCTGTCACCGCGGATTCAGTCGACAATGGGGGATTACGGGTTTTGTGACGGACAACAACAAATGAACAATCAGTGAAGCTGTAAGGAAAACCGCAAGAATAGACTGGGTTTGAAATGTAGGAACCAATCCGTACAAGGCCTGGGTGGAAAGAGTAAGTATTTCTTCCTCAATTGGTCACGTTTTTAACATACAATACGTGTATCGACTTCGGTAACTAGAGAGTCCGGAGAAAAATCCAAGGTACAACAACCTTTTTAAAAAAAACAATAGGAGTTCTAAGTTTTTTTAAGGTAAGAATTAGTCATTATCTTCACAAGGTTTGTATTAAAAATATATATATATATACATTCTACAGTAAGAATGAATGGTACCACTTTATAATAACTGCATCTTATTTAACCTTAAGAAAGCACTAACAAAGACTTAATTAATAATGAATATACAGTTTATTCAACATGATTCAGGATTAGTAACTACTTAATTAAGGTTAGGGTTAGAAATTAGGGTTGGAATATTTGTTAAATAGTTAATAAGCCTGAATCATTCTTAATAAACTATTTGTTGATTATGAATTAAGTCTTTGTTCATGCTTTATTAAGGCAGGAATATGTGTAGTTAAGGGGCGGCAGTAGCTCAGTTGGCAGAGTGGGCGCCTTCTGATCCGAAGGTCAGCAGTTCGAATCCCACTCCAGACATGCAGGTTGGTGGTGCAATTTCAGCTCCTTCAGATGAATACTGCCGTTGTGTCCTTGGGCAAGACACTTAACCCACCTTGCCCTCAGTGTTTGCATACATTGTTGAGTGAATGGGTGACTGGTTCCTTGATGTAAAGCGCTTTGAGTGCCTTAAAAAAGGTAGAAAAGCGCTATATAAATGTGACCATTTGTGACTATTTATCATAAAGTGTTACAGAATGAATGTGAAATTAAAGGGCCCATGACAGGTGGGACTATTCATTTAACCAAAATGTAGTTCAGATAAACATATTTCAAAATTAGCTTTTTTTTTTTTTTTTTTTTTTTTTTTTACAAATGTTATTCCAGTATCACAATTTTCATCTTTTTAATCTTACTTCCTGGTTGTAAATGATGACATCACACTAGGAAATTACCATAGCAACAACACTGTAAACTGGGCCAAAACTCATCTAATGACCCTTTTTTTTTATTTGACAAATAAATATAAATGTGAACACCTTTTCTTTTGTTGAATCAACGTTTAAAGGGTCAAAAAAGTAGTTTATTTTGTGTAAATTCTGCATAACCTTTGTCTCCCCGGTGTGATGTCATCAGTTTGTTTACTTCCTGTATTTTTCAACATATTTTTCAACTTTTCTCCACAAACAGTCACCTGATTGACGCAAAACGATAATTTGTATTTACAGCAGATATTAATACACTAAATAAAGTCAAAATTAGAAAATCATAGAAACCTGTCATACGCACTTTAAGATGTTGTTCAGTTTTTGTCTTAAAGTTTAAAAAGTAGGGCTGTAGAAGGTCATGCCCTGCTGATCGATTAGTCCAGTGGATCTCAACCCGAAATGATTTCTGAGGGTAAAAGTACAAACCGATACAATGGTTTATAACAAGGCTCGACGTCCTTCAAACGGAGAGGTAAGTGCAGATTTCTTGTTACAAAATCACAAACGGTATTGATTTAAGGCTTCATCCCGGTGAAAGAACACGCACACACTCATCCATTTATTATTTTATTAGTGTTTCCAAATACAAAACCATTCCACCTGAAGCTAAACTTTCTCAGAAACGCTCTGAGTAAGAGACAAAGTGTGAGCCAAAAGTCAATATAAAACATGTTAAGTGCGAAGTGAAAATGCTATGACTAAGAGTGTTTGACAGTAATAGGTCGCACATCTCTGCAGCTACAGACGTTATTTAGGCTACTGTTCATCTGTACAAACTGTGCTGTGGTCGGATAATTATAGAACCATGTCACTTATAAAATGATCAGGGAAAACATGTGGATTATTTTTCTCAACATAATGGCTACGGATTATTAGTTGCTGCTATCGATTGTCTGATAAACTGTTTTCTTAAATCAGAGGTGTCCAAACCATGGCCCTCAGACCGATTTTTGTTGGCCCTCAGGCTTCCAAATAAATTGGCCCAAATAACCAAAAGTACTGTTAACAGAATTGGAAAAAATCTGCTCTGTAAATCTCATGACCTAAATGAGAAACATTTTGATGTGATACAGACCTAAAATTGATTTTCCAAGTCTTATTAAAGATGCAGTGTCTCATCAAACCTATGCAAATGCCAATTTTTTTCAATGATTTTCTACATTGTCATTAGGGCTGTAATCCTTTAGTCCAGGGGTGTCCAAACTTTTTCCGTCGAATCCATGAAATATAGACCAAGCGGAGGGCCACAAATCAATCGTGAAACGTTAAAAAAGCTGCATTTATCTGATGTTATAAGCTCCACCACATCTACATTCAGTCTCAGTGCCTTAATATCAGGTCTGTATTGCACCAAAATGTTAGTTATTTAGGTTGGAATTGTAGAAAATCTGAAATGTGCTGTAAATAGTACTTATCAGGACAATGTGGGCCAGTTCACCAGGAAGACTAAGGGCCAAGAAAAATTGGTCTGAGGGCCGCATTTGGCCCCCGGGCCTTAGTTTGGACATGTCTGCTTTAGTCGTTTAGTCCCTTGATTTTCCTCCAGAGCGCCGGGGAACACTAGTGCGCCTTGAGAAAACGTCCAGTTTGAGTTCACAGATTGACAAACGCAGATTTAATGAACTACCTTAATGAATTTATCTTTCTGGAGTGTCCTGAGCAACATTTGCACCAAAGAAAGAACGCAAAACCATCACTATTACCACATTTAAAGAACTAGACAGTGCCACAGACATTATTTGCCTCATTATATACAATATTTTTAACTAAATGGTATGATTTGGTCATGTTTTAGTGGTAGGTGGTGCGCCGTGGTAGCTTTTAAACCCAAAACGTGTGCCACGACTCAAAAAAGGTTGAAAAACACTGGTTTAGTCGATTAATCGGTTGATGGAGTCTTGGTAAAGCAAGAATTTTTATTAGTCGACTAATCATTTTATCAAGATTAAAATTATATATGTAGCAAACGCGAGAAGATATGGAGTGACTTTAACATATGAATACTGTTTTGTTCTACTTTTCTATATAAATAGCCATTTTTGCACGAACTCCTGTGCAGTTGTGGTCTTTTGAGTGCAGTTTGGATCAAATACTTTATAGTTTTGATATGATTTTGCCACATCCCCTCTCAGTCGATTAATCGGTCGATGGGGCTTTTCTTCAGTCGACTGCAGGAGTAATTATCATGTAGTCTGTGGTTCTGTCCTTTGTACACGTTTCAAAGTCTGACCATCGGTGAAAAATGTTGTATCGTCCCAGCATTTTACGAATGTAGTTTGTGTATTGATGACGCAGAGGGATTCCTTTTCAGAACTCGGCTCGACTTCCTGTAATTTTCAATCAATTTTCCACTTATTTCTCTCTTGGCTGATGGAAAACTATGACAAGCATTCACCGCAGATACTATCCACCAAAGTTATAATTACAAAAGCATTCAAACCTGTCAAACGCACTTGATCTACCAGGCCTTAACGATACCAAATCATCATATTTAACCAAGATATATTTTTAAAAGGAGCATATTAAAAAGTAGATTACTCTTCCAAACAAGGCTATAGCAATTTTTAGTTTTTAAATTGGAATTTATTTCAGTTTGAATGTATTTATGGAAAGCCCCTTGAGATGCATCATCTCATTTCAAGGGGGACCAAACACATGCAACAGGAACATAGAAGGACAATAAAACACCTTACAACAAAAGATATAAAACACAAAGTCAGACGTTACGGGACAATTCTGCTCACACAATCCCCTCCCCCAAAACCATCTCAGTGTCAGCTTTTTCTTTTTCTACCAGTTAACAATTGCAATTAAAAACCGTGACAATCAGTCTTCAAGAACATAAACAAAATGCAACAAAACATACAGTATTTGTGCACAGTTAACTTTGGAAGGCACCACTCGTTCATGACTGCACCCTTTATCTCAAGACCAGAACAAAGCTCGTTTTGTATCCATAATTTATTATATAATTACACATAAAATTTACAGCTAATCGAACGGAGCCCGGTGTCGCGTGTTTTCATGGTTACGTTCCGCACAACAGCCCCGAGCCAAGTCGAGTTTCTCTGAGCTCTGCCGTTGGACTGACTGGCACACATCTGCAGAAGACTGTCGATCTGCGATTACATGCACGTCTTAGCGTCTCATTACAGCTCCGCTCCGGGCTAAAGCTAAAGAATACAAGAAGGCGGGACGCAACCGTCACTCAGCAGCCTCAAACCTCTTCTATTAATATCCCCAGATGGAGCCGGGCCAAGCGCCGCCAACGGTGCAGACATGTCCGCCATTGTCGGGAGGCTTTGCACAGAGTCGTCTTGTTTGAACCTGGAGGCGCAGCGAGGATTTGTTAAACAAGACGCAGCTCAGCAAAAATGATTCACCGGTTTTAGTTGCAAGTGTCTGAGTGGAATTAGGAGCAGCAAGCCACGCCGAGGTCTCCGTGACCCGCGAGCTGTCAAACGAGAGAGAGGTCAACGAACTCACCTCGCAAACGGGACGCAGATTTATTTGTTCATGTATTAAGTGTGGTTTAAGCAGATGAGAAACCTTTTGAGATCGAAATGTCTTTTTCAAGGGTGACCAGGGCTAAAAGTGGAGTGCAGTACACGTCATAAAACATTTACGTAATTGCACGAAAATAAAACAAGGTTGCAATTACTCGCACAGACAAAGTTTATAGTCTTTGTTGTGAATGAATACTTTTTTTTTTTAAGTGTCAGTGCCCAGCCCACATGGATTTATATGACACTATCAACATTTGTCAAAGAAATTGACAAAACAAAACAAAACAGTGTCCAACATAATCACAACTTGATCAAATTATCTCAGGATAAGTGTTTTGTCTTAATGTCCAGGCCTTCTCTGCAAAGGTTGCCACACAAAACTTTTCATTTTCAAATAACTAATACATAATTTCGCCTTCAGGTCGCCAAAACAAATCAGGATTTTTCTGTTGGATCATATCATAGAAACAAATTCTTAAATTATTATGGATAATTAAACGTGAAATGGAATTCATCCTTCACTAAACATAAATCACACACTTTACACAACCTTTTTTCCCTCATAGAAACAAAGTCAAAAAGTTTCAGTTCAGATTGAATAATATGCCAAGCCGTGGGAGCAGCATAACAGACATTTGTGGGGATGAGCAATATATCTGTTCCAGTTTCGATATCGGCCAATATTTATGTTTTATACCAACATTTGACCATTTGGGACAGTGACCCCTTCAATGTTAGCCCATGTGTCATTTCAATTCAATTCCAAACTGTACTGTGCAAATCCGAGTAGGTTATTTCTGTGACGCGTGTGAAACTTCATTGATCATCAAAATCTAACTTCTCACCTCTGAGTTTTTCTCTTCTCTCTTTGATTCCACAGAAATCCATGACGTTTTCCTGTCCCTGTGGTATTTTTGTCCTTTCTGTTTTCCTCATCGTAAACACATGTTTGTTTTACCATTTTAACACGGATGGATGGACCGTGATTGGCTAATCCACCAGTTAATCCATTTGAACTCTTGGAGATTACGGAGTGACCAAACGGACATCAATCTGTATGAAAATACAGACACATATCATTCTGGATTTTCCAGGCAAATGTGTCATTTCCAGTTTATACTCATTGCAGCAATTATTTTTTTTTTTTTGAGCAAACCCATGAGTAAAAATGGACATAGGAGAGGGGTTAAGATAAAATATGTCTGTATGTTTATATACAATAATGTCACAAATAATTTTATATCAAAGTAAAATATATTTTGTTTTTATTTTACTTAAATAAAAGTTCATTTTTAATCATGTGGGCCTTGCTATTCACCTTATTCTGCCCCGCCCACTTTTTCTTCTTTTAACACTGATACTCCTGCAATAAAGACACTCAAGACTTTGGCGAGAACTCTGCTTATGCAAGTGGCGTGCCGTTAAAAACACATCTCAAGTAGATTGATTTGTGTCAAATGTTCAATGTGCAACAACAAGTCACACCTGAAGCCTGAGACCGGTTTTGTAGTCCTTGTAAAACTTATTTACTGTTGAGCTTGCCAGCCCAATTAAGCTAATACAACGGAAAAAAGATGGTGGCACCCACAGGAACTTCCAGAATAAATTAATAGACTCGAAATGAAACTTTTAAACTAAACTTTGAAATATCGATATCCACAGCAGCAAACAGAAAATCAAATATCGGTATCGGGTCATAAAATCCATATCAGAACATCCGTACTTGTGAGTGTATGAAACTTTCCAACTGTAACTGTACTGCAATATAAAACTGAATGTGAGCTTTTAGGTGCTTTTTATGTTTAGATTGTTAAACGTCTGACCAGCCGCATCGTAATTCTAACTCATACAGGTGAGGCACGTTGGTATAATCCAATGGCTGATCAAATATGATGCAAAATTGTCTTTGTTGATCTTTTCTCCGTGTTCTAACATTGTTCCGTCGTCAAAAACACACATGGAGCAGCATTAGTTTGATTCCTGTTTGTTTGATGATGCTGGTTTGTAAATCCTCTCGTTCTGAACTCCTCCATGTGTGACGTAGATCAGGGGTTCTTAAACTTTTTTACCTTGAGGCCCGCCTTTTCCATCTAAAGTAACTCAAGGCCCAATCTCATATTAAATGTATTATATTTTAGTGATTGTGTGGCCCTCAAGGAGGTTCTCGCGGCCCTACTTTGGACCTGAGCCCTATGGTCAAAAATCACTGACCTAGATCAGTGTTTCCCAACCAGGGGTACGGGGACCCCAAGGGCTACGTGAACAGTTACCAGGGGTACTTGGAATGGTCTCAGGTTTTAAAAGAAGGTAAAACGTACTTTTATCTGCATAAAAAAGTGTTATTAGTTGTACATTTTGCATCTTTTTGGAGACTCTTGGACCAGAAATATAATTAAAACTGAAATATAATAATAATATATAATAATATAATATATAATAATAATATAATATATAATAAACCTACTTATTTGCCTCAAACTCAAGTTAAGGGGTACTCTGGGTGTGAAACAAAGCATTCAGGGGGTACTCAAGAAAAAAAAGGTTGGAAACTACTGCTTTAATAGAACAAAATACAATTAAATAGGGGTGCACGGTGGCAGAGCGGCTAGAGCTTCTGCCTCTCAATAAGGAGATCGTGGGTTTGAATCCCGGACCACCCCAACATCACACGATCCCTCTGGGTGGAGTCTGCATGTCCTCCCCGTGTTACCGTGAGTTCTCTCTGGGTTCTCCAGCTCCTCCCACCGTCCAAAGACATGACTGTGTAGGTTAATTGACAACTCTAAATTGTCCGTAGTGAATGAATGTGAGAGTGAATGGTTGTCTGTCAATGTCTCTGTCTCTGTGTCAGCCCTGGGACGAGTTGGCCAGGGTGTACCCCGCCTAAGGCCCAAAGTCACTGGGATAGGCTCCAGTCACCCGCGACCCCTAACGGGAATAAGCGGTAGAAAATGAATGAATGAACAATTAAATAGCGGCTTTATGGTTCAAAGTGCACTACATAACACTTCTCTGCGTCCTTGTCTCCACGGAGCTGTTACTGCTTTGTTCCACTGTTCAGATTGTGTCAGCATAAAACCCTGCAGCAGCCATAAATAACCAACAATTATGAACTACAGCAGCAACACAAAGATTTAAGTGCCGTTTTTTGTTTATTTACGTTCCGCACCACAAGCCCTCTTTCTCCAATTAAAGCCTTGTAGTGGAACGTCGCTAAACTCTCCGTCAGAGGTGAAGAATGCAGATCAGCTCCGTTTGTTGACGTTTGGCTCGCACCTAGCGTTAGCGTTAGCATTAGTCGGTCTGAAAGCACAGCCCGAGGCACGAGCTGTCGCTGCATCTCAATCTCAACAATTACCTTCTGATTTTATCGTTTAAACTCCTCAAACACTGAACCCGGCATGTCAGCGGCTTGTAACTGGAAACGTCACGCAGACAGGAAAATTAGCGACGAGAATGTGAGCAGCTGGAACGCTTTTTGTAGAATTTAAAGTATTTTGGAGATCATACTTTCCTGACCGCTTCAGTGTACGTAAACAGTTTGGTTGCGCTCCAGTTACAAAATAAAAATACTTCATTATCTAAGAATGAATTTGCTTGATTTAATGACACACTGTGTAGCCTTTATGTTGGAGGGTTCGCCACCTGCTTGTATTCATGGAGATGTTATTGAAATTCCAGAATGGAGGCAAAAGGGAAATTGAAAATACTGTGAGAATTCATTGGAGAAATTGGGACTGGGAATCTCAGAATATCACAAAAATATCACAAATGAAAACATCTTAGACCAGGGCTAATCAACTTAAGGCCCGGGGGCCAAATCAGGCCCTCCAAGGGATATCATCTGGCCCTCAACCCATCTTGAAAAAAATATAGAACATGTTTTATCTCTTGTTATTGGTTTAGACTTGGTTTAGACTTTACCTGATTTGGACCTGGTTTGCACCTGGTTTGGCCTTGGTTTGGACCTGGTTTAGTCTTGGATTAGACCTGGTTTAGACCTTGTTCAGTCCTGGTTTAGACCTGCTTTAGTTTTGGTTAGGACCTGGTTTAGATCAAGCTTTTTCAGATCTGATACAGATATCGATACATGGCTTTAAATATCTGCCGATACTCGATATCAACCTCTGCCGAAACTTAAAACAGCATTTATTTTCTTAAAACAAGAATAACGTATGATAAAACTAGTCCAAATTCGTTGTGCAGCTGTTATTTGTCCTTCAACTAACGACAGAACAGCTTTATGTAACAAAACTTAAACATCATGAGAAGTTCTGGACCAACAAGGGCCTGTAAACAGTCTAAATACATCAATTTAAAGGCCCAACCAGGATATCGGCTGAACTGTTTCTGAAGCCGATATCTGATTCAATACACACCGACTTCAATATTCAATCTCGTGTCGGTGCATCCCTAGTCCTGGTTCAGTTCTGCACATGTTGTTAAAGTCTTTCGTGTTTCAAAAGCGTTGGCCGCAAGGACAAAACCGTTGCAAAATCTGGCCTTCTGTGAAATAAAGTTGAATAGCAATAACTTAGACAAATCTGAGGGATATTCAAGCTGCTTTAAACACATTTAACATTGGATTTTGTTTATTTAATAGGAGATTATGGAGATTTTGATGAAGACAAATCCTGTTTTTCAGGTTTCGCTGGAGAAATACTCACAGAAATGTTGATCCCAAAACAGTTTTTTTCATCTTATCTACAGATACACAACATACTTTATCACAAATTATACTTTTTGTGATGTTCGTATACAATTTTGAGGCTAGAAAATATTGTTTATTCCATCCTTTGTAATAGAAAAGCAAACTAAATGACAAGTCTGCACTATGTTTTTTGTTCTAAAGACTGAAACTCGTTTGCATTTTGATCTGATGTCAGTTAATCATTGAAAATATATCATGTTCGACTGAATTTTGAATATTCTGATGACATTTTAAAGGGTGTATTGCTTGGCCTGGAATGTTTCACACTAAAAGTATACTTTATCCATGTTACAGGTCAGGTCTGTATAGGGGCAAGCAGGAAGAATGTGTGTTTTTCAAGCAATAGAGGAAATCGGGAAGGTCTGGACACCTATAGGGATAAATACACCATTCATTTTAATGTAGAAGAGCTGCTCTATCATCTCCTCTTCAACAACTACAAGAGCGTACACCGACTTTACACTGCAAAAATGAATGTCTAGATGAGTTAAAATGTCTTGATTTTAGGATATTAACCTTAATTTCATACATTTTGACTCATTAAGATTAGTTCAGACGATTTATTTGATGGAACTAGATTATTTGACTCGTCTCAATACATTATTTCTTACTTCAATCCAAATGATCTGTCAGTGGGTTAAGATAATTTTACTTACCTCACTGACAAATAAATGTTCTTGTTTTAAGCAAAATTATTGCAGGATCAGTCAGAAATGCCTTGAAACCAGTGAAATATTCTGAATCACATCAGCAACTAAATCTCATCGAGTCAAAACTTCTCAAATCCAGATAAAAAAAGATGAATTCAAGCCATTTTAAGATTGGATAGATTAACATTTTTGCTGTGCAGGGAGATAATTTGGATTGAAGTAAGAAATAATGTGTTGAAACAAGTCAGAAACGGTTTGAAACAAGTAAAATAATCTAGTTCTTTCAAATAAATCGTCTGAACTAATCTTAACGAGTCAAAACGTCTGAAATTCAGATTAATATCCTCAAATCAAGACATTTTAACTCATCTAGAAGTTCATTTTTGCAGTGTAGGAGTTATATTGTACAAAATGCAGAAATGAAGTCATGGAGAAGTATAACGTTTATATTTAAAAATGTATAAATAGAATACTAACCATAGCTGCACATTATATTCATTTACTTCTCTGAGGTCACAGCGTCAGCATCGTCTGTTAAAAAGCTCCATTATGACTCGACTCGAATTAGTTGAACTTGAAACACACAGAATCCGCCAGGAAAGGTCTTAAACGGCTGAAAAACGCTGAGTGTTTTCACCCACGCCAGACCATGCCCCCCGCTTCGATATATAATGCCATACCGTGGAATATTGTGGAACATTATAGTGCACCGTCAACGTAAAACAAAATGAGAACAGATTAATGATGATGATTGTTTGGCCACAGACAATAAATCAAGAGCAAAATAAATTAGACGTGCAGAAAACATGTTGGAACACTTTGTTTAATGCAGTAATTAGAGACTTAGTAACCTGCCGTGTTTGGTCAATGTTTACACATCGTTAAAACCTCAGACCAGCTGGGGCTTAACTTAAGCATGCAGGTTTGGAAAAGGAAAATACTAGATTACGTGAACATTCTAAAACTTTGTCAAAGAATCAAATTGTGTATTTAATGATACTATGGACTACAAATGTTTGATTAGGGTTAAATAAGAATTACATTTACAGTTTTTGCTGCACATTTGAGTTTAGCACAAAGTGAACATGTGTTTTAAAGGTGCATTATGTCATTTTTCTGGTGAGGGTGCGCCATCTGCTTTTGTCCATTACCTGGGATGTTCCACAGTATGGCATTAAGCTTATTTATCTCTTATATTTATTCATTTACAGGTGTTTTTATTCCTCAGAATCAGAATGACTTTTATTCATGCTCAAGGGGAAATTATTTTTGTTACAGATGTGCAACAGACCAGCAGAAGAAAAAGACTTATCAAAAATAAAGAAACTATTCACCTTATTCCTGAAGTTGTCGTACGCGTCGCCGTCTTGTTTCCGTTGTAGTTTACATGGAGCAGACGAGCTCAACAGAAAATAAGTTCTACTCGACTAAAAAGCCGTTTTCAGGAAATCATTGCGTTGTTGACTTGTTGTTGCTCGTGTTCATTAAACATTTTACACAAATCAATCTACTTTATGTAACATTTTAGCGTCAGACTTTTCCCTCGTTCGTCATTAGCTTTAACAGAGTTCTCGTCAAACAGAAGTGCGTTTACAACAAAAGTGCAAAAAACGGCAAAAGTGGGCGGGGCAGAATAAGGTGAATAAGTAAATACTGGTTATGCCAACGTGCCACCATCATCAAATCAAATCAAATCAATTTATTTTTATAATGCCCAAAATCACAACAACAGTTGCCTCGATGGGCCACAGGTAAAAGCAGTTCAGATAACTGTCCCAGAATGCCCCTGTCCTTTGACCCTCCTTCGCGGCGAGGAAAAACTACAAAAAACCCCATGGGAAAAAGTAGAAACCTCGGGGAGAACCACAGTGAAGGAGAGATCCTACTCCCACGGACGGACAGGCTGCAGATTAACTAGGACTGACGCATCCACTTGGACTGAACCAGAACCACTCAAGAGGGAGGTGGCTTTAAAGAGTTCCTCCAGGGCGGACGAGGAGCAGTCCACCAGTGTAGAGAGAGCCTCCAGCAGGTGATGAGGAACAGTTCAACTAAAGTAGAAGGAGTTCGTCCTGGCAGTCGTGGTGTGGCTAATCCTGCTGTCCTGGGGGGTGGCGCATAGATCGTCCAGACTGGTGGGGGTGGGGGGGGTCGTCACTGGAGCAGCCACCGCAGTGTCTGAAACAGTCTCCACTCCCCGGGGAAGTGGAGAGAAAGAGAAACATGTGAACAGCAATGAACAGACTACAGTTGAAGTAATATTAAATATTGTTGATAGATAAAGTAGGAAGAACCAGAGGATAGTGTTCAAGCTGCCATACTTCCCCCAGCAGAATTGCTCCAAGGGCAGCGTAGCTAAAACTGTAGGTTTTTATTTCTGTTCCTAACTGGCCTGACCATAAGCTAGGAACGTTTTGAGCCTGGTCTTAAATGTAGAGACTGTGTCGGCCTCTTTTACATGAACAGGGAGCTGGTTCCATAACATAGGAGCTTGGTAGCTAAATGCTCGACCTCCTACTGTGCTTTTAGAGACTCTGGGGACTAACAATAGTCCAGCATTTTGAGAACGAAGAGCTCTGTTTGGATGGTACGCTACTATTGCATCTTTGAGGTAGGATGGGGCCATATTGTTTAAAGCTTTATAAGTCAGGAGGAGGATTTTAAATTTGATTCTAAACTCAACAGGAAGCCAGTGAAGAGACTCCAACACTGGTGAAATATGATCTCTTTTTCTAGTACCTGTTAATAATCTTGCTGCTGCATTTTGAACCAGTTGAAAGCTTCTTATAGAGCTTTTAGGACACGCTGTAAGCAGAGCGTTACAATAGTCTAATCTGGATGTGACAAATGCATGGATGAGTTTTTCGCATCATCTCTGGGCAGGATTTTTCTAATTTTGGCTATGTTACATAAATGAAAGTAGGCTGTTTTACAGGCTTGATTTATATGAGCTTTGAACAGAGAGATCTTGGTCAAATAGGGACCCCAAGGTTTCTTACAGTAGAGCTGGGGCTACAGTGATATTGTCCAGAGAAACTATCTGGTCAGATAAGGAGTCTCGCAGGTGCTTAGGGCCCAGCAGAATGACCTCGGTTTTTTCAGGGTTAAGGAGCAGATAATTAAGAGTCATCCAAGTTTTTATGTCTTTCACGCAGGCACTAAGTCTGTCTACTTGATCGCCTGATCAGGTTTCATTGATAAATACAGCTGAGTGTCATCTGCATAGCAGTGGAAGTTAATGCCATGCTTTCTGATGATCATACCTAAGGGCAGCATATAAAGAGTGAAAAGAACTGGACCGAGTACTGAACCCTGCGGCACACCGTATGTTACTTTAGAACATGGGGAAGATCTCTGGTTTAAATTAACAAACTGGTACCTATCAGATAGATAGGATTTAAACCAGCTATGGCGGTTCCACTGACACCTACATCACATTCTAACCTCTGCAGTAGAATGTTGTGGTCGATGGTGTCAAACGCTGCGCTGAGGTCCAACAGAACCAGGATTGAGACCTGTCCATCATCAGCAGCTAATAACAGATCATTTGTGACTTTAACTAGTGCAGTTTCAGTGCTGTGGTATGCACGGAACCCTGACTGAAAAACTTCAAATAAATTATTGTCCTGCAGGTGGCGACAAAGCCACCTGCAGGACAAAATCATCAGTTGTAATGATTGTGATTAGACGATTCATGGACTTGAAAACAGAAAAGATTCTCAGAGCCACGTCACAGGTCGTAGGAATTCAGAAGGGAGTGTTTTTGACGGTCGGAGGGAGAGGATTCTCAAACCAGGATTCATCAAACTAGCGTGAATGAAGCTGAATGCAACTCCAGGTGTATTTTTGATGACGGGACAATGTTAGAACAGGGTTAAAAGCTCAAAAAAGTAGAATTTGCTGAATATTTGTCCTTAAAGGTCCCATAACATGCAAAATCAACTTTTCAGAGGTTTTAACCTTCCTACAGTGCTATTTGGGCCTCGTATGTTGTGCCCAAAGTGGTTTTTTGATTGATTCCCGCATGTTTTCACTAGAGAACTGTCTTTTCCGTCCCCCTCGGCTGAGCAGCAGACGGGGGCTCCTCACTAAGATGACACGCTCACCAGGATGCGGTGTTAAGCCACGCCTCCGGGAAGCGCGCAGCCGCAGAATAAAAACAGCTAATGCTAATGCTACACAGTAATTACACGATGGATACGACAGATCGAAGAGTTAGCTTGTTATTTACCAAACGGCACGTCCGTCGTCGAGGCCCTGGAGCACGTCAAACTCCAGGTCAGATCCAGGACGTAGGACTCAGCACGACAAACACGACAACAAAGCCCTTAGAATAGACTGTGTAAAGGGGAAAAGAGCAGAATATGGGACCTTTAAAGTTGGTTTACCTGACTTTTTTATATGTAAATTTGTAAATATGTTTTGTTTTCCCCAAAGAATACACTGTAAAAGCAGAACTTTGAAATGAAAATGAGACTGCTGCGCTCTGTCTGCATCTAATAATGAAGTATTTCATGTCATGTCAACATGGAAATAAGAGCTGAAAGCAGTGCTCTGATTGGCGGTACTTGGGGCGGTTGCACGAGTTTCATACTTAAGGTGTTGTAAAGCTGCACCTGAAAATGAAAGACTGTGGATGCTAACAATGTACCAAAGGTTTTGTGTGAGCATGGAGTTAGACACATCTAAATATCTACTTCTGATTTTGTTGAGTGAAGATTAGGTACCACAGCTCGTTATATTCAAATGATGTCTTAGTTTGGTGGGAGGGCACCTGTGGAAAATATTTATCATAGTTTTATATTTTTGAAGTAGCAGTTCCAGAAGAAATTTTGATAAATAAAAGTTTAAAATGACAGGAAGTAGTGCTGAGTTCTAAAATGGAATCCCTCCACCTGTGATGTCATCAAAATGTGACGTGCCGTTGAAAATAAAGAGACAGTTACCACTCAACACATTTTTCTGAGAGTCTAAAGGGTCATTCAACAAAATAAAGGTGTTATCAGGTTTTATTATTTGTCAAATCATAACTATTGTGTAATTAACATGGATTTTAGCCCTTGTTTTCAAAATGGTTGCTATGGTAACTAGCTGTGTCATATTTGCTGTCCATGTCCAACCAGGAAGTGACATTATAAAAGTTACGAAAACGGTCAAACTGGGGACAAACAGGCAAAATGTTTAGTAAAATCTTAAATATAATCATGTTCACTACGTTTTAATCCAACGTAACCCAGTGGTTCTCAAACTAGGGGTCGGGACCACAATGGGGGTCGCAAAATGATTTCCGGTGGTCCCCAGATGATGAGGAAAATTGATACAATAGTGTTAAACAAGGCTTGACATCTTCAAATGCAGTGGTAAATGTAGATTCCTATTTGTCGGCCAATCAAAGTCATTTTTCTAGGTCTATATTCTCAAAATAAAGTCAAACATTAGATATAAGGCTAATTTATCACTTTGCGTGTCACCTATTTTTTGTGTTTGGGGGTCGCAAATGTGAACTATTTATATTTTTGGGGTTGAGACTGAAAAAGTTTGAGAACCACGGGATATAGGCTTTAAGTACGGAAAGTCACGTAAGCTGTAAACAAAATCCCTGACTTATAACTTGGCATTTTGCAGTTGTTTGCGTGTCGAGTTTTAACGCCACACTCTCCAACATTCCAAGCAAAGCCGTATCACAACCAGAGAAGACGGCGTTGCAGCCTCCGTAAGTAACTCATTGCACCTTCAAAAGCGCGCACGCTAACAGAATCCGCATGCTCGCAGACAAATCGGCCGCTAAAGACACAGTGACGTTTCCTTGGATCGGACCCAGACGGCGTTAGCGCTGAGTGCTCTCTCACCTGGACACGGAGGATTAGCGGAGCCACGCAGCGCCTCTGGAACACGCCACACTTTACAGATACACCAGGCGGGTTTAGCGCTAAAGAGCTGCAGATTGTCCCGGGTCAGGCAGAGTTCAGGCCGCTCTGTGCAGGTTTAACGCTGCGGGCTCACGGAAGAGAACATCATTTTTACGGCGCTGCTCAGTGTACCGCAGAAGTATTGAGCGGAGGAAACAAGAGAGCGCTGGAACAACCTGAGGAACTGCTCAGTCACTTCTGGGAATATTCTTATCACGCTGTAACGCCAGAATGCTTTCGAATGAATGAATGAAGTTTAGTGTCTTGGTCTCCATTGGTTCAACTTCGTATTATTTCGAACTTGTGAATGTCTTCTTAATAAGATAGTTGCAAAAAGCTGTGAGAAAGAGTTTATTGCCATTGTCAGAGAACAAAATTCACAAACTAGGAACTAGCTTTAGCATTTACCTGACATGTTTGGGCGGCACGACTTCCCTTCTGATGGATGCTTATTTATTTGTTTATTTAAATGATCCCATTAGCTGAAAGCAAAGCAATCTCTCTCTTTCCACCCCTCCCTCTCCTTTATCTCTCTCTCTCACGCTCTCTCTCCACCCCTTCCTCTCCTTAATCTCTCCCACTCTCTCTCCATTCTCCCCTCTCTCTATCTCACCCTCTTTCTCTTTCATTCTCTCGCTCTTTCACATGTCTCCTCCCTCTCCTTGTTTCACTCTCTCTCCTTTTCTTCTCCCTTCTCTCGCTCTCTCTCCATTCTCTCCTCTCTCTCACCCTCTTTCCCTCACTCCCTTTCCCTCTCTTCCTCCCTCTCCTCCTCTGCTTCTATTGCATCTCCTCTTTCTCCTTTCTCTCTCCCTCTGTTTCTCTCTTTCTACTTTATCTATCTCTAGCTTTGTTTCTCTCACTTGCTCTCTCCCTCTCCTGCCTCTCTCTTTCCCTCTCTTTCTTTTCTCGCTCTCTCCCCATTCTCTCTTCTCTCCATCTCTTTCCCTCAATCCATTTTTATCTCTTTCTCATGCCCCCTCTTTCTCCTTTATCTCTTTCTTTATCTCTCTTTCATTCCCTCCATCTTTCCCTCTTTCTCTCAGTCCCTTTCTTTCTCTCTCTCTGTCACGTCTCTCTTCCTTCTCTTTGTTTCTCTTAATTTCTTCCCTTTTCTCTCTCTCTCTTTGTCTCTTTCTCCTTTCTCTCTTTTTCTATTAGTCTCACTCCATTCTCTCCTCTCTCTATCTTGCCCTCTTCTCCTCACTCTCTATGTTTCTTTCTCGGCTTCTCTCCCTCTATCTCTCCTTCTCCTTTATCTCTTTCTCTTATCTCTCTGTCTTCCTCTCTCTCCCCTTCTACTTTATCTCTCTCTCCCCCTGTTTGTCTCTCTCTCGCTCTCTCTGCTTCTCCTTTATCTCTCCCTCTCTCTCCCCCTCTGTCTCTCTCCTTCTCCCTCTCTTTCTTTCTTTCTCTGCTTCTTTATCTCTCTCTCCCCTCTCTCTCTTTCTCCTTTATCTCTCTCTCCTCCCTTATCTCTCTCTCTCCTCCTTTATCTCTCTCTCTCCTCCTTTATCTCTCTCTCCCCCTCCTTTGTTTCTCTCTCTCCCCCCTCCTTTATCTCTCCCCCTCCCCCTCCTTTATCTCTCTCTCCCCCTCCTTCTCTCCCTCTCTCTCTTTCTCCCTCTCTCTTCTTTCTCTCTCTCCCCCTCTCTCTCTCCCTCCTCCTTTATATCTCTCTCCCCCTCTCTCTCTCTCTCCTCCTTTATCTCTCTCTTTCTCCCCTCTCTCTCTTTCTCCTTCGCTCTTCTCCTTTATCCCTTTCTCTCCTCCTTTATCGCTCTCTCCTCTCTCTCTCTTTCTCCCCCGCTCTTCTCCTTTATCTCTCTCTCCTCTCTCCCCCCCTTTATCTCTCTCTCTTTCTTTCTCTCTCTCCTTCTCCTTTATCTCTCTCCCCCTCTCTCTCTTTCTTTCTCTCTCTCCTTCTCTTTTATCCCCCTCTCTCCTCCTTTCTCTCTCTCTCTCTCCCCTCCTTTATCCCTCTCTCTCCTTCTCTTTTCTCCTTTACCCCTCTCTCTCTCCTCCTTTCTCTCTCTCCGCCGCTCCATTTGGTCTCAGTGTTTTTCAGTGGGACAGCTGCAGTGTAACTTAACCTCACAGCACCTGGGTCCCGGGTCCCTGGAGGGCGCTGGTTTTGTCCCGGGGCTCGGCTGCTCTCCCGTGTTCTCACAGTCGTCTGCAAACCTAAACACCACTAAGTGACTTGCACATTACACACTCGCCAAAGACAATTATCGGACGTCTTCATTTCAGACCGAGGCAGGGACTCTTTTTTCTCTAAATAAACGAATATATTAAATAAAGGTCACGTATTATGTCAAAGGTATATCTTATCTTTTGATAATTATATTTTAACTGTGTTCAAACGTTGTTCCTCATCAAAAATATGTCTGGAGTTGTGTTTAGTTTAATTCATATTTCCCACACTCTCTCCCTCCTTCTCCTTTATCCCTCTCTCTCTCCTCTTTTATTTCTCCCCCATCTCTCCTCCTTTATCTCTCCCCCTCTCTCCTCCTTTATCTCTCCACCTCTCCCTCTCTCCTCCTTTATCCCTCCCTCTCTCTCTCCTCCTTTATCTCTCTCTCTCTCCTCCTTTATCTCTCCCCCTCTCCTCCTTTATCGCTCCCTCTCTCTCTCCTCCTTTATCCCTCTCTCTCTCCTCCTTTATCTCTCCCCCTCTCCTCCTTTATTGCTCCCTCTCTCTCTCTCCTCCTTTATCTCTCCCCCTCTCTCCTCCTTTATCTCTCCCCCTCTCCCTCTCTCCTCCTTTATCCCTCCCTCTCTCTCTCCTCCTTTATCTCTCTCCCTCTCTCCTCCTTTATCTCTCCCCCTCTCCTCCTTTATCCCTCCCTCTCTCCTCCTTTATCTCTCCCCCTCTCCTCCTTTATCGCTCCCTCTCTCTCCTCCTTTATCTCTCCCCCTCTCCTCCTTTATCTCTCTCTCTCTTCTCTCTCTATCTTGTCCTTATTCCCATTCATTCTCTCGCTCTTTCACATCTCTCCTCCCTCTCCTTCTCTTTGCTCCTTTCACTTTCTCTCTCCTCCCTTTCTCCTTTTCTCTCACTTTCTCATCTCTTCCTCCCTCTCCTCCTCTGCTTCTGCTTCTTTTTATCTGTTTCTAAAGTCACAGAAACTTTTATATGAAGTGACGTCACACAAACATGTGTGAGTCACGTGAACGAGCGTCGGACGATACAAACAGAAGCTCGTGGAAAAGGCTCGACTAGAGACACCTGTAAGTTGTATTTTATTTCATTTCAGACGCTTCACGTGTGTCTAACATGAAGAACACAATTACAATCACACAAGCTAACGCTAACACAAAAACATACAAGCTGCGTGATTGCTCCCTCAAAGCATCATGGGGGATTGTGGTCACGTGGTGCCCCTAAAGCAGAGATGTCCAAACTAAGGCCCGGGACCCAAATGCGGCCCTCAGACCAATTTTTCTTGGTCCTTAAGCTTCCCTGGTGAATTAGCCCACATTGTCCTGAGAGCTACTTTTCACAGCAAATTTTAGATTTTCTGCAATTCTAACCCAAATAACTAACATTTTGGTGCAGCACAGACCTGATATTAAGGCACTGAGACTGAATGTAGATGTGGTGGAGCTTAAAACATCCGATAAGTACAGCTTTTTTGAACCTTTCACGATTGATTTGTGGCCTTCCGCTTGGTCTATATTTCAATACGTGGCCCTCGATGGAAAAAGTTTGGACACCCCTGGTCTAAAGCAAAGATGGCAGCCTCCGTATCAGGAAGTTGTGCGGAAGAAAAAAAACTTCTTTGGCTTCAAGCGTCAATGAGCTCAGGCCAGGGATAAATATGACGCCATTTTGAGTTCATTTTCCAGGTTTAATAACAGTTCTATGGTTCAGATGGGGGTGGACTTCCATAATAAAACAAAAAAAAATCAAAGGGCAAAGCACAAAACTGTTAATATGAGGTGAGAGAAGTTTAACTTTGTGCTAAAACTTTTATGATAGATGACCAATGAGCACCTTTGATCCACGACTGGGCTCACTCTGAGGAAAGTAAGTGCGTAAATAACCTGGTTCAATCGTAGAAAGTGTTACAGGGTTGTCATCCGGACGCCGTTTGAAGATCGAGACGTTTGGACCTCTATCCAGAAGTCATTGTCAATCAGTGAGCTGAGAACTCTGAGGGAACAGTTGTGGAATTACCTCTAACTATGTCATATTTAATGTTACATTTGCACTGTCTGCTAACTGTACATTTTTGTATATTCACCTTATTCTATCCCGCCCACTTTTGCCTCCTTTTTCCACAGATACGCACTTTTGTTGTAAACGCACGAGAATGAGAACTCCGTTAAAGCTAATGACGAACGAGGGAAAAGTCTCACCGCTAAAATGTTACATAAAGTAGATTGATTTGTGTAAAATGTTTAATGAACACGAGCAACAACAAGTCAACAACGCACCGATTTCCTGAAAACGGCTTTTTAGTCGAGTAGAACTTATTTTCTGTTGAGCTCGTCTGCTCCATGTAAACTACAACGGAAACAAGATGGCGGCGCGTACAGCAACTTCAGGAATAAGGTGAATTGATCACTGATACATTTGAACAAAACTGAGCCCAGACTGTGCGTCATGTCAAAAACAAAACTAAATCAGTTGCAGCTCAGACCCTCGAAGTGAGGAACACGCTGATCCATAGACTTTAACGCCAAAGGATTACGCAATGGCTGTGAGAAGTTCCACCACAGCAAAAAAATTTAATCTGTCCAAACTTAAAATGGCTTGAATTAATCATTTTTATCTGGATTTGAGTAGATTTGACTCGATGAGATTTAATTGTTGATGTGATGCAGAATATTTCACGGGTTTCAAGGTATTTCTGACTGATCCTGCGATAATTTTGCTTATAAGCAAAATTATCGCAGGATCAGTCAGAAATATTTTCTTATTTTATAAAATAAGAAAATAAATGTGTCAGTGCGGTAAGTAAAATGATCTTAACCCACTGACAGATATTTTGGATTGAAGTAAGAAATAATGCATTGAAACAAGTCACAAACGGTTTGAAACAAGTGAAATAATCTAGTTCCATCAAATAAATCGTCTCCACTGATCTTAACGAGTCAAAACGTCTGAAATTCAGATTAATATCCTGAAATCAAGACATTTTAACTCATCTAGAACTTCATCATTTGCAGTGACAAAATGATGGAACCCGTGTCATTACGCTGAGTGCTCAGTCCTCGCTCTGTCTCCTGACCTTGTATGTAGCGACAGGTGTACACTTGACCCCCGTGTCCTCTCGGTGGATCGCATGTCTCCGCTCCCGTTGGCTGCTGCGTACATTTAACCCCCGACGCCCCGCCCGCCTCTGCTCCGGCGCTCTTCGGTTACACGTCTGCACCGCCGCACAAAGCCATCCTTAATCTGCAGATAACAAAGTGTGTTCTTTTACTGTTGCTGTCTCGTTGAGTCGCACAGGGCCATGGTTTGTGCTGTGGGAAGGTTAAGTGTAGTGTGCAGAGGTATAAGATTACACCAGGCGTATGTAACGTTACGATTGTTTAGGGTTTAGATCAGGGGTGTCCAAACTTTTTCCATCGAGGGCCACATATTGAAATATAGATCAAGCGGAGGGCCACAAATCAATCATGAAACATAAAAAAAAGCTGCATTTATCTGATGTTTTAAGCTCCACCACATCTACATTCAGTCTCTGTGCCTTAATATCAGGTCTGTGCTGCACCAAAATGTTAGTTATTTAGGTTGGAATTGTAGAAAATCTGAAATGTGCTGTAAATAGTACTTATCAGGACAATGTGGGCCAGTTCACCAGGAAGACTAAGGGCCAAGAAAAATTGGTCTGAGGGCCGCATTTGGCCCCCGGGCCTGAGTTTGGACGTGCTTGGTTTAGATGGTCTGTGCTGTGGATTTGACGGATATTGTGCTGGTTTCATCTTTTATGTTTTACTTAAAGGAGAAATATTCTGCATTTTTCATATTGCTGTGTGTATTGTCTTTAAACATGCTCTTGAGTGGCTTAAAGTGCTTATGACAGGTTTTCATGATTTTCAAATTTTGACTTTATTTGGTGCATTAATACCAGTTGTACATATGCATTTTAGTTTTACAACAAGCAAGCAGCTGTTTGTGGAGAAAAGTTGAAAAATATGTTGAAATTACAGGAAGTAAACAGACTGATGACGTCACACTGGGAAGACAAAGTTTAAGCATAATTTACACAAAACAAACTACTTTTTGTGATCCTTTAAAAAAGCGGTCGCATGTATTTTTATTTGTAAAATTAAAAAATCTGTGACACTGAATGAGTTTTAGCTCCATGTATAAGATGGTTGCTAGGTAATTTCCTTGTGTGATGTCATAATTTACAACCAGGAAGTAAAAAAAAAAAACAAAAAAACAATTGCTAAACCGTGATAAAATTTGTGAAGTTCATTCATTCATTTTCTACCGCTTATTCCCGTTAGGGGTCGCGGGTGACTGGAGCCTGTCCCAGTGTCTTTGGGACTTAGGCGGGGTACACCCTCGACAGTGGCCAACTCATCGCAGGGCTTTCGTGAAGTATTTTAACAAAATGTGAAATATATTGATGTCAATTGCATTGTTGTCAAATTAGTCATCCAACCTGTCAGGCGCACTTTAAATTTGCCATCTCAAGTTTTAAAACAAACAAAAAAAGTTTCTTTTTCATTCTGCGACCTGTGTTATCAGTCACTATGAAATAGCACTTGCTGAGTGCATTCAGCCAGCAGATGGCGCCAGTGCAATATACAATCTAGTGAAGTTAGCGCTGAAAAGACATAATTGTACGAATTTGCTGCAGCAGTTATCATGTTTAGTGATGATTTAAGGACTTAAGACAGCAGGACATTCTCAGATAAATGACGTATGAAGACTGAAAATATGTCCGTAAATCCCGGAAGTTCAGCAGGAAGTGTGTTTGACGCTCGGAGGGAGAGGATTTTCTAATAAACATTCCTCAAAACAGTGTGAATGCAACTGAATGCTACTTCAGGTGTGTTTTTGATGACGGAACATTGTTAGAACAGGGTTTAAAGCTCAAAAAAGCCACAGTTCATTACACACTGCTCTTAAACCTGGGCCCCCTGATTTTCACACAGCAAAAGTAGGAAAAAACAAGATATTGAACAATTTGCCAGCTCTAGATGAATCACAATCAAATTGAAATGGCAATTGAAACAGTCATAAAACTTGGCGTCAGTCCTGGTCCATCTGCAGCCTGTCCGTCTGTGGGAGGAGCATCTCTCCTTCAATGTGGTTTTCCCCGAGGTTTATACTTTTTCCCACAGGTTTTTTGTAGTTTTTCCTTGCTGAGAAGAAAGGTCAAGGACAGGGATGCTCTGGGACACTTATCCATTCGCTAAATTCTCTTGAACCTTGTTTATTTAAACCGTTTTCTACCTGCGGCCCATCAAGTTAACGACTTTGTGACTTGTGACTTTGAGGACTACGATATGAATTAAAATGATTTGAAATGAAAGATATGAGCAAGTTTGTGGACTTTCACGTCAAGTTTTATACCTGAGACCTAGGGCTGGGTGATATGGCAGAAACGTACTACCACGATTTTCTTGGGGCCAAATCATGAATTCGATGTTATCATGATTCATGTCCGCTTTGTGTTTTTCGATCGCCTTTAACAGAGCTGCACGATTTAGGGAGAATAGCTGTGATTTTTCTGACCGGTGGGATTGTGATTAGGTTTGCAGTTCATGTTATTAGTAGGGTTCTGTTCAAATTCAAATTTTAAACAATTTTAGTGGCATTTTTGACACGTTCAGTCGTGTTCGTCACATTTAACGCGTCATGGTCATTTTTAGTCATGTTTTAGTCACGTTTTTGTCGCTTTGAGCCATGTTTTTGACACTTTTAGTCGCTTTTTTGAACAGACAGCTGCATTAAAGAGACAAACAGTGGAACGCGATATGACGATTTCACAAAAATAGCGTCACAGAGATGAGCTCACGATTCGATTTTTATCACCGTATCGCCCAGCCCTACTGAGACCCCTGGACTGCTCCCGACAGCTTTTAATCGTGTAGCTGCTTTGAAGAACGGGTCAAACGCCGAAGACAAAGTTCACGGCAGGACACTGAAGTCTTCCTTAACCTCAGCAGCCGTTGGCCTTACGTTGAGGGCACATGTAGGCGTGCTTTTCCCTGTAAACAGTGCAGTTCTGCAGCTGGTCCTGTCTCCTCCGCTCTCGTCAGGCGGCGTCCTGCTGCATTGTCTGCGCTCTTCAGAACGTCTCCTCTGCCAGCGCTGCCTCCTGTGTTATTGTTTCCTCTAGGTTTATGTATCTACACTCACCTCAGGCCCACTTTCTGTCCGCTTTGTACCGTTGTGTTCCCGCGCCGTGTCCCGGTTTGGCCTTTTGCGGCGCTCACCTGTCAGATTTCTTGTTATCCTTGAAGTAAACGCCACGACAATTTGTATTAGCGTAACTGACACGAAACCAAGTCACTGGAAAATCAAGTTTAAGTTTAGCATTTTGGAGGCTGGAATATCCACGAATGTAGCGTGCACGTAAGGATAGTGACCTTGGCTTTCTAATTCCAATATTGTGCAAGACGCTCAGTATTTTCATGTGTATATTTTATAGCGGCTCCAATTAATCAATCGTGGTTTTGTCGCAGACGTGCTTGAGAGCGGCGCCTCGCATCGTCGTCCTCTTTTCTCTCTTCTGCATGTTTTCGTTGCTTAAACTTTGTCCAAACTACTCAGAGGATAAACGTCTGCTCCTAAACCCACTCTGTCTGGCTCCATGTTTCACCAGATGTGGTTGAGTGGCACTCTGGCCTCACAGCAAGAAGGTTGCCGGTTCGATTCTTGGGCTGACTTTAACTGACAGCTGAGCATTCACAGACATTCAAATTACTCCTTAAGACCCACCTGTTCAAACTGGCTTTTGTGTAAATTTATGTTGTTTTGTCTGTTTATGTAAAGCGTCTTTGAGTGTCCAAAAAAGCGCTATACAAGTTTGAGGCATTATTATTATTATTATTATTATTATTATTAACATTAACATTAAAGGATCGGTCAAAAAATTTCACTTCAGACCTGTGTTATCAGTCACTATGAAATGACACTTACACAATCTAGTGAAGTTAGCGCTGAAAAGACATAATTGTGCAGATTTGCCGCAGCAGTGATCGTGTTTAGAGGCAGAAATGCTCAGAACGACTTTAGCGATGATTTAAGGACTAAAAACAGCAGAACGTTCTCAGATAAATGACGTAGATGATCTGAAAATACATCCGTAAATCCCGGAAGTTCAGCAGGAAGTGTGTTTGATGCTCGGAGGGGGAGGATTTTCTAATAAACATTCCTCAAAACAGCGTGAATGCAACTGAATGCTACTTCAGGGATGTTTTTGATGGAACATTGTTAGAACAGGGTTTAAAGCTCAAAAAAGCCACTGTAGCAACCTGATTTTCAAACAACAAAAGTAGGAAAGAACAATCTATTAGACAATTTCCTAGTGCTAGCTAAATTGCAATAAAATTGAAATGGCAATTGAAACAGGCGACAAATTTCACTTCAGCGATGTCGTCACGTTATCCCACCTTACATTAATGCAGGGGTCCCCAAACATTTCTGGCCGGGACCCCCAATATAGCCATGCAACCGACTCAGGACCCCCAAAGTGAAATGAAAAATAATTTTTTAAGTCTCAAAGCAAGTTAAATCAGTTTTAATAATATTTATTTGAAAAGTTTGTTGTCTTCTTAGACTCTATTTAACTTAAAGATACAGTTTTTAATTAGAAAAATAGAACGAACACAGTGTTATATTTATTCAAATTAGATCCTGAAATCATCTCGCGACCCTCACTTTGGGAACCACTGCCATAATGTACGTCACAGACATGAACAGTTTTCAAATAAACCCAGCACTTTGCACTTAATTCATGAGCACATTATTGGACAACAAAATCTCCATGGTTCCCAAAACATTTTCAAACTTAATTTTGTCAAAAGCATTTTTTTTTTTGTTAATAATAAAATAGTTTGCATCATCGTGTATCAAAGTCAGTGTCATCAGTATTGGCCGTGATCGGTACAGATCCATGTTCACAAATCCCCAGTGGACTCCAGGAAGAATAGTTATAGCTGCAGTGATAACTAATGGGGATCCTAAATAAATAAATAAAATAAACACATCCTGATCTGAGCAACTTTCTGCTTTTTCCTGACAGCTCTGCCTTTTCTAAACCCCTCTCTGTTTCTAACGTGTCGAGCTCCAGTCAGTGACACACGTCTGGCGTCGCTGTCCACACCGTCAGCCCCTCCGTGCATCTCCAACAGTCGAGCTGCTTTGGAGCTAAACCGCCGCCATCATCGCTGTCGTGGCGCTTTGTTTCTCGTCACTGAAGGGTTCTCTCTGTGGGTCTGTCATGAGCCTGGTCTTAGTCACCGAGCTCTGAGATAAAGACCACCCAGAGGCAGAGAATGGTGGAGCGGCAGCCAGCCCCTCACGCCTGGACCCTCCTCACACACAGCGAGATCAGAGGGAGACAAACCGATGACTAAACATGTTCGAAAGCTCCAGAAACAGACTGCGAGACCATAGCCGAGCCCGTGCCAGAGCCGCCGGGCCGCGCTTCATCGGGTTACGCACCAGATCCATTTCTTCTTTTCCTATCAGGGTTTTTCATCGTGGGATCCAGAAGGTAAAGGATCTGATGGACCAATCGGCTGCTTGCATCAGATTTCTAAGAACCGCGGGCCGACCAAGTGTGACCTGATAATCTGTGTTTTCATTCAGAACTATCTGTCCCTTGAAAATATGTTCGACTGGAGCCAAAATATCAAAAGTATAAATTCATGTTTTTTCAGTCTTGATCCAGAATTGATGGCTGTAGACAGGAGCAGAAAAGACTGATTTATAAGTACGGATTAATATTATTATGTTTGGAAATGACTCCATCTCAGCTGTATGCTGTATGGTTGGACCTGGTTTCGGCCTAATTTGGAATCGATTAAATCCATGGCGTAATAGTTGTAAGCTCCTTAAGTGTGTGAAATAGCAAATCATTTCCATTTAAAGGTCCCATATTCTGCTCTTTTCCCCTTCACACAGTCTATTCTAAGGGCTTTGTTGATACATTTTCTCGTTGTGTAATATCCATAACATAACAGTTTCCAAAAAACACCCATTTCTTGGACTGGCCCCCCTCCTTGCAAAAGCAAACGGCTCACTCTGAGATCTGACCCCCCCGAACAGAGAGCAGGCTGCCTCCCCCGCCCAACCCGCGCGCCTCCCACTCCCAACCCATGACGAAGCCTAGAGTGGAGATGGTGCATGCACCGTGTGCTCCGGTAAACAGCGATACACAAACACTGAATAAACATTTTCTCGTCCTGACGGTGCGTCGTGCTGAGTCCTACGTCCTGGATCTGACCTGGAGTTTGACGTGCTCCAGGGCCTCAACGACGGACGTTGCTGTTTTGTAAATAACAAGCTAACTCTTCGATCTGTCGTATCCATCGTGTAATTACTGTGTAGCATTAGCATTAGCTGTTTTTATTCTTGCGGCTGCGCGCTTCCTGGAGGCGTGGCTTAAGCACCGCGTCATCCTGGTGA
Source organism: Rhinogobius similis (assembly GCA_019453435.1). Taxonomy (NCBI): domain Eukaryota; kingdom Metazoa; phylum Chordata; class Actinopteri; order Gobiiformes; family Gobiidae; genus Rhinogobius; species Rhinogobius similis. The sequence goes on from CM033633.1 coordinate 4,545,462, forward strand.
AGCGTGTCATCTTAGTGAGGAGCCCCCGTCTGCTGCTCAGCCGAGGGGGACGGAAAAGACAGTTCTCTAGTGAAAACATGCGGGAATCAATCAAAAAACCACTTTGGGCACAACATACGAGGCCCAAATAGCACTGGAGGAAGGTTAAAACCTCTGAAAAGTCGATTTTGCATGATATGGGACCTTTAAAGTGTGAGATCAAACAACTTCTCATTTTTCGTTTCCCGATTTGGCTTTTATGAACGAAAAAGTGATTATATCCTTATTTTCTATTACATTTTGAGATTGGAAAATTGGTTATTTTCCAATTTGGGATTTTACATTTCAAAACAAAAATCCAATGTAAACCGTAATTATGTGCTGAGGTAGTTACACTATAGATCCTATGAGTTCAAACACATGGATCACAGACTTTTGTTCCTTAAAATATTGAGATTTCAAATAAACTTTTTGGAGAGTACCGTTGCCCTGCATGTTAAGTTCAGGAAAAGACTGGAGACACTGTATTTACACAGATGGAAGCGGTTTGCCGTTTATAATGCCATAAAAGCCTTTTATCTTTGTGTTTGGACAAATGATGAAATGCACAGAAACATTACGTAATGAGGTGTGTCCTACTCAGCCACTTTAATGTATGTTCCATTGTGGATGAGAATGGAGGAGAAGAAAGCAGTGACTGGAGCTCCAGAGTGGGTTTGTATCATGATCATAATCCTCCTTATGTTTTGCTCTTTGTCGTTATATCTTAATGTGTAAACTTCTGTGTCCAAGAAATTTTCCTTGTGTGTCAATCATTCCATCTTCTTCCGCTTTATCCGGGGCAGGGTTGTGGGTGCAGCAGTTTAAACAGGGACTCCCAGACTTCACTCACCCCAGACACTTCCTCCAGCTCCTCCGGGGGATCCCGAGGCGTTCCCAGGACACAGAGACATAGTCCCTCCAGAGTGTCCTGGGTCTTCCTCTGGGCCTCCTCCCTGTCCAGGAGGGTCCGGGACTGAGCCTCAGCTGCTCCTCTTGACGTGGAGGAGCAGCGGCTCTACTCTGAGCTCCTTCAGTGTGACTGAGCTCCTCTCTTTCTCTAAGGGAGCGCCCAGCCACCCGGCGGAGGAAGCTCATTTCACCGCTTGTATCCGTGTCCTTTCGGTCATTACCCAGAGCTCATGACCAGGTGAGAGAGGAACGTAGACTGTAAATCGAGAGCTTTGTCTTTCGATTCAGCTCCTTCTTCACCACAACAGTCTGATACAGCATCACTGCAGACACTGCACTGATCTGTCAATCTCACGCTCCATCCTTCCCTCACTCTGTACAAGACCCCGAGATATTTGAACTCCTCCACTTGAGGCAAGGACTCTCCACGCAGAGAGGGCAAGACACCTTTTCTGGTCGAGAGCCATGGCCTCGGATTTGATGGAGTTGATCTTCATCCCAGCTGCTTCACACTCGGCTGCAAACCGTCCCAGAGCTGCAGGTCCTGGTTTAATGAGGCCATCAGTACGACATAATTTGCAAACAGCAGAGATGATCCTGTGATCCCAAAACCGGACGCCCTCCTGGCCCTGACTGCACCTAGAAATTCTGTCCATAAAAATAATGAACAGACAAAGCAGCCCTGGCGGAGTCCGACATGCACTGAATAGGTCTGAATTACTGCTGGCAGCACAGCTCCTGCTCCGGTCGTACAGGGACCGGACAGCCCTCAGCTGTTGGTTTCACTTCCCGCAATGACTTGAACATTTGTGTTTCTTGCGCCTCCCATTCAGATACAATTTAGATTTTCTCATTCGTGTCTGTACTTTGAAAAGATTATGAGACCAGATTACCATATTGTGGGTATTATAAATTTTTCTCCTTCCAATTACATCATCACCTTCAAATTATAAATCAGATGTCACGTCCAGACAGTTACTCTTACAGTTAATCTTGCTTGAGTTGTAGTTTCCCGACATTTTTTTACTCTTTCTCTATCCACTACTTTGTCCAGACTTTTGCTCATTTCTTCTTGGACCGTGCAGAATATATAACATTACAATAACACTACCCAGAGAACGTCAGTAAAGATTAGCTGTAACCTGAGCAGACAGACAAGTTCACTTTAGGCTACATGTGATGGGATCCGAGCAGGGATGAGCTCACTGATGCTGTGGCAGTAAATCTCCACCGAGCCCTGCTCCCAACCGAGCCCTGCTGGCTGGAAAAGTGCGTCCGCGTTTCCACAACTTCTCCAGGAAATTCCTCATGCACAATTTGTCTTTGTAACGCGAGCTGGGCCTGGCACGGAGCGAGGAGAGGGGGGAGGAAAGAGAGGGACGGGGGAGAGCGGGTGAGAGCGGGTGCCACGACCGGACCGAGTGTAGAGCAAGCAGCAGCAGCAGGCGAAGGCTTAGAGAGCGAGGGTGACACTGCGGCTGATTCTCACCGAGGGGGAGAAAAGAAGAAGTAAAAGAACAACATTTACGACCAAACACGAGCGCGAACTTTTACCCGGGGAGAGGGGGGGAGGAAAGAGAGGGATGAAGAAGAAAGGGTGATGTGTAGAGATAAATGTGAAAGAGAGAAGAGAAAATGGGAGGGTGATGTATAGAAAAAGAGAGAAATAAAGGTGAGGAAGGGAGAGAAAGGGAAAAGAGTGAAAGTGCAAAAATAGAAGGAAAGAAGACTAAATGAGGGAAAGAGAGAGAGAGGAGAGGGAGAGAGAAAAGGAGAAGGGGGAGATAAAAACGAGAAATAGGACGGAATGTAGATAAAGGAGGAGGGATGGAGAGAGAGTGGAGGAGAATAAGAAGAAAAGAGAGAGAGAAGGGGAAGAGACAAATAAGAATAGAGAGAGGGAGAAGGAAAAAGGAAGGGAGGGATTGGAAAGAGAGAAGGAGGAAAGAGAAAATGGGAGGGTGATGTATAGAAAAAGGGAGAAGGAAAGGTGAGGAAGGGGTGGTGCAGGGATAGAAAAAGAATGAGAGAAAAGGAAAAAGAGAAGGAAAGAAGAATAAATGAGGGAAAGAGAGAGGGAGAGGAGACGGAGATAGAAAAGGAGAAGGGGGAGATAAAAACGAGAAATAGGACGGAAGGTAGATAAAGGAGGCGGGATGGAGAGAGAGGGGAGGAGAATAAGAAGACTGAAGATGGAGAAGGGATTGAAAAGAGAGAGAAGGGGAAGAGACAAATAAGAATAGAGAGAGGGAGAAGGAAAAGGGAAGTGAGCGACTGTAAAGAGAGAAGGAGGAAAGAAAAAATGGGTGGGTGAGGTATAAAAGAGAGCGAAGGAAAGGTGAGGAAGGGGATGGTGCCGGGATAGAAAAAGAATGACAGAAAAGGAAAAGTGTGAAAGCGCAAAAAGAGAAGGAAAGAAGAATAAATGAGGGAAAGAGAGAGGGAGAGGAGACGGAGAGAGAAAACGGGAAGGGGGAGATAAAAACGAGAAATAGGACGGAAGGTAGATAAAGGAGGAGGGATGGAGAGAGAGGGGAGGAGAATAAGAAGAATGAAGATGGAGAAGGGATTGAAAAGAGAGAGAGAAGGGGAAGAGACAAATAAGAATAGAGAGAGGGAGGAGGAAAAAGGAAGGGAGGGACTGTAAAGAGAGAAAGAGAAAAGGAGGAAAGAGAAAATGGGAGGGTGAGGTATAAAAGAGAGTGAAGGAAAGGTGAGGAAGGGAAAAGAGGGAAAGGGAAAAGAGAGTGGGAGAGAGAAGGATAGAAAGATTAAATGAGGTAAAGAGAGAGGTCGACAGAAAGGGGGATAAAACGAGAAATAGGAGGGAAGGTATGTAAAGAAGGAGGGATGGAGGGAGAGGGTACAAGAATAAGAATGAAGATGGAGAAGAGATAGAAAAAGAGAGAGAGAGAAGGAAAGAGAGAGGGGAGGATCGTAAAGAGAGAAAGAGAAAAGTAGCAAAGAGAAGGGTGGCAAGAGGGATGGTTTAGGGATAGAAAAAGAGAGAGGGGGGAGAAAGAGAAGGAAGGGGAGATAGAAATAGAGAGAAAGGAAGAAAAACAAAGAAGGGGGTATTGTAAACAGAGGGATTGAGAAAGAGAGATTAAAGGGAAAAGGTCATTTGAGAAGAGAGGGAGAAAGGGAAAGAAAGAAAGAAAGAGAGGGAGAGCGGATTAAAAGAGAAATAGGACGGTAGACGGACAAAAAGGGAGGAAGGGAGAAACGCAGAAGGAAAGAAAGAGAGAGGGGGAGGGAGAAATAAGAACACAGAGAGAGAGAAAGGGAAAGAAATGGATAGAGTTGGAGACAGAGAGATAGAAATAAAGAGAGAGATGAGGTGAGAAACAGAGAGAGAAAGAAATGGAATGGGGGAGGTAGAGAGAAACAAGGAGGTAAAGAGGAAGAGGAGTGGGGAGAGAGAGAAAGACGATTATAGAAAGAGGGGGAGAGAGTGATAAGCGAGCGGAGGGGGAAATGAGAGAGAAGGAGAGACTTGAAAAGATGGATAAAGAGAAAAAAGAAAGAGAGAAGAGGAACATATGACGTAGGAGGAGAAGAGAGAGAAAGAAAGAGAGGAGTAAGAAGAGGAATATATGATGTAGGGAGAGAAAAAGAGAGAGTAAGAAAAGGAAACTATGATGTAGAGAGAGCAGAGAGAAAGAAAAGAAAAAGAAGAAGAGGAATATGTGAAGTTGAAAGAGAGAAGAGAGAGAGAGAGAAAGAAAGACAGCGATAGAAGAGTGAGAAAAGAGTGAGAAGAGGGATGTGGAAGAAGAGAAAAAAGGAGAAGAGAGAAAGAAAGAGGGAGAGGACAGTAAGAAGAGGAATGTGTGATGTAGAGAGAGGGAATGAGAGAAAGAGAATAAGAATGTATGATGTAGAGAGAGAGAATAGAGAAAGATTAGTAAGAGCATGAATCTGTGATGTAGAGAGAGAAAGAAAGAGAGAGAGAGAAGATTTAGGAAGAAGAACATGTGATGTAGAAAGAGAGAAGAGAAAGCAAGAGAGATAGAAGAGTAAGAAGAAGAATCTGTGATGTAGAAAGAGAGAAGACAAAGAACGAATGAGAGAGAAGAGTGAGAAGAGGGATATGTGATGTAGAGAGAGAGAATAGAGAGAAAGAAAGAGAAAAGAAGAGTAGAAGAAGAGTAAGAAGAAGAGTAGAAGAAGAGAAGAAGAAGAGTAAGAACAGGAATATGTGATGTAGAGAGAAAGAAAAGAAAGAGAAGAGTTTAAGAAGAGGAATATGTGATGTAGAGAGAGAAGAGAAAAGGAAAGAGGGATAGGAAAGTAAGAAGACGAGCGTGTGAAGTAGAGAGAGAGATGAGAGAAAGAAAAGAAGAGTGAGAACAGGAATATGTGTATTAGAGAGAGAAAGAAAGAGAGAGAGAGCGAGAGAGAGAAGAGTAAGAAGAGGAATATGTGATGTAGAGAGAGAAAGAAAAAAAAGAGAAGAGTTTAAGGAGAGGAATATGTGATGTAGAGAGAGAGAAGAGAAAAGGAAGGAGGGATAAGAAAGTAAGAAGACGAACGTGTGATGTAGAGAGAGAGATGAGAGAAAGAAAAGAAGAGTAAGAACAGGAATGTGTATTAGAGAGAGAAAGAGAGAGAGAGAGAGAAGAGTAAGAATAGGAATATGTGATGTAGAGCGAGAGAAGAGAGAAACAGGGAGAGAGAAGAAGAATGTATGATGTAAAAAGAGAGAAAGGGGGGTGAGAAGGCAAAGCAAGGCGAGAAAGTGAAAAGAGAGAAAGAGAGCGATAAACAACCAACATGTAGAGGAATCTGGGGAAGAGGGTCCTGGCACTGGAGCCGGTTTACTTCAGGCCGTGACAGGACAGTCTTGGAAGAAGGAACCAGAAGAGAAAGGAAAAAAAGTCTGGCAAGAGTCTGAGCCGAAAGTTCAGAGACGAGGAGACAAGCGTGTTCTTCTCCGCACAGATAAAGAAAAGGATCTTTGAGCACAGAGCCGAGGCCTGGACGCAGCCTGGGAACGACCCGCCGCTCGGTGGAAGTGAAAGGGGGACGTGGACACGAGGCCACGAGGGCTCCCGCTGCAAGAACTAGACATTCTACAACTGCTTTACTCAAGTGTTTACTCATGTGATCCATCAGGGAAGCCACAGGCCACTGGACAGACTGTTCGAGAGGCATTCAGGGGCGTCGGACTGGGGGGGTGAAGGGTGCTGGGGCCCGGGACAGCGAGGGGCCTCAAAAGCATGTGAGGTTTCTTTTTTCTTTAAAGTAGGGCTGGGCGATACGATACGGTGTTAAAAATTTAATGTTGAGCTGGTCCCTGTGACAATCTGCTGTTTTTGTGAAATCGTCGTATCGTGATTCGCTGTTTGTCTCTTTAATGCAGCTGTCTGTTCAAACACACTTTTTCTCCTGTTGTTTAGCCTCTGAAGCCTCTGAACAGATGACTTTATTCACCTCTTACACCTCTTAAGTGCAATAATTCAACTCAGTGCACCAAAACGCAACTAAAACTGACAAAAATGCGTCTAAAAACCTCAAAGACGTGACTAAAAGTGACAAAGATGCGACTAAAAGTGACAAAGACTCACTTAATTACAACAAACACAACTGAATGTGACAAAAATGTGACTAAAAGCAACAAAATTATGCTTAAAATGTGAATCTGAATAGAAAACCGAATCATAATCGCAAAACTGGTCAGAAAAATCCCAATTACATATTTATTTCCTAAAGCATGCAGCTTTATTAAAGGCAGTAGAAAAAACAAAGTGAACACAAATCATGATAAAATCAAAATCTTGATCTGGCCCCAAGAAAATCGTGATTATAATTTTTTGCCATAGCTCTACTTTAAAGGACACACATTCTGCTACAGTGACTTTTTTGAGCTTTAAACCCTGTTCTAACAATGTTTCGTCATCAAAAACACACCTGGAGCAGCATTTAGTTGCATTCACGCTGTTTTGAGGAATGTTTATCAGAAAATCCTCTCCCTCCGAGCGTCAAACACACTTCCTGCATACTCCGTCTATCCGGGACATATTTTCAGATCATCTACGTCACTTATTAGAGAGTCCTCCGCTGTTTTTAGTCCTTAAATCATCGCTAAACTTGTTCTGAGCATTTCTGCCTCTGAACACAATAACTGCTGCTGCTAAACCACATCATAAGTAGATTGTATGTAGCGCTGGTGCCATGAATAAGAAACTTTTTTTTTTAAACATGATGAGATGATAAATTGTAGGCGCTCAAGAGCATGTTTAAAGGCTAACAGCAATATGAAAAATGCAGAATAATTTTTATGTATTCATTTTTAAATATATATATTTGTTGTAATAAATTTAGATGTGGTTGAGTAAAGCCCTTGATAGCGGTTTTCATGGTTAACTGATAAGCCGACTAACCGTGACTAAACGCTTAACCCAGTGAAGACGTCTTGCCCGGTTAACTGGCAAAATTTATTTTTTTGCCTTATTTATCTTTTGCCTGCACAAGCTAAAGATGAGCAGCTAATGTTGGCAACTTTACAATGTGACTCTTAAAAAAGGAGTGCTTGATTCATTATCTCTACAACAGAGCATCAAAACAGCATTTATAGGAGCTTCATTCAGCCGTTTTGTGTAGTACAAAGACCTGTTGCTGTTGCACAGCTCTGCGTTTATGACGTAATGCACTGACGTCTGTTTTGACTCATTCAGTAAAAAAAAATACAACAACAAAGCGCTGTGTTAATGCTACCGGTTAACCGACTAGTCACCACGAAGGCCTCCAACGATTGGTTAAAGAAAAAATTTAAAACATGTATCCCTCATCCTTGAGAGATTAAAAACTATTATGCCTGAGATCTGAGGAGCCCTTCATTCGTCTAAACAAGTGGAAGATCAGTTTAGTGCTGTGTCAGCGTGAATGGATTAGAACAAAGAGGCTACAAGAGGTGTTTCATAAGAAATCTGCACTGCAAAAACGAATTTCTAGATGAGTTAAAATGTCTTGATTTCAGGATGTTAATCTGAATTTCAGATGTTTTTACTCGTTAAGATCAGTTCAGACGATTTATTTGATGGAACTAGATTATTTTACTGGTTTCAAACCGTTGCTGACTTGTTTCAATACATTATTTCTTACTGATCTCCCTGCACAGCAAAAAATGTTAATCTGTCCAATCTTAAAATGGCTTGAATTTATAATTTTTATCTGGATTTGAGACGTTTTGACTCGATAAGATTTAGTTGCTGATGTGATGCAGAATATTTCACTGGTTTCAAGGTATTTCTGACTGATCCTACGATAATTTTGCTTAAATAAAAACATTTATTTGTCAGTGGTATAAGTAAAATGATCTTAACCCACTGACAGATAATTTGAATTGAAGTAAGAAAAAATTTATTGAAACAAGTCAAATAATCTAGTTCCATCAAAAAAATAATCTTAACTGATCTTAACGAATCAAAATGTCTGAAATTCAGATTAATATCCTGAAATCAAGACGTTTTAACCCATATAGAAATTCATTTTTTGCAGCATGATCATATGGATGTCCCTCTGAACGTGCCTTTACCTCAGAACACGCTTTGACCCACAATCCACCTCTGTCAAGTGTCAGTGGTCCACAGCATCCAAAAGTCGCCCGATTCAAACCAGACCTCCAGCTCTCATTGTACAAACCACAATGTCAAATAACGCTCACATGATAAAGCGCGATACTCTTACCCTTCAACACAAACATTAGCTCGGAAATATGTAAACGTTCCCCGAGTGTTTGATAGATGCGAATGCAGAGATGTTTGACCTCCAGGAAGCCGCGGTCTGACTCGGGTTTTCGCTCAGTGTGAAGGAGAAAACAGCCTAACTCAAACGCGGTTCTCCAGGCGCTGATTGACGCGTGAGACTTTGTAGTTGCAGAGTTCACGCAGCGTCTATAGTTGGATCCGTCTAGACTGTTTCCTGAGTGTTAGATGCACAGGTTTGATCAGAGAGCCATCTTAAGTAAAAACATACACAGGGCCTTGGTGCGTTTTAGGTCAATTCAGCACAAAACACAAAGAGAAATCGAGGAAAAGCAGAGGCACAGAGGTTTGAAGTCTAGCCTCAGAGCAAGCAGGTGTTGGGTCCGGGACACTTTCGGTGTGGAGTTTGCATGTTTTCCCTGTCTCTTTTCTGGTTTCCTTGTGGTACAGTCAAACTAAATTCAATTTCAATTCAAACTAATTCAATTAATTTTTGTAGTGGCCAAAATCACAACAACAGTTGCCTCGATGGGCCACAGGTAGAAAGCAGATGAAATAAACAATGTTCAAGAGAATTTAGCAAATGGATAACTGTTCCAGAGCGCCCCCTGTCCTTGACCCTCCTTCTCAGCAAGAAAACTACAAAACCCTGTGGGAAAAAGTATAAACCTCGGGCAGAACCACATGAAGGAGAGATCCTACTCCCACAGGACAGACTGTAGATGGACCAGGACTGACACATCCACATGGACGGTACCACTCAAGAGGAAGGTGGATCATCTAATGAGAGAGGTTCTCCAGGCAGATGAGGAACAGTTCATCTAATGTAGAAAGAGTTCCTCCAGGCACATGAGGGTCCACATCTGGGTCTACAGGTTAGAGTCATGAGATGGTGGGTGTCGTCATTGGAGCAGCCACTGCAGTGTCTGAAACAGAGAGACCGAGAAAAAACATGTGAACAGCAATGAACAGACTACAATTCTTAAATATTAAATTTTGTTGATGAAAAGTAGAAGAGTCAGAGGATAGTGTTCAAGCTGCCGTCCTTTCCCGGCAGAGTTGCAAACCGCTCACTAACATCATTCACTCGTTCCGCTGCTCTGTGGCTGGGTTTCTGTGCACAGTTTGCATGTTCTCCTCAGGTTTCTCCCATCGACCTGAAACATGCATAATGGACTGGATCCAGAGCAGGATTACTAGTTTATGAGCAGGATTACTATTGCAACAACACATCATCAGGAAGGTAAAACTAATCTGTCTCACGAGGGCTATTATTTATTCAATGGGAACAAAGCACATTCATGAAAACCTGCATTGAACAAATGTAAAGCTAGTTTACATCCACAGTCCCTGGGAGTGTAATAAGACAAAGAGAAGTTTAGAACAACATGGGGAAATGTTAAAAAGTATGTTTTTGGTAAGTGATCACATGAGGAAGACTGTTAATAACTCTTATAATGGTTGTAATCATTATTATATGTATATATTTTCCCCCGGGACTGATCTAAGTAAATGAATATATGGTTGAAGGTAAAGCTAACAAAGAGAAAATGGTAAAAGCTGTTTTAAAAGTAGTCATCTGGAGTCTGTAAACGTACTGTGTAAACACACATTCTGCTACAGTGACTTTTTGAGCTTTTAACCCTGTTCTGACAATGTTCTGTCATCAAAAACATACCTGAAGTAGCATTCAGTTGCATTCACGCTGTTCTGAGGAATGTTTATTAGAAAATTCTCTCCCTTTGAGCGTCAAACACACTTCCTGCTGAGCTTCATGGATCTGGGATTTATTATCAGGTCTTCTACATCACTTATCCCAGAATCTTCCACTGTTTTAAGTCCTTAAATTATCACAGACTCGTTCTGAGCATTTCTTCCTAAACACGATGACACTGAAATCGCTTATATAGAGATAATATAGATAAGCGCTAAGTAAGTGTCTTTCCAGAGTCCTGAGGAAAACATGAAAAAATAATAATACATATTTTTTTGTTTGTTTCAAAACATAAGACTGCAAATTAAAGGTACTCAAGTGCATGTTTAAAGGCTAAAAAGTACAAAAAATGCATAATATTAACGAAAATGTTACATCTGTGACTTTATAAAAATACAACAACTTACACAGAAATTAGTCCAAAAACTCTGAAATTTGCTTTCAGAGATTAGGAAGAAGGAAATCTGCGCTCAAATATACAAGAAGTTTGAAGACGTTTTTGGCAATTTGTGTCTTGTCCATACATACACCTTTAGTAAAACGTCTATTCAAACTTTTATAACACAACGTTGAGATGTTTTAAGACGTTTCGACTGCCATCCGAAATCTTCTATGTTGGCTTTTCTCTCATAACTCTTATCCCACTAGTCTGATTAGCATTTTACCTGATAAAATGACTTGCACAGACGAATAAGTGAAAATGACCCGTTAAAAGCCAACAAAAGCAGGGCAGTTTCAGGCTATAATTCCAACAGCCAGTTTATGAATTCTAGCTCTCGAGACAGCCCCTTCAGACTGAAAATGGCAATCAGAACGTCTTGATTTCCAAAAACGAATCCAGACGACTCTCTTTAAACCTTTTCTCCCACAAACTACTCCTGAACACATGAGGGATCACGCCGACAAGCATCATAAATACAGACCTGTTCGTTCAGAAGCTCCCAGAAGATCTCCAACTCCTGCGTTTGAGTTCACGAGTCACGAGTGCAACTTTATCCCTGCACGACTCCTGCTTTGAGCTCAGGAGTAAAACTACATGTGTCATAAATGAGCCGTTTCTAAGTGATTATAAATGTGAGGGATTCATGATTAATGCGTTTGGAGTATTTATCTCCTCTCGCCTCCGTTATAAACTCCCCAAGAAACACCTGACTCCCACTGACAGGTCCAGGAGAGGAAGGATAACCACTCTGCCACAGAAACACATGCACGATCCGCAAAGAAAGATCAGAAGTCAAACCCAAAACCCTTTTACTGAGCGGAGGAGACAGGAGAACCGCAGCAACACTCAACAACGCTGCAGTTGATAGTTGAAGATTTAAGGTCATAAACTTTTCCATGGTTCATGACTCAGCACCGGAAGATCCAGCATGATTCAAAAGCCAAACTCTTTTTATGAACTCCATCTGCCGGGTGACTAAAACTCAAAGTGACTAATGATCTCTGCTAAAAATGAAGCCTTTTTAAATAATTATCGCAGACGTGTGTGAGATGAATAGATCTTTCGGTGTGTCCCAAGCCTCAGGTATCTCCGGTGCATTTTGCCAGAGTTTAAATTCAAATTCATCACAGCAAAAGGTAAAATAAAGTCACTAAGTTTAGAGCTACCATAAACTTCAGCGGGTCAGAGCGGTGCAAATAGACTTTTCAACTTTTGACATGTTTGTGTTTGGTTACAGAGAACAAGTTGAATCATCAGCGCCGTGCTTTTTGAGTAATAAGTGTTATGTCTGAGCTTTTCTTTGCATTTGTTCAGCTGCCAAGGTTAGGGGTAGTTTAAAGTCAGAGGTGGGTAGGTTCATAAGAAAAAAAAAAAAAAGCTTCCCCGGTAAGAGTAACTGTCTTTTCTGATTTTTAATTTGAATTTCTGGAGGACCAAACATTAACGATGCACAGAATCTAGTATTTTCAAAGGATAGACACAAAAATGAGAAAAAAACAAACCATGGCGGTACAAAAGAATCATTGTCAAAATCAATGTTAACATAAAATATATTAAAGGGCCCATACCTGACTTTTTACTGTTGTGAAACAGGATAAACAGAACTACACTGGAAAAAATATGGTCTTAAATAAGATAACAAGTTAATAAGTGCTTGAAATAAGTAGTATTTAACTTGTTTTGAGTGTATTTGAAGTGAGATTGCCAATGGAACAAGCATAAAATATCTTGTTTTAGTTAAATTGTGAAAAAGACAAGCATTTTCTATCTTGAAATTAGAAAAAAGACGCTCCTGCACTTGAAATAAGAACAAATGTACTCGTTCTATTGGCAAATCCCATTTTAAGACGGTCTAAATGTATTAAAATCAAGATAAATACTACGAATCCAAGCATTTTTAACTAATTTTCTTATTTAAGGTTATACATTTTTCCAGTGTAGTCCATGTTCCTGAAGTAAAATCTGTGTTGCTCCAGCGCAGATATATTGTAAAAGTATCTATTCGGGTGAAAATGAAACCACAGCTTTTACTCTGCATCTGTTTATAGAACGTTTTATCCAACGAGAGAAGCATGAAGTGTGGGGTTAGCGTGCTAATGTTTGTTAGCGTTACCCAGGACGTTCTGTGACGCTCAGAGATGGGTGAAAAGTGCTCATAAACTCATGACAGTGAATATTTATGATGCTGGGACTGCATTAGGAAAGTGAGAGAAACATGTGACTGATGTAAAGACATAAACATCAACTAGTTCTGTTTTTTCATGTTTCAAAACTGTAAACATCAGGTACAGGGCCTTTAAATGTAGGACTAAAATAGGTCTGAGTAAGTCAAGGCCAGAACTAAACTTGCCTGAAAAATCTAGAATGATATCTCTTTGTCCACTATTCTCTTATTTTTCGAACTCGTATTTTTATACAGGTTGGTAAATCCATAATCTCGTGTTCTGATTGGCGTGTTTGACAGGAGGATTAGCCCAGGGGTTCCCAAACTTTTCTGGTCAGGACCCCCGAAATAGCCATGCAACCAGTGTCAAAGCATGTTAAATCAGGTTTAATATCAGTTATTTGAATAGTTTGTCTCATTAGACTCTATTTCACTAAAAGATACTGTATTTAATTAGAAAAATAGAGCAAATATAGTGTCATACTTCTTCAAATTAGATCTTGAAATCCTCTCGTGACCCCCATCACCCCTGTTTCAACAGGTCAAGGAAAATATCTACCAATGGAACAAGATAGGTCCCATATTCTGCTATTTTGCCCATTACACAGTCTATTCTAAGGGCTTTGTTGATAAAAAATTTACGTTGTGTAATATCCATAACATAACAGTTTCCAAAAAACACCCATTTCTTGGACTGGCCCCCCTCCTTGTAAAAGCAAACGGCTCACTCTGAGATCTGACCCCCCCGAACAGAGAGCAGGCTGCCTCCCCCGCCCAACCAGCGCGCCTCCCCCGCCCAACTCGTGCCGAAGCCTAGAGCGGAGATGGTGCATGCGCCGTGTGCTCCGGTAAACAGTGATACACAAACACTGAATAAACATTTTATCCTCCTGACGGTGCGTCGTGCTGAGTCCTACGTCCTGGATCTGACCTGGAGTTTGACGTGCTCCAGGGCCTCGACGACGGACGTTGCCGTTTGGTAAATAACAAGCTAACTCTTCTATCTATCGTATCCATCGTGTAATTACTGTGTAGCATTAGCATTAGCTGTTTTTATTCTTGCGGCTGCGCGCTTCCTGGAGGCGTGGCTTGAGCGCCGTGTCATCCTGGTGAAGCCGCGTCATCTTAGTGAGGAGCCCCCGTCTGCTGCTCAGCCGAGGGGGGCGGAAAAGACAGTTCTCTAGTGAAAACATGAGGGAATCAATCAAAAAACCACTTTGGGCACAACATACGAGGCCCAAATAGCACTGTAGGAAGGTTAAAACCTCTGAAAAGTCCATTTTGCATGTTATGGGACCTTTAATTCAAGCAACATGAGATGCATTTCAAAGTTTATGTGCAAAGAGTTGCTGTTTTTCTCATTTAAGGACAAAAAGTCTTGTTCCATTGGTGGATAATTTTACTCATCAAGTAAAATCCACTGAAATCAAGGTAGAACATCCGTGATTCAAGTCATTCTAACTTACCTAAATATTACTTTTTGCAGAAATACAAGTGTGAGAGCACATTCACTCATGGAGGGAAGACGAGCCAAAACGTTTTACTCAAAGTTTACTGTTACGCCGGGTCTACACCGAACACGAGGCGACTTCAGCCTGTATTTAGAGCTGGTTACTTGCAAACTGCCTGTTACACCAACTCCAGCGCACTGCGGTCTGAAAGCCACTCCGAGAAGCACAGTTTTGTATTTAGCTGGAGGATTATTAAGTGCGAAACAATACGCGCTAAATTTGAAACCAGTTCACGCTTTTAGACATTCACGGTACCAAATATAACCCTCGACTGTTTGTTTTACGTTGACCTCATTTCTTCGATTGCGCCACAACCCGACAGCGGCGCTTGCTTCTCTTCGCGTTCTGCCTGTGTGGACTAAACGCCTGTTATGATCTGACCAAATGTTTCCGAAGCAGCACATAAACAGGTCCTTTTCAGCCTGTATCTCCTAAACACGGCCCAGATCTAAAACAGAGGTCTGGACGCTCCCCCAGAACCCTCACGAATGGAAATCCCATCTCCGCGCGTCCCACCTGCAGTGCCAAAGTCCAGACCTGAGCCAAGAACGGAGCCCAGGCCAGGTCCAAACAGAACAAGGCGGGATATCAAAGGTGCGCCATCCAACTTTTCTGCTGGAAAGTCGACATAAAACTAATCTACGTAGCATTTATTCAATTATAGGTGTTTTCATGCAATAATGTAGTAAATAAAGAAGAATATGTCCACAGTTTGTTTCAAATATGTGTGAAAAAATGACCAAAACAGAAACGTTCAATTAAAACTAAAGTGTTAATAGTCAAACTTACAGTGAGAAAATTAAACCTTAAAAAAGACGAAACGAGACTTTAGGAGCAAAATACAAAGGAATGTTTTTATGGTATTCAGTAACTTTTTTAAGAACCCAAAATAACAGCGCAAGGGTTTACAAAATTATTGATTTAACCAACAGAAAGTCAGAAAATCAAATAATGGAACGGTCATTTTTCAATAAAACAAGCATCGTTTTTTTGTGTGTAATTTGTAAAATATTGTCTCAAATCTTCCAAGGACACATTTGTCTTCTCTTGTTCCTTTACTTTGGCGTCTCATGTTTTAGAACTGAACATAGTGTTTGTAATGAAAACCACACATGACGAACAACTTCATCCTCCCGCTGTCTTCAGGTCCGTTTGACCCCATCGACATGTTGTTGTTTTTTTATTTCATCGCTATGAAACTTTCATGGGTGGTCTAAAACATTGCTCAACATACAATTTATGCATAATTTTTAAGACAAATTATTATTTTTTTTCTCATATCAAAACGTATATTGCTCTTTGACCAAATGTGCAGAGTCCAATTGAGGGATAAAAACGGCACCTCATTCATTCATTTTCTTCCCGCTTTATCCACTTAGGGATCGCAGGTGACTGGAGCCTATCCCAGTGACTTTGGGCCTTAGGCGGGGTAGTGAGTTATCAAATCAAATCAAATCAAATCAATTTATTTTTATAATGCCCAAAATCACAACAACAGTTGCCTCGATGGGCCACAGGTAAAAGCAGTTCAGATAACTGTCCCAGAATGCCCCTGTCCTTTGACCCTCCTTCGCGGCGAGGAAAAACTACAAAAAACCCCATGGGAAAAAGTAGAAACCTCGGGGAGAACCACAGTGAAGGAGAGATCCTACTCCCACGGACGGACAGGCTGCAGATGAACTAGGACTGACATCCACTTGGACTGTGGAGCCAGAACCACTCAAGAGGGAGGTGGCTTTAAAGAGTTCCTCCAGGAGGACGAGGAGCAGTCCACCAGTGTAGAGAGATCCTCCAGCAGGAGATGAGGAACAGTTCATCTAAAGTAGAAGGAGTTCGTCCAGGCAGACGAGGTGTGGCTAATCCAGCTGTCCAGGCGGGTGGCGCATAGATCGTCCAGTGTAGAGATCGATCCTCCAGACAGATGGGGGTGGGGGGGTCGTCACTGGAGCAGCCGCCGCAGTGTCTGAAACAGTCTCCACTCCCCGGGGGAAGTGGAGAGAAAGAGAAACATGTGAACAGCAATGAACAGACTACAGTTGAAGTAATATTAAATATTGTTGATGGTAAAGTAGGAAGAACCAGAGGATAGTGTTCAAGCTGCCATACTTCCCCCAGCAGAATACTTCCCCCAGCAGTCAATTATCAATTAACCTCCACAGGCATGTGTTTGGATGGTGGGAGTGTAACATGTTCATTATTATAGTATAATTACACAAAATTGTATTTTTATTTGTTACCGTACATATCTGGCTTTTGTTTTGCTGTGCTGCTTTGGTCCTCCAGCCCTTCTTCTGTATTTTTGTTTTATTTCTTCTTCGTGTGTCCCCGGGTGCACCTGTATAAATACGAGGGTCGCGACTTCCTCTTCCCTTTTGCAAATCCCGTGTTGGGAAGAGGTAAGTCATCATGTGTAATCCTCTGTTTTAAGTGTCTTTCTGTTATTATTTTATCCTAATTTATCATTACTACACTGTTATACTACCATCTGATTTTATATTGAGCACGGATGTCGCTCCATCATCGTACTTTATTGATTGGAAGAAGATATGCGTGGAATGCTAACAATGTTAATTGTCTTCTTCTGTAGTTTTGGGCTGGACTGACACTTTAAGCACATGTTAATCATATCCCTATTATTGTCAACCAGATTAAACGGAGAGCGCCTCCAAACGCCCCACTGTGTTACATGCTCCATTTGCACCACACGCAAAAATCTACACAACGCAGAAGTACAACCCGGAGAGAACCCACGGTAACCCAGAGAGGACATGCAGACTCCACCCAGAGAGATCGTGTGATGTTGGTCTGGTCCAGGATTCGAACCCACGATCTCATTGGGAGGCAGGAGCTCTAACCGCTCCACCACCCAAAAAAAAACAGCACTTCCAGATCACAAATTTGAGAAATTTGAACCTTGAGTTTGTGTTTTTCTATGCTCAGAGAAGGAGCAGGGAAGACAAGCTTGTAAACAGGATTAATGAAACAGGTGTGAATTACACTAAATACAACTCCAGCTGTGTTTGTGACAAGGAACATGTTATAACAAGGTGAAAAGTCCAAGTTCTCTGATAATGACCTTTTAAACCTCTTCTACAACAAGGTTAACAGCTCAAAAGTACATTTTGCATATTATGTGTCCTGTACGTCATGTGTTTGAAAGATCCCAAACGCTCAGCTCTGTTTTAAAGAGGCATAAATCCTTTGACTGAGTTTATGAAGTGGCTCACACTTCCTCTCCCAGGATCCACGTTCGGAGGTCTTCTCTGGTCCAGGGTCCGGTCCAACTTGGCCCCTGGTCTGTGGACTTTGATGAGCAAAGAGACCTGACCTGTGTTTACAGCTTCATAAATGTGGAGCGCAGCGACGGAGGACAGACTGACTCAGGGAGAGGACGGACCAAGTCCTCCCCACAGCATGTGCTTCTGATTAGAGAGACGAGAGAGGAGAGAAGAGAAGAGAGGAGAGAAGAGAGAGGAGAGAAGAGAGAGGAGAGAGAGAGAGAGGAGAGAGAGAGAGAGGAGAGAAGAGAAGAGAGAGAGAGGGAGAGAGAGAGAGAGAAGAGAGAGGAGAGAGAGAGAGAGAGGAGAGAGAGGAGAGAGAGAAGAGAGAGGAGAGAAGAAGAGAGAGAGAGAGAGAGAGGAGAGAAGAGAGAGGAGAGAGAGGAGAGAGAGAGAGAGGAGAGAAGAGAGGGAGGAGAGAGAGAGAGAAGAGAGAGGAGGAGAGAGAAGTACAGGAGAAGAGAGAGGAGAGAAGAAAGAGAGGAGTGGGAGGAGAGAAGAGAGAGAAGAGAGAGAGAGAGGAGAGAGAGGAGAGAAGAGAGAGAGGAGAGAGAGGAGAGAGAGAGGAGAGAAGAGAGAGGAGAGAAGAGAGAGAAAAGAGAGAGGAGAGAAGAAAGAGAGGAGAGAAGAGAGAGGAGAGAGAGAGAGAGAGAGAGAGAAGAGAGAGGAGAGAAGAGAGAGGAGAGAAGAAAGAGAGGAGAGAAGAGAGAGGAGAGAAGAAAGAGAGGAGAGAGGGAGGAGAGAGGAGAGGAGTGAAGAGAGGGGAGAGAAGTACAGGAGAAGAGAGAGAGAAGAGAGGAGAGAAGAGAGAGGAGGGAGGAGAGAGAGGAGAGAAGGAGGAGAGAAGTACAGGAGAAGAGAGAGGAGATAAGAGAAGAAGAAGAAGAAGAAGAAGAAGAAGAAGAAGAAGAAGAAGAAGAAGAAGAAGAAGAAGAAGAAGAAGAAGAAGAAGAAGAAGAAGAAGAAGAATTTTTATTTATAGAGCGCTTTTCCACCTAATAGGCACCCAAAGAGAGAGAGAGGAGAGAAGAACAGGAGAAGAGAGGAGGGAGGAGAGAGAGGAGAGAAGAGAGAGGAGAGAAGAGAGAGGAGAGAAGAGAGAAGAGAGAAGAGAGAGGAGAGAAGAGAGAAGAAAGAGAGGAGAGAAGAGAGGAGAGAAGAGAGGGAGGAGAGAAGAACAGGAGAAGAGAGAGGAGAGAATAGAGAGAGGAGAGAGAGGATAGAGAGGAGAGGAGAAAAGAGAAGAGAAGGAGAGAGGAGAAAAGAGAGAAGAGAGGAGAGAAGTACAGGAGAGGAGAGAGGAGAGAGGAGAGAAGAAAGAGAGGAGAGAAGAAAGAGAAGAGAGAAGAACAGGAGAAGAGAGAGAAGAGAATAGAGAGAGGAGAGAGAGGATAGAGAGGAGAGGAGAAAAGAGAAGAGAAATAGAGGAGAGGACAGAGGAAAGAATAGAGGAGAGAGAGGAGAGAAGTACAGGAGAAGAGAGAGAAGAGAGGAGATAGAGGAGAGAAGAGTGAAGTACAGGAGAAGAGAGAAGAGACAGAGTCAGGAGAGAAATACAGAAGAAGAGAGAGAAGAGAGGAGTGAGAGAGGAGAGAGAGGACTTCTCCTGTAGTAAGAAAAAAAATGTATTACAAGTTTTTCATCATGTCATGTTTTCATGTAGAAATAAGGCATTTTATGTGAAAAAACGACAAAAAATCCACATATTTGGGACATTTAAATCTGAAAATGGACAGAACCGGGTTTAAATTTCTTGGTTCATTTTGTAACATATTAGTTACAAAAAGATTTACTGAGGGGATTTATCTAGTTTTTAAGTAAACTAGATCATCTTAAAAATTCAAATTTCACCTCATTTTTTAAACTTAAAACTTCAATAAATCAGTTTTAGAATCAGATATTAAAAAATCCTTCTGTACATTTCGTCTAAATCTTGTTGAGTCCAGATTGTACAGTTTGTGTGGATCTACTTTAAGGCTGATCTTTATGTCTCGAGGGAGAAAAATGCATTTTAAGAAAACGGCCTTTGAAGTTACAATGTCCCAGAGACATATATGGATGAAGTGGATTCAGTGGAAGAATAAAATATTTGTAGGAGCAGATTGGACACGTTTGTTGTTTCCACATGAAAGACCAATGTGTTGAGAGCAAACTGACCAAAAAACAAAAAATTAAAAAAAAATTAGTTTTGCCTGTAGTGTCTCACCTTAAACCATTAGACGTCTACAGATTCCATGGGCGCATGTCTCACCCTAAACATGGGTTGTCCCTTGTCCCTCAGAGTAAGTCACATGGTAACCGACCCTGCACAAAGTCATGACGCTCCAACTTGGAATAAAAAGACAGTTTCACAGAACACATATCCAAGTGTGGCATTTTGACATTTCCAACATACATCTCTTCTGCTCAGTCACGTCTTCTGAAGCCTTAACGCTGAAAAACAATACCTATGAACAATTCGGAAAAAATTCTCTGACATATCCTTTGTTATTTGCGTGAACTGAGCCCCATGTGTCATCTCCGAGCTTGAGATGTGAGTCACTGGTCGTACGTGGAACATCCAACTCTCGGAAACAAACATTACGAATATTAATGCTTTTGAAAACACTGCAATTATACAGGGGTGCATTATAAGCTTTTATCTGTTTTGAATTGAAATGTCGCAATGTTTTTTAAGGGTTTGTGATGTGTTTGTGCGACGTGGAAGAATATCCAAGGCCGGGCCGGGTCTACGGGGCGGAACGGGGTGCAGGGCAGTGTCGTTTCAAAGTGTTGGCCCCGTCGTTTCATGCACATGGGATAATGACCTTTGGTGGAGTATTCAGTCGCACGCCTTTGAGACTTGATGCACCCGGGATCCTGGATGCATCGGTGTGGTCTGGACCCGGGCCTGACCAAAGCGAGGGACTGTGGGGATCCAAATAAACAAACAAATAAATCGTCCGCAGAAGTCCTCCGTGTTGTTTATTTTAATCACTTTTTACCAGTGAGTCACGGTGTTTGTCTTGACAAAAAATGGATCATACGTTTCTCAGATTATTTAATCTGTCGTTGGTCAACCACACTCAGAATGTGTGGAAATAAAACATCTATGAATAAAACGCCTGTAGTTTGGGCAGGTCAGCTCTAATAACTTTGACGGTGCACGGCTCCTGGCCAAAAATAATCTGTTTTTCTCATTTCAAATAATTTCTCACCTCAATTTCACAAAATAAAAAAACTGAAATGAAGTCAAGACACTACAGGCAATTTTTTTTTACATTTTTTGGTCAGTTTGCTCTCTCAACATATCGACTTTCATGTGAAAACAACAAACTTGTCCAATCTGCTCCTGAAGATGTTTTATTCTTTCATTTAAATTAGAACTAAGTAACATTTTTACCTTATTAAAGTATTTATAAGTCCATGTGGCGGTTGTAAATGTATTTTTGGGCCGTTTAAAGCCCTCGCCGTCGCCCCCTGCTGTCTCTGAGCGGAAAACCATCAGCAACTTTTCTAACGCCGTCGAACTCAACTCTCCTGAGAAACACTGGCTCTCTTTTTTATTTTTGGCGACATTAAATGTTTTAATATGTGATTAAACTTCCTTATTTCAATAAAAAGGAAGGGGAAAAAAGAAAAAGAAAAAAGCTTTTGTCGTCATTTTACTGGGAGTGTACGTTCTCAAGAGACCTGCAGGGGGAGCTCTGTCGCTGACGTTACTGAGTTCTGCTTTAATCCACTTTTTTCTGGGACATTGTAACTTCAAAGGCCGTTTTCTTAAAATGCATTTTTCTCCCTCGAGACATAAAGATCAGCCTTAAAGTAGATCCTACACCAAACTGTACAATCTGGGACTCAACAAGATTTTCCTCCTCTCTCCTTTCTTTGACAAATAAAAAATTCCAGGACATTAGAAGAGTTTTGGCCCAGTGCACGGGATGGTCGCTATGGTAATTTCCTAGTGTGATGTCATCATTTACAACCAGGAAGTGAAAGTAAAAACCTAAAAAAATTACTAAACTGGGGGAAAATGTGTAAGGATTATAGTTGAATTTGAAATATATTTATCTTAACTGCATTTTAGTTAAAAGAGTAGTCCAACCTGTCACTTTAAGACATCTACAGCTAATCAAACACATTAAAACCGGTCAATTTCATTCCATTCTGAATTTAACGCACATAAATAACCTTTTAGCGCAGCACATTTACGAACCTGCTCTCTCCCGGCTTCAATTACCCACCGTCAGCTCTCGTTTTTGCTAATATTTCGCTTGAGTGTGATTTTACGGCGCTGCCCCCGTCTCGTCGTACAGTTACAGTCTGTAAATGTCTGGCCCGTGCAGAGCGCAGCGCTGACATGTTCTTACGAGCCCAACGCCGCCTCCCAGAAATGAATTTACAACTCCGCGCCGCACTTTATGGACAAAAACGTCTTACATAAGGTGTTATACGAGCGGTCGTGTCAGCGGCATCGCGCCATTTTACGATTTATTTCTGTTTTCCAGTAACCCCTCGACGTTTCAGCGCAACCGCCGCGGACCGAAGAAACCGGAGCGGGACCGTAATGTGCGCTTTGATATGTAAATTTGATACGGTTTATTCAGAAACTTGCGTTGCCAGACCGCCGCAAAGGCCGAGATCGGGCGCGACCGCGAACGCCGCTTTTACCGAGGCGAAGTGAAAGATATACGTCGGCGGAATCCTTAAAGTCTGCAGGAGTTTTCGAGCGCGGCCAAGTCAAACGGCGCTGGTGGCCCGGGGAAAGTGATCTGCTTTGATAGTGGTTACATTTAATAATCTCTGGACTGTGGTGAACATAACTCAAGCAGACAAGTTTAAGTGTTTGTTTTATCGGTTTCTTAGAGAACAGTGAAGAGAGAATCCAGGCAGGAATGTTTTGGAAAACTCTGTCCTCAAGAAAGGTTTTCGTTCAAGGTTAGCGCAAATGAATAACACAAAAGAAAACGAGGAAATGGACCACTGTTGTGTCCTGATGAGGTGATGTCAGTCACTTTAAGGCGAGACGCTGCAGCTGAAGAGGAAAACATCTGAATCTTTCGTCAAATAAATGTAAGAAAAAATGCATAGCAAGTTTGTCTTTGTTAATGTGTAAATAATGCATTGGATTTGTTTTAAAAAATGCCAAAATTGCACATATAACACACAAAATTGGCACATAAAAATGTGAAATAAATTCATATTTCTCTTCCCTGGTGCATTTTCTTGTCAGTTCAAATACAAAAACAGAGGGGATTATGGATTTCATATTTGGTGTTTCCCATTAACTTGATCTTATTGAAAAGGTATAACATTAAATTTTTTTTTGTTGTTTAAATTTTAGAATTAGAATTTTTGAATCAGCTATCAACAAATCCAATCCAGTCAACAAGTATTTTCGTGCATTATTGTAAAAACACTTGTAACTGAATAAATCAATGCAATATATACAGTACAGTCATGGCTGGAAGTGTTGGCGCCCCTGATGTTTTTCCTATAAAATGCAGTATTTCAAATAGACTTGCTTTCAGGTGTGATATTTATATTGCCCAAAGCTGTTACTGTGGTTTGTTACTGAGGTGGGTTTAAACGAGCACCACATGCCTAAACGAAGATATTAATCCACTATTTTGAAAGAGTGCCAATCATTTTATCTGGCCCATTTTTTAAGTTTTGTGTGAAACTCTGTAAAATTAGCTTTTTTCCCTCAACTTTTTTGTGTTGTTCCAAAAAGTAAAGTAAACATATGTAAAGCAAAAAATGTGGAATTTTAACACTTTTTGGGGAGAAATACTTCTGGAAAACATTCAGGGGTGCCAACACTGTGAGCCATGACTGTAAATGGAAAAAGAAGAGAATGCGTTACAAAAATAATGTAAGTTTTGTTTTTTAAAACATTGTGAGACAAACAAAATATTTAGTATTTAGTACTGGATTTTATGGGAAATACATCTCCCACAGGGTCACTCTGAAAACATTTATTTAATGTGTGTATTTTTCACCCTTTAACTAGAAAAAGTGCCAAACGTTTGACCATGATGCCAAACAGCGATGTTTATAATGGAAGTCGATGGGATGTAAAATGGCTTTATTTGTTTATTTAAGGATCGCCATTAGTCTCTACAGCAGCAGAGACTATTCTTCCTGGGGTCCAATTTCACAATTTAAAACACTACAAGACAGTACATATTAAAATTCGAGCATTAACAATCAAAAAACAGAAGACTACATTTGAGTTCAGTCATAAGGTTTTATGATAAAACACAAATATGGTACAGTTTGCCTTAAACATTGAGCATGATTACATTTTCCAACATTGATTTCTTTAAGCTTCTTTTAAAAACATGATGGTTCTCTGTTATAATCAGCTTTTGCGGCAGCACATTCCAGTAAGACATGGCTCTGTATAGAAATGTTTTTTTTCATTGCGTTAGTTCTAGCTTCAGGCTGAGTCAAAGTGTGTGAGGCTCGTCTTGTATTAAAGCCGTGTCTGTTACAGGTGGGCAATAAATGTGAAAACACACTCAAAGGTTTGTGTGTTGTCCATATTTTATGCAAAGACAACATGGAGGATGACTGGATTTTTTATTACATTTGTTTTGTTGTTTTTTTTACAAAGGATCATTATACAATCATTATACCCTAGGCACAAGAAATCTCCAAATTACAACAATAAATGTAAGTCAAAAAAAAAGAAAATGACGGCCTGAGATGCATACTTTTAATGTCATGCAAAAAAAAAAAAAAAATCTGATTCCACCGTTTACTTCTCATGTTCAATCTGGACTTTCTTTCTCAACATATTCTACCCCAAAACAATTAACTTTTCCAGTTCCAGCACCTTCGACATTATTCTCTTCCAACAATTCCCAATCCATAAACTTTTACACGGTCAGGCTGTCAAAACGCATCATTATTTCACCGTCTCAACGACCTCTAATGGAAAATCTACAGTTCACTACCATGTCACCTCGCGCACTTGTTCTTTTCCCGTATCTGACTTTGACAATTATTTACCAAACATTAAATATAATCTCCAGCGCAGACCCTGAGAACAGCTGCCTGGTCGCGGTCCAGTTCCACAGCCCCAGATGGAGCTCCGTGTCCCGGGATCGCTTTGTGGATGTAAGGCCTGACCTCTCGGGGAACATTTGGCTCAATCAATCGTGTTATTAATTAATCACAATATTTTCTTTTGCGGATGGAAGCGTTTTTTCTCAGCGCTGGGAGTTGTGCTCGAACATGACAGACGTGTCTTCGGGGAGCGGCACTGAGTGGATTCTGTCCTTTTACTGCTTTGGATCAAATAAATCACGGCTGGCGTTTCAACAGTGACGGACGGATTACAAGAAATCTATTTCCCAAAATCTTTTTCATCTTATGCAATCGACCTGTGTGAGCGTTTAACTGTTATAACAGCGTGTCCTTGTTACTAACTTACCGAAAGTCATGTTTTGATTGATTCGCGTGTGTTTGAGTGGCCCTGTATTATCCTTGATTTGAGGCTTGATTTCTCTTAAAATTTCAGTTTTCACCAGGCCCGTCGATAGAAATTTGGGGGCCCAGGGCAAGAAACCTCACAACGGCCCCCTTTTAAATGTAAATTAGTAAGAAGCCAGTTCATTTTTGTCCCTGCAAACCTGTCTAAGAGCCAAAACCTTAACTAAATGACCTGTTCCTAAACCTAACCCTAATCATTACCCCAACCTTAAAGTCCATATGAAAGGTTCTCATGATATTTTAATTCTGACTTAGTTTGGTGGGAGGGCACCTGTGTTAAAGACCTGACATAGTTTTACGTTTGGGAAATTGCAATTTGTGAAGAAAATTTGAAAAATAAAAGGTTAAAATTGCAGGAAGTAGTGCCGAGTTGGTGAAATGGAATCCCTCTGTGATGTCATCAAAAAGCGACGCGCCATTGAAAATACAAGGACAATTTACCACGGATGTATTAAATGAACTGGATAAGCCACGCCCTCTCTGTCTGTGTCCCAGATTGATTAGTGGTCGTGTGAGGTACTGCAGCCTCTTGGAACCAGCCTTTTTCTATCATTGCACATTATAATCACAGGCAGTACTTTATTATTACCGTTATTTAAATAAAATAGAAGGAAATGTTCTTTTCTACCGTTTCTAAAATCACCGAAATTACCGTTTTTATATGAAGTGACGTCACCGCAAACATGTGTGAGTCACGTGAACGAGCGTCGGACGATACAAACAGAAGCTCGTGGAAAAGGCTCGACTAGAGACACCTGTAAGTTGTATTTTATTCCATTTCAGACACTTCACGTGTGTCTAACATGAAGAACACAATTACAATCACACAAGCTAACGCTAACACAAAAACTTGTGTGATCGTTGACGTCGCTCAAAGCATCATGGGGGATTGTGGTCACGTGGCGCCCTAAAGCAAAGATGGCCGCCTCCGTATCAGGAAGTAAATGCGGAAGTAAGAAACTTTTTTGAGGTCATGCGCCAATGAGCTCAGGCCACAGGGATAAACAGGGCACCATTTTGGATTCATCTTCTAGGTTTTATTATAGTTCTATGCAATTTACAGACAACTGACGTTTTTCTGACAGTTTAAACCATCATTTAACAAAATAAAGGTGGTGTCACGTTTTATTATTTGTCAAATCATAACTATAGTGTAACATATGGATTTTAGCCTTTGTTTTCAAAATGGTTGCTAGGAAACAGTTAAGGAACTACCTCTAACTGTGTCATGTTTACTGCCCATGTTCAACCAGGAAGTGACATTATTCAGCTTATTCCGCCCCGCCCACTTTTGCCTCTTTTAATGTCTATGATCTGCACTCTTGTAGTAAAGGGACTTCCGGTTTGACGCTAACGGTGTTTGCGCAAATGGCCAACGAGGAAAAAGTCTCTTGTTAAAACATTATATAAAGTAGATTGATTTGTGTAAAATGTTTAATGAACACGAGCAAAAACTAGTCACAATGCACTGATTTCCTGAAAACGACTTTTTTAGTCCGTGTAGAACTTATTTTCTGTTGAGCTCGTCTGCCCTGCGTAAACTACAACGGAAACAAGATGGCGGCGCCCACGGCAACTTCCGGAATAAGGTGAATAAACTTTACAAAAACTGTCAAACTGATGTCAAATATGCAAAGTGTTTAGTAAAATCTTGAATATAATCATGTTCACCATAAAAATATAGAAAACATATCCTCAAAATGAAGCCTTTGCCTGGGCCCGGGACAACAGAGCTCTTTGTTTTCCCCTGTCTACTCCCCTGGTTTTCACCTACCCCCCATCTCCGCCCACTGAAAACTTTAGATTCAAGTCACGGGGTTAAAAAATACGTTTTCAAAAGTCAATACACTGTAAATAAAGATGAACAGCTTTTTCCAGTGATGCAAAGGCAGTAGTTTTCATCAGGAAGTCAATTAATATATATTTTTTATTTTCATTTTCAAGTCATTTTAAATCAATATTCCGATTTACATTAACTGTTCTCTATGTGTTTATATTCTGCATTGTGTTTTATTCTTGTCCCTTAAACTTGCTTTTGTTCCTTTACTTTGGGATTTCATGTTTTACTTCAAATAATGTTTCTACTGAAAACCACACATGATTTTTTCACAGCCTGGTGTTCCCTCATCACGATTTGGTGTTGGTGCAACATCTAGCAGGGGAATTACCCTGAAGAAATAAACAAAAGCTAGCTTGTCCCGCCATACTAATGTTATCAGGCAGTTGTAATGAAGACGATTTGAGTCAGAAGTGCACAGAACGAGTCAGGAAACCTCTACCTTTGACGTCACAAATCTGGTAAAATTGAACGCAAGTGTTTTTGTGAGGCTCAGAGAAGGAACAGAGAAGATGACAAACTCGTAAACAACAAGTGTGATTTAAGCTAAATTCAATTCCAGTTATATTTTTGAAGTAGAACAACGTTAGAACATGGTTAAAAACTAAAACCGTTAGTGCTGTGTACATGTCCTTTCCGTGTTTCCATGGCAGAGTGGTTACCCTCACAAGAAAAAGTGAAATAATGCAATAAGTGAATGAACTTTTAACTGTAAACCAGAGGCCACAGGATTTTGTTGGACTTTGTGGACTACATTCTGGCAGAGGTCAGTGGGTAACATTAACAGCTCGTTTCCTCTGCTCCTGCCAAACCCAACCAACACACAGTATATTTATAGTAAATTACTGTAATAATTTGTTTTTAGCAACATATCCCATAATTTTCCATGTTTCCGTGTTTTATAAAAAGCTCCAGTGGATCCAGTCTCATTCCTGTCACACTTTTGAACTTCCTCTTCTCTCCCAAAATAGCCCTGAATCACTCCACAGTTTATTTGCACTTTGCCGTCTTCCGTACTGGAATATTGTAGTCCATTTCGCACCAAACGGTCCAAAAGTTCTGCGAAAAGCAACGTTATGGATCGGAGTTCAAAGTTGAGAAAGTGTTTGAACTGAAGCTGCACGTTAGAAAAGCGCTGGCGTGGTCGAAACGGCGCCGTTTCCTGAAAGAGCGACAGCGAAATGCCGGCTCTGATCAGTGCACAAGGACCCAGACTCTCTGACACACAGTTTTTCCCTTCAGTTCGCAGCTCACGGTCTTAAACGGCACTTTGAAGTTTCTCGTGTCAAATATGAGCCAAAGCTAATAAAGTCAGGAGGGAACGCTGCACTGAAGCTACTAATGGGTGTGTAAACAGAAAACGCTCGGTTGCAAAAGTGGCAAAAATATAATTTCACCTCACGAAGGGTTTACGACCGGTGCGATTGTTGCTGGAGATTTTGTGATATTCAGTGTTTAAATAGATTAAGTTTAGACCTGGTTTAGGGGTGTTAAGGACCAATGTTTATTCCGTTTAAATCTAAGTTTATAGTTTAGTCCTGGTTTAGAGCTGGTTTAAATCTGCCTTCATGGTTTAGTCTTTAAAAATGTCTTGGTGAAGTTTTAAATTTCATCCATCCATCCTGTCTATCTATCTATCTATCTATCTATCTATCTATCTATCTATCTATCCATCTATCTATCTATCTATCTATCTATCTATCTATCTATCTATCTATCTATCTATCTATCCATCTATCCATCTATCTAACCATCTATCTATCCATCTATCTATCTATCTATCTATCTATCTATCTATCTATCTATCTATCTATCTATCTAACCATCTATCTATCCATCTATCCATCTATCAAATCAAATCAAATCAAATCAATTTATTTTTATAATGCCCAAAATCACAACAACAGTTGCCTCGATGGGCCACAGGTAAAAGCAGTTCAGATAACTGTCCCAGAATGCCCCTGTCCTTTGACCCTCCTTCGCGGCGAGGAAAAACTACAAAAAACCCCATGGGAAAAAGTAGAAACCTCGGGGAGAACCACAGTGAAGGAGAGATCCTACTCCCACGGACGGACAGGCTGCAGATGAACTAGATCCAACCATCCAACCATCCAACCATCTAACCATCTAACCATCTAACCATCTATCCATCTATCTAACCATCTATCTATCCATCTATCTAACCATCTATCCATATATCCATCTATCCATCTATCTATCTATCTATCTATCTATCTATCTATCTATCTATCTATCTATCTATCCAACCATCCAACCATCTATCCATCTATCCATCTATCCAACCATCTATCCATCTATCCATCTATCCATCCATCTATCCATCTATCCAACCATCTATCTATCTATCTATCTATCTATCTATCTATCTATCTATCTATCTATCTATCTATCTATCTATCTATCTATCTATCTATCTATCTATCTATCTATCTATCTAACCATCAATCTATCTATCTATCTATCTATCTATCTATCTATCTATCTATCTATCTATCTATCTATCTATCTATCTATCTATCTATCTATCTATCTATCTATCTATCCATCTATCCATCTATCTATCTATCTGAGCAAGAAGGCAAGGCAAGTTTATTTGTAAAGCACAATTCATCCACAAGGCAATTCAAAGTGCTTTACAAAACAGAATAAAATCACATTAACATCTACATTCAAACTGATTAAGACGTACACAATCATTATAAAAGGGTTTTTAAAGTGAAGAGTGCAGAGTAATTAGTTGTGTGTCTTTAATCTTGTCTAAATATTTCAGATTTCTTTCTCTTTTTTCCTTCTTTTCTGCAGCTGCTTTTGCACATTTCTAAACATCCAAAATGCCTTTTATTTCAGTTGTTTCAGGAAGCAACAGATGGTGAGGAAACAGAAAACACTTGGATGCAAGAAAGCAGATGATATATAATAAATTCAGCTGTTGCAGGGGGTTTTCAAACTGGTGAGTAATCATTAGTCTTTTATCTAGTTTAAAATAGATTAAATCACAAGTTTAGAGCTTTTTTAACAATGGTTTACTTAAGATTTGTCCATCATACCTGACTCAGACATAGTTTAGTCCTGGTTTAGGTCTGCAATCATGGTTTAGCATTGAAAAAATCTATGTAAACTGTTATAACTTACATTACATTTACATTTTTAGTTCTGGTTAAATCTAATCCGAACAAAAAAATAACAACGGGAATGAAAGCAGACAACAAATATAATTCCACTTCATGCATGGTTTCCAAACTGTACAATTGTGGCTGGGGATTATGTGGTATTCAGTACTGTTTTGGTCTCTAGTTTAGACTTGGTTTAGATCTAGGCTGGACATGATTTACTTGTGATATTCACCTTATTCCTGAAGTTGCCGTACGCACCGCCGTCTTGTTTCCGTTGTAGTTCACACGGAGCATACGAGCTCAACAGAAAATAAGTTCTACTCGACTAAAAAGCCGTTTTCAGACTGACCAGGAAATCGTTGTGTTGTTGACTTGTTGTTGCTCGTGTTCATTAAACATTTTACACAAATCAATCTACTTTATGTAACATTTTAGCGGTGAGACTTTTCCCTCGTTCGTCATTAGCTTTAACAGAGTTCTCGTCAAACGGAAGTGCGTTTACAACAAAAGTGCAAGTGGGCGGGGCAGAATAAGGTGAATAACGACTTATAAAATGAACCTTTAGACCTGGAAAAGGCCAGTTTAGATTCTGTTCATACCTTGTTTGGACCTAGTTTGGTTTAAATCTAGGTTCGCCTTTTTGGTTTCGTCTTTTACATTTTATCTGGTTTAGTCTTATCTGGACAAAAAATGAACATTAAATGCTTAGTTGCAAAAGATTAGACCAACAAAATCAACGTTTAGAACTGGTAAGACCAAATGTATAGTTTAATCTTGGTTTGGATCTCATACGTCTGCTTTAAGGTTTAATTTAGCGCAGACATAGTTCTAGTCTCCTGTTTACGATCTGGGATAAAGTCCTGAACAGTTCTGACCCAGATTCACACTCGTTTGGTCCTGGAGCAGTTTAGACTTGGTTTAGTCTGATCTACTCCTGGTTTAGTCCTTGTTTATCTTTGATTTAATTCTTCTAGACCCCATTTAATGTAAGTGAAATCATGTTTTGTCCTGCTCCACTCTTTAGTCTTGATTTATAAAGTAACAACGCTATAAAATATTTCTCAGGAGATCTACAGAGCATAATTACTCACTACTTTCCTTGATGCAGTGTGCACTTTTGGCCATCCTCTGGGCCAGTAATTTGAAGCTAATAAAAAGCTAATAATCTGTTTTCTTTTGCTAACGAGCATCATTTTTTACCTCTGGACATGCTCGTCTGAATCACGACTAAGTGGAGTGTCTGTGTTCAAATGACTGTGATCCTGAAGGCGATTTACAAGGTGTGCGAGACATGAAACGAGCTCGAGCGGCGTTCACAAAGAAAAGAGAACGAGCCCTTCTCCACAGCAGCGCCGCCCGACCAGGCCACGTTTTTATGATTAACGTTGCTGGGAATTGTAAACAGTTCAGGAGAAATGTTGGCTTGTGTTTTTAGTTTGAGAAAAATCTTAGAAAGCATTGACTATTAAAAGACAGCTGACGGCTAATCGATTGCATGTGTGGAGTGTGTACGTCCTCCCTGTTACTGTGGCAGAGGCCATAGAAGGCACGTTTGGACTGGCTCCGGCCCAATTAATAAATGAAATCTATCTGAATTATACTTTTTATTCATACGACAAAATAATAATCTAAAAGAGTAAATTGCTTCCAGTCTATGTCAGCTTTTATCTCCTCCACTTATTGTTTCTGAAGAGACCCATATCCTCTCACAAATGGAATGAAAGGCTTTCATTTTGTTGCAATCATCCATTTCTTTTGAATGTCTTAAATGATTCCAAAAGCAAACATTCAGAAGTATTCAAGCTAGGCCCTATTATTTATTTATTTAAAACAAGGACACTGCACAGAAAACATTAGTCTCAAAGAGAAAAGATTTGGCGACAAGCTACATTCAATCATTTTTGGGCAGGTTTTAAACCAAAGACAATAAACAAGTTTTGTTTACAAAGCAGCACCTGTTTTACGCTAAATAAAAAAATTATTTATCAGTAACAATTCTACTAAAATACAATAGTTCATAGTTCATCATTAGCAACACACTCTAAAATGCAATTATCCAATTCATAATTAATCAATAGCGTCTAAAATTACAATTATTAAATCCATCATTAAGCCTGTTAATTAGTAAACCAGTCATAAATACAGTTACCACACAAAATACTAAAGCTATGTCCTACGACATGATGTTTCCAAGTTTCCAAATCTCCTCCAGAGTCGTTCCTCTTATAAATGGAAATAAACCAGAAATGTCTGTGTCTGAGTCTTAACATATTAAAAATGTGTAAAATAAAGGCTTTGTGAAAAATGTTACTTATTTAGGCTGGGAAATAAATAAATGTAGAGCCTATTTAATAATATAGTTGTGCAGCTTGTTTTTTTATATTTTGTTAACACATTTTTCACCACAAAAGGATGTTTAGTAATTCCTGTAAGATGTGGGTAAAGCTAGAGTAAACTGGACGCAACTTTTCATCAGCTTCATCTGCATTTATTTCACTTCTCTGCTTCTCGTTTGAACATCTCCCTCTGAAAAACAGTGGGACCTGGGTAGAGAGCTGCAGTGACTGGCAAAACTATTTCTCCTTTTGTTGAAAGGCGTGGTGGCCAAGTGGTAAGGCGTTGGTCTCGTAAACCAAAGATCATGGGTTCAAATCCCATCCATGCCTGTCCATCATCCCTTGAATCCCCCCATCCTTTAAAATATTTAATGACTCAACAAACTTGATATTTACCAAAATGTAAACTCTTATTGGGGCGTGTTGTAAGGCTTGTAAGCCAATGATCATGGGTTCGACCCCCATTCATGCCTTTAGGAGCCGTCCTACATTCAAAGATGGATAACGTCCCTGTCACCAAACACAAGGGCATTGGTCACCTTTAAAGCTTGTTTTTACAAGACAATAATGGCACAACCTTCAGGTGTCAAGGCCAAGCTTTAAAGTCTATATGACGGGGTCTCATTTTTCTCTAATACTGACTTAGTTTGGTGGGAGGGCACCTGTGTTAAATATTTATTATAGTTGGCATCTGTGAAGTAGCAGTTTGTGAAGAAAATTTGAAAAATAAAAGTTTAAAGTGACAGGAAGTGCTGAGTTCTAAAATGGAATCCCTCCACCTACATCATTGAAAAGCGACGTACAGTTGAAAATAAACAGACAGTTAACGCTCAACTGACACATTTTTCTGACAGTTTAAACCATCATTCAACAAAATAAAGGTGTTATCAGGTATTATTATTTGTCAAATCATAACTTTTGTGTATTTTACATGTATTTTGGCCCTTGTTTTCAAAATGGTTGCTATGGTAACAGTTGTGGAATTACCTCTAACTGTGTCATATTTGCTGCCCATGTCCAACCAGGAAGTGACATTATAAACTTTACGAAAATAGTGAAACTGGGGACAAACAGGAAAAATGCTTAGTAAAATATTAAATATAATCATCTTCACTACATTTTTGTGAATTGTGACGTCTAACCTTACTTAAAAGTCTAATGGACTTTAAGGAGTTGATCTTGTGATCCAAAGATTGTGATTTTAACCATCATCCATGACTTCAATGCTGTGGCACGTTCAAAGATGAATAACATCTGTTAGAATAATGCGGCACACAGGTCTGCTTCAGCGCATCTCTTTCATTTGCAGGAAACGAAATCTCCCTTAAACACTGCTCACAAAGTTAATTAAAAGCTTTCATTTGTCATTGATGAGACTGTAATCCTGGTTGCTGTCCTGTGTAGGCGTGGTGGCCAAGTGGTAAGGCGTTGGTCTCGTAAACCAAAGATCATGGGTTCGATCCCCATCCATGCCTTTAGATGCAGTGATATGTTTAATGTCTCTGTCACCAAACACATGAGGAGCTTCTGTCTGACTCCTGCTCCAGTGAGAACTCAACCCCCTCAAAAATATAATGAAAATGTGGCCCTCTGATCACCTTAAGCTCCTCGTGCTTCTACAAGACAAACATAACCTTCAGGGCTAGGGCTAAACTTTAAGGAGTTGGTCTCGTAAAACAAAAAATGAGGTTTTGACCCTCATCCGTTACTTGAAAAAGAAGAACTAAGTAACTTCAGCGACAGAGCTCCCCTTGCACTAAAAATACAGAATTTTCTTTCTTTTTTTTCCCACCACACGGTCTCACAAAATTGTTTAATAAGGCAAAAATGTTACTTAGTTCTACTTTAAATGCTAAGGTACCTTCAAAGACGAATAACATCATCATAGATCTACTTCAGTGCACCTCTTACTTTTGCAGAACATGAGCTCTAAACCCATACCTCCTTCAACGCCGCTCAGAAATTTAATAAAAAGCATTCATTTGTCATTCTTGAGACAGCGATCGAGGATGTACGTAGAACCATGTGATGTCCCACAAAACCTGTACCTCAGGTGTGGGGGCCAAGGGGTAAAGCGCTGGCGCTAACTGAAAGATCATGGATTTGACCCCATCCAGGCCTTTAGAAGCATTCATAGATTCAAAGATGGATAATGTCTATGTCACTTAACACACGTGGTGCCTTGGTCGATGCCGGTGCCCTCTCAGCGAAGGTGGGTAGGTTTCTAATAGACCTGGTCCCCTTGGCACTTTGATGTTTAAATCATAAATTGTTAAGTGCAAGTTGTAAAATTGGGCAGATAACATAAGATACTCTTCTTTCTGCTCCTTTTCATTCATATTTATCTGTGTTTGACATACCGTGACTTGGTGATGTACCGTAAAATTCGGACTATTGAGTGCACCTGAGTATGAGCCGCACCAGCCATATTTACCAAGAAAATGCAAACTGTCTGTTCAAAACACAATCAAACCAGTGTATTCCTCACTCTCTCACGTCTGTCAAACCCTTGTGCATCCTGTTAGAGCTCCCCTAGAGGCCGTTCCTTTAAAAATACATACATTAACCGCATCACTGTATCAGCCGCAGGGTTCAATTCATGAGAAAAAAGTAGCGGCGTATAGTGCGAATTTTACAGTATTTTTATATGACATGAAATAAATAAATAAATAAATGTCACCTGAGCATTCTTGACAAATAAAATGTACATCGTACCTGAATTACACTTTTTCTTCGGATCTCCTCGATTCACATAAGAATGTTTAGCAATTGCACATTTGTGGCGCTGTAAAACATGGATTAAGCTCGAGTAAACAAGACACAGCTTTCACTTTTTTCGTCAGCTTCATCTGCATTTACTTCACCTCTTTGTCTACCCCCGTGTTTTTCAACCTTTTTGAGTTGCGGCGTGTAAAAGATCCCACGGCACACCACGTACTACTAAAACATTGCCCAGTTAGTAAGAAATATGGTCTGTGCAACTCTTTAAATTAAGAAAAGTAATGGATTTGGGTTCTTTTTTAATTCAGACGTTGCTCAGGACTTACCAAAAAAGTAAATTGGTCAATTACATCCGCATTTGTGAATCTGTCAACTCAAATGTGACATTTTTTCAAGGCACACAGGCGCACTGGTGTATATAGTCTAAGTCTATTTTATTTTATAGAATTCCTGATTGTATACATGCCTTCTTTTATATATTTTGCTGCTATTTTATTCATTGTTTTATGTTGCACGTCACGCCAAAGCAAGTTCCTATGTTTGTGAATTCTGATCACTGACAACGGCAATAAACCGATTCTGATTCTTTGCATCTCCACAGACCGGGCCACTGATGCGTGACATCAGGACTGCCCTGGTACTTCTTTGTCGCGCCGCTAGTGCTTTTGTCGTTCTGTCTCTGATCATGTGATGATCGTTGAGAGAATCCACACTCCACTCTCGGCTGGAGGTGTGAGCCGTGTCTGCTGCGGCCCACGAGGGAACGACGCCTATTTTTTCTGTGCATTACGCAGCTAACTCTATCTAAACCCAAATCGTTTTCTATAGACGTGTTAAAACGTGGCGTAGCGGTGCAGAAAAGTAAAATAAAAGCAGAAGAAGATGATTGGACCAGTGAGAACGAAAGATAACTCAGACTCAGGTGAGAACGAAGTGGCAAAAAGCAGATATAAGACAAAATAATCATTCCTCACCAAACAGTGACTTGATCTTGTGAAAAACCGGCGTATTTCTAGAGACGATCGCTTTGTTTGTTGAGCCAACAGAGTTAGCAAAACAAAGCAAGCACACGTTAGCATCAGCTGATTATGAAGCACGAAAGTCATATTTTTTCTGTGCATAAGGCAGCTAACTCTATCAAAACCCAAATCGTTTTATATAGACATGTTAAAACGTGGCGTAGCGGCGCAGAAAAGTAAAATAAAAGCAGAAGAAGATGATGAAACAACCGGAAGCTGTGTCTTGTTTACGCACGCTTTATCCACGATTTAAAGCACCACAAACGTGTAATTACTAAATGTCTTTTTATGAATGGGGAAGATCGTCCGCATGAAGAAAAACTGTAACTCAGGTGCGGTTTAGATTGTATTTATGAAGAAAACATTGTCCCTTTTGGGTATCTGAGGGACCAGGTCTAGTTCTCTGCCCCGTAGTGAGCGGCGCTGGTGCTTTTGTCGTTCTGTCTTTGATCATGTGACGATCGTTGAGAGAATCCACACGTGAGGCTCCACTCTCGGCTGGAGGTGTGAGCCGTGTCTGCTGCTGCCCACGAGGGACGACGCCTGAATCCACACTGACTTTGTGATGGAGATTTCAGGAGACGACGAGCCCCGCCCTTCACTCACGAGGCCTTCTGATTGGTCTGCGATCATAAGAGTGTGTCGTACAGCTCACAGGGATAAAAAGGCACAGATAAGTGTCCCGTCACTCTCTCAGCGGCCACAAAAAGCTTTCACTGTGGACGTTTGGCTTCTACAACTTCAGTTCAGCAAAGGAGAACACACCATCCTGAGGTAAACGGACATTCATATTTAGTTGTGCTTTTCATAGTCGTGTGTGTTCTTTATGCTGTGTGTTGTAAAACTGTTTATTTTGATATTTATATGTATATTTTTTAATCTCAATCCTGGATCATCTCAATCTTTGTACAAAAAATATTCTGAAACAAGCGACAAAAGTGACAAAAATGCGCTCAAAAATATGCCTTCAAACGTGACTCAATGCACCAAAACGTGACTAAAAGTAATGCGTTTAAATATGACAAACACAACTAAACGTGACAAAAAAACGACTAAAAGAGACAAAGTTGTGTTTAAAATGTGAATTAGAACAGAATTCTGTTAACTGGTTAACTAAATAGCAAATCTAATCACAATCGCACCAGTCCAAAAAAATCACAATTAGATATTTTTCATAAATCGTGCAGGTCTGTTAAAGGCCATAGAAATATACAAAGTGAACATGAATCGAGATCAAATGATTTGGCGCCAAGAAAACCATGATAACAATTTTTTGCCAGGCCTAAACATAAACCAGGTAAACAAATCTGTAATCAGACAAGTTTAACAGGAATTCTACCATGGAAAACTGCCCTGTCTCCAGCTCAATTTTAAACTGTAGATGCTTTGAAATATTGCAAAGTCATGTGAACGTAAACTCTTGTCCACTCGCTCATTTTTTTCCCTTTTTTCTTTCCCACAACAGCCTGAACTATGCAGAACTTCACCCCGGACCAAGCTTCAGGTGAAGACGACCTCCTGGGAGCATCGTCCAGCGCCGGGTCCGTCGTTGTAGCCCGTGATTCTCCGCCTCCCGTTACAACGCAGTCACGCAGCAACGCAAACCCGACTGAGGACGACAACACGACAGAAAGTGGGTCAAATGCTGCGTCTGGCAGCAGTTTGGACTCTCGATCCACGCTTCGGAACGCTCAGGAAGTCGATCCATCTACGCTTTCTGCTGAAAATGCGCGGCTGAAGTTGGAACTCGCCCGATGGAAAGCGTTACTCGCACCAATGTCTAGAAAGGGCGAGGTGTTAAGACAATACAATCGACAGCTCAAAGTCGTGCTTGAACAAATTCAAGGGAAATACGCATTCGTGGAACATAATGTGGCTGTATTAAATTCTTTACTCAACAAAACAATAGAAACGCTTGGTAGTGGTGAAAAGGGTTACTCAGAATATTTCAACCGTATGCGGAGAGCAAACTTAGTGATACGGCAGTTTTACATTGACTGTAACGCAATACTCGAAACACTGAATGAAAATGATGATAGTAATGAAGTTCAACACCAAAATCTGCAGAATTCTCCAGCTCCAATGGCCCCGCCAGCCAAAGTGCCCAGACTCGATAACACGGCTGACGCGACGAGTGCCGATAACGACGATGGGACGACGAGTGATGGAACGGACCCATTTTTAGATGACGTTAAGAAAATGACAAAACACGCGTTGAAAACATGGAGTGATAATGTTAACAGACATAAAAATAGAAAGCGCAAACAACCAGGAAGTGGGATTGTGTTAAATGTTTCATCTGCAACGACTGAACCAAATAATCCTGCCTCAGATAATCTTGAAACTTCTTCGTCGGCTGAAAAAGGCAAGATTGAAATTGCGCTTCACAGTTTGGTCAAAGTAGAAGCTCCAACGTCGTCTGAGTTTTAAATAAGTAACGCTGTTATTGGAGATAATGATGCTAAATGATGCTAATCCTGCTGATGATTTTAAGGAGTGATGTTGAAAGTAAAACCATCAAAGTAGGTTTTTTTTCTGTTTTTACACCAAATATTGTTTCAAAATTTGATGTAAAGATTTTTAATAATGAAACGTTACCCTTATTTGGGAGCTCTTTGTCTGAACAAAATCAGTTTTCTGATTTAGCGCCACAACTGTGTGTTTTATTGTGATTTCTTTGAGTCTTTGAAGGGTTTTTTTTTACTGTCAGGCTTTGCTTTTATCTGATTTTAATTGGAAATGCATTTTGTTTTATTGCTTGTTTAAAAATGTCAAAAATTGTTAACTGGTATGACTTAATAATATCTCGTTTTTAATAAAAATCCTCATGTCGCAAATATGTTTTTCTGAATTAATTTTATTATGTTTTACACACGTTACACTTGTATATTTAATTAACGAAACAACAAATCATTCTATCATTGCAAAGTCAGTTAGAATCATACCTGCAGGCAATCAATTTTGTTTTTATTTATGAAAGAAAAAACCCTGCCTTGTTGACCAGAAGTATTTACTCGCTCAAACATTAGCGCTTGATACTTGCTGACTTTTTTCTTTTTGCAACAGTGCTACCTTCTGTTCTTTTATCTGTGCCTGGTGTTAATTAATGGCCATCAGTAGATAATGCATTGCTAAACCTTATTTTAAAACATACTTGTACGACGTCTGCTCAACTAAAGCTCTGAACAGATGTAAAGCAGCAGTGGCGTGACCAGGATTTCAAAATTTAAAACTGCGACACACGTGGGTCGGAGTGAGTAACAGTAAAATTGTAAAAAGAGGCGGTAATTAAGTGCATTATTATACACTCGGTCCATTCACGGCAGAAACTTCATCAGACACTACTATTGGTGCATTTGTTTTGTGTTTTGCTCATTTTCAAGGACAGTTTTTATTCATTGTTTTATGTTGCACTTTACGCCAAAGCAAGTTCCTATGTTTGTGAATTTTGATCACTGACAATGGCAATAAACCGATTCTGATTTTGGCAATTTATTCCTCTTTTTTTTTTATCTCAAATTGGTCAAAAACTGGGACAACGGGGATGTGCCTTGTGTAAAACTGGGACAAATAAATGGTTTTGGACACATCCTCTGGGCTCAAAACTGGGACTGTCAATGGGACTTCTAATATACATGTTTTGTTGCATATACTTTAGTCCCCTTTTTACCTGGTGTCATCTAGATTTCCTCGTCTCTCTCTGTTGTTTTCGATGGTACAGAAAGTTCTTGACATACAGGACATTTCTGAAAATTTCAAGAAATTTCCTCAAATGCGATTTCTCATAAAAACTTTGTGCTCTGCTTTATTCACCTGTCATCTGTGTTTGCCAAGTTCAACATCTGTCTTCCAGCTTGTCCCGTCTTTAGCTTTATTTAACCAACATAAAACAGATGCAACACGTCATGGTCAAACCACCTCAAAAATTGGATCTTTTCTACGGCAATTATACTGTGAATGCTGGACAAAAAACTCAACTACACCCCTGATTATGTATTTATATGGTTTGATATTTGTTACAGTTTTTTTCAAACATTTTAAGACATTTGGCTTGGTTTGCTCAGTTGCTTCTGTCGTGGAAAAATTTTGTTGTGGATTTCCAAAAATGGTTATCCATAAAAATGCAAAGAGAATGAGTCTGGATCCATAAGTTTGGCTTTATTCAGGTGCCTCACAGTCAAACAGTCAAACATTATCTAGATTCAGGTGTGGGCAGCTCACAAAGGTCCAATAGCCAATCAAATCAGGTAATCAGATGAATGACAGGAGGTCAGGAAAGGCCCTAGTGTGATTATAAAAGCATCTGTGTCTCCTGAGAGAGCTGGCTGGACAGGGGCAGAGAGAACAAAGGAAGCTAGGTGTGAACTTTCACATTCAGATACAGAACAGTCTCAAGACTCTGAAAATGGTCAGCTGTTTATGCAGGACACCAAAGGACAAGAATACACGAAAGACATCTTCACATCAGTGGTTATCTCTTGACCTGATCAGAAAGGCTCCCGGAGGTCTGATCGAGACATGATAACGTTTAAATTAATACATTGCCATTACACTTCAAACTATTTGTGGTCACCTAAAATCAACGTGGAAAAGAGACAAATAGAAGTAAAATAAATGCAGAAAAAGCTGACAAAGTGGTGTCTTGTTTACTCGAGCTGTATCCACGTCGTGCAGCTCCACAAATGTGCAATTACTAAACGTCCTTTTGTGAATCAGGGAGATGGGCCAACAACTGTAATTCCTTTACAATTTACATTTTATTTGTCAAGAATACATTTGTCATGTTCGGGGGACATTAGCTAATCACGTAGCGGACTCTTAAATGACAGTGCACTTCCATTAGCAGAAATGGTGTGGAGTGAACCGGCTGACTGTGTGGGTTAATTGACAACTCTAAATTGTCCCGAGTGAGTGAATGGTTGTCTGTCCTTGTCTCCGTCTCTCTGTGTTTGCTGCGATGAGTTGGCCACTGTCCAGGGTGTACCCCGCCTAAGGCCCAAAGTCACTGGGATAGGCTCCAGTCACCCGCGACCCTTAACAGGAATAAGCGGTTGAAAATGAATGAATAATTAGGGAATTTAATTTTTATTGCTTATTTAAGGTATTTTATAATCATTATTGTTATGTTAACTTCTTAATTCTTTTAAGAATTCATTATTAACTAGAAAACAATCATATTTTTTCTTCAAAGACAGTAGCTTCCTGCGTAGGAGAAGGATGGGAGTCACTAACCATATAAATGGTGGGTTCGCTGGGAGAAAAAGGCTGATAACCATTGATCTAAAGGCATGGATGGGGATTGAACCCATGATCTTTGGTTTACGAGACCAACGCCTTACCACTTGGCCACCACGCCGACAAGTGTAATCTGTTGTGGGATATCATAAGGTTGTACGTCCAGGAGTGCCGTCTCAGTAGTGACAGAAGCTTTTAATTAAATGTGTGAACAGCGTTAAAGGAGAGATGGGTTTAGAATTCTTGTCCTACAAAAGGAGGAGATGCACTGAAGCAGATGCAGAGATTCATCTTTGAACGTACCACAGCATTTAAAGTCATGGATCAGGAATAACGCCACAATCTTTCATGAGAACAACTCCTTGGCCCTGATCCGCCTGACGGTTGAGCTACTTGTGTCTCGTAGAAACTCTAAAGATGACCAATGTGCCACAGCTAAAGGCATGGATGGGGATCGAACCCATGATCTTTGGTTTACGAGACCAACGCCTTACCACTTGGCCACCACGCCTTACATATTTTTCACTTTATTTTTTAGATAACTCACAAGGTTGTCAGGTGGTGAGTCCAGTCTTGATATTGAAAAGAGAGAGACATTGTCCATCTTTGAATGTACAATTCCATCCAAAGGCAGGAGTCAACCCCATGATCTTTGGTTTACGAGAACAACGTGTTTAATGACTGCATATTTGAAGGGCTGCTGGACATAACCACACAACCACTCAGTATTTATTACATAAAGAAGAGGATCTATGATTAGGGGAGGATTTGTTTGAGGAGTTTACTTGGGCCTGGGTCTAAAATACAAAGCTGACGTTAGAGGACGTAATGACTGAAGTTCTCTCTGCTTGATCAACAGCCGTGAACCTATGTTGCATTACTGAAGCGTTTCTATGGGACACCGATAGTGGGTGGGGGTGCACGGTGGCAGAGTGGTTAGAGCTCCTGCCTCCCAATAAGGAAGCCATGGCTTTGAATCCTGGATCAGACCAACAGCACATGATCTCTGCATGTTCTCCCTGTGCTAATACGGGTTCTCTCTTTTCTCAAGAAGTAGAAAATGAAAGAAATTAATGAACTAACAGTGTGAGTAATTTAATTCTAATAGTTGTGAATTTGTTGTTAAGAAAGCA
This sequence comes from Rhinogobius similis, assembly GCA_019453435.1. Taxonomy (NCBI): domain Eukaryota; kingdom Metazoa; phylum Chordata; class Actinopteri; order Gobiiformes; family Gobiidae; genus Rhinogobius; species Rhinogobius similis. The sequence continues at coordinate 4,588,104 of CM033633.1, forward strand.
GCTTAAAGTAACTGGTATTGAGGGTTCGACTGCGCTGGGACAGTTTCTCAGCCTGGCTACAGCCGTAGAGAAACCTAGTGTAATTTTTTTCTTTACTTTTGTTAAATTTTAATAATATCTGGTTTGGGCCTTATGCAGATTTTCCATTCTTTTAGGGATTCTTCTGTTACCTAATTCCTTTATTTTCAACCAGTGAGTTAAATTCATGGACTTTGAGCCGACTTCTAATCCAAAATTAGAAAGCAAAACAGTCACCATTGCCAATTTTAGTGTCATGAACTATATTGGCTTCATTATATTAGATTTTTTTTTTTGCTCTAAAATATGCGATTTATCATTGTTTTCAGTAGAAAGTGTGCCACAGAATCATTTCAACTAAAAAAGTGTGCCACGAGTCAAAATAGGTTGAAAAACACTGATCTGATTATTCTAATTATCTTACGCTTTATTTCTGTGAACGCATTTCCTCGTTCTGCCACATGGAGGCTCGTTTGGCCTGGTGACCTCTTTTATGGTGATCTGTTGGAGCTGCACCGTCAAGAGCAGATTTCAGAGGATTCATGACTCATCGGTAACACTAGGACTACAGCTGTTATTTCTTTGAACTTTGAAATGTATTTTTCAGATAATGTCCTTTACACAATAGTTTAAGTCTGAGGGGCTGGATAGGAAATGATTAATTAAGGTAATTAGGACATGATCTGACATTAATGGGTTTTGGGGGAAGACTCTTAGGTCACTAATCTCTATTCCATAAGTTAGAACCAGATTGTGACTGTGACTGTGGGTTGGTTTATTTACATTCTGAGTGAAACCAATGCTAGTAAAGCGCTAAAGGCATTACTGAGGCAATTATTTTCATTCACGTGAATGAAACCTCATGAGGGAACCTCTGACTACTGTGTTTTAAATTTTATAAATTAAAACACATTGATTTGCCCAGTTGCTATTAGAATTATATCTCATGTGTAACACATTTTAAAATTCAAAAATAGGTATTTTATTGATTTTTTTTTAATCACACAAAATACATTTCAAACTAAAATCAGTTTTAAAAATTAGAAAACATTTGAAATTCAAAGATATAAAAAAAATTACATACAGTTGTAGAGCAGACAGTAACCTTTAAACGTTCTGCATCTGTTCAGACAAAGAGCACAGATGCATCAGTTCTGCTCCCAGGTAAGCCTAACACTGTATTACTTACATAGTTAAAAAGCTTTAAATTCTACATCAGATGTCTCCTCAAAATATCTGTGATAAAAACAGAAAAAAGCACAGCTCGTGGTTTTACTTTCATCATCTCTCCTTAAAATCATCGGCAGGATTAGCATCATTTACCAACAGTTTCATCAGCTGCATAATTTACTCCAATAACAGTGTTACTTATTTAAAACTCAGCCGGAGTTGGAGCTTCTACTTTGACCAAACTGTGAAGCTCGGGCTTTTCCACATTTTCAATCTTGCCATTTTCAGCCGATGCAGAAGTGTGAGGATTATTTGAGGCAGGATTATTTGGTTTAGTCTTTGAAGATAAAACATTTGACAGAATCCCGCTCCCTGGTTGTTTATACTTATTTTTATGCCTGTTTAGAACATCATTCAATCTTTCCAATGCAGAGTTGATTAGTGTCCTAAGAACAAACTCAGCTGAAGCGAAATCGGCACTTGACAGGTCAATGATTTTATGGAGTCTGGGCATTTTGGCAGGCGGGGCCATTGGAGCTGGAGAATTCTGCAGATTTTGGTGTTGAACTTCATTACTATCATCATTTTTGTAATTTTTAGCCGTGGCCTTAGCTTTAACTACAAATTCATCAAGTGCCCGAAGTGCTGAAAATATTTCCAGCCTTTGGTGTAAAGAGTCTGCTTCAATCTTACCAAAACTCACAATCTTGTTCGTCACCTCCGCGCACAAAGAACTCTGTTGGGCCTGCTCAGCTTGCAAGACTTTGAATCTCGATCGAGTCTCTTCAAGCAAACCTAGAAGTTCTTTTTGATCTACTGTAGCTTCCACGAACTGTCCATACAACGCTTTCCATCGGGCGATTTCCAACTTTAGCCGCGTATTTTCAGCAGAGAGCGTGGATGGATCGACTTCCTGAGCGTTCCGAAACGTGGATCGAGAGTCCCAACTGCCGCCAGACGCAGCGTTTGACCCACTTCCTGTCGAGTTGTCGTCCTCAGTCGGGTTTGGTTTGTTGCGTGACTGCGTTGTAACAGGAGGCGGAGAATCACGGGCTACGATGACTGACCCGGCGCTGGACGATGCTCCCAGGAGGTAGTCTTTGCCTGAAACTTGGTCCGGGGTGAAGCTCTGCATGGTTCAGGCTGTTGTGGGAAAGAAAAAAGAAAATAATGAGTGAGTGGACAAGAGTTTGCGTTCATGGGACCTCACAATATGAAGACGTAGGTTCAGGACACTTCAAAAAGGTTAATTATTTCATGAAATCAATACATCATACTAAATTGGAGACGCACACTTGGGAATACCTCAGAGCACAGTTGTGTTCTCTGGCACTGTGCTCTGCAAAAAAGGGATTTCTAGATGAGGTGAAATGTCTTGTTTTAATCCAATCTAATTGTATTAATCTCAATTTCAGTTGTTAAGATTAGTTAAGAATATTTCATTTGACTTGTTTCAATACATTACTTTCTTACTTCAAGTCAAATTAGATTATAATAAGAAAAATACATTTGCCATTGGGGTAAGTAAAATGATCTTAACCCACTGGCAGTTAATTTGGCTTGAAGTAAGAACTAATGTATTGAAACAAGTCAGAAATGGTTTGAAACAAGTAAGTCTAATTCTTAACCAGTCAAAAATTAAGATACATATTCTGAAATCAACACATTTTAACTCATCCAGAAATATTCATTTTTTGCAGAAATCAGAGCTCTATGGGGAATTATCCAGGTTGGTAAAATAAATCAAAACTGAACAATTTTCAGTCCAATCTAGTTTACATAAAAACGAAATAAGAAATCCAAAATCCCCTCTGTACATTTTTTGTAAATAATATGTTACAAAATGAACCAAGACATTTAAACCTGGTTCTGTTAATTTTTCTGGTTTAAATGTCCCAAAAACGTGTATTTTTGCCCATTTTTACATATAAAATGCTTTATTTCTACATGAAAACATGACATGATGAAAAACTTATATAACTTATATAAAATATATATATATATATATTATTTTTACGTTTATGTGAGTAAACTACAGGTGAAGTTTACAATTAATATCTTTAAATTTAAGATTTTTTCCTATTCACCTGCAGCGTCTCGCCTTAACTTAAACATAAATCAGACAAACCATGTTGTTGGTTATTTTGTGGTGTTTTTTAACATTATTGATTTCATTAAATGTAGCTTAGCATTAGCAATGACCGATCAGTGGCCTTTTATAATAAACACATTTGTTTCTCCGCTCTCTAAAGGCCTGAACAGTGATTATTTAGCTGTAACTCTCTGTCCACTTTGTGTGAATATTGAATTATTTTATCAGGACTCGGCTAAATCCCCACAGAGACCGAACGGAACGGTGAGGGAAGAGTTTTGAGACAACCAGCACTAGCCGTGCTCGTCGACAACCATCACATTTTTGAGGTCATTGCATTGACGTTTTAGAATTTCATTACAATATTATGAAATTCGAAAACGTCAAAACAACATATTGAAGATAAAACCACTTTCTCACCACGGATTTGCTTCTCCTGGAGTGAAGCGGTCGAAGCCTTAGATGAACTCTGACCAGGCTGTTGTGAAGCTGTGTTTGATTCCTCAGATGGAGATGAAGCAGCGTTTGGTCTGCAGTAAAAGCAACACCAGAATAAAAGTTTAATAAAGTATTGTTAAATAAAAGTTGTCATTTGAGAAAAAAACAAACAAAAAGTAAAAAAGTAAAAAGTACTCACCTCTTCTCAAGTGTCGGCGTTAGGCTGGTGTGGGAGGCTTTTTTCTTCCTGGGTTCTATCTAATGAGATGAGCCAGGACTGGATTGTGATTTAAAAAATATAAAAACTAACAGTTTTACAACACACACGGCATAAAGCACACACACAACAGTGAAAAGCACAACTAAATTCGCCTTATTTCGCCCACTTTTGCCTCATTTTGCCCATAGACATAGAAATAGTGGACAGACGATCGTCACTCCGCCCCATTCATGATAATGCGGCTCAGTCATGGAGAATTCAAAATGGCCGCGGGTTAGCCCCCACCACTCCCCCCTCGGTGGGGAGGCGGGGAGAGGGCGACTTTGGGGCGCCTTTGCTGACGCATTGCCGCCGTCGTTCTATGGTTACCGCCCACTCATAGGTGTATGGCTGCGCCCTGACATTTCCGGCGCGTAAAGCCCGCCTTCTTCATTAGATATGCAGGAACTTTAAAAAATCACAGGCTAAACCAGCCTGGTTCAAAAAAATTCACCCCCCTCAGTGTTGTCACAGAGCCGTAATCTAACGTTTGAGACCAAAGCCGTATTTTGAGCCAGGCTCTAAAGTAGGTTTTGAAACGTCTAACTCCCCATTGACTTGCATTGAATAATTCTACTTCCACAGCAGCCCCTAGAGGTCAGCAGCAGATTGCAAACATGGCAGCCTACAGTCGGCGGCTCAATTTGAGCGTGGTAGCCTCGCCCACTGGTTTTGCCACACTTTTGTTGTAAACGCACTTCCGTTTGACGAGAACTCCGTTAAAGCTAATGACGAACGAGGGAAAAGTCTGACGCTAAAATGTTACATAAAGAAGATTGATTTGTGTAAAATGTTTAATGAACACGAGCAACAACAAGTCAACAATGCACCGATTTCCTGAGGCCTGAAAAAGGGTTTTTTGTCCAAGTAGAACTTATTTTCTGTTGAGCTCGTCTGCTCCATGTAAACTACAACGGAAACAAGACGGCGGCGCCCACAGCAACGTCCGCAATAAGGTGAATTCTCCGCAAAAATGTCCGTTTACCTCAGGATGGTGTGTTCTCCTTTGCTGAACTGAAGTTGTAGAAGCCAAACTTCCGCAGTGACAGCTTTGTGTCACAGCTGAGAGAGTGACGGGACACTTATCTGTGCCTTTTTATCTCTGTGAGCTGTAAGACACACTCTTATGATCGCAGACCAATCAGAAGGCCACGACAGAGAAGGGCGGGGCTCGTCGTCTCCTGAAATCTCCATCACAAAGTCTGTGGATTCAGGCGTCGTCCCTCGTGGGCAGCAGCAGACACAGCTCACACCTCCAGCCGAGAGTGGAGCCTCACGTGTGGATTCTCTCAACGATCGTCACATGATCAGAGACAGAACGACAAAAGCACCAGCGCCGCTCACTACGGGGCAGAGAACTAGACCTGGTCCCTCAGACACCCAAAAGGGACAATGTTTTCTTCATAAATACAATCTAAACCGCACCTGAGTTACATTTTTTCTTCACGCAAACGATCTCCCCCATTCATAAAAAGACGTTTAGTAATTACATGTTTGTGTCGCTTTAAATCGTGGATAAAGCGCACACAATTTCAGGTTGTTTCATCATCTTCTTCTGCTTTTATTTTACTTTTCTGCGCCGCTGCACCACGTTTTAACATGTCTATAGAAAACGATTTGGGTTTTGATAGAGTTGGCTGCCTTATGCACAGCAAAAATATGACTTTCGTGCTTCGTAAACAGCTGATGCTAACGTGTGCTAGCTTTGTTTTGCTAACTCTATCGGCTCAACAATCAAAGCGATCGTCTCTAGAAATACGCCGGTTTTCACAAGATCAAGTCACTGTTTGGTGAGGAATGATTATTTTGTCTTACATCTGCTTTTTACCACTTCGTTCTCACCTGAGTCTGAGTTCTCTTTTGTTCTCACTGGTCCAATCATCTTCTTCTGCTTTTATTTTACTTTTCTGCACCGCTACGCCACGTTTTAACACGTCTATAGAAAACGATTTGGGGTTAGACAGAGTTAGCTGCCTTATGCACAGAAAAAATAGGCGTCGTTCCCTCGTGGGCAGCAGCAGACACAGCTCACACCTCCAGCCGAGAGTGGAGCCTCACGTGTGGATTCTCTCAACGATCGTCACATGATCAAAGACAGAACGACAGAAGCACCAGCGCCGCTCACTACGGGGCAGAGAACTAGACCTGGTCCCTCAGATACCCAAAAGGGACTACGTTTTCTTCATAAATACAAACTAAACCGCACCTGAGTTACATTTTTTCTTCATGCGGACGATCTCCCCCATTCATAAAAAGACATTTAGTAATTACACGTTTGTGGCGCTTTAAATCGTGGATAAAGCGTGCGTAAACAAGACACAGCTTCAGGTTGTTTCATCATCTTCTTCTGCTTTTGTTTTACTTCTCGGCGCCGCTGCACCACGTTTTAACACGTCTATAGAAAATTATTTGGGTTTAGATAGAGTTGGCTGCCTTTTGCACAGAAAAAATATGACTTTCGTGCTTCGTAAACAGCTGATGCTAACATGTGCCTGCTTTGTTTTGCTAACTCTGTCGGCTCAACAAACAAAGCGATCGTCTCTAGAAATACGCCGTTTTTTCACCAGATCAAGTCAGCGTTTGGTGAGGAATGATTATTTTGTCTTATATCTGCTATTTGCCACTTCGCTCTCACCTGAGTCTGAGTTCTCTTTTGTTCTCGCTCGTCCAATCACAAACCGGTCCCCCTTCAGACGCTCAAACGGGGCGGTCACTTTTGTTCAGTGGAACATGGGACCGCCCCAAACCGTGCCGTACCACACTAATGGAAACACCCCTATACATTTACTAAACCTGCTGTTTTGATCCTGCTTTAGACCAAGTGTAAACTCTGAGGAAGTGACTTGAATAGATTTTTAAAGTGAGGATGACTGTTTTTTATTAATTTCTAATTTTGACTTTATTCAGTGTATTAATACCTCTTGTAAATATACATTATACTTTTACACCAATCGGGTGGCTGTTTGTGGAGAAAAGTAGAAAAATCTGTCGATTACAGGAAGTAAACCGACGATGTGATGACATCACACTGGGGAGACAAAGGTTAAATGTACCCTTTAAACACTGATTCAGAAAAATAAAGTATTTGTCTTTGTCAAATGAACCAAATCTGTGACATTAGAGGAGTTTTGACCCAGTCTACAGCAGTGGTTCTTAAACTAGCGGTCGGGACCCCAATGGGGGTCGCGAAATGATTTCCAGGGGTCCCCAGATGATGGGACAAACTGATACAATAATCTTAAACAAGGTTTGACACCCTTCAAATGCAGTGGTAAATGTAGATTCCTATTTGTTGACCTATAAAAGTCATTTTTCTGGGTCTATATTCTCAAAATAAAATCAAACATTAGATATAAGGCTAATTTATCACTTTGCGTGTCTGTTTTTTGTGTTTGGAGGTCGCGAATGTGAACTATTGTTATTTTGGGGGTCGCGACTGAAAACGTTTGAGAACCACTGGTCTACAGTGTGGTTGCTATGGTAATTTCCTAGTGTGATGTCATACTTTACAACCAGGAAGTAAAATTCAAAACCTAATAAAAATGGCTAAACTGGGGTAAAATTTGTAAAAGATTTGCGTAGAAATTGAAATATATTTATCTTAACTGCATTTTAGTTAAATGAGTAGTCAAACATGTCATAGACAGCTGTGACGACTTATTTTACTAAAACACAATTAAGATAATTATATTGTAAATTTTGCTAAAAAAAAAAAAAAAAGAAAAGTAAAATGTTTTATGCTGATCCTAAACTACAGAACTCTCTTCCCCTGAACATAAGAGCCGTAACTTCTGTTCAGAGTTTCAAATCGTTTCTAAAAACTCATCTTTTTGCGCTGGCTTTTAATCCAAGCTGAGCTGGACATTTTTATTTCACCTTCGTTGTGTTTTTAATTTGTGTTTTTCAGTATTAAATGGTCCTTTCCTGTCTTGTGTTTTTGAACTTGTACAGGACTTCGGGGCAGTTTATCTGTTTATAAATGTGCTATAGAAATACATTTGACCTTTGACATTTACAATTTCACTTCCTGGTTGGTAAGTGTGACATCACACAACTCAGCTGTTCCAACCGAGTGTCAAACTCCTCCAATGTCACAGAAATGTTTATTTGACAAATTAATATATTTTATTATCTTGTTAAATTAACGTTTAAGGGGTTGGAAAAATTATTTTTCTCATAAATTGTGTCTCCCCAGTGTGATGTCATTAATATGGAACTTTGCGCTATTTCATTTTCGATATATGTATATATATATATATATATATATGTTTTTGTTTTTTTCAACTTTTTCTTCACAATTTGCTGCCTGAATGGTTTAAAACTATTATATAAACAACAGGTATTATCCACCAAATAAAGTCAAAACTATGAAACATAAAAACCTGTCATACATTTCAAGGTGATTTCAGCAGATTGTCATCCAAAATGCAACTTGTCATTCACAACAGGCCAAGCTAACCACTTGTATGTGCTCTTTACAGCTCAGACATTGTGCTCTTTTGTAGCTCAAACTTACTGGAGGGATTAATAAACTAGTCTGAATCTGCATCTAGGAATTTGGAGGCTCAAGGCAAAATCAAGTGTGATTTTCTATAACTTTTCTCTTGTTTTTTAAATTTTCTTGATGGAAGTTTTTGGCATTTGTTGTTGTTTTTTTTAGTTTAGTTAGCAGTTCATAACATTTGGGGTGGTAAGTGAACTCGGAAAATTCAAATTCATTCATCACAGTTTCTTAACAGCTTTAAACAGGGGGTTTGGGGGTCCTTCCCCAGAAATGTTTTTAAAGAAATTAGACCATATTTCCTGTTTGTTGTTGCATTTTAACACATGTTCAGGGAGGGAGGGCACCTGCGTTAAATATTTATCATAGTTGACTTTTGTGAAGATGCAGTTTGTGAAAATTAGAATCCCTCTGTGATGTCATCAAAAAGCGACGCACAGTTGAAAATAAACAGACAGTTAACGCTCGACTGAACAGTTGAAACCATCATTCAACAAAATAAAGATGTTATCAGGTATTATAATTTGTCAAATCATAATTATTGTGCAATTTATGTGGATGTTGGCCCTTGTTTACAGTCTGGTTGCTATGGTAACAGTTGTGGAATTACCTCTAACTGTGTCATATTTGTGCTCATGTCCAACCAAAAAGTAACATTATAAACTTTACAAACAGGCAAAATGCTCCGTAAAATCTTAAACATAACCATCTTCTCTACATTCTTGTGAATCGTGACGTCTAACCCATCATGTGGACTTTACGTCGCGTCTTGCAGCGTTGCCGGGGGAAACCTTTTGTTGACAGTGAGGTTTGTGCAAAGCGCCGTCTGTCTCGGTTCGTGTCTAGACGTCTGTAATCTCACGTGAGCTCCGAGTGTTGAGTGGAGCGCGCTGCAGACGTGAATCCTCCCGTGTCATCGAGGCGTGTTCCAGGTATGTGCAGGAACGCTCAGGTATGCGTCTGTCTCCGAGTATTTTTAGAGCGGGTTTGTGTGCAGATCTCATGTTTCATACACTCCCCTCCTATATGTCGATGAATAGAGCGCACATGAACTTATACGTTAAAAAAATGTGGTATGCAACGTGACGAATCATGTCTAGTTCTTAAAATGTGGCAGTTGTGATGTTTTTTCTTTTTCTTTATTGGTACAGGAGTATTTAAGGCGTACAATGAGCTATTTAATGATGTTAATGAAAAAAAATCAGATACTAATCAATACTAAAACTATTATGACACTGCTTTGGACAAGAATTGATGGCAAAAAAAAAAAAAAATTACATAAACAGGACAAAACATGACATTTCTTGAACAGTGGAAAGTACAAAAGTGAAAGTAAAATGTTTAGGTATCTGAACTTTACTTGATTTAATAGTACAGCGGATACTTTGTACTTTTACTTCACTATATTCGAGCGCAGGTATCTGTACTTTCTACTGCACTACGTTTTTTTAAGTAAAAAGTACTTTTGTTTTGATTTGTGCCGTTATATTTTAGCATGTTCAGTGACATTTTACTTAAAGGTTTTGAGTTCAAGTCTTGGCTTTCAGCAAAGAAAAATATACATAAAAGAAAAGTACACAAACATTGACTATAAAATCAGAATAATGAGCTCTGTGCACAAAAAACACCTGATTAGCTTAAAGTCTACATGACAGGCTCTCAAAATGTTCTAATTCTGACTTAGTTTGGTGGGAGGGCACCTGTGGCAATTATTTATTACAGTTTTACATTTGTGAAGTTGTAGTTTGTGAAGAAATTTAGATAAAAAAAAAAAAAGTTTAAAATGACAGGAAGTAGTGCTGAGTTCTAAAACGGAATCCCTGTGTGATGTCATCAAAAAGCGACGTGCCATTTTGAAATCAGAGACAATTTACAGACAACTGACACAATTTTCTGACAGTTTAAACAGCCATTCAACAAAGTAAAGGTGTAATCAGATATTATTATTTGTCAAATCATAACTATTGTGTAATCGATGGGGATTTTGGAGCTTGTTTTCATGGTTGCTAGGTAACAATTGTAGAATTACCTCTAACTGTGTCATATTTGCTGCCGCTTTTCAACCAGGAAGTGACATCATAAACTTAGCACAAACTGTCGATCTTTGGACAAATAGCAAAAATGTTTAGTTAAATCTTAAATATAATCATGTTCACTACGTTTAAGTGAAATGTGTTGTCTAGTCTGTCATTTAGACTTTAATAGATCAATGGGCTAGCTCGGTATTAGCTCAGTGTTAGCAGTTAGTCAGTACTTCCTGTGGGTTTTGGCTAAATCTTTCTAAAATTAATGAACACTATAAGATCGGGCAGTGAACAGTGAGTTGTGGTGGATGTCTCTGAAACATGCTGAAGACTTTATAAAGGGACGTGTTTGTGTCTCAATGCTAACGCTAATGCTACTGTCGAGAAAATGTAACATGTTAAGACAATAAACTGAAATCATCACATAAGAAGAACAGAATTTTACTTTAAAATATAGTTGGTTGTTTGTTTCATATTTTTCATTTGAATAAAAGTTAGCATTAGCAGTGAGAAATGGTTAGCTTAGCCTTAGCCAACTGCTGCTGCTGTTCTCAGAGTTATTTGTAACCACATTACACACGCCGCCATCTTGTTTCCGTTGTAGTTCACATGGAGCAGACGAGCTCAACAGAAAATAAGTTCTACTCGACTAAAAAGACGTTTTCAGGAAATCGTTGCGTTGTGACTTGTTGTTGCTCGTGTTCATTAAACATTTCACACAAATCAATCTACTTTATGTAACATTTTAGCGGTGAGACTTTTCCCTCGTTCGTCATTAGCTTTAACGGAGTTCTCGTCAAACGGAAATGCGTTTACAACAAAAGTGCAAAACATGGCAAAAGTGGGCGGGGCAGAATAAGGTCAATAATAGTTATAAAAAAATCTGTGTGAAATACTCTAAAAGTAAAAAGTTTAATTATGTAGTTTAATACTATATTTTATCATGTGTGATATTTTTATTTTGTGGTGACATTTTTAACTATTTTGTAAAAAAAAAAATATAATAATAATTTAAAAAAGGAAAAAAGAACGAGAGAGTGCTATGAAAAGTTATTCTTATGTTTTTTTTGTTGTTGTTGTTTTTTTAAAGAAGAAATTGTGCTTTTGATGCCGTTTCTTTGCCTGTAATTTCCCAAAGTAGTTTTCACAATCCACACCTGTATCTCCACGGGGAGCAAAGCAGTTCCAATAGGGTTAAAAACAATAGCTGCTAGTGCTAAAGTAAACAGTTCTGCATGATATAGCTTTGTGTCTGTGCGTTCGCCTTAATGAATGATTCGTTTCACGCCGGATGGTGAGATAAAAGCACAGCGTTTATATTGTCACAGCAGTTAGAGTCATTTGGGTGTAACAAAATAAATAAGTACATCTGATAACACGAGACAAAGTGGATTCTTGGTTGATTAAAGTGGTGTATTTCATTTGTGTGGATGCGCTGTAGTGTGTGACAAAGAGGGTTCATGTTTTCATTAGGCCCCATATTCATCCGTCTAACGCCGCTTTTGAAAAAGAGAGTTGTGGTTCTTTGATGTTAATACGTTTTTCTTACCTGGATTTACCAAACGAGACATGAGGATCTCTGGATAAAAGGCACAGGTCCTGGAGTGGTACAGGTCCTGGAGTGGTACAGGTCCTGGAGTGGTACAGGTCCTGGAGTGGTACAGGTCCTGAAGACGCACAGGTCCTGGAGACGTACAGGTCCTGGAGACGTACAGGTCCTGGAGACGTACAGGTCCTGGAGACGTACAGGTCCTGGAGACGGACAGGTCCTGGAGACGCACAAGTCCTGGAAACGTACAGGTCCTGGAGACACGCAGGTCCTGGAGAGGCACAGGTCCTGGAGACGCACAGGTCCTGGAGTGGTATAGGTCCTGGAGACGCACAGGTCCTGGAGACGCACAGGTCCTGGAGACGCACAGGTCATGGAGATGTACAGGTCCTGGAGACACACAGGTCCTGAAGATGCGCAGGTCCTGGAGACGTACAGGTCCTGGAGACGCACAAGTCCTGGAGACGTACAGGTCCTGGAGTCGCGCAGGTCCTGGAGACATACAGGTCCTGGAGACGTACAGGTCCTGGAGACGTACAGGTCCTGGAGTCGCGCAGGTCCTGGAGACATACAGGTCCTGGAGACGTACAGGTCCTGGAGACGTACAGGTCCTGGAGTGGTACAGGTCCTGGAGACGTACAGGTCCTGGAGACGTGCAGGTCCTGGAGACGTACAGGTCCTGGAGACGTACAGGTCCTGGAGTGGTACAGGTCCTGGAGACGTACAGGTCCTGGAGACGTACAGGTCCTGGAGACGCACAGGTCCTGGAGACGTACAGGTCCTGGAGAGGTACAGGTCCTGGAGTCGCGCAGGTCCTGGAGAGGTACAGGTCCTGGAGACGCGCAGGTCCTGGAAAGGTACAGGTCCTGGAGACGCGCAGGTCCTGGAGAGGTACAGGTCCTGGAGACGCGCAGGTCCTGGAGTGGTACAGGTCCTGGAGACGTACAGGTCCTGGAGACGTACAGGTCCTGGAGACGTACAGGTCCTGGAGACGTACAGGTCCTGGAGACGCACAAGTCCTGGAAACGTACAGGTCCTGGAGACGCGCAGGTCCTGGAGAGGCACAGGTCCTGGAGACGTGCAGGTCCTGGAGACGCGCAGGTCCTGGAGACGCACAGGTCCTGGAGTGGTATAGGTCCTGGAGACGCACAGGTCCTGGAGACGCACAGGTCCTGGAGATGCACAGGTCATGGAGATGTACAGGTCCTGGAAACACACAGGTCCTGGAGACGCGCAGGTCCTGAAGATGCGCAGGTCCTGGAGACGTACAGGTCCTGGAGACGCACAAGTCCTGGAGACGTACAGGTCCTGGAGTCGCGCAGGTCCTGGAGACATACAGGTCCTGGAGACGTACAGGTCCTGGAGACGTACAGGTCCTGGAGACGAGCAGGTCCTGGAGACGTACAGGTCCTGGAGACGTACAGGTCCTGGAGTGGTACAGGTCCTGGAGACGTACAGGTCCTGGAGACGTGCAGGTCCTGGAGACGTACAGGTCCTGGAGACGTACAGGTCCTGGAGATGTGCAGGTCCTGGAGACGTACAGGTCCTGGAGACGAGCAGGTCCTGGAGACGTACAGGTCCTGGAGACGTACAGGTCCTGGAGTGGTACAGGTCCTGGAGACGTACAGGTCCTGGAGACGTGCAGGTCCTGGAGACGTACAGGTCCTGGAGACGTACAGGTCCTGGAGATGTGCAGGTCCTGGAGACGTACAGGTCCTGGAGAGGTACAGGTCCTGGAGTCGCGCAGGTCCTGGAGAGGTACAGGTCCTGGAGACGCGCAGGTCCTGGAAAGGTACAGGTCCTGGAGACGCGCAGGTCCTGGAGAGGTACAGGTCCTGGAGACGCGCAGGTCCTGGAGAGGTACAGGTCCTGAAGACGCGCAGGTCCTGGAGACGTGCAGGTCCTGGAGACGCACAGGTCCTGGAGACGTACAGGTCCTGGAGATGTACAGGTCCTGGAGTCGCGCAGGTCCTGGAGAGGTACAGGTCCTGGAGACGCGCAGGTCCTGATTTTCAACCAGTTTGACGGGGAACTCTACTGTGCCTTGAGGTATTTCCAGGTGTGCCTTAAAAAAACATTCTTATGTGAGTTTCTGGAATCACACATGGATTTAATGGAATAATTTTCTCCTGAGAAAACTTCTTATTGATAAAGAAAACAAAACAACCATTGCCAAATAAAAAAAAACTTTATCTCATGTACTCAACTCAAGTTTGACTCAAACTTTACAAAACCTGCCAAACTGGAGACAAATAGGAAAAATGTTTAGTAAAATCGTTAACATAATCATGTTTACTACGTTTGTGAAATGTTTAGTCCGACTTGTCATATTGAAGCACAGAGCACTGAGTTCTTTCTCCTTTCTTCTCGTCTAATTCGTGAACTTAACCTGGTCCAGAGGGGGTGAGTTCAGGTCATGTTGCCATAGCGATCTGCCCTGATAGAAGGTGATCCAGCTTTGTAATAAAACCAGGGTTAACCCCAGCACTACCTCCTAACCCTGTAATCCAGCTCCGCACAGACCTTTGATCCTGAGATAGTGGTTGGGAGCTTTGAGCTGAAGGATAAACCTGTAGTGTACGTTCAAGCCTGAGTTCCTGGAATCTCACCCAGACACAGTGAGAACATGCAAACTGTTCTGGTTTGACGCAGGGAACACAGAACTGAACACAGGCCCTTCTTCTCTTCAGTGGGAAACCTTGCATTCCATATGATTTCTTGTCTGTTTGACTGAAAAGGGCAGAACAATGACTGAATTAAAGCAGACCTACGTAACATTTTGACCTTATTAAACATTTTTTTCAGTCCATGTGGTGGTTGCATATGTATTGACCATAGACTGTATAAAAATCACTGGATATCCGGAGTGTGACGTCACAGCGTTTGGCTCCAGCCAAATGAAGCCAGTCGTGGCTAGCAGTTATAGCGGCTAAAGTGGAGCCACACTCCATATTTGGAGATCCGAGGGCGTATTGTGGCAACCACAGGGACCAATCAGGAGTAAAGTTGTTAACAGTTTCAGCCTCGGGAGATGGCAACAAGCCGTGCTGGCTGTCAATCAAACCTGTTGCTAATGTGAGCGAAAACCGACCTCTGAAAAAGGAAGCACCTGATTGGTCAGTTATTATTGATAATAACTTGATTTATGAAGAACATAAACACCAGGATCATTTGGAGTTTGTCAAAACATTTTTCAAGACATTTTAGTTCTAGATGTGAGTTTGACAGAAGCAGTTACAGAGTGAAGGCACCAGTGTGACAATAGAAAGAGATAGGAGCCAGAACAGCCTCCAGGGTCACTTCCTGTTTGGAACACGGCGGCAGCAGCTCCACATGTCCAGTGATTTTTAAACATTCTATGGTTTGTTCAGGGCGTTGGAAGCTCCCATCATCGCCCCCTGCTGTCTCTGGTGGAAAACCAGCTGCAACATTTGCCAACATTGACCCGAAGGCAACTCTCCTGAGAGACACACAGGCTCTCTTTTATATTTGGCAACATGAAATGTTTTTGTATATGACTATACTTCCTTGTTTCAATAAAAAAGAAAGAAAAAAGAAGTTTTAGCATATTTTCACTAGCAGTGTATTTTCACAAGAGAACTTTGACATGTAAAGTGCATTACAAATACTATTTAGTTACTTATTACTTAGTTCTGCTTTAATGAGATTAAGAAAGTATTAGAGCTGAAACAAGTGAACTGATTAATCCCAAGTAAACTATTCTTGAAATAATCGTAACATTTAGCGATCAAATAACTGTTATCTGAACAACACAGACTCCAAAACATACCATGTGGCAAGAGAAGAGGTTTTATGACTCAGATAAAGCAAGAATTACATAAAAATGACACAGAAAATATGTACATTTTGTGTTTTGTTGTAAACCCTTTTTTGTCTGTAAATTTACTCCACCAGGATGACCTCAAGTGACACTTCTTCACCTTTTTCTGGGTCAAAATGAGTAAAAATCTCAAATGCACCGGCCAAACTAAACAACTATCGATACATTAAAAGTATAACTGTTAGACTAGACCTAGAAATAAAAGCCTGGCACCTCTCACTGCTCTTGTTTCTTGGTGATCTCTCCGCCTGATGGAAGCTCTGGGCGTGGGCAAAGGTCACGCCCGGTCGGGGACTCCGGACGTCCGCTCTGAGCGAGATTAAACTTTGGAAAAATCCTGGCTGTAATTTGTCAAATGTGACACAATAAATACCCCAAATGTCCAGATCTGTGAACGTGTGAAGTCCAATGAAAACAGAGGAACTCCCATAAACCCGGCTCAGATTCTTTCCTCCTGATCGCGTCACTGAGACTTTCCTCCAAAGCACAGGACGCTGCCGTTTCAAAAGATTCACTTTCAATTACATTTTCACCTTTTCCAAGACAACAAGTCAAATGGAGGTTTCTGAAGAGTACAAAACATTAACATTTCCATAGATACCTTATGAAATCACAGCACAGTTGTAGACAGCAGTGTTTTTCGATATTTTTTGAGTTGTGGCACCTTTTTTTTTTGGTTGAGAGGACAAAACGGCTCACCAGCTACTAAAAAATGACCAAATTAAGCCTATTAGTATGAAAAACATGGTCTATAATGCTGCAAACACTGTCTACGTCACTGTCTGGTTCTTTAAATGAACCCATACAGAGTTATGTTCAGCTTTTGTCTATTGCAAAAGCATCAATAACACAGTATTGGCTCGAACAATAATCAATATCGCAAAATATATCGCAATAACATCACGGTTCTCCATGTGACCGAGATGTACTGTTGTTGAAAGCATTAAAAAAGGGCTGATTTTACTAAAGATTTTCCTCATTAAGTCTATATTAGCCTCGATTTAGTCTTGTCACGTTTTTATTTTGATGCATTTCAAGGAGTACATTCTTGTTTTAATGTAAAGGAAATTATTGTGTCAAAAAGTGTATTGAAATATTGCATAAATGTTGTTATTTCATCCATATTGTTGATATCATTTCCAATATTCAAGACACTTAAAATCCATGTATGAATCCGTCTCATGCTGGACATTTTTGAAGGCTCATCTGACCATATAATACTTAAAAATCAAGGGTATAACTCTGGACAACATTCATTTCAATTCAAATCAATGCTGTTGTTTTGTTGTATATCCGTGATCACAAGAGCAGTCGCCTCTTAGGGTTTTACAGACGTTTAATTCTTTTGAAAGATTCACATTGGTCAGTGATTCCACAGAAAAGAGAATCGAAGATAAAGATCATGGCACGAAACACTTGTCATGGTCATGAAACACCAGGCTTTTCATCTTAAACACAAGAGTCCAGCAGACTTCAGTGACCCGTGTGCAGACGTGTGAAGCCTCTGCCTTCACCTCCTGCACCAGGACCTGCCCTCGGAAACATCAAGTCACTTTCCATACACACTTTTCATTCATTTTATTTCATTGGAAAAGCAATATTATATTTTCAAAACATACTGAATTCACCAAACACCCGTACGTTTTTATATCCTTAACAACAACAGCTTTTTGTTTTATTGGTGTAATAATCAATTTTAAAATAGAAAAGATTTCTTAACAAAATGTTCAGAATGGTAATAATCTGTTTGGGAGCCAAATGAGCCGATTCCTCACAAAGAAATAAATGCTGGGTGTGGCCCCAGAGGGCCAGCCTGATACTGTGTGTCACCTCAGAGTGGGACCCGTATCAAACATGAGCAGGTCAGGACCAGCCCCCATGGAACCGGGGCTTATGGCTCCCAAGAGGCTTACAATCCTGAGCATTTAGCATAATACATGTTGTATTGTCCACGGCCAAGCACCAAAGTACATCTCTGACATGTTAGAGCCACATGAACCATCTCACACTCTGAGGACCTCAGGGACCGGCCTCCTGCTGGTGCCAGAGTCAGGACTAAACATGGACCGGCCTCCTGCTGGTGCCAGAGTCAGGACTAAACACGGACCGGCCTCCTGCTGGTGCCAGAGTCAGGACTAAACCCGGACCGGCCTCCTGCTGGTGCCAGAGTCAGGACTAAACATGGACCGGCCTCCTGCTGGTGCTAGAGTCAGGACTAAACATGGACCGGCCTCCTGCTGGTGCTAGAGTCAGGACTAAACATGGACCGGCCTCCTGCTGGTGCTAGAGTCAGGACTAAACATGGACCGGCCTCCTGCTGGTGCCAGAGTCAGGACTAAACATGGACCGGCCTCCTGCTGGTGCCAGAGTCAGGACTAAACACGGACCGGCCTCCTGCTGGTGCCAGAGTCAGGACTAAACATGGACCGGCCTCCTGCTGGTGCTAGAGTCAGGACTAAACATGGACCGGCCTCCTGCTGGTGCTAGAGTCAGGACTAAACATGGACCGGCCTCCTGCTGGTGCTAGAGTCAGGACTAAACATGGACCGACCTCCTGCTGGTGCCAGAGTCAGGACTAAACATGGACCGGCCTCCTGCTGGTGCCAGAGTCAGGACTAAACATGGACCGGCCTCCTGCTGGTGCCAGAGTCAGGACTAAACATGGACCGGCCTCCTGCTGGTGCCAGAGTCAGGACTAAACGTGGACCGGCCTCCTGCTGGTGCTAGAGTCAGGACTAAACGTGGACCGGCCTCCTGCTGGTGCCAGAGTCAGGACTAAACGTGGACCGCCTCCTGCTGGTGCCAGAGTCAGGACTAAACGTGGACCGCCTCCTGCTGGTGCCAGAGTCAGGACTAAACATGGACCGGCCTCCTGCTGGTGCCAGAGTCAGGACTAAACATGGACCGGCCTCCTGCTGGTGCCAGAGTCAGGACTAAACATGGACCGGCCTCCTGCTGGTGCCAGAGTCAGGACTAAACACGGACCGGCCTCCTGCTGGTGCCAGAGTCAGGACTAAACATGGACCGCCTCCGCTGGTGCCAGAGTCAGGACTAAACATGGACCGGCCTCCCGCTGGTGCCAGAGTCAGGACTAAACATGGACCGCCTCCTGCTGGTGCCAGAGTCAGGACTAAACATGGACCGCCTCCTGCTGGTGCTAGAGTCAGGACTAAACATGGACCGGCCTCCTGCTGGTGCTAGAGTCAGGACTAAACATGGACCGGCCTCCTGCTGGTGCTAGAGTCAGGACTAAACATGGACCGGCCTCCTGCTGGTGCCAGAGTCAGGACTAAACATGGACCGGCCTCCTGCTGGTGCCAGAGTCAGGACTAAACATGGACCGGCCTCCTGCTGGTGCTAGGACTAAACGTGGACCGGCCTCCTGCTGGTGCCAGAGTCAGGACTAAACGTGGACCGGCCTCCTGCTGGTGCTAGAGTCAGGACTAAACGTGGACCGGCCTCCTGCTGGTGCCAGAGTCAGGACTAAACGTGGACCGGCCTCCTGCTGGTGCCAGAGTCAGGACTAAACATGGACCGGCCTCCTGCTGGTGCCAGAGTCAGGACTAAACATGGACCGGCCTCCTGCTGGTGCCAGAGTCAGGACTAAACATGGGGAATCAGCGTTTCAGTTTTTTGCAGCTAAAATCTGGAACAGTCTCCCTGAAGATGTGAGACAGGCCTCCACTCTGGCAATGTTTAAATCCAGACTAAAAACAGTTCTGTTCAGACGTGCAAATGACTGAAAGATCTATCTGCACTCTTCTCTTTTAAAGCGCTTTATTTTAAAATGATTCTGTGTGTCTTTTTGTGTTTTGTGATTTTAATGCAACTTTTTCTGTTGTGTAAAGCACTTTGAATTGCCCTGTGTACGAATTGTGCTCTACAAATATCTGATCTGTTCATTTCTTATTGTTTGCACTTGTGGGTGAAAATCAGTCTTTGGGTACAATCTGGTGTGTTTATGTTCATGTCCTGTGTGTAACATGCACCGTCTCAAATACATTTATTGAATAAATAAAGTCATCATTTTTTAGGGAAAAAGTAGTGTCCCTGCTGTTGTTAAGGAGGTAAAATCCTGGTTCAGTCCTGGTTCAGTCCTGGTTCAGTCCTGGTTCAGTCCTGGTTCAGTCCTGGTTCAGCCCTGGTTCAGTCCTGGTTCAGCCCAGGTTCAGTCCTGGTTCAGTCCTGGTTCAGCCCTGGTTCAGTCCTGGTTCAGTCCTGGTTCAGTCCTGGTTCAGTCCTGGTTCAGTCCTGGTTCAGTCCTGGTTCAGTCCTGGTTCAGCCCTGGTTCAGTCCTGGTTCAGCCCTGGTTCAGGCCTGGTTCAGTCCTGGTTCAGTCCTGGTTCAGTCCTGGTTCAGTCCTGGTTAAGCTCTGGTTCAGTCCTGGTTCAGGCCTGGTTCAGTCCTGGTTCAGTCCTGGTTCAGTCCTGGTTCAGGCCTGGTTCAGTCCTGGTTCAGTCCTGGTTCAGCCCTGGTTCAGGCCTGGTTCAGCCCTGGTTCAGCCCTGGTTCAGGCCTGGTTCAGGCCTGGTTCAGTCCTGGTTCGGTCCTGGTTCAGTCCTGGTTCAGGCCTGGTTCAGTCCTGGTTCAGTCCTGGTTCGGTCCTGGTTCAGTCCTGGTTCATCCCTGGTTCAGTCCTGGTTCAGTCCTGGTTAAGCCCTGGTTCAGTCCTGGTTCAGTCCTGGTTAAGTCCTGGTTCAGTCCTGGTTCGGTCCTGTTCTCACACTTTGGGCCGGTGCACCTGCACAGATGACGTCTCGCTGCAGAAATCCTTTCAAACTCGAGCCAAGATCAATTTCCATCAAAGTCCCAGTGAGAAAAGGATCCCACAGGCTGGACCTCAGCCAGGACCAGGGCCTAAAACATGGCCTGGGCCAAGGCCTGGACCACAGCCAGGGCCAAGGCCTGGACCACGGCCAGGACCTCGGCCTGGACCACGGCCAGGACCAAGGCCTGGACCACGGCCAGGGCCAAGGCCTGGACCACGGCCAGGACCTCGGCCCAGACCACGGCCAGGACCTCGGCCTGGACCACAACCAGAACCTCGGCCTGCACCACGGCCTGGACCAAAGCCTGGACCACGGTCAGGACCAAAGCCTGGACCACGGCCAGGTCCAAAGCCTGGACTACGGCCAGGACCAAAGCCGGGACTACGGCCTGGACCACGACCTGGACCACAGCCAGGACCAAAGCCTGGACCAGGGCCAGGATCTAGGCTTGGACCATGGCCAATACCAAAGCCTGGACCATGGCCAAGACCTCAGCCCGGACCATGGACTGGATCAAGATCAGACTCCGGACTGAGCAGAGACGAGCAGAGTCTGTAGCTGATGTTTGTTTAGACGTGCCCTGTGTTTCAGGAGGGGGTCCACCACCTGCTTGACTTTGTGGAGATGTTATGTGTCCCTCCACTCTGTAAAACATCAACTGTATTTATCTTTCCTTTATTCAATGACAGGCTCTTTCCTCTGAGCAGAATCCCCTCCACAGACGTAGACCTGCTCCACAGGTTTAACCCACAGACACCGAGGGATGGAGCAAACCTACAAAACAATAAATAGAGGAATGTCCTTTTTATGTTTACTTTTAATATTTCACAGTCAGGCAGAGGACATCTTTAGATCTTGTTTTTCAGTTCAGAATCTCACGATTTTGAGTTTTCCGTTTATCTCAGCTGTTCAATCGGAGATCTGCTCCATTTTCATTCAAATATGCAACAAGTTGGACAAACTGTGTTATTTTAGCTGCGACTCAGCGTTTTCCAACGGGAAAAGAAATAAAACTAAATCCCTGATGCAAAATTCAAGTGTGAGCTCCCAGAGTTCAGAAATCAGCTGCTAAGAACATTATTACAAGCAAAAGAACACGGGAGCTCAGACTTTATTAAGAATATTAGATTCATGACTAATTATAATAGACAAGGCACTTCTAATGTGTTTGTATTTTCAGCCAGATGATCTGCCAGATTATTAAGATAATACAGCTTGTGCTCTCTGGTGGCGCGCTGGTTAGAGGCGTTGCACATGTCTCTCTCCAGTTCACGATGCAGCTGTCCTGTTCCCTGAAGAAAAAAGAACATGATGACTTCAATTATGTTGTATCGATTTCTGAAATGTTCTTCTTGATTCACGTAATCGTTGTGTGTAATAATAGCAATTAAATGCCAAAT
Organism: Rhinogobius similis; assembly: GCA_019453435.1. Taxonomy (NCBI): domain Eukaryota; kingdom Metazoa; phylum Chordata; class Actinopteri; order Gobiiformes; family Gobiidae; genus Rhinogobius; species Rhinogobius similis. The sequence goes on from CM033633.1 coordinate 4,610,164, forward strand.
TGGACAGATTGGACAGATTGTACAGCGAAAACGGACTCAAACAGACAAAAATCAGCATGTCCACATTATGTTACTGTAAAAACAGTGTTCACAGTTTGTTGCTGAAACAAACACAAAAGGCTCAGCTTCTGAAAACATGACGAGGCGAGTGACGTCGTGTCTGAGTTCTGAACTGTCCCTGGCTGCTTTCGGCAAATCCAGCGTTACATAATCTGTTCTGCTCCAAGGAAGGTCTTTAGCATTAACATTCACTGCAAAGATTTCATTCATTATGTCGGAGTTAAAGCCCTATGTAGGAGGAAATAAACATGCAGTAGAGCCTTGATTTTCAACCAGTGCCGGGGAACACTAGAGCGCCTTCAGGTGTTGCCAGGTTTGCCTTGTAAAAAGTTTCCAATTTGGATTTACAAAAGGATTTAATTGGAAAAGTTGCCATTTTTGAGTGTCCTGAAACCGAACACTGGTTTATAGGTTAAAGTGCATATGACAGGTTTTCATGATTTTCTAACTTTGTCTTTATCTGGTGTATGAATACCTGTTGTAAATATAAGTTATAGTTTCTGGTTTTGACGTGGTTTAGTCCTGGTTTAGACCTTGTTTAGTCCTGGTTTAGACCTTGTTTAGACATGGTTTAGACCTGGTTTAGACCTCGTTTAGTCCTGGTTTAGACCTCGTTTAGTCCTGGTTTAGACATGGTTTAGACCTGGTTTAGTCCTGGTTTAGACCTTGTTTAGTCCTGGTTTAGACCTTGTTTAGTCCTGGTTTAGTCCTGGTTTAGACATGGTTTAGTCCTGGTTTAGTCCTGGTTTAGTCCTGGTTTAGTCCTGGTTTAGACATGGTTTAGTCCTGGTTTAGTCCTGGTTTAGTCCTGGTTTAGTCCTGGCTTAGTCCTGGTTTAGACATGGTTTAGACCTGGTTTAGTCCTGGTTTAGACCTGGTTTAGTACTGGTTTATACCTTGTTTAGTCCTGGTTTAGACCTCGTTTAGACATGGTCTAGACCTCGTTTAGTCCTGGTTTAGACCTTGTTTAGACATGGGTTAGTCCTGGTTTAGACCTGGTTTAGTCCTGGTTTAGTCCTGGTTTAGTCCTGGTTTAGACATGGTTTAGTCCTGGTTTAGACCTGGTTAAGACATGGTTTAGACCTGGTTTAGTCCTGGTTTAGACCTTGTTTAGTCCTGGTTTAGTCCTGGTTTAGACGTGGTTTAGTCCTGGTTTAGTCCTGGTTTAGACATGGTTTAGTCCTGGTTTAGACATGGTTTAGACCTGGTTTAGTCCTGGTTTAGACCTTGTTTAGTCCTGGTTTAGACCTTGTTTAGTCCTGGTTTAGTCCTGGTTTAGACATGGTTTAGTCCTGGTTTAGTCCTGGTTTAGTCCTGGTTTAGTCCTGGTTTAGACATGGTTTAGTCCTGGTTTAGTCCTGGTTTAGTCCTGGTTTAGTCCTGGTTTAGTCCTGGTTTAGACATGGTTTAGACCTGGTTTAGTCCTGGTTTAGACCTGGTTTAGTACTGGTTTATACCTTGTTTAGTCCTGGTTTAGACCTCGTTTAGACATGGTCTAGACCTCGTTTAGTCCTGGTTTAGACCTTGTTTAGACATGGGTTAGTCCTGGTTTAGACCTGGTTTAGTCCTGGTTTAGTCCTGGTTTAGTCCTGGTTTAGACATGGTTTAGTCCTGGTTTAGACCTGGTTAAGACATGGTTTAGACCTGGTTTAGTCCTGGTTTAGACCTTGTTTAGTCCTGGTTTAGTCCTGGTTTAGACGTGGTTTAGTCCTGGTTTAGTCCTGGTTTAGACATGGTTTAGTCCTGGTTTAGACATGGTTTAGACCTGGTTTAGTCCTGGTTTAGACCTTGTTTAGTCCTGGTTTAGACCTTGTTTAGTCCTGGTTTAGTCCTGGTTTAGACATGGTTTAGTCCTGGTTTAGTCCTGGTTTAGTCCTGGTTTAGTCCTGGTTTAGACATGGTTTAGTCCTGGTTTAGTCCTGGTTTAGTCCTGGTTTAGTCCTGGCTTAGTCCTGGTTTAGACATGGTTTAGACCTGGTTTAGTCCTGGTTTAGACCTGGTTTAGTACTGGTTTATACCTTGTTTAGTCCTGGTTTAGACTTGGTTTATTACACCAATCAAGTAGCCGTTTGTAGAGAAAAGTTAAAAAATCTGTTGAAGGAAGTAAACAAATAGCTGACATCACACTAAGTTAAGCATACATTACACAAAAGAAACACATTTTTTGACCCTTTATACATTAATTCAACAAAAAAAAAGGTGTTCACATGTATTTTTATTTGTAAAATTTTAAAAATCTGTGACATTGGTGAAGATTTTCCAGTCTTCGGTGTCGTTCCTATGTGATTTCCTAGTGTGATGTCACCATTTACAACCAGAAATTAAAACTATAAACCAAAAAAATTGCTAAACCGGGAAAAAATGTGTTAACTATTTTAGCAAAATTTTAAATATATTTATCTAAACTGTATTTTCGTTAGAGTAGCCCAACTCGTCATAGGCACTTTAAGCTCTACATGGACTATTTACTCAGCTCTGACCTGGAAAGAAAAAGGTCCTGAACGCAACAAAAATGAAACGAACACAGGTGCAATTCAACATCGCACAAACCCTTCATTTTCCCATGGCACTTTGCTGCGTCCTGAGTGAGACAGTGTTTGGGATGTCGGAGAGAAGAGGTCATTTCACAGCGAGGGCCAGAATATAAAAACAGAATCCACCGGCAGTTCCTCCAAAGAAAACCCGCTCCTCTGCGTCTGATCGCAGTAACAGGCGAGTATTGACTTTTCGGGGGGATACAGCGGCGTGTCTTTGGCCCCGGCGCTGTTTGTCTGATTGTTTATGAGGGAACATCGCTGAGCCCGCAGAATCTGAAATCACACGCCAGGTTTACAGGAAATTGTATCATCGTTCGGCGTCCAGCTTCCCAGAAATCACCGGTGTGAAAGCATCATAAAGACAATGGGACGTGTTTGATGTGTGAGTTTATAAATATTCAGCTCTCGCAAAAAGGAAAATCCCCTGGAACTTCGGAGCTGGAGGGGAGACCTGCTCTTGGGGCGCTTTGGTTCTCGCCGTGTTCGGTCTGGACTTTCCGTTTGCTCTGGTCCAAAGCAGAGGCGTGTCCAAAGTGGGCCATGACGCATCATTAAGCGAAAGTGGCACTATTCACCTTATTCTGCCCCGCCCACTTTTGCCGCTTTTTGCCACAGATACATTTGCACTTTTGTTGTAAACGCACTTCCGTTTGACGAGAACTCCGTTAAAGCTAATGACGAACGAGGGAAAAGTCTCGCCGCTAAAATGTTACATAAAGTAGATTGATTTGTGTAAAATGTTTAATGAACACGAGCAACAACAAGTCACAACACAACGATTTCCTGAAAACGTCTTTTTAGTCGAGTAGAACTTATTTTCTGTTGAGCTCGTCTGCTCCGTGTGAACTACAACGGAAACAAGACGGCGGTGTGTATGGCAACTTCAGGAATAAGGTGAATAGGGTCGAAGAATTTCTGAATTTGGGAGAATCCTGCAAGAGAAGGTCATCTGTTTCAGGTTTCAGTCGACCTTTTTCAGTTGCGACCTCCAAAAGTAACAACAGCTGACATTTGTGACGGCCAAACACCGAAAATAATCGGCCAACAAATTGATAAAGTAGACTTAAGTGTAATGTTTGATTTTATTTTGAGAGTATAAACCTAGAAAAATTGCTCACAGTTAGGAATCTACATCTACCACTGCAAATGAAGGGTGTAAAGCCCTGTTTAATGTTGTTAAATTGTTAAATAATGTTGTTTGATGATGCTGCTTTGAAAATCCTTTCCCTCTTCGACACTGTGTTCTGACGTGACGAAGAACCTTTTTTTGTCTCTAGTAGCCCCTAAGCTTTGTATCACACACAGAGTACCCCTTAACTTGAGTTTGAGGCAAATAAATAGGTTTACTAGTCGTATATAATCAATTATTACAATTATATTTTATGTTTTAATTATATTTATGGTCCAAGACACTCCAAAATGATAATAAATTTACAACTAATGTGACTTTTTTATTCAGATAAGAGTACTTTTCATTTTCTTTTAAAACCTGAAACCATTCCAAGTCCCCTCTGGTAATTCCTCACGCAGGGGTCCCTTGAGTTTCGTATATAGTCGTATATAGTATATGTATGTATGTATATTTAATGTTTTAATTATATTTATGGTCCAAGATATTCCAAAATTAAGCTAAATTTACAACGAAGGGGATGTTTTTATTCAGATAAGAGTACTTTTCAATTTCTTTTAAAACCTGAAACCATTCCACGTCCCCCCTGGTAATACCTCCCTGTACCCCTGGTTGGGAGGCTGACGTCATTTATCTCAGAATCTTTTGCTGTTTTAAGTCCTTAAATCAGACTCACTCTGAACATTTCCTCCGTCTAATTACGGTAATTACAACTTCATCAGATCCACTGCTTACTGCAATGCATTGTGGGTATATATTTACATGTGTGTAATTGCCTCTACAGCCAGCAGATGGAGCCACAGCTAAGACAAAATGGTATCTCCCAATAAAGCGATAAGGTTACGTTTAAGTTATGTAAAAGCATTTTATTTTTAGTTCTAAAACATGAGACGTCAAACTGAAGACTAAAAACAATATAAATAATGTAAAATATTTGTCCTTTAATAAGTCAAAATGTTACTTAGTTCTGCTTTAATCTGCCCAGGAGCTTGCCACTTTTATCAGACGTTGGACAATAATAAATAAATGCATCCAAATTCAGACGCAGCTCTACGGGGACATCAGAAGGGAACATTAAACTCACATTTTATTTCTCTGATTCAAAACACACCTAAGGCAGGACTAAACTAGTTCCAAACCGGGCCTGGATCGGGGTCCAGACCAGGTTCAAACGGCAGATTCCTGCGCCGTGAGTCAGAGTCACACACAGATGATGTCATGCCCAAACGCTGGAGGTGCATCGGCCCGTGACACAGCCGGGCCCCTCCCCCCCTCCCGCGGTAATGGCAGCGCTCCGAAGTCAGAGCACACAGTTTGGGTTCAGCCTTTTCAATATTTCATTTCATGCCTGGAATATGGAGTGAGTCATGTGAAAAGTGCATGTACAGTCAGAGGAAGTTTGCCGTTTCCTAAAGTCTTAGTCATTCAAGACACTGTGGACTTTGTGGGTCGTCTTGGGTCTTCTACACAATTTAAAGTCGATGCAAAATCAACTTCTCGGCTCACGGTTTATTGCCATTGTCAGTGATCAAAAATTCACAAACATAGGAACTTGCTTCGGCGTGAGGTGCAACATAAAACAATGAATAAAATATATAAAAGAGGCATGCATAAGATTAAGAATAAGATAGACTAAGATAGATAGACTAAGACTATGTACAGTTGGCAGATTGTTGTTGTGATTGTTTCAAAAATTCAGACTCCACGTCATACACAAATGTTAAAAAATGTTGTCTTGACATTTAAAAAAAAACAAAAAAAACATCAAAACGTTAAAAAATCAACAGCTTGTTTGATTTTTTTAAAGCATAATAACAACCACAGACGGTGGTTTAGTAAAGTAATCGGCCAAGATTTGATTTTTGGACTGACTATTTTATTGGTATAATAAGGATTTTAATGGATCACAGCAATAAAAAGAAGACATGGAGTGAGTTAGCTGAAGTAAATCATGAGCCTATTCTGCCCTTTTACAAATAAATGTGCTGTTTTCTTGTACTTTTCTGTATACATTGTTGTTGTTTTTTTGCATTAACTCTCTTGAACTTGGAAGTTTTATAGTTTTAAGGGTGCGAGTGAATGGGTAAAAATCTTTAATTTAATGAAACTTCTGTAGTTAACTCACATAACAAAAAGTGTATCACAAGTTTTTCATCATTTAATGTTTCCATGTAGATTTTATGGGTTAAAATTGACAAAATTACACATATTTGTCAGTTTCAATCTGTAAAATGGACAGAGTCAGGTTTAAATTTCTTGGTTCATTTTGTTGACGTACTTGTTCCAATAACATTTCCAGAAGGGATTTTGGATTTCTTATTTAGCTTTTGAGTAAACTAGATCTGACATCTGAAAATTGGTGTAAAAATTCAAATTTTGGCTATTTTTTTTATTTAAAACCTTGATAATCAGGCTTAGAATTAGATATCATCAAATCCTTCAGTACGGTCTGTCAAAATCTTGTTGAGTCCCAGATTGTACAGTTTGGTGCAGGATCTACTTTAAAGTGCGTATGACAGGTTTTCACGCTTTTCTAATTTTGACTTTATTTGTATTAATACCAGTTGTACAAATACATTTTACACCAATCAAGCAGCTATTTGTGGAGAAAAGTTGGAAAACATGTTACAACAAAACAATTACAGGAAGTAAACAGATTGATGACATCACACTGGAGAGACAAAGCTTAAGCATAATTTACACAAACTAAATGACTTTTATGATCCTTTAAACATTGATTCAACAAAATAAAGGCGTTTGCATGTATTTTTATTTGTAAAGCAAAAAAATCTGTGATATTGAATGAGTTTTAGCCCCCTGTACAGTGTGGTTGCTATGGTAATTTCCTAGTGTGATGTCATCATTTACAACCAGGAAGTAAAACAAAAAGACAAAAAAATTGCTAAACCATGATAAAATGAGTTAAGTATTTTAACAAAATTTGAAATATATTTATCTTAACTGCATTTTTGTCAAATCAGTCGTCCAACCTGTCAGGGGCACTTTAAGGTCTCTGGAGGAGAGACCAGCCTTGAAATGACAGAGAAATCTACAGATGAAAGTGGTTTAAATCAGTGGTTCCCAACCTTTTTTGTCTGGAGTACCCCCTAAGTCTTGTTTCACACTCCGAGTACCCCTTAATTTGAGTTTCACGCAAATAAATGGGTTTACTGGTTGAATAAAGTCAGTTATTACTATTGTGTGTATTGTTTTAATTATATTTATGGTCCATGAAACTCCAAAGAGATGCTACATTTACAACTAATCACACATATTTACAGATAAAAGTACATTCCATCTTCTTTTAAAACTTAAAACCATTCCAAGTACCCCCTGGTAATTCCTCAAGTACCCCTTGGGGTCCCCGTACCCCTGGTTGGGAAACACTGGTTTAAATGATATCATCAAACCTATTTAGGAGCAGATAGGGCAATAAGTAATATAGAACAATGAGTTTTTCTTGAGCGTCTCGTCTTACAAAGGTTCACCAGAGCCTCGTCGTGCCCCCATTAGTTGACCAAGTATTTCTTTAGTCGACTTCACCTCCACTGGACACAAGGATGACGTCTGAACACTAAAGAGCGAAGCCGTTTTGAGCGAAGCTAAAAAAGGCTGCCAGCGAGAGGGCCGTACGCATTAGGCGCATTCCCGGCTTCTTACCGAGGCGTTTAGTGACAAATGCCCCGATGCCACGCAGGGAAACCCAATCAGCATGTGCCGTGTGACAGAATGCGACAGACCTCTCCAAACCTCGCCCTCTGCCGCTGACCCCTGCCCGCGCCCCTGGGCCCTGCATCCAGCCTGGAAATCTGAGCCCTCGGAGTTTTTAACCCCGTTCCAACAATGTTCTCTCGTCGAAAACACAGCTGGAGCAGTATTTAGCGTCATTCAGGCTTGTTTCATTTAACCTGTTTACGAGCTCCTCTTCTCTCCTTCACTCCTTATCTGAGCCTCACAACACACTCAGTTTAAAATATTCCCAGATTATGATGTCAGAGGTAGAGATCCGTAGGTCTGTGCTTGTTTTTGTGTTGTTATTAGCCTTAAAACATGCTCTTGAGTACTGTACGTTTACACCGGGTTGGACCAGGCCTCCATCCACCGCCTGCAGTTGGCGGCGTTCTCAGTTCCAGAATGCTGCTGCTCGTTTGCTCACCGGCACCAGGAAATATGAGCATATTTCTCCCGTGTTGGCCTCTTTGCACTGGCTCCCTGTCAGCTACAGAATTGATTTTAAGATTTTGCTGATGGTTTTTAAATGTTTGAATGGGTTGGCTCCTCCTTATCTCTCGGAGCTTCTGTCTGTTCATGCTCCATGTAGAGCGTTGAGATCAGCAAACCTCATGATCTTAGACGTCCCGAGATCCTGGTTAAAAGCCAGAGGGGACAGGGCTTTCTCTGTGGCAGGTCCCAGACTCTGGAACAGTCTTCCTTTGAGCATTAGAACAGCCCAATCTTTGAATATTTAAGACTTTGTTAAAAACCCATTTGTTTGCACGGGCTTTTAACACAAGCTGAGCAGAACATTTATATTGCATTTTTATTTTAGCTCGTTTCTGCATGTTGTATTTTATATTGTGTCTGTACAGCACTTTGGGCCATTGTGGTTGTTTTTAAATGTGCTTTATAAATAAAGTTGACTTGACTTGACTTGAGAAGTAAAAATCTCCGCACGGCACCAACTGAGATTTGGCGTCCTCTACTGGCTGCATAACCCTTAAACAAGCTAATAATGTTGCTTTGGGAAAAAATGCGAGTTGCCCAACAGTTGTAATGATTGTGTTTGGAAATGCAGAAATGCTCAGAACGAGAATTTAAAGACTTAAAATAGCAGAAGATTCTCAGATAAGTGATATCAGTTATTTTTAAAAAAGTCACTCGATTCAGCAGGGAGTATTTGTGACAAAAACGATTCTCTAACCAAATCAACAAACTAGCGTGAATGAAGCTAAATGCAACTCCAGGTGTGCTTTTGATGACGAAACATTGTTGGAACAGGGTTAAAAGCTCAAAAATTTCAATGTTGCACACTTGTTTTGAGCATTTCTGACTCAAATCACCTTCATTACAGCTGTGTGCTAACATAAGCGTGTCGGGCCAAGCTAGTTTTTGGTTTTTCCCATTTTTCAATTCCCTCTGCTGCCAGTAGATGGAGCGCTAACACCAAATCCTGACGAGGGAACGCCTGACTGTGAGAAAACCATGTGCGTTTTTCAAATTCTAAGTTCTAAAACATGAGACGCCAAAGTAAAAGTTGTAAAGTAAAGTAAGTAAAAGATGTTTCAAGGACAATAAGAAAACAAACAATTCACAATATGTCTTTTTAAATCTAATTGTAGAATTGTAGAATGTGATTTTTTTTCCCCACATAATTTTTTATTTATACAGGAGTGCACACTTGTTTAATCTACTTTACTCTCTAAGTCTGTCTTTAAGTCTGTTTGCCCTGAGCTGGCGTTTGACTTTTCCATTAAAGTTGTTACCCGTACAAGAACATTATTTTGAATTTTTAAACATTGAATATCACAAAAGTAGTTCTTAAACCCTTGAAAATCCATACTTACTGACGTTTAATTGACGACAAATGCACAGGATTCCCACATAAAACCCGAGCACGTTCCCTGTTCTCTATTATTCGTGAATGTGGGCCGAGAGTGGTTTGCGTCAGTAACATTACGGTTTAATGGAGGGGCCCCTGAGGACTGTGAAGGGCCCCAGGCTGCAGAGCGTGACTCACCTGCTGCGCCTCGGACCAAAGCTCTACAGCACGGGTCAGATCCGACACATCCGGGTTTCAAACAAGGGAAAAGATCAGGGAAGTGCGCACATTCAGGCTCGGATTGGAAATAGAGCTGACTTTTTTAGAAGATGCTTTGACGGTGTTTAACTGTTGCCGATATCAACTGATTTTTACTGTATTGGCCGATATCGAGAAGAAAAAACGTACGATATTTGGCGCGGGTATTTTTTTCACTGTGTTTCATTGGATTTGGCTTTTTGTATTTTGTAAATGTCCAGAGTTATTTCAGTCCAGTCCATCTACGTCATCCATTTTATCTGTTATTGCCTTTTTTGCTGCAGAAAATGTCAAATCCGCTGGTATCCATCTATCACTTCCATCGTTGGAGTTCTACATCGGAGATACATTATTTTAAAGTCAAACGGAATATTGGTGTTGAAGATCAGAATCCGTTATTTATGAATAGTAGGACAGTCCCACAACGACAGTTTCTCTGCCTTTTTGAACAGACTCAGGAGTAAAAACTGAACTAGAGTTTCAGAAGATGACGTCAGAGCATTCTAAATTTTAGCCGAATGTGGCAAAAACACTGGAGTTAATGGTGGACGATGACATTTTCTTGTTGAAATACAACTAAAACGTGAAAGAGCTGCAAAGGTCTGATGACAAAAAATAAAGTTAAACATGTAGTTTGTACCTGACATCTAAAAAAGAAAAAGATAATCAAGTAAACTGTTGTATAAAACCAGATACTCACTGATGCAGCCTTTGGGATCACACACAGTTGAACTCATTACATTTCTCTCCATTCAGTGTATAAATACCTGTTGTAAATATAAAGGATCGTTTTACACCAATCAGGTCGCCATTTGTGGAGAAAAGTTGAAAAATAGGTTGCAGCTTACAGGACGTAAACAAAGGTTACGCATAATTTACTCAAAAGAAACTGCTTTTTGGACCCTTTAAACATTAATTAAACAAAATAAAGGTGTTGACATGTATTTTTGTTCATCAAATGAAAAAATCTGTGACATTAGGGGAGTTTAACCCCACTGTACAGGATGATTTCCTGATAATTTCCTAGTGTGATGTCATCATTTACAACTAAAAACCTAAAGAAAAAAAAAAAAAAAAAAAACTTAACTGGGGTAAAATTTGTAATGATTTTAGCAGAAATTGAAATAACCTTTTACCTTAACTGCATTTTAGTTAAATGAGTCGTCCAACCTGTCAGAGGCGCTTTAAAGCCACAGTGTTGATCTTCAAAGATAGTCAAAGTAATCAGATGCACACACAGACAAGTGGGTGACGGACCCTCGACCTTGAAAAGTCCCACAGTGCACCTTTAAAATGCATGCAGAGCGTAAAGGGTTGAATGCTCTTGCTCTGCGTCGGTCTGGACTCACGCAGGTGTCTCTGGCTCGGGGACCGTTCAGCCGCTCAGTCCAGATGTTCTTCAGTCAGAGCAAAGGTCGTGACCCCTCGGCGACCCCTCACTAACTCACTAACAGCTAATCAACCCCAGAGAGCAGCGTCCACACTCCGCGCTCCAGTCTGCAATTATCGCAATTATCAGACGCTAATTGCTGTTGCGTGTTAGGGGCTTCGGGCAGCTCGGCCTGTTGTTTCGCCAAAGGTTTGCCTCATGACATCACGACATTCTACACGGCACATAGTTTAAAGAAGACATTTATTAGGGCTGTCGAAGTTAACATGTTAACTCAAGCGATTAATCATGGAAAATTGATGCATTAATCACAAATTGACGCGGATTAATCACACGGGTTGATTTGAAGAAGCACGCTCTTTTAGGCTTTACCTGAAGGAGGAGGAAGTACAGGGGAAGCACTGTAGTTACGTGCTTCGTTTTACACATTTAATCCATAAATCCTCACGTTGACGAGCACAGAAATCTCAGGGGCTGATGTTTACAAGAGCGGAGCAGTAAAGCGTGGTGCGGTGCAGAACAAAACCAAACGGCAGAGATCACGTGTCGTAAAACGTGATGAAAACTAAACTCGTGTGTGACGCTAAAACAACTGGACCAAACTTGTCACCAAACAGAGCACTTATAGACGCCAGAACAACACCAGACCAACAGTTCCATCCATCTCCATGGATGTCAGTTACCTATGTAACTATAGTTCTATGAGTGTATGAAGGGCCCTTAATCCATTAAACCTGTGTTTAGTCATGTAGTCAAGATTGACCTGAAACGTGTGCCACAGACTCAACATGAAATGTGTAGAAGTCTAGACAGATCTAAATAATGTAATTAGATTTAGATGTGAATTAATAAAATGATTTAAATTTCAGAAGAAAATGTGCAAAAATACTTTAAAATGGACATGTAAACTATGACACTTGAAAAGGCGCATGATTGATTAATCGTGATTAATCACAGTTCCAAATTGTGATTAATCAGATTAATTTTTTTAATCATTTGACAGCACATTTTGGGGTATTCTCTGGTAGTTGCTCTTTTGGTGCCCTATTGACTAAGTTGTCGTGGGTGCTGCCATCTTTTTCCCGTTAGTTTACACGGGGCAGAGCTCAACAGAAAATAAGTTCTACACTGACTAAAAAGATTATTTCAGGCCTCAGTAAATCAGTGCAGTGTGACTTGTTGTTGCTCGTGTTTATTAAATATTTTACACAAATCAATCTACTTTATATAATGTTTCAGCAGCGAGACTTTATTACCGGAGTGTGATCTGGGAAAAAGAGGCAAAAGTGGGCGGGATAAGGTGAACAGACAAGATTTATTGATAACATCCAGAGCTCCATCCACAGTAACAAATAGTACAATGGATTCTTTTCCAAGACTTTTAATGGCATTAGTCCAATAACTAGGGGCCCTGAATTTCATTGAGAAGTTGTGCTGCTGCAGGTAGTTTTTAAAGCAGATCTACCCTCAAAGTAATGGGGGCGAAGCCATGTTTAGTTTAGTTTATTGTTTATTTGTCAGGGACCGTCTACAAACACATTAATCTTATAAAAGAGAAGACGCTTTGAACCAGATTTAGCAAAAAGCTTGTTTCCATCCGCAGTCCCTGGGTACGTTCTACAACATGAGATGCCAAGACCACGTTTTAAAGCCAGAAACAAACAGCAAACAACAAACAATACAAATACTGCATCATCTGTGTTTTTTAAGCCTAAAACATGTGTCCAGACTCTTGCTTTAAGCGTCTCTATTAAATCTAGACGTATTTGTTCATGAAAACGGTTTGAATCTTTGATTTTGCACTATTGCTGTGAATGTGCGGAGCTTAGCGAGCTAGTTTGCTGACAACATGGGGAGATAAAGGACACTTCAACACAACACAACTAATCATTTTCTGAACACTCAGAAAAAAACATGTTATTTAAGGAGAGAAAGGTAATAAGTTTGATCCCAAAGTCTGTATCAGTGATAAATGTGATCAGAAGCTGGACATCTGGTTTTCTACAGCTTGATTTTCCTTTTTTAGACGTCAGACACAAACTAAATCTTACACAGAGTTGTATACTTTTATATTTCTTATCAGACTGTAGCAGTTCTTTTACATTTTGAACTTTTCTAAGAGTATAAAACTGATCAAATTTAGCGTCTAACTGACAAAACGCACCTGGTTTATGGTTAATACTTCTCCGTAATTATTGGGCCTATCCCCATGAAGCAAAAACTGGCACAAAATCCCTGATGTTGTAAAAATGATTGTGTAAATAATACAATTTAGATCATTCGCAGCTGGGTTCCTTTTACGACACTGCCTCGCTTTACACCTCTGAAATCACGTCCATATTTGGCCGTTCACTGCTCCATAATCTTTTAATATCCTCGTAAAACACCAACGTTACGACGACACGACTCGTCCACTTTTTATTTTGATTCCCTCCGCGGCCGATTCCAGATTTCCGCTGCCAATGATCCCCGCTCAAACATGTGCCCCCCGTTCGCTCGTTTAAATGTGTTTCTAGGAATTTCTTTTGTTTCCTCATCTGGTTTCAACAAAGCCTCGTAAAGCTGCCCGTTCTTCCCTCCCTGTGAGATCACCATGGAACGCATTAGTGACAGATAAAGTTTACGAAAATGGAAACAAATAAAGAGCAAAATCTACAGCGGAGTAACGGGGGGAGCTCATTAACAAGTGCGGTCTTTACGGGCAGGTGTTTGTTCATGGACTTGACAAAAGTAGTTGGTAAAAGCTGGTAACGAGCCACAAACATCGGCCTAAAACTAATTGTTTTCAAATATGTTTTTTCTTCTCCCAGTCGGAGCAGGAGCCAGTTTTCTGTATCTATTATCTGGTATTTTAATTAAATCCAAGTTCCCCACACAGTATTAGTCAAAGCTGGGTACACTTAAGCCTCAGTCGGACCATATTAGTTTTACCTCGGGAGCTTTGGTAAATAGTAATAATCATGAACATCGTCTGTGTTCCTCGTCCCGTGCAAAGGCATTTTTGATTTGGGCTGTTTTTGTCAACACAGTGAGGCTAATGTGGACCTCGATCGCACTGTTTGGCTCCAGAAGGGCATTTGTCATTAATTTTTGAAATATTAAAAATGTTTGAACACTTGCTCAGGTCTGTGGTAAGTGATGAGCACCTAGAATTTTACCTTATCCTTAACTTAAACGTTTGCATGTGTTTTTGGATGTTAGTTTCCACAGAGCTGCTTGTGCCTTTAAGCTCTTAATATTTATGGCAAAAAATTATGAGAAATTTACCTCCGGAAACTGGACGTACGTGGAAAAGGAGGGAACTGTTGAGCTCCGTTGATTTAAAATGTCTCTGTGGTCTATTTTAGATCCAGATTTGAACAAAATGAATCATATTAATTTACCACGAGCCATGCTCCAGTTGAATTGTTGTCTGTCTGGATTTTCCTTGGGCTTTCATGTCACAGATCACAAACCCCAAAGTGAAGAGCAGTGTTTAAGTCCATAACTAATTCTGTGGTCAAGTCAAATTCAAACAAATGCACGGCTCTAGCAGTCACATTGCCAACTGGCTTCATTTATTCATTCATTCATTTTCTACCGCTTGTTCCCGTTAGGGGTCACAGGTGACTGGAGCCTGCCACAGACTTTGGTAACGCTTTAGATTAAGGTTCCTTAGTAAATTGTTATGTGTTTATAAGCACTTACAAGGCATTTACGAGCATTTATTAACGTTATAATTGAAAATAAAGTAATAAGCAGCTCATTGATGCTCTGTCCATGTGGTTTATTCACTCAAACATGTTTTGGCTGATGGATTATAAACATGTATGAGGCGTTATAACTGCATAAACAAGCTATTAGTGGCTATTAACATCTTATAAATAGTTAACAAAGGAACCTTAATCCAAAGAGTTACCCAGACTTTGGGCCTTACGCGGGGTACACCCTGAACAGGAGCCAACTCATCACAACTAACACAGAGACAGTGACAGACAATTAGAATCAGAATCAGAAACGGTTTATTGCCATTGTCAGTGATCAAAAATTCACAAACATAGGAACTTGCTTCGGCGTGAGGTGCAAGCGTTCACTCTCATGTTCATTCTCTACGGGCAATTTAGATTTACCAATTAACCTGAACACGCACTTGTGTTTGGACGGTGGGAGGAGCCGGAGAACCCAGAGAGAACCCACGGTAACACGGGGAGGACATGCAGACTCCACCCAGAGAGATTGTGTGCTCTGGTCTGGTCCGGGATTCGAACCCACGACCCTTCATGGCTTCATTTATTTATTCATTCACGGCTGACAGTGCCACTCCAACGCCTAAACACCACGCTCGAAACGCAGGGAAAGTTTTAAAAGTGTATGTGTGCGACCATAGATCGTACATGTCAGTGGACTGCGTTAGCATGCTAGCCGCCGCGTTCCAAATAGGAAGCAGCTATGGAGGCTCCTGGCTCCATAAAGTCGAGCTCCATTCACTTCCTGTTGTGACCCTTTACTCTGTAACTGTTTCGGTCAAACTCACATCTGGAATAAAAATATCCGTTTTCACACACTCTACATGATCCTGGTGTTTTTTTCTCGTTGGTTGTTCATAAATCAAGTTATTATTAATAATAACTGACCAATCAGGTGCTTCCTTTTCCAGGGGCCGTTTTCGCTCGTGTTAGCAACAGGTTTGATTGACAGCTAGCGGCGCACGTTGCCGCCGTCTCCTCTCACCAAGGGGCGGAAACCCTTAACAACCTCGCTCCTGATTGGTCCGTGTGGTATGATATGCACTCGGATTTCCAAATATGAAGTCTGGCTCCACTTTAGCCGCTATAACCACTAGCCGTGATTGGCTTCATTTGGCTGGAGCCAAACGCTATGAGTGACGTCACAATCACATAATCCACTGATATGTACGGTCTATATGTGCGACTTTATTTTAAATTGGGAAAATGTGAAATACTAACAACCAAAATGATGTTTGAAAAAAAAAGCCATGAAGGATATCTCAGTGTTATACCAGCACCAAGTACTAACTGCTGACTCTTACAGCCTTTGCAATCCCAATTTAATCAATCAAAAGTTTTTAAAATAACATAAAAAGTCTGATTACAGCTTTTACAGTGTGCAAGAAAAAACACACTTACTTAACCTTTAAACAGGGAAAAGTACTTGTCTATCTATTGTTTTTCTTTGCGCTTAGAGGGATCTGTTGTGTTTTTCATGACGTTAATTTCACCTTGCGGTCCTTAAGTTGTGATTCGTGCACACACATTCTCTCATGCGAAGAATCGGGACGTGCAGAAGACTTTTGAGAGTTAGAAACGAGCCTGAGCCGCGGCCAAACTCCCTCCCCCCGTCTGTGTTCAAGAACAAGACGAACTGAGGCCTGCACGCTTAACTTTACTGTTACACCGAAAGAATTATCCTCAGACTGACCATAATTGAGTTCCCGCTGCAGCCGGTCGGTTCATTCACGCCGGTCCAAAAGCCTGATTGCAAAGCGTTAAAAACCATTTCCTCTTCGCATAAATCGAGCGTCTCTGAAAACACGATCCTCGACCAGACGAGTGATTCGGAGAGGAAGCTCCGGGTGCTGGAACCGAAGCTGTTTTCTCAAGCTCCTAATGGCTTTGTACCTGGCACCGCACCGGCCCGTTCTGACCGCAGGCGCGAGACCGATCGCTGCACAGGAGCCAGTTTGCATGTTCTCTCTGCGTCGGGGCCCGATCCAGCTAAAGTGAGATCAATGGTGGCGGAGCAGTCAAAGATACTCAAGTAGAAGTACAAAGTAGTGTTCCAAGTAGATACATATTTGGAAAAACTACTATTGAAGTAAGAAACTGATTATACACTGCAAAAAATGTCTTTCTAGTCCAGTTCAAATGTCTGGAGTTCAGGATCTTAAATTCAGACATTTTGACTCGTTAGACTTTTTATTTTATGGAACTAGATTATTTTACTTAACAGTTTCAATACTTTATGTTTTACTTCAAGACAAATTGTCTGCCAGCGAGTTAAGATCATTTTATTTATTCCATTGGCAACTTCATTTCCTTATTTTATGGCGAGACGCTACAGGAAAACTAAATTTTTTTCAAAAATTTGTTTTTTAGTCAGTTTGCTCCCATCATATCGGATTTCATTTGGGAACAACAAACATGTCCAATCTGCTCCTAAAGATGTTTTATTCTTCCATTGAATCCACTTCATCCATAGATTTCTCTGGGACATTGTAACTTCAAAGGCCGTTTTCTTCAAATGCATTTTTGTCCCTCGAGACATAAAGATCAGCCTTAAAGTAGATCCTACACCAAACTGTACAATCTGGACTCAAGATTTAGACAAAATGTACAGAAGAAGTCTAAAACTGATTTATTGAAGTTTTAAGTAAAAAAAAAAAAATAGTCAAATTTTTAGGAACATTTTCACTTAGATCCAGTTCACTCGAAAACTAAATAAGAAATCCAAAATCCTCTCTGTACATTTTTTTTTATAACTAATATGTTACAAGATGAACCAAGAAATTTAAACCTGGTTCTGTCCATTTTTCAGATTAAATGTGGGTTTTTGGCTATTTTTACACATAAAATGCCTTATTTCTACATGAAAACATGACATGATGAAAAACTTATATTTTATTTCTTACAATTATGTGAGTAAACTATAGGAACAGTTTCAAATTGATATCTTTAAATGTATATATATTTTGTCCTATTCACCTGCAGTGTCTCACCTTAAGCTAAATTATTGCATAATCCGTCTGAAATACCTTAAAAACTGTGAAATATTTGCATCACAGCAGCAATTAAATCTCACTGAGTCAAAACTACTCAAATCCAGCTAAAAATTATAAATTCAAGTTTTAATTTGACTAGATATACATTTTTTGCTGTGTACTTGAAAATTAATCTAATTCACAGAAAAAATAATTACCTTTGCAAGTGAAAAAGTGCTTGAAATTAATAGTATTTATCCTGTTTTGAGTATATTTTGATTGTCCTAAAGTAAGAATATCAATAGGACAAGCATAAAATATCTTGTTTTATTTAAATTAAAGAAAAAGCCAAATATTTCCCAACTTGAATTAGGATAAGAGATGCTACTGCACTTGAAATAAGCACAAAATGTACTTGTTCTATTGGCAAATCTTAATAAAAAAACTATTCAAATCAAGCTTAATATTACTTAATCCAGTCACTTTTAACTTATTTTCCTCTTTAAGATTGTACTTTTTGGTTTTTTTGTGTTTTTGTTGGAAGGACTTAAAACATTAAATAAGTGATTTTCCTCTTTTTGATGGGCCCCCTGATGTCACGCATAACTGTATTTAATCTCAAGCAGTTTACTCAAACACTTGTATTTTATTACAGCAAAAATAGATTAAAGTGTAGAAAAATCCAATCCAACTGAGAAAAAAACAAAAAAAAACAGCTTTTGAGAGCCCCTGCCTGCTCTGGGCCCCCGGGAAACCAGCCCCCTTCACCCCCTCAGCCCAGCACCCCTGTCTTTCTCTCGTAAATTGAACGATAAGTCGATATATTAATGATCCTGACAGTTTTAAACCTTGCTGTGAACCGATTCCACAATTGAAACATGGACAGTAAATCTCTCAATCGCAATCCTCGTTTTTCCAAAATCGTTCGATGGAATTGGGCTCAAGAAACTGTTCCCAAACCTTTAAAACACACTTTAAAAACTACACCTCAAGCAGTCGACATTAACATAACTCCAGACATATATTTCTTTCTCGCAGGAGCAGAGCTTGTCACCGGCACAAACGTCTCATTCATTAAACAAACCCAACGCGTTTTGATCCAAACGCCGAGTGAAGGCTGCGGATTTGGTTTTAGTCATGCGACCATTTGAATGTCATGAATAAAATGTGCGAAAGGCGGCGGAGTCTGGGGGAGAGACCGTGCCGGGGCCCCACCCTTGGCACGGGTGCAGGGTCCGAGGGTGTGTCCCCCTGTACCCGGCTCTGATCCCGCTGTTTTCACAGAGTTTCACAGGGAAATGAGAAGCAGCTGAACAGTTCGACCAGAGCCGGCGCAGCCAAACGGGCACGAGACGCAGACAGAGGTATGTGGGAGCGGAGAGGGCCGAAGGAACACCAGAGGATCCAGGAGTTATGTACGCCTGATGCCCCTCCACCTCTGATGTAACACGGTTTATGCATTGAACCAGTGTTTTTCAACCAGTGCGCCGGGGAACACTAGTTATGTCAGGTGTGCCTTGAAAAAATATCCAATGTGAGTCAATAAATTAATAAATGCAAATTTCATTGACTAATTTGACATTATGGAGTGCCTTGAGCAACTTCTGCATCAAACAAGAGCAAAACCATCACTATTGTCAAATTTAAAGAACCAGACAAGGGCACAGATATATTTTGCCTCATTATGTACCGTACTTTTTTTACTAAATGGTCTGTTTTGGTCATGTTTTTGTAGTAGGTGGTGTGCCGTGGTAGCTTTTAAACCCAAAAAGTGTGCCGTTGAAAAACACTACATTAAAGCAGTGTTTTAATGCCGTTGTGTCCTCGGGCAAGACACTCGCCCCCAGTGTCTGCGTACTCTGGTGTGTGAATGTGTGAGTGAACGGGTGAACGGTTCCTTGATGTAAAGTGCTTTGAGCCTCGAAGGTGGAAAAGTGCTATATAAACATGTGACCATTTACCACAAGAAATAATGTATAGAAACGGTTTGAAACAAGTAAAATAATCTAGTTCCATCAAATAAACAGTCTGAACTAATCTTAATGAGTCAAAATGTCTGAAATTCAGATTAATATCCTCAAATCAAGACATTTTAACACATCTAGAAATTCATTTTTTGCAGTAAAGCTTTGATGAAAAGTGCTTTGTTCATGGCGTCCAAACACTTGCTGACAAACCCTCCAGTTCGTCTCCATCAGCGCCTCCTGCCTCCGTCACTTCGGGGAGAGAAAGGTGATCCACCTCAGGGGCCTCTGTCCAGGTGAACCTCTGTGTTTGGCCCTGAACGTCTCTGAAACTGGACACGCCTTCCAAATGTCTTCACCTGTTTTTAGAGGGACTATAAACGCCTCGTCAGTGTCCTCTGCAGACGGAGGCGCCGGGGCCTCAAGCAGCACCTGACAATCAACGTCACGCTCCACCAAACGCCGAGGCGGTAAACACTGTCGACCGCCGACCTGCGAGCGTTCAAATGTGGAGAGCACCTGGAGCACAGATGCTTCGTTTTAAAAATGAAGTGAATGTGAACTGTCATCGTAGAAAGGGTTTCAGAGGTTGTCATCCGGACGCTGTTTGAAGATCGAGACGTTTCGACTTTTATCCAAAAGTCATTGTCAATCAGAGAGCTGGTATGGGAACTCTGGCTTATGCTACTCTAAGTAGTGGGAGTCCTGCCCCCAGGGAGGAGTCACTGAACACCTGTCTTTGTTTGGAACACTGTTTGTTTGTCACCTGAGACTTGATTAATTGGTCTGCCTTGTTTGATTAATAGTTGGCCTCACCCAGTTTCACCTGTGACTAAGGTCTATTGTTCTATTGATAGCTGGCTGTTGCTCCCTCCTCACTGCTGATGGCCTCATTAGCATTTGACTGGCCTTTGATTTGGACCAGGGTGTCATAAATCTTAGCCAAATTAAATCTTAAGCCCCCATTCCTGTTTAGAGACGGATTCTCTCTTTTGACAAAAATGGCCTCCTTTACTCCTCTTTCAAACCAGTTCTTCTCTCTGCTCAATATCTTCACCTCACTGTCCTCAAACGAGTGGTTTGTAGCTTTTAGGTGCAGATGGACTGCACTTTGCGGTCCCGTGGAGGTAGATCTTCTGTGTTGGTACAGCCTTTTGTGCAATGGCTGTTTGGTTTCTCCTGTAACGTTCTTTACAACTGTCCTCATTTCAATGTGAAATGTCTATAAACTGTTTGCATTCGTGTGCTTTTAACTCGGAAAGTCGCAATTCTGATGTCACCCATAATCAAATCGCTGAGTCCGCTGTTTAAAACAG
Source organism: Rhinogobius similis (assembly GCA_019453435.1). Lineage (NCBI taxonomy): Eukaryota > Metazoa > Chordata > Actinopteri > Gobiiformes > Gobiidae > Rhinogobius > Rhinogobius similis. Next base: position 4,631,054 of record CM033633.1, read on the forward strand.
AACTAAGTAACTTCAGCGACAGAGCTCCCCCTGCAGGTCTCTTGTAAAAATACATTGCCGGTCAAAAGTTTTTTCACTTCCTTTTTATCGAAATAAAGACGTACAATCACATACAAAAACATTTCATGTCACCAAATATAAAAAAGAGAGCCAGTGTTTCTCCTGAGCGTCGTCTTCGGTCGGCATCAGGAAGGCAGCTGTTTTTTGATGCAGAGACAGCGGGGGGCGACGACGAGCTTCAAATGCCCCGAAAATACATTTACAACCACCACATGGACTTACACAGACTTTAATAGATTTGTTTACTACTTTAACTTATGTTCAGCTCATGTTACATTTGTTCATCTTATTAGTCGTCTTTGTAAGTCTGTGTGGTGATTGCATATGTATTTTCGGGGCGTTTGAAGCTCCCGTCGTCGCCCCCTGCTGTCTCCGTGCGGAAAACCAGCTGCAACATTTGCCAACATCGACCCAAAGACAGCTCTCCTGAGAATGTTGAAAAGTTTCTGAACATGATTGTACTTCCTTATTTCTATTAAAAATATTTTTTGCATCTTTTCACTGCACTGTATTTCCACAAGAGATCTGCAGGGGGAGCTCTGTCCCTTAAGTTACTTAGTTCAGTTTTAATAATAGCGTTGGGTCTTTGCACTAATCTGTTTGTCTTATGACACCGACAACAGGGTAAACCCCTAAACGTTTAGTCAAAGAGTTCAAAAGTTACTGAAAAATCAACTTTGAACCCGCGTTATCGAGTTCTTTTCCCGACTTGTTTGAGGGTTCATGACATGTGCCAAGTTCCTGAGGTCCACATTAACATTATTTACTCAAATGTTATTATTTGACAAACACATGTCAACTGGCTTTACTTTGATCAAAAATGTTCCTTGTGCAAAAAGTCGCCTCTATGACCTAAATGTGTGCACTGTTAAGAGTTAAATTATACATTTTTAGAAGAAGAAAGCGCTTCTCTCTGTATTTTCTCGACTTTGTTTTCACCAGTGACAATGTGACTGTAAAACTCTGATAAATATTTACCACAGGCACCCTCCCACCAAACAAAGTAATAATAATACAAATTCTCATACATTTTGGATTCACTAGTGGTTGTACTGTAGCTCTAAATGACGCAGAGAAATGCTGTGTTCCAGTCGTCCTCGAGGTTCGATTTACAGAGTTCGGACTTGTCGGAATTCCTACTTGGAATCTCAGCAACATTTCAGAACCCCGAGTTTCTCCGAGTTAGTCAATCGAACGTGTCTGCTCCTGTGTTTGGATAAAGTTTTACATCCAACAGTTAAAATATTGATAGTAGTTGTGTTATTTTAGCTTTAGTTTCTCTCTGCTGCCCCCTGCTGTCCGGGTTCATAAATTAACTTAAAGAGGCAGTACCTGAGTTTTACTAGTCCATGTTCCTGCTCTTTTGCATGTTATAAAGTAAAATCTGTGCTGCTCCAGAACAAATATAATCTAAAAGCATCTTTTCAGGTGAAAATGAGACCAAAACTATTACTCTGCATCTATTTATAGAGTGTTTTGTTCTACGAGAAGCAGGAAGTGTGTGTCAGCATGCTAATGTTTGTTAGCTTTACCTGTAACGCTCTGGGCTCAGGTGAAAAGTGCTTCTAAACTGAATATTTATGACGCTGGGACTGGATTAGGAAAGTGAGCGATACATGTGACTGATGTAAAGTGTTTAACATCAACCAGTTCTTGTTTTTTACATTTTAAACCAGTAAAAATCAGGTGCAGCCCCTTTAATTAGAGGCATAATTTACTTGATCTGAGCACCTTCTTGGGTTTTATTGTTTGATTTGATTGATTTACAGCCCATAAACTGTAACGTATTGCTCATAGTTTTTTTTAGAACACAGAAACCGCAGAAACTCTGAGAAAAAAAAAGACGTCTCTCCGACCTCCGTGGACGATTGGCACGCGGTGTTTCACTCCTGGCTCCGGTTGGAAGCTGCATTTCCTGCTCTGATCAAATGTAAACAAACACGTTCATAAAGGCCCATGTCCCACGCTGCAGACGGATCATAACTCTGAGCCGACGGAGCTGCTTCCTGTTTGGTTTGGACCTCACAGAGCTCGTGCAGAAAGCCTCTCGAAACACCAGTCCGTGCAGCGAGAATAAGGTAGAAAGATTCACACAACGTTTCCTCGTGATGCCGTGAGTCTTATTTAACAAATAAATCAGGCGTGGATATTCGTGTTAGAAAATCGTTGATTATGTTACGTCAAAATCTTGTTCAGTCCCAGATTGTACAGTTTGGTGTCGGCTCTTTATGTCTCGAGGGAGAAAAAGGCATTTTAAGAAACGGTCTTTGAAGTTACAATGTCCCAGAGAAATCTATGGATGAAGTGGATTTAATGAGCGAATAAAACATCTCGTGACTTCTGTTGGTGTTGTATTTTGTGTTCAATGGTGACGCTGGTTGTTTCGCTTGCACTGTTGATGTCTTGTGTCTGTGTTGAAGCATGTGGTCCCCTGTCCCAAGACAAATTTCTCTCACGAGAGACAATAAAGGATTATCTTATCTTATCTTATCTAGATTGGACACGTTTGTTGTTTCCACTTGAAAGCCGATATGTTGAGAGACCAAAAAACAAAAACAATGAACATGAACTGAAAAATGAATGAAATTAGTTTTGTCGGTATTGTCTCGCCTTAATGGAAAAATATTATGCCTTTTTCATATCGCTATTAGCCTTTAAACATACTCTTGAGTACCTTTCATTTGCCATCTCATGTTTTGAATGAAAAAAAGTGTATTATTTATAAATGAACAAGTTTCTCTGCAGTTTGCCCTGGAACTTACTGAGTGCATCCATCCAGTAGATGGCGCCTAGAGCTTACACAGTTTAGTTTTGTTATCACTGAAGAGACGCTATGGTGCGGTTAGCAGTAACAGCGATCGTGTTTAGAGGCAGAAATGCTCAGAATGCGTCTGGCGATGATTGAAGGACTTAAAACGGCAGAAAATTCTTGGATGCATCAGACAGGAAATCTGAAAAAACTTCATCGATCGAGGGAGTTCAGCAGAAAGTGTTTTCAGAGAAGAGAGGATTTTCAAACCAACATTGCTCAAAATGGCCTGAATGTAACAAAATGCAACTCCATGTGTGTTTTTGATGACGTAACATAATTAGAAAAAAGTCACTGTAGCAGAATATGTGTTCTTTAATGAGCTGCAATACATTAGACCAGTGATTCTTAACCATAGGGCCGGGGCCCAAAGTAGGGCCGCGAGCACCTCCTTGAGGGCCGCACGATCACTAAAATATAATACATTTAATATGAGATTGGGCCTTGAGTTACTTTAGACAGAAAAAGTCGGGCCTCAAGGTAAAAAAGGTTAAGAACCCCTGCATTAGACAATCTAGCACTTGTTAAATAACTTTTAATTTGTCAAAGAAATGACCTATTTGGCAATTTATAGTACAAATCTTATTGTACTGCAAAAACTAAAGATCAATCTGCACTGAAAGATCTATCTGCACTCTTCTCTTTTAAAGGCAAGGCAAGGCAAGGCAAGTTTATTTGTAGAGCACAATTCGTACACAGGGCAATTCAAAGTGCTTTACATACATAAGTTGCATTAAAATCACAAAACACAAAAAGACACACAGAATCATTTTAAAATAAAGCGCTTTAAAAGAGAAGAGTGCAGATAGATCTTTCAGTCGTTTGCACGTCTAAACAGAACTGTTTTTAGTCTGGATTTAAACATTGCCAGAGTGGAGGCCTGTCTCACATCTTCAGGGAGACTGTTCCAGATTTTAGCTGCAAAAAACTGAAATGCTGATTCCCCATGTTTAGTCCTGACTCTAGGCACCTGCAGGAGGCCGGTCCCTGAGGTCCTCAGATTGCACTTTATATTAAAATTATTCGGTGTCTTTTTGTGTTTTTCTTGTTATGTAAAGCACTTTGAATTGCCTTATGTATGAATTGTGCTCTACAAATAAACTTGCCTTGCCTTGCCTAAAGTAAATTCCACCCTAAAATGTACACATGATCAATTTTGAGCCCCAAAAACTATTGTTCCAGCTTTTGTCAATGGAACAATAAGTCGATATTGTAATTATCATGACATAAGAAGTAGTTTTAGTAGTTTTTTGCAGCTGTAGAAGCAGTTTTCCCTTCGCAACGTGAACAAAAAACTCCTCTTTCCACCCTGTGCTTCAGTCAAACTTTGCTTCTATTTAAGTGTAAACATTTGCTGGTAACACGAGCTCAGAGATCCGCACGTCGGGCCACACACTTTTGTCAGCGGCGCGTTAAAGTCGGCGATTAGCGCGCGATCAAAGTGCGTCGGGCTGTGAAAATCTGCCCCGACAGCGCTCTGCACATTGCACAGGCGTCTCTCCTCCCGCGCTGGAAACTTGTCGCGGAGTGAAAGGCGATCGCGTTGAAGTCGGACGCGAGACGAGGCCACACCTTTTCAAAACACGGAGGCAAAACAAACGCAGATGAAAAGAAGATGTTCCCGAGACTCCTGAACCGTGGACACCCAGAGATGACCGACGGCTGCATGACGTATCGCCGGGGAATGAGCCGCGCACAGATGTCTGCAGAAAGAAGCCAGAGATTTGCAGCGTTTTAATGTGACAAATCTTCGGAGTGGGTTCGTTCCAAAGAGCAGTTCAAAAGACAGGCTTGTTTTGACGTTTGTTTGAAAGTGTCAGGCTGAAAAATGAGTTCATCGGATTACTAAATGACCAGTGAATCGTTAAAAAAGATGCGCAAACTTTTCAGGTGAAGGGTTGGACACATGGAGTTTTAATTCACCTTATTCCGGAAGTTGCCGTACACACCGCCGTCTTGTTTCTGTTGTATTAGTTTACACGGAGCAGACGAGCTCAACAGAAAATAAGTTCTACTCGACTAAAAATCAGTTTTCAGGAAATCGTTGCGTTGTGACTTGTTGTTGCTTGTGTTCATTAAACATTTTACACAAATCAATCTACTTTATGTAACATTTTAGCGGCAAGACTTTTCCCTCGTTCTTCATTAGCTTTAATAGAGTTCTCGTCAAACGGAAGTGCGTTTACAACAAAAGTGCATATCTGGCAAAAAGTGGGCGGGGCAGAATAAGGTGAATAAAGGCTAGAGAGAGCGTCGCCATGGTAACTCACAGTATTGAACGGCAAACTCTGGCAGCCATCTTGTGTTGAAAAATTCTACTAAAGTAATACGGAGCTGGACTTCTTTTAGTCATTATTTTGGAATAAAAACTTTGATAATTGGACTTTTTTGTGTCTGTTGTGTCTTTATCTGTAATGCTCATGTTCCACCAAACTAATGTGAACAAATGACTGTGAAATAAACAGAACAGTTGTGTCCATATAATGTTTTCGCTCACAAATATAGTTTAATTTTCCATAAAATATGGAACAGTGCAGTGTTTTTGGGTGAATATTTATTTATTTTTTCTCTGGCCATAAAAGGTGTTGTAAAAGTTGTTCCAAAAAGGGGGAAAGGCATTAAAAAAATCCATGAATCTTCTGATTTAATCTGATCTAAAGGTTTATTTTAATTATTGGTCATTTTCATATTTTTAACAGTTTAAAATATAATACTTATAATTTTGCTCTTTTTAATCTTTTACTATTAACTTTTCTACACTTTCATAAAGTTTTAGTTGTGATAAAATGACAATAACACTGAAATGCTGATTCCCCATGTTTAGTCCTGACTCTGGCACCAGCAGGAGGCCGGTCCGTGTTTAGTCCTGACTCTGGCACCAGCAGGAGGCCGGTCCGTGTTTAGTCCTGACTCTGGTCCATGTTTAGTCCTGACTCTGGCACCAGCAGGAGGCCGGTCCGTGTTTAGTCCTGACTCTGGCACCAGCAGGAGGCCGGTCCGTGTTTAGTCCTGACTCTGGTCCATGTTTAGTCCTGACTCTGGCACCAGCAGGAGGCCGGTCCGTGTTTAGTCCTGACTCTGACACCAGCAGGAGGCCGGTCCATGTTTAGTCCTGACTCTGGCACCAGCAGGAGGCCGGTCCGTGTTTAGTCCTGACTCTGACACCAGCAGGAGGCCGGTCCATGTTTAGTCCTGACTCTGGCACCAGCAGGAGGCCGGTCCATGTTTAGTCCTGACTCTGGCACCAGCGGGAGGCCGGTCCGTGTTTAGTCCTGACTCTGGCACCAGCAGGAGGCCGGTCCGTGTTTAGTCCTGACTCTGGCACCAGCGGGAGGCCGGTCCATGTTTAGTCCTGACTCTGGCACCAGCAGGAGGCCGGTCCATGTTTAGTCCTGACTCTGGCACCAGCAGGAGGCCGGTCCATGTTTAGTCCTGACTCTGGCACCAGCAGGAGGTCCGGTCCATGTTTAGTCCTGACTCTGGCACCAGCAGGAGGCCGGTCCATGTTTAGTCCTGACTCTGGCACCAGCAGGAGGCCGGTCCATGTTTAGTCCTGACTCTGGCACCAGCAGGAGGCCGGTCCATGTTTAGTCCTGACTCTGGCACCAGCAGGAGGCCGGTCCATGTTTAGTCCTGACTCTGGGAACCAGCAGGAGGCCGGTCCATGTTTAGTCCTGACTCTGGCACCAGCAGGAGGCCGGTCCATGTTTAGTCCTGACTCTGGCACCAGCAGGAGGCCGGTCCATGTTTTTTAGATGGTAAAAGGCTGTTGATGTTATTGATTTGATGTGGCTGTCAAAGTCTGAGTCCATTATTATTAATATCAATGGGACTCTCCTGGTTAAATAAACATTAAATAAAAATTAAAAAGTGTTACCGCATCAGCAACACTAGCACTGCTTAGTATAGAAATGTGCCGTTTAAATCTCTTTTCTCACTTACACAAGAGAGCAGGAGAGAGGGAATCCACAAGTCCATGGACATCATTTATTGTCATTTTTGGCAGGTCCTGGAGGCGTCTGAAAAGCCCGACATAGTTGAGATCTTGAAGCCAAACACAGCGCATCGGCTGGATTACAAACTGGACCAGAAAGGACTTTGCCCGTAGGAGGAGCAGTCGTTGGGTCAAACATTATGCAATATTTTGTGCTCCAAAGGCTTCAAGAACAGCTTCAGTTTGAATCGAGGCTCGTTTTAGTCACACGTTTTAGGAAAAACAGGCCCAATCTGTATGAGGTTAATGTTTTAAATGAATCTAATCCCAAGAGATTTAGCGAAGCCGCTCTGTCACTCCTCGTACATCACTAATCCTCTGCACGCCGCCCTCCTCACACAGATATGAATGAGTTATGGGTGAAAATGATTGGTTTTCCTCCCCTGTCTCACTCCTCTCCTCACTATCGCTCTCTGGGTTAAAGTTGATCCGCTCTCCTCTTTAACCTCTGTCCGCGATGAGTAAAAGCAGCAGTAAACATGACAAACGTCCTCTTAATAAAAGTGCCACATACCAGTCGACCCCCTTGTAAGCAGAAGATATTACTGCAGTATTTCTCCATTTCTGTGCTCGGGGAGGTCATTTCACTTGTTAAAGAAGACAGATTGTGCTTTATTTCTGGTATTTCATTTAGTAATAAACGATCACATGTGTAGAGCAGGGTTTCATTTCAGTTAGTTACTTGTAAAAGTCATATTGATGTCAGTTTGATTCCTAGAGTTGGCTCCTCCTCCCGGCATTTCACCAACATCAAGCGATGGATTTTAAAGCACACATGTTCTGCTACAGTGACTTTTTGAGCTTTAAACCCTGTTCTAACAATGTTCTTCATCAAATACACACGTGAAGTAGCATTCAGTTGCATTCACGCTGTTTTGGGGAATGTTTATTAGAAAATCCTCTCCCTCCGAGCGTCAAACACACTTCCTGCTGAACCTCCTGGATCTGGGACGTATTTTCAGATCATTTATCTGAGAATCTTCTGCTGTTTTTTGTCCTTAAATCATCACTAAACTCGTTCTGAGCATTTCTGCCTCTAAACACGATAACTGCTGCGGCAAATCCACATCAGTCTTTTCAGCGCTAACTTCACTAGATTCACTAGGCTGGTGCCATCTGCTGGTTGGATGCATTCAGTAAGTGTCATTTCACACTTCATTTATGAATAAGAAACTTTTTTTTTTTAACATGAGAAGCAAATTTAAGGCACTCAAGAGCATGTTTAAAGGCTAATAACAATATGAAAAATACTGAATATTTTTCCTTTAACGTATGTGTTTAAAATAAGACATTATGCTTTTGTCTAGTTATAATATACTCTTGTAGATAAGGATTATATAATTGTGACATTTTAAAGGAAAAAAAAATATAAAAATATAAAGCATTTTTCATATAGTTATTAGTCTTTAAACATGCTCTGGAGAACCTTAAAACTGCCATCTCATGTTAGGAAACCAAAATATATATATACACACATTAGTTCCTCTGCTGTCTGCCCTGGCACAAACTGAGTGAATGCAGCCAGCAGAGGGCGCCTAGCACTTACACTATTTAGTTGTGTCATCACTTTAAGAGACGCTACGATGAGGCTAGCAGTTGCAGTGATCGTGTTTAGCAGTAGAAATGCTCAGAGCGAGTCTGCTTCTGCTGCTGCTCAAACCTTTTCCATCCGAATGAAATAACTGTCAGACTGAAATTGAAACGACTTTATATCTAAAACAGTGTCCAGATTAAACCTTCTCTACCATGAACTTCTCCTGGACGAATGACGGAGAATATCTACATTAAACCTAGCTAAAATATATAAAACATCTTCATTACTAATGGGCTGTTGAATTGCATTTAATTAGACTTTTTCCAGGCCTTGGTTCACTGTGGCATTTTGTTTCCATTTAACGTGTGTTATGGTGTATACCTTACTGCGTGGACCACATGTTTTCTCGTATAAACCCGCCGTAATCCAATCTTTTTAGTACGTTTTCACAATAACAAACACACGTCCTGAGCCTGTGTGTAAAACCGGTCGCGTAAACCCTTTCGCAAACTAACAGCGCCGCAAAACACACACGACTTTGCCCTGCCTCGATGTCGTGCGCTGGCTTTCCCGTGTCCCGTGACGGTGCCAGGGCCCACCCAGCCTGTGCCGTGCCGGTGCCCATAAACACTGCACTCCGACGGGCCAAAACGTCTGCGAGCCGCGCCAGCCGGAGCTCACGGGAACCTGCGAGCGTGTCCCAGAAGTTCCCCAGGCCAGCGCGCCCTTCCCCGGGCCAAGGTACAAGCCCTGGATGAAAGCAGAGAACCAACGTGGTATTAATTTGTCATGTCGTCCACAGGAAATATTAGTTTTATTGAAATAAGTTTGCCCAGTGATGGATTTTCCAAATAAAGACAGATCACAAAGAGGAGCGCTGTTTTTGTGGATAATAAAACGATGAAATGTGGCGGGAGGTCGGTAAATCCTGGTCAAACCGAATCCACGACTGAAATTATAAACAGACTTGGTATTTTTAATAAAAGATTTTCCACATAAACTTAAAACAAAGTACTTCTGAGAATATAAACGCGATAAAAGAGAAGGGACGGAGCCACCCGGGGACAAAGTTTAGCTTCGAATGTCGTTGCGGTCGCAGTTATTTAACGTTTTTAAAGGTGCACTGTGAAACTTTGCCAGTGGGTGATACGCTGCCTGCTTGTCGCCATGGAGATGCTGTTGCTTTGATTGGAATGTTACTCAGTTTGGCATTAAAGTGCATGTAAGAGGGTTTTATGAATTAGCATTAGTATCTGTTATAAATACAGTCATGGCTGAAAGTGTTGGCACCCTTGATTTTTTATGTTTTTTATTTGTATTTCTCCTCAAAAAGTGTTTCAATTCCACATTTTTTGCTTTACACTTATTTTTTTCTTTGTGTGTAATGGAACAATAAAAAATAAAAAAAACTGAGAAAAAAAAAGCAAATTTCACACAAAAATCAACAAAATGACTGGCCCTCTTTCAAAATCATGGCTAAATAACTAAAATTTAAGCCTGTGGTGTTCGTTTAAACCCACCTGGGGCAAGTAACAGGTGTGGGCAATATAAATATCACACCTGAAAGCAAGTCTTTTTGATGAGAAATACAACATTTATAGGAAAAACCATCAGGGGTGCCACCACTTTGAGCCATGACTGTATAGTATTCATGTTTTGCACTAATCAAGTCGCTGTTTGTGGAGAAAAGTCTGTGGAAAATTACAGGAAGTAAAAATAAATTGATGACTCAGACTCATTCCGTCCAAATGTTATGCATTATTTTACACCAAACATACCAAAGAAAAAAAAAAAAAACATTTCAATCCTTTAAATAGTAATTCAACAAAATCAAAGGTCTTCACTTACAGTATATTTGTCATTATTGATTCATTATTCAGTCATTATTTGTCAAATGTAAAAAGTCTGTGACATTATATGAGTTTTGGCCCATTTATTTGTATAGAATGTAGTACAATTTTAAATATATGTATTAGTTGTAGGCAATTTAAACATAGTTTAATGTTTAATGTCATACTCTGGTACATTTTAGGCAACAATATCTCTGTGAAGGCAAGAAAGTGACCAGAAAAGTTACATAGTGCACCTTTAAAACCCTTAAAAATGTCAGTATTGCTTGAATGCTACACAGTACAGCATTTAGCTAGTTATAGGTCAGATCTGAGGAGAAGGGAGCCCACTCACAGTAAGAATGTATGTTTTTCAGTGTAATTTTGAGCCCGTAATTGAAGAAATGATAGAAACACTGCACTAAAGCCATACTGCGGAGCATTCCAGGCAAAGCAATAAAGGGATGTTATGCAAAATTGTCTTTTTCTCTCTTGTGTCCACGTTTTAACATTGTTCACTCATTAAAAACACAGCTGGAGTTGCATTTAGCTTCATTCACACACTCTGCTCCTTCTGAGCCTCATAAAAACACATCCTTTTAAAATTTCGTTGTCAAAGGCAGAGATCCGGAGCTCTCCTGTGCTGTTTTCAAGTCCATAAATCATCACAGACTTGTTCGTTCAAGCAGTTCTGCCTCAAATCACGTTCATTACAACCGCATGCTCACTGGCCGTGGTAATTCCCTCTGCTGCCAGTAGATGGAGCACTAACACAATGCCTGATGAGGGAACGCCTGACCGGGAGAGTCATATGTGGTTTTCAATACTTACATCAGTTTACGTTCTGTAACATGAAATTCCAAAGTAAAGGAATCAGTTTAAAGGACAAGAACAAGACAAGTGTGCCCTTTAAGTTTTGTGCAATTGACTTCTGCTACAGTGACTTTTTTGAGCTTTTAATCCTGTTCCGTCATCAAAAACACACCTGAAGTTGCATTCAGCTGCATTCACGCTGTGTTTCATTAGAAAATCCTCTCACTCTGAACGTCAAACACACTTCCTGCTGAACTCCCTCGATCCGGGACGTATTTTCAGATCATACAGGTCATTTATCCGAGAATCTTCTGCTGTTCTAAGTCCTTAAATCATCGTCAGACTCGTTCTGAGCATTTCTTCCGTCTAAACACCATAACTGCTGCTGCAAACCCGCACCATAGCATCTGTTAAGTGCTAACGTCACTATATTGTATGAGCGCTAGATGCCATCTACTGGCTGAATGTACTCAGTGTCATTGCACACAGCAGATAAATCCTGTAATTTAATCAATAATAAACTTTTTTTGTTTGTTTTTTAAACATGAGATGGCAAATTTAATGTACTCAACAGCATGTTTAAAGGCTAATAACAATATGAAAATGCATAATGTTTTTCTTTTAATAACAATTCTATGCATTATGTCTTAAAATTCCACCTTTGACCTACAAGTAGAACTTGTCCTTTGTTTGAAACTCACCTCTGAGACGCTAACCTTCTCCAACAGTTCACTTGAGAAGCCTGCCGTCACACAGGCTAATTTAGCCTTAGCGTCTCCCGGGTTAATTTACTGTTTATGCAAAGGTCAGACATCCAGACGATGATTGTGTAACCGTTTCTCCATTAGCGTAGCTCTGCTTTTAGCCCCTTTAGCAGTTAGCGGCTAAACAATGGCTCCATGGTGTGGCTTTCAGTTGAATTTTGCATGCGTTCCCGAGGAAGCGCTGCATTATGGATGAGACATGCTAGCCTCGGTGTCAGACTTATATAGATCTGACCGGTTTAAGTGGAGTTCATCGAGTTCAACGGCAACTCAGTGCAACGAGCGCCGTTTGTGGCCTTAAGGACAGAGACAAACATGCACAGCTAAAGGTTTGATGAAGATAGGCCGCATTTTATGTCTCCATAAGGAAATGTATCTTATATTTGACCCTTCCTTAAAGGTGCACAATGTAATATTCAGACATTTTTCAACTAAACGTCACACTTTGCATTGGTGCTAGGAAAAGTTTATGTATTCAATTTTTTTTTTTTTCACAATTAGGGTCAGGTTAGGGTTGTCCCTGATACTTGTATTAAATGTGGAACTTATAAAGAATCACTATTTCATTGTATGTGGGAGTGTTCCCAAATTAACAATTTTTGGAGAGAAGTTTTGATTTTGTTGAGTCGGATTATTGGTAGGAGGATTCCGCCGGACCCCAAATTGTGCATTTTAAATATATATCCTGCGGATTTTGTTACTTCAGAGAACACAAAGACTTTGATTAATCTTGGACTTTTGGAAGCCAAGCGATGCATCGCAAAATGTTGGAAGGAGCAAAAAATGTGTGGAATATCGCAGTGGCTCAATGGTCTGACATCGATCGTCCCACTGGAGAAAATAACATACATGTCGAGGAACAAATTGCAAACATTTTGGGATAAAGTCAAGCGCTGCCAGCTCAGCTCTCCATATTTCACAGGCGTCATCAGAAGGACTACAGACTGCATTAGACTGGAACGCACACAATCGCAATGTCTTGAGGGTTCATGTCTCTGGGCACTGTACCGATGGAAATAAACTTCTCTAGCCCCATGCGTCTTCTTTCAGCTCATAGGCCTTTAATTTATTCAACACTGCGCTCTGAATAACAGGGAAGACTCCACCTGCTGCGCTCCCAGTAAAGGAGGGGCTTGATGTGGTTGAAGTCTATAGCCCTGTTCACACCGCAGCGACAAAATCGCGTTTGTCGCCCCTAGTTTGTCGCCTGTGCATTTAAGCACAGTCGCTTTAGTCGCGCGACTTGGTCGCCGAAAAAAAGTCACCAGCGGACACGCGGCGCGACCACATTTTCCGCTCTTTTGTCGGGCTGGGCGCGGACCTGGGCCGTGTGGGCTCGGTCTGAGGGCAGAGACGAGCACGTGTGGTGTCACGTTTGTAACATGCGCTCCACGGAGCGCGGTGTGTAGCCAGCACTGTGTTGTTTTCCTCCTCATCCTCCGATAAAGTGATCAAAATATGTGACGGCACCATAATAAAAGTGCGCGGCTGCTACGCGGAGCAGAGAGAGAGAGGGAGAGAGAGCCACGGATGCCCTCCCAAAAAGCTGAAGAAAAGCGCGAGGGAGAGGGATCATTGGGCCAGTGTCAGCGGAGGGACAGGCACTTCTGGAACTGGAGACATCACGTTGGTGCAGGTAGAACACTAAACACTTGAAGCCCTGTCAGGCGCTTATTCTGCCAATAAAACTCTGCACGGAACCCAGTTTATGGTTCTACTCGTGCGCGGGTCTGTTCGGTCAATCATGCGTTTGGTTTGTTTACGTCCTTCTTCCCGGATAATGATATACGTAGTAACGTCTCTCAAGCGTGGTCTCTGATTGGTTGCCATCCGCGGCGGTCGCTGCGTTGGCCGCAGAAAGTTCAGCTTTGTTTATCTTCTGCGACGGTCGCCAAGTCGCGCGAATGAAGCGAATTTGCGGCCACCGCAAAGTCGCTCTTGTCGCGTCGCGCCGCACGACAGAATCGCAGGAGGCTTTTTTCGCGCGACACCATAGACTTGATATGTAAACTGGTCGCGTTGGTCGCTGCGGTTTGAACGCCCCTTATGACAGTTTCTCAACATTTTTTTAAATTAATTATTTATTATAGTTTTACATCCATGAAGTTGCAGTTTGTTAAGAAATTTAGAAAAATAAAAGTTTGAAATTACATGAAGTAGTGTTGACTTCTAAAACAGAATTCCTCTGTGATGTCATCAAAAAGCGACGTGCCATTGAAAATACAGAGACGCGTCTTTTTTTCCAATAGAGTCCAGCGGCCGATGTTTGGATGGAGGTTTGACACCATTGGCGGCTGAGTGGAGTCACTCCGTCACATCCGGCGGCTAAAAACAAAATCATTTAAAAAAAAAAATTTAATGGGAATAATTTATTAATTTATGATCGCTACATGGTTAAGTTGGTTTAGACCTGGTTTAGTCCTGGATTAGTCCTGCTTTAGTCCTGTCTTAGACTTGGTTTAGATCTGGTTTAATCCTGTTTTAGACCTGGTTTAATCCTGGTTTAGTCTTTGTCTACTCCTGGTTTAGACCTGATTTAGTCCTGCATTTATCCCTGTCTAGTCCTGGTCTAGTTGTGGCTCAGACCCGGTATTGACCTTATTCTGCCCCGCCCACTTTTGCAGTTTTTTGCACTTTTGTTGTAAACGCACTTCCGTTTGACGAGAACTCTGTTAAAGCTGATGACAAATGAGGGAAAAGTCTCTCCGCTAAAATGTTACATAATGAATGAAATTAATTGCCCTCTGGGATCAATAAAGTTTTCTGAATCTGAATCTAAAGTAGAATGATTTGTGTAAAATGTTTAATGAAAACGAGCAACAACAAGTCAACAACGCAACGATTTCCTGAGGCCTGAAAACGTCTTTTTAGTCCATGTAGAACTTATTTTCTGTTGAGCTCGTCTGCTCCGTGTGAACTACAACGGAAACAAGACGGCGGCGCGTACGGCAACTTCAGGAATAATGTGAATAGACCTGGTTTAGTCCTGATTTAGACCTGGTTTAGACCTGGTCTAGTCCTGCATTTACTCCTGGTCTAGTTGTGGTTTAGACCTTGTATAGACCCGAAATAGACCTGGTTTAGTCCTAGTCTAGTCTTGGTTCAGTTCTGCAGATGTTGTTAAAGTCTTTCGTGTTTTTCATTTTTCTCGTCCCGAGGACAAAACCATCCGAAAAATCTCCCCCCAAGTTGAATCACCCTGATCTACAGCAAAACAAGAGAAATAACACAATTCACTTCAGTTTAAAAACATAATTTCTTGGTATAAAATATAGGCTCATTAATTTGTGTTCAAAATAAATACTATAATACTTAACCCAGCGAAGTTCCGGACCTTATCTTGAGGAAATCTTCCCAAACTGTGCCTCAGAGAAAGCTCCTCTGCTTTATCTCTCTGTTCTGTCTCTGAGATTAGACGTTTCAGTTTCTTTGCCAATGAAATGGTCTTGACCAGGATTATGGGTCAGATCTGGAGGAGGACGTCGCTCCTAACGGCACTGAAGAGCCGTCAAACATCACAGTAAGACAATCTGAATCAACATTTACAAAGTTCCCTGAAATGATTGTTAAACATTGCACTCTGACTTTCAATCTCTCGCCCGAAGCCGCACAAACCTGTCAAAACGCACAGATTAATCTCTTCCGTGCAATAATATTTTCTATCTCCATGCGAACGCCATCCGTCATTCCGCTGGCTCAGGAGTGACACCGCGGCGTTTATCGCGTTTTAAGTACGCACAAAACGCTCACAATTTATCGCTGAATCCTGCGTTGTTTTTTGGTTTTGGCTCCGTGACAAGACACATCCAATAACGAGTCGTCCGCCCGAGCTTTCAGCCGCTCTTCGTTGCGCAGACGTCGCCGAGTTCCTGCCGTTTTTAAGACAACACGTGTCGGGGAAGAGTGATGGCGTGTTGAGGAGGGAGTCTGCGCGACGGCGGGTGATTTATGGGACGGCGGGAAAAGTGCGTTCCTGCCGCGTTCTGATTGAAATGGAACGGAACGGAGCAGAGCGAGAAACGCCGTCGTGGAACTGTGTGCGGAGATGATGGAAGAGTCTGAGATCAGCTGAAGAGAGCGAAATCAGAGGCGGTTAAAGGGCCTCTGACAGGTTGAAATACACTTTTAACTAAATATTGTTGTTTTGTGTGTTGTGTTGATGTTGTGTTTTATTAACCATGTCTGTTTTTGTCCGTTTTTTTGCCATTTTGACATCATGGCCGGGGACTACAGATGAAAAATAGCCTCTTTGGCTAATTCTGGCTGTTTTACTCATGTTTTATTCATGTGTTTTATGAAATTGCACTGTCCCCTTTTGGAAAAAATAAACAAAACTAAATTAAAATTAAACTAAAATGCAGTTAAGATAAATATATTCAAATTTCTACAAAAATCTTTACAAATTTTACCCCAGTTTTGCTAATTTTTAGGTTTTAAATTTTACTTCCTGGTTGTAAAGTATGACATCACACTCGGAAATTACCATAGCAACCACACTGTACATTGGCCAAAACTCATCTAATGTAACAGATTTTGTTCATTTGACAAAGAGAAACACACGTGAACACCTTTATTTTGCTGAATTAATGGTTAAAGGGTCAAAAAAGTAGTTTGTTTAGTGTAAATTATGCATAACCTTTGTCTCCCCAGTGTGATGTCATCAGTTTGTTTACTTCCTGTAATTGTCAACAGATTTTTCAACTTTTCTCCACAAACAGTGACCTGATCAGTGTAAAACTATAATTTATATTTACAACAAGTATTAATGCACTGAATAAAGTCAAAATTAGAAAATCGTAAAAATCTGTCATACGCACTTTAATGTTATGTCTTGGATTTATTCGATTGTAGGTGAATGAAAATTGAAAAACATGAATGCAATCTTTACAGGGACTCCTTAAAGGGCCCATGACAGGTCGGACGACTCATTTGACTAAAATGCAGTTAAGATCAATATATTTCAAATTTTGTTAAAATGCTTCACAAATGTTATACTGGTTTAGCAGTTTTTTAGGTTTTTGTTTTATTTCCTGGTTGTAAATGATGATATCACACTAGGAAATTACCATAGCAACCACACTGTAAACTGGGCTAAAACTCTTCTAATGTCATCAATTCTTTTACCTGACAAATAAAAATATATCTGAACTTATTTATTTAGTTGAATTAAAGTTTAAATGGTCAAAAAAGTAGTTTATTTTATGTAAATCATGTATAAAGTTTGTCTCCCCAGTGTGATGTCATCAGTTTGTTTACTTCCTGTCATTTTCAACATATTTTTCAACTTTTCTCCACAAACAGCGACCTGATTGGTGTGAAACTATTATATATATTTATAACAAGTAATAATAAACTGAATAAAGCTTTAATTAGAAAATCATAAAAATCTGTCATACGCACTTTAATGGAAAACAGTTACACAAACTTCCTCAAACTCACGTGATGGAAAAATATTATATTATATCATTATGTTGTTATCGCCTTCAAACACGCTCGAGTACCTTGAATTTGCCATCTCATGTTTTGAAACAAAAAAAAAGTGTATTATCTATAAATGAACGCGTTTCTCTGCAGTTTCCATCCAGTAGATGGCGCCTAGCTCTATACACAGTTTAGTTATGTTGTTACTTTAAGAGACACTACGATCAGGTTAGCAGTAGTAATGATCGTGTTTCGACGGCAGAAATTCTCAGAACAAGTCTAGCAATGATTTAAGGACTTCTCATTTTGATTTTATTTGGTGTATTGATACCTGTTGTAAATATAAATTTTAGTTTTACACTAATCAGGTCACTGTTTGTGGAGGAAAGTTGAAAAATATGTTGAAAATTACAGGAAGTAAACAAACTGATGACATCACACCAGGGAGACAAGGACCAAGCATAATTTAAACAAAATAAACAACTTTTTTTTTTTTTAACATTAATTCAACTAAATAAAAGTGTTCACATGTATTTTTATTTGTAAAATATTTTTTGGTTTTTGGTTGTTAGGTAATTTCCTAGTCTGATGTCATCATTTATCACCAAAAAGTAAAACAAAAAACCTAAACAATAGCTAAACCGGGATAAAATTTGTAGTAAATTTGAGTATTTCAACAAAATTTGAAATATATTTCTGTTAACTACATTTTTGCCAAATAAGTAGTCCAACCTGTCAGAGGCACTTAAAAACAGCTGAAGATTCTCGGATACGTGACAGAAATCTGAAAAAACGTCACTGATCGAGGGAGTTCAGCAGGAAGTGTTTTTGACGGTTGGAGGGAGAGGATTTTCAAACCTACATTCCTCAAAATTGCGTGAATGAAGCTAAATGTAACTCCAGGTGTGGTATTTTAATGTCAGAGCATTGTCACATGATTAAAAGCTTAAAAAAAATCACTGCAGCAGAACATGTGTCCTTTAAAAGTCTAATTTAGTCTGAAAAAGCTAGATTTTGTCCATGATTTTCCCGTTTCAATGTTTTCACTTTAAAAACAGAGCATTTCAATCAGGCGGAAGACTTTGGTGTTACTGCAGGATACTTTGTTTGTTGCAATATCGATATTTTTGTGACATATTGTGCAGCCCTAATGCTTAACATTTATTCTTTAGAACAGCTTTTTCAAACAGAAGTGAAGTTACAAATGTGCAGACTGTGTTCCTGCCTCATCACAAACACGACGAGTCTCATGGTCAAGGTCGAAACGCTCGGCGCCCGGACATTACTTTAAATAGCGCGGCCTTCGTCAGCGGTTTGCTTTTAGGGAGCGACGTCCGCGAGCGCCGTCCTCCCGAGCGCTCCTGTTTACGCACAGCACACGTTTAATTACATCAAATATGCAGCAGGGCAATTACATGAGCTCATCCAAACGCGATACGGTCTGGAGGGAAACGTTACCGGCTGAGAATCGCTAAACGAACGTGTTAAGTTACATGGTGGAAAAGTGTGTTAAAATCTTCACGGAAACTCACCAGATTGGAGTAATTTTCAGTTTCCGCCGACTTGAGTAAAGTATTGTACAGTGGAACAGCGTGAGAGAGTCAAAAGCTTTATGTCGGCAGTATTAGATCAGTGTTTTTCAACCTTTTTTGAGTTGTGGCACACTTTCTGGGTTTAAACGATACCACGGAACCCCAAATACTCCTAAAACATTACAAAATCAGACTTTAGGACAGACATTTACGGAAAATGTGGTATATAATGAGGCAGATAATGTCTGTGCAACTGTCTAGTTCTTTAAATTTGGAATAGTGATGGATTTGTATTCTTTTTTGATGCTGTAGTTGCTCTGGACAGTCCAAAAAATTGTGAATTTGCCATTTTTTTCAAGGCACACTAGTGTTCCCCGGCGCTCTGGTTGAAAATCAAGGTACTAGATGACACATATTCTGCATTATTTGTACTGTTCTTGTCCTTTAGACTTGCTCTTGTCCCTTTAAAACAAACAAACAAACAAAAACATTTAAACTTGGTTGCTGGAATGCTGCACGAGTATCTTTTCAATAGTAGATGTAGATGTTTTACCCAGGTGCTCTTCTGGTTGAGGATCAGTCTTGTACCAAGTAAGCAGGACAGAGGCACTCATGGGATTTTAGAAAATTTAAAAAGCCTTTAATAAATCATGGCTGAAACATATTTAAAAAACGCCAATGTGTTTCGGCCTTAGTTGGGCCTTCTAAGCATAACCTTTGTCTCCCCAGCGTGATGTCATCGATCTTTTTCTTCCTGTAATTTTCAACATATTTTTCTACTTTTCTCCACAAACAGCTGCTTGATTGGTGTAAAACTAAAATGTATTTGTACGACTGGTATGAATGCACCAAATAAAGTGAAAATTTGAATATCATTAATGTCATACGCACTTTAACAGCATATTTGACCACTACTTTGCACTTCTATTTCAGTATAATACTGTGAGGTCATGGCACACTTACTGGAGTCCACTCTCGGCTCCTCCGCTCGCTCATAACTCAGTGCCGTTCCTCAGATTGAACCCATCAGTCCGGAGTCGGTCGTCTCGAGCTGAAGTAGCTGTGATGATTTGTGAAGTGCCTCTCGAGCAAAAATGTGCCCTGTTCTTGTTAAACATTATTTGTGACCGAAAACTGGAGTAGAAGGAGAGCGTTGGATCAGACTTTGGTATTTTTATGAACTCCAAACATGTCACGCTTTTTGGATAAGAGGGAGTTTTGTAAAAGAGTGGAAACAGAACCATTAGAAGACCTACATAATCTGACTTTTGTGTTGCAGTCCCTTTAAAAAAAAAGCAAAAACAACCAAAACATTACTTTGTTCCCTCTTCAGGATTCGATAGCACTCCATCGACAGCAGAGGAAATGACCACAGAGACATAAACAAAAGTGGAAACATACCTGCTTGTCATGCCAGATTAAGGTGGGAGAATAGGTGGAAGAATAATGCACTGCACAGCGCTTTTAATGTCATAAAAAGCGCTATATAAACTAAATGATTCATTCAGAATTTAGAATAAATGTAGTTAATATGTTAACTGAGGTTCGTGAGCAGCACCTCGCCCCCATCGTTGTCCCTGGGCACGCCTCTAACTCCCAGAAGCTTCATATACCAGCCTATGCCTCAATCACTGTTTGCCGCTGTTCTCTCGACCCACCCCCCCTCCCCTTCTATGTCAGATGCTTTCTCTTTCAGCGTCCAGTTCCCTAAAGGGGGGGGTCCCGAATCAGCTGGGCAGATCACCGAGACGGAGCCCCCACACTGAGTCTCATCACCCAGCCATCGTCTGCTAGCACGAGCTACTTCGAATCACCCGCTTTCTTTCACTAATAAATGATTGTATTGCACATCTCGTTGTGGTGTGGTCCTTGCTAATGAATTGATTAATAAAAGCGTCCCCCATCACTGTAATGCAGGGGTGTCCAAACTTTTTCCATCGAGGGCCACATATTGAAATATAGACCAAGCGGAGGGCCACAGATCAATCGTGAAACGTTAAAAAAGCTGCATTTATCTGATGTTTTAAGCTCCACCACATCTACATTCAGTCTCAGTGCCTTAATGTCAGGTCTGTGTGGCACCAAAATGTTAGTTATTTAGGTTGGAATTGTAGAAAATCTGAAATGTGCTGTAAATAGTACTTATCAGGACAATGTGGGCCAGTTCACCAGGGAGACTAAGGGCCAAGAAAAATTGGTCTGAGGGCCGCATTTGGCCCCCGGGCCTTAGTCTGGACATGCTTGCTGTAATGTAAGCACACGGCTGTAATGAACGAGAGTCAAATGCTCAGAACGATGTGATGGACTTGAACAGTACAGACATCTCAAAACCATTAGAAGAGCCACATAATCTGACTTTTGTGTTGCAGTTTTTCTTTCTAAATGTTGCTTCAATTAAGAAAACAATGCATTAAAACATATTCTACAACAAGCAAGTACAAAAGTAGATGATCTTATAGTATAAACTGTCACTTCAGCTGGATTTCAGATGCTTTTTCGGCGTGGTTTGTTTGCGTGCTGACCCGGTGCCAGCCTCGTGTGAGTCAGCAGCAGCAGGTCTAAATAAAGCCTTGTGCAGTGACCTCGGAGCAGTGTAAACATTGGCCCAGCGCCACAGTCTAACTCCTGGAGGCGACACACGAGCAACGCAACGCACTCAAGACTGTTATTGCATCTAAAAATAGACCCGTCCCACTCCCGACTCAATGAACCTCCTGCACCGGCCCCGGCAAATACTCCCTCTGCCACTCTGAACGATTACTGTAACTGTTACTGCAACGACAACTGCAATGATTACTGCAAAAAATACTGTAACTTTTACTGTGACTACCGCTAGTACTACTGCAACTATTGACCTTATTCTGCCCCACCCACTTTTGCCGTTTTTTGCACTTTTGTTGTAAACGCACTTCCGTTTGACGAGAACTCTGTTAAAGCTAATGACGAACGAGGGAAAAGTCTCACCGCTAAAATGTTACATAAAGTAGATTGATTTGTGTAAAATGTTTAATGAACACGAGCAACAACAAGTCACAACGCAACGATTTCCTGAAAACGTCTTTTTAGTCGAGTAGAACTTATTTTCTATTGAGCTCGTCTGCTCCGTGTGAACTACAACGGAAACAAGACGGCGGCGCGTACGGCAACTTCAGGAATAAGATGAATGAATAACTGTAACGATTACTGCAACTACCACCGTTACTATTACTGCAACTACTTACTATTACTGCTATAACTGCTACAATTACTGCTACTACTACTGTAACTTTTACTGCAACTACTGCTACTGCAACTATAACTGTAACGATTACTGCAACTACCACTGCTACTATTACTGCATCGATAGCTGCAAATTTTACTGTAACTACCTCTACTACTACTGCAACTATTACGGCAACTATTACTTCTGCTATAAGTGCTACTTTTACTGCAACTACAACTGCAATGATTACTGCAAATATTACTGTAACTACCGCTACTACTACTGTAACTATTACTGCAACTACTACTACAACTATTACTGCAACTACTACAACTATTGCTGCAACTATTACTACAACTATTACTGCAACTATTACTACAACTATTACTGCAACTACTACAACTATTACTGCAACTATTACTACAACTATTACTTCAACTACTACAACTATTACTGCAACTATTACTACAACTATTACTGCAACTACTACAACTATTACTGCAACTATTACTGCAACTATTACAACTATTGCTGCAACTACTACTACAACTATTACTGCAACTACTACAACTACTACTACAACTATTACTGCAACTATTACTGCAACTATTACTGCAACTACTACTGCAACTACTACTATAACTATTACTGCTACTATTACTACAACTATTACTGCAACTACTACAACTATTACTGCAACTATTACTGCAACTACTACAACTATTACTGCAACTATTACAACTATTACTGCAACTACTACTATAACTATTACTGCTACTATTACTACAACTATTACTGCAACTACTACAACTATTACTACAACTATTACTACAACTATTACTGCAACTACTACAACTATTACTGCAACTATTACTGCAACTATTACAACTATTGCTGCAACTACTACTACAACTATTACTGCAATTACTACAACTACTACTACAACTATTACTGCAACTATTACTGCAACTATTACTGCAACTACTACTGCAACTACTACTATAACTATTACTGCTACTATTACTACAACTATTACTGCAACTACTACAACTATTACTGCAACTATTACTGCAACTATTACAACTATTACTGCAACTACTACTACAACTATTACTGCTACTATTAGTGCTTCTATTACTACTAGTGCAACTACTACTGCGAGTATTGCTGAAACTATTCCTGCAACTACCACCGCTACTATTACTGCAACTACTTCAACTACCACCGCTACTATTACTGCAACTACTTCAACTATTACTGCTATAACTGCTACAATTACTGCTACTACTACTGTAACTACTGCAACTATTACCGCTATGATTACTGCTTCCGTTACTACAACTACTGCACTATTACTCCTACTATTACTGCTTCTATGTCCACTTTTGCTGCTTTTACTGCTGCGACTGTCACTGCAGCTTCTACTGCGACAGGACGATAAACCGGGGAAACAGGAAAGCAGCGCCTAAACCCGTGTAAATCCACCGATACGACACGCCACGGCGACATCGAGCGACACTCTGAAGATTAGAGCGAGCCGTCGAAACTGTCAGGCGAACAAAACCAACTCTGGACTGAAACAACAACACTGATACTCCCATTCTTAGTACTACTACAGCAACTACTACTAATACTAATACAACAAATACTGCAGCTACTCCAGTCTGTCTGCTACATAGACATAAAAATAGTGGACAGACGATTGTCGCTCCGCCCCATTCATGATAATGCGGCTCAGTCATGGAGAATTCAAAATGGCTGCGGGTTAGCCCCCACCACTCCCCCCTCGGTGGGGAGGCGGGGGGAGGGCGACTTTGGGGCGGCCTTTTGCTGACGTACTGCCGTCGTTGTCTCTATGGTTACCGCCCACTCGTAGGTGTATGGCTGCGCCCTGACATTTCCGGCGCGTAAAGCCCGCCTTCTTCATTAGATATGCACGAACTTTAAAAAATCACAGGCTAAACCAGCCTGGTTCAAAAACATTCACCCCCCTCAGCGTTGTCACAGAGCCGTAAGCTAACGTTTGAGACCAAAGCCGTATTTTGAGCCAGGCTCTAAAGTAGGTTTTGAAACGTCTAACTCCCCATTGACTTGCATTGAAAAAATGTACTTCCACAGCAGCCCCTAGAGGTCAGCAGCAGATTGCAAACATGGCAGCCTACAGTCGGCGGCTCAATTTGAGCGCGGTAGCCTCGCCCACTGGTCTGCTAACTATATTTATCACTCCTTCTGCCACTGAACGTTATTTTATGCAGTTATACTACACAGCAGCCTTGTGCACAGGCCAAGCTCAGTTCAAATCCAATTACTGCTAATTTACTGCTATTTTCTCTCTCATTCATATTTTCCCGTTAAGTTGTAATTCGTCTGTGCTTCTGCGTGAGGAGGAGGAGGAGGAGGCGACGCCCTTTCAAACACGCCGCCAAAACTATTCCAGGTATAGTGTTAAAAATAACACAGATTTTAGCGTGCCAAACGTTTACCAAAAGTGTGATTTTTTTTCTTTCACCTGCTCCGAGAAAAGCAAACATGAAAGACGGGCCACCCCGAAGAACAGCCCCACAGGGAGGCGCACGAGAGGAGGCGCACACGCACTCAAGAGCAGGGATTATTCTATTATTATAATGTACAACACGGAGAGAGGGGGAGAGGGGGAGGAGGGGGGAGAGAGAGAGGAGGGAGAGAAAGAGAGTTACAGAGAGAGAGTGGGAGAGAGAAATAGAGAGAGCATGAGAGAAAGAGAGAGAGAGAGAGAGGGGAGAGAGAAAGAGAGTGACAGAGAGAGGGAGGAGAGGGGAGAGAGAGGGGAGGGAGAGAAAGAATGGCAAAGAGAGAGAGGGAGGAGAGAGAACTAGAGTGTGAGAAAGAGATAGAGGGAGGGAGAGAGATAGAGAAAAGGGGTGAGAGAGAGAGAGGGGAGAGAAAAAGAGAGTGACAGAGAGAGGGAGGAGAGGGGAGAGAGGGAACAGGGGAGAGAGAGAGGAGGGAGAGAAAGAGAGTGACAGAGAGAGAGGGAGGAGAGAGAAAGAGGGAGAGAAAAATAGAGAGAGTGTGAGAGATAGAATGAGGGAGGGAGATAGAGAAAAGGGGAGAGAGTGTGAGAGAGAGAGGGAACAAGGGAGAGAGAGGGAGGAGAGAGAAATAGAGAGAGTGTGAGAGATAGATAGAGGGAGGGAGAGAGAGAGAAGGGAAGAGAAAGAGAGTGACAGAGAGAGAGTGAGGAGAGAGAGGCGAGGAGAGAGGAAGGGAGGTAGAGAGGGGGAGAGAGAGGAAGAGTGAGAGGGGGATGAGGAAAGGAGAAAGAGAGAGAGACAGGGAGAAAGAATGGAGGGGTGAGGAAGGGAGAGAGAGCAGAGAGACAAAGAGTGGGAAAGAGGGCAGAGAGCAAGGGGGATGAGGAAGGGAGTGGGAGAGAGAGAGGGATAGAGAGGAAGCAAGAGAGAAGGGGGTGAGGAAAGGAGAGACAGAGAGAGTTCGAAAGCGAGAGGTAGAGAAAGGGGGAGAGAGAGAGAAGGAGGGACTCCAAGAGAAAGATGAGGGAGACAGAGAGAGTGAGAGGGGGAGAGAGAGAAGTAATGAGAGGAAAAGCAAGAGGAGAGAGGGAGTGGGGGGAGACAGAGAGAGGGAGATGAGTGCGAGAGAGAGAAATTAAACTTTGGTTAAACCCTTCCCTCGGCACATGTTCTGCAGAAACAAAACAGTCTGCGTTTGTGAACTTGTTGAACTAAAGTTTATTATTGTTCTCATGTCAAAGATAAAACACATCCAGTGATTCAACAGGACACTGAACAGGGGCGGAGCCAGGAGCGTGGGGGCGGAGCCAGAAGCGTGCAGGCCCCTCCGCGTCCACTGTGACTCTACACATTTTCTGTCATGTCTCTTGAATTGTTCTTTTTTTATAACACATGGTAGTCAGACAGACCTAACAATAAACCTCTCTTCGTATAAAGTCATATTTATTTGTTTCAGATGCAAGAATTTTAGGTAACACTCTAGAATAACTCCCCTTATTCCTGCCTTAATAAAGCATTTACAAAGACTCATTTAATCCTGAACAAATAGTTTATTAAGCCTGATTCAGGATTAGTTAATACTTAAAGGTCCCATATTCTGCTCTTTCCCCCTTCACACAGTCTATTCTAAGGGCTTTGTTGATACATTTTCTCGTTGTGTAATATCCATAACATAACAGTTTACAAAAAACACCCATTTCTTGGACTGGCCCCCCTCCTTGTAAAAGCAAACGGCTCACTCTGCGATCTGACCCCCCCGAACAGAGAGCAGGCTGCCTCCCCCGCCCAACTCGCGCGCCTCCCCCGCCCAACTCGTGCCGAAGCCTAGAGTGGAGATGGTGCATGTGCCGTGTGCTCCGGTAAACAGCGATACACAAACACGGGAATAAACCTTTTCTCGTCCTGACGGTGCGTCGTGCTGAGTCCTACGTCCTGGATCTGACCTGGAGTTTGACGTGCTCCAGGGCCTCAACGACGGACGTTGCCGTTTGGTAAATAACAAGCTAACTCTTCGATCTGTCGTATCCATCGTGTAATTACTGTGTAGCATTAGCATTAGCTGTTTTTATTCTTGCGGCTGCACGCTTCCTGGAGGCGTGGCTTAAACACCGCGTCATCCTGGTGAAGCCACGTCATCTTAGTGAGGAGCCCCCGTCTGCTGCTCAGCCGAGGGGGACGGAAAAGACAGTTCTCTAGTGAAAACATGAGGGAATCAATCAAAAAACCACTTTGGGCACAACATACGAGGCCCAAATAGCACTGGAGGAAGGTTAAAACCTCTGAAAAGTCAATTTTGCATGTTATGGGACCTTTAATTAAGGTCAGGGTCAGGGCAGGACTTTGGGTTAGAGGGTTAGTTTAGTGGTTAATAATCCTGAATCATTCTTAATACATTCTTTGTTCACTAATTAAATGTAATTATTCATGTTTTACTGAGGCAGGAACAAGGGGAGTTATTCTAAAGTGTTACCGAATGTTATAAAATAATTTATATTTCCTCCTTAAAACTCTATGGTCTTCCTCCTCTGCCACGCTCCTCCTCTGCCACGCTCCTCTTCCTCCTCCTCCACCACACTCCTCCCCCCTCTGAATATAAAACTTCATACACTGTTAAGGTGACTTTTCTTCAGGGCCGGGGCCGGTGCTGCTGACCCCTGGAACAGACCTTTGTTGAGAAAAATGAAGCACAATTCTTTCCCAAAATTATGGTTAATACGTAAAACTGGTCTCATAATCTGCATGAAATACTTTTACATTTTACTCTTAAAGTACATTTTCAGGTCCTTCAACACGTTTACTTAAGTACATGTTTTAATGTGACACTTTTACTTTTACTTGAGTCATTTTTTGCACACGTATCTGTACTTTTACTTGAGTAACAGAATTGAGGACGTCTTCCACCGCTGATTTAAATACATGGTCTTCATTTGTAATTTTTCAAAGTTATATTTATTTTACTATTTACTCATTCGTCCAGGTGTGGTCCATCGTAGAAAGGGTTTCAGGGGTTGTCATCCGGACGCTGTTTGAAGATCGAGACGTTTTGACTTTTATCCAAAAGTCATTGTCAATCTGAGAGCTGGTCTGAGAACTCGGGCTTATATGATACTCTAAGTCATGAGAGTCCTGCCCCCAGGGAGGAGTCACTGAACGCCTGTCTTTGTTTGGAAAATTGTTTGTCTAGTGTCACCTGAAACGCGATAATTGGCCTGCCTTTGTTAGTTTTACTATTTACTATTTCTTTTTCTCGTTTAAAAGTACACTGCACTTCATTGTGATTTTTAGAGGAAAGCAGCTGTCTGTGATGATCGGGAAGGGCGTATTATTGGGGCCCCTTCAGGTTGGGGCCCCGAGGCAATTGTGTCCTGTTGCCCAATGGTGAGTGCGCCCCTGGGAAGACGCAAGGATCTCACCGGGGGCCAAAGTCACGCTTCGAATACAGAGAGAGACGCTCAGACAGTACGAGGTGGCTCCTGAAAAGTCGTTTTTATGAATCTACAAGAGCATGAGTCACGACGGACAAGATGGATTTGAGGTGAGAGGGAAAAGTCTGCGTAAGTTTGGGTTTTGGATGAACAGTACAGTGGATCTAGTCCTGGTCCAGAGAAGTCCTGGTCGAGTCTTGGTTTAGTCCAGGGCTGTGTCTGAGTGTCCTCCTGGTCCCTGAGGAGATTAAATACTGCACTCAATCTTGGGGCGACTCAGACACACAGATCAATACTTTCTCCTCGCCGCGGGTCACGTGAGAAGAAAAAAAGTCGGCAAAACTGCGATAAAAATTGATTTCTGAAATGAATAGGGGTCGAATCCTCCTGACACATGTTTATGAACTAATCAACAAGTTTTATTCGTCATGGATCAGACGTGAAACTTCAAACAGACAAACAACTTTTTGCCTGAGATATGTGATCTATTCAAAACTCAAGCTAAGGTAAGCGGCTAACACTAGCGTCTCTGCAGCTAACGGTTTGTCTAAATCAGGGGTGTCCAAACTTTTTCCACCGAGGGCCACATACTTAAATGTAGACCAAGGGGAGGGCCACAAATAAATCGTGAAACGTTCAAAAAAGTTGCATTTATCTGATGTTTTAAGCACCACCACACCTAAATTCAGTCTCAGTGCTTTAATATCAGGTTTGTATCGCACCAAAATGTTAGTTATTTAGGTTTTAATAGTAGAAAATCTGACATTTTCTGTAAAAAGTATGTCTTAGGTCAATGTGGGCCAATTCACCAGGAGTGTGTTGTGTTTTGTTCATGATCTTGACTCAACAGTTCCTTTAAACAGCTCTTTCTGCTTCGTTCAGTCTGTTGTGTTCAGTTAAAGACCTGTCACTGTCGCTGTTGTTTTTCTGACTTTTACATTGTATTGAGCTCGGGATGGTGACGTCACACATAACAGAATTTTCAGTTAGCCCAATGTTAAATAATTGGAGTTGAAGGTGATGGTCATTGAAGCCATTCCCCTGAGCATTCGAGGTGGAGACAGGCTGAAGTTGCTCTCACAAAGAGAGACTTTTTGGATAGTGACTTTAAATGCAACAGTATTCCCAGGACTTAATGATGATCTGGACTTCTCAATGTTTTTGTAAGCGTCCTTTGCTATATATTGCTATTGTATGATGTTTTTAATATATGCACTGTGAATGTTCATTATGTGGTTGTATAGAATATAAAGACTCTTCATCTTGGGCCCAAGTAGCAGCTCTTCTATGAACTAGTCATACCTACTTATAAAAACTCTGCTTGTTGTGTCTTCTGTATGGTTTTGAAAGTGGGTTATTCCTGGTACATAGTCTATCTACGCTTTTTCTTTTTCTTTGTAAAAAATGTTTATGAAAAAAATGTGTAATTTTATGTAATTTTTGAACATGTTTTGTGGTCGGTTCACGTGATGCTTGTCACATGACTAACGCAATTTAAGGACCCCTGTTCATTCATGTGCTCAATGCCCTGATGAAGACCGCCACGGTCGAAACGCGTTGGCGTCCCTGTCCACAATAAAGGACTTTTACTCAGTCAGTGTGCCTCGGATCTCTGCCTGTGCTCCACAAGTTTTCTAACACGGCGATTTCTTTTATCTAGTAATGTATCCAATTATCCTCGAAGAGCACCTGATCCTGTTCACTAGTCTTCAGACCCAGTGAAGCGCTCACTTCATCTTTGTTTTCTACTTAAATAATTGGAGATTTTAAGACGCTAAATACTAAACTTAGCGTTAATTCTAAAGGATTCTGGTACTATATATAGATAAATGTATTTACCAGAAGGGTCGCAGCAGTTTATCAGCTTTTTTTTATACTATAACATTCAGTAACACTTTAGATTATCAGCTTCCATGGATTTTTTGTTCACTTTTTTACGTTGTTTCGGCTAATCTTTCTCTATGTATGTTTTTCGACAGTCTATCCAGAGCTCTATTGTGGTCTATATTGCCCTCTAGTGACCATCGCTGGACACTACTTTTCAAGGTGCAATTTGGAAAATGTTTAGTGCACCACTTTTTCACCTGCTGGACATTCGGACAGCACTAAAAATGGTATATAGACCCTTTAAATTCCGGAATGTGGAACATAATGTGATTTCACTGGAGAAACTGGGATTAACCTCAGAATATCACAAATAATGAAAATTTGGATGATTTTGGAAAATGAAAAGCACTCAGACACATGTGAGTGACATCAGAGCTGCTTTAAAGACGTTTACTGTTGTATTTTACAGGATTTGTTTGTGTTGAAGGAGATTCTGATCAACTCTGTGCATTTCTGATGAAGGAAAAATCCAGATTTTTAGATTTAACTTCACAAATACTGACAGAAATGATGAACCCACAAGAACTTTTCATGGTATCTATAGGTATATCACGCACTTTATCACAAATTTTACTTTTTATGAAGCTCAAAGACAATTTTAAAACTAGAAAACACTATATTGTACACATCCTCTGTAATAGAAGAGCAAAGTAGCTGACGTTTCTATCCTGGAAATTTGAATTTGTTGTTTTTCCCTTCACATAACCTTTGATCTGATGTGAGCAAATTACTGAAAATGAATTACAGTCTGCTTCATTTTGCCTCCATTCTGTAATTTTGATGACAGAACATTTTAAAGGGTCCATAGTGCCCTCTGGAGATAAATGAAGAAGCGCCCTCTTAAGTCCTGGTCTTGCTCTGGTTTTGTCGTTCGAGTCTTGCTTTAGTCCTTCCCTGACGTCTCTCCTCTGGACTTTACGCTCTGCCAACATTTGTCAGAAGCTATAAGTTTGAAGAATGTTCAAGAGTTCACACGAGCCTGAGGGAGACGAGGTCCACCCAGAGCCCCGCCCTGTCTGCAGCCCGAGTCCTGTCCTGGTCCTGGTCTGGTCCTGGTCTGGTCCTGCTCTGGTCCTGGTCCTGCTCTGGTCCTGGTCTGGTCCTGCTCTGGTCCTGCTCTGGTCCTGCTCTGGTCCTGGTCTGGTCCTGCTCTGGTCCTGCTCTGGTCCTGGTCCTGCTCTGGTCCTGCTCTGGTCCTGGTCCTGGTCTGGTCCTGCTCTGGTCCTGCTCTGGTCCTGCTCTGGTCCTGCTCTGGTCCTGCTCTGGTCCTGGTCCTGCTCTGGTCCTGCTCTGGTCCTGGTCCTGGTCTGGTCCTGGTCTGGTCCTGCTCTGGTCCTGGTCCTGGTCTGGTCCTGCTCTGGTCCTGGTCCTCCTCTGGTCCTGCTCTGGTCCTAAATTGAGCTAATTTAGTCTCTCTCTCCATCTTTCTCCCTCTTTATCTCTCTCTCCTCTTTATTTTTCTTTCTCTGTCTTTCTTTTTCCCTATCAATACCCTTTCTCCTCTCTTTCTTGTCGCTCCCTTTCTCCTCTTTATCTCTCCCTTTCTCCCTCATCTCTCTCACTCTTTCACTCTCTTTTCTCTTTCTCATTAATTTTAATTTTCTCTCCATTTTTCTCCCACTTTATCTCTCTTTTTCTCCCTATCAATAGCCTTTCTCCTCTCTTTCTCTCTCTCTTCTCTTTCCCACTCTCCCTTTCTCTCCTTGTCTCTCCCTTTCTCCTCTTTATCACTCCCTTTCTCCCCCTCTCTCTCACTCTTTTCTTCTCTCTCTCTCCCCCTCTCTCTTAATCTTGGTTTAGTCTTTTCCCGTTTACAGTTGTCATTAGTTGGTCCTAAATTTAGCTAATTTAGTCTCTCTCTCCATCTTTCTCCCTCTTTATCTCTCTCTCCTCTTTATCTTTCTTTTTCTCTCTTTTATTCCCTATTAATACTCTTTCTCCTCTCTTTATTTCTCTCTCTTTTTCTCCTCTATTTCTGCCTTTCTCTCCCTTTCTCCTATTTATCTCCCCCCTCTCTCACTCTCTCTTACTCTCTCTTCTTCTCACTCTCTCACTCTTTTTTTCCTTCTCTCTCACTCTCACAGCTTGATGTAGGTTTGATCTTGTTCTAGTTCTAGTTCTGTTTGGTGACGTTGTGGATTTTATAAATAAAGAAGCAGAATTAGAAAGAAAAAAAGTCAAAATGGAACTTTCAGCTCCAATTTATAAAGATGTTGGATCTAAAATTATAGTCAAACTGCTACCTGTTTTGGTGAATCATTGTCCAGGACGATGTTTACGCTAATTTCGGCGCAAATCGCTGTCACTAAACTAAGCTAAACCCTTCTACAAACTGGAACGTCTTCTAACTCTGCTCTGGTGTTATTCTTCTGTGGTCGAGGGGTTTTAGCCGCCAAAACAGCCCTGGTTTTTCATAGTTTGTGATGTTTGGAGGCTAACGCTAACCCTCCCGTTGAACTGTCCCGGCCTGTAGAATGCAGGTGTTCTGTTTACAAACACTGGAGCGGCCCACGGTGACTTTACTGGGCCAGAATTGGACCAAAGCTCGAGAAGATACTGTTTTTATGGACCTTAAAATGGCCGCTTGGAAACCACTTGACCACAGCTTGTAAAGGAACATCAGAACTGCCCTAAATCAAACACCGCACTCCCGCAGAGCTGAGCCGGGGCCAGGATCCTGTCAGCGAGCGGCCCAGAAGGAGCGCACGGAGCCGGGGCACGGAGACCACCCTGCCCCGGGGCCGCGCCGCCGTCTGGACACGTTTAACAGCACCAGAGAAATGACGCTTTAATGTGCAGAATCGCCGGGACTTTGATCAGGAGACAAGGTGGGACCACACAAACGAAGAGTGTGGCAGAGTGGTTAGCCCGTCTGCTGCTTCTCAGGAAAGAGGTTGTGGGTTAGACTTGTGATTTCTCAGACTAGGTGTTTTTTTGTTTTTTTCATTGGTGCACAGGGGAGACTGGGGTTAGAGGACAAATATTATGCAAAATGTACTTTTTTTGAGCTTTTAACCATGTTCTAACATTGTTCCTTCACCAAAAACACACCTGGAGTTGCATTTAGAATCAGAATCAGTTTATTTCCGTTGTCAGTGATCAAAATTCACAAACATAGGAACTTGCTTCGGCGTAAGGTGCAACATAAAACAATGAATAAAATATATATACAATTTAGCTTCATTCACACTAGTTTGATGAATCCTGGTTTGAAAAGCATCAAAAACACTTCCTGCTGAACTCCCTCGATGTGTGACGATAACTGAAGTCACTTATTCCAGAGTGTTCTGTTGTTTTAACCAGTGGAGGAACGTAACAAAGTACAAAAGTAAAAGTACTGTACGTAAAATCTTTAAATATCTGTACTTTACTTCAGTCCTTTTTACAGAGGATACTTTTTACTTTTACTTCACTACATTTGAGACCAATTATCTGTACTTTTTACTCCACTACATTTATAGCTGGATTGAAAAGTAGAAAGTACTTTTCATTTAGTTTGAGGGTTATTTTTAGGTTGTTGATGGTGACATTCTGCCTGAAGGTTTTGAGTTCAAGCTCAACAACAACCAAACAAAAATATACACAGAAAAAGAAGAAATTACTTCAGATAAGCCTTTGTCGACCAAAATTAAGCAAAATTCTTAAGCAAAATTACGACATTTACGCAAAACTGTTCTGGTCTTATGATCAACATCAAATACTTTTAATGTACTCTTGACGTACAGTTTATAATACGTTTACTTAAGTAGATAGTTTTTTTACTTGAGTATTATCTTGAGTATCTGTACTTTTACTTCAGTAACAAAATTGAGTACTTCCACCACTGGTTTTAAATCATTGACTCGCTCTGAGCATTTCTGCCTCTAAACACGATCACGACGATGCTAAGCTAGCTCGCATTTCTTCACAAAGGCTCGGTTAATAACATGAGATGCAATTTTAAGGTACTCAAGAGCAGGTATAAAGGCTAATAACAACACAAAAAAGCATAATAATTTTAATTTAATAACAGTAGAAAAATAAAATGTTTGGCTTTACGTGCACCCCCAGATCGAAACCGGTCTGAAACCAGATTATTTCAGGTCTAGACGAGGGCCAAACTAGGTCTTAAAAGGACTACTCTGCAGCAAAAGTATATAGTAATAATATAAACATGGACTAAACCAAAAGAGGAAAGACATTTAGACAGAGTTTGCTCCAAATTAAGCAAAAGGAAGGAAGGAACCCTCTTAGTCACTCAAAGAAAAAATCTGTCACGTTCACAAACATGAGGATTGTAAAAAAGTTTTAGAATTTTTTTGTTTTTTTAGAGCAACTAAAACATCTACAAACAGTTTAGATCTAATTCTTTCCTAAAACTTAATACACGATTTAGCAAAAAAAGTAACTCTGGGGTAAGCTGATCCACCCCTGCTCTGGAAGAACTCAAGGTAAATTATGGAAAACTACTCTTCACATTTGTTACTTTTATAGTTTTTACGTCTTTTATTGTTTTTATGTCTGTTGAGGTGTCTGGGTTTGGTAGAGACACGTTAATTAAATATATATATTTTAGATGTTTTATATGGGTTTTTTAAAGACATTTTAAGCAGATTTTTTTTAGGTAAAAAAGAAAACAGATATAAAAGAAAACAGTACTGCACAGTGACACAAAAAACACCCCCTCATAGGAAAGTTTGAAATGTATAAGTACACGTTTTATAAAAATGAATCCAGATGTCAGGCTTTAATCTGGTGGGTCGTCAAAAATGTCTAAACTGAGTCTGAGAATACTTTTATTAAACAGTTAGAAAACAGCCTAAAATGCATGAAGAAAGGAGGGCTGTAGTCGACTAAAGAGGGCTATAGTCGATTAAAGTGCGTATGACAGGTTTTCACGATTTTCAAATTTCGTCTTTATTTGGTGTATTAATCTGTTGTCTGTTGTAAATATAAATTATAGTTTCACGACTATCAAGTGGCCGTTTATGGAGAAAAGTTGAAAAATCTGTAGAAAATTACAGGAAGTAAAGAAAGATGACGTCACACTGGGGAGACAAGGACTATGCATGATTTACACAAAAGAGACGACTTTTTTGACCCTTATACATTAATTCAACAAAAAAGGTGTTCACATGTATTTTATTTGTAAAATTTAAAAAACTCTGTGACATTAGATGAATTTGGCCCAGTGTACAGAGTGGTTGCTGGGTAATTTCCAAGTGTGATGTCATCATTTACAACCAGGAAGTGAAGCAAAAAAACCTAAAAAAATTGCTAAACCGTAATAAAATGTGTAAAGTACTTTAGGAAAATTAGGAAAAAATGCATTTATTTGAGCTGGATTTAAGTGAAATTAGTAGTCCAATCTGTCGTGCGCCCTTTAAAGACCTGCCCCAAATCGACTAAAAGGGTTTGTGGCAAAAATATGTCAAAAAACATTAAGTATCTCCATGTATCTGACCCAAACTGCACTCAGAAGACCCACACTGCACAGAAGTTCATGCAAAAACAACAATTTATTCATAAAAGTACTATATAAAGATAAGTACATTTGATTAAACTCATGATTTACCCCCAAATCTTCAGCTAACTCACTCTACATCTTCTCATTCATTCATTCTTCTCATACATACATTTGTGAAATCAAAGCTTGACTGAATGTTGTGGGAGAATGTTGTATTTTATTCAGATTTATATTGTTTTGCCAAACATTTCCAATGTCCCTGGTGCGCGACCCCCGTGTGCAGACGTCTCCGTGTTATTCTAGCGATAAAGTTAAATGGCATGTTCGCAGCTTTTATCTTGTATCTCCAGAAAGAAACCCGGCTATTGAAAACCAAACACGGGATAAAAATAGAGCGTGACTCGTTTCCGTGGAGACATTTTGTTGTCGGATTCAGAAATTGGAATCAAAGGCGCGGGACCTGCAGCCGCGATCGCTGTCTGCAGATAAGGCCTATGTAAACAGCGGCTCCGCGACTGAATGAAGGCACCAGCATCGCACTGAACAGAGCCATTCACGGAGGACGAGGGTTCAACGCCGCGCCGCCTTTGAGCAAACATGCAGGATGCAGCACGTACGGACGGAATAATGGACGGACAAGACCGAGCCTGCAGCAGATATCAGACATGTGAACTACATGTGTGTCATCGGAAGGAGAGGACGTGTTTGACCGCAAAAAACAACAAAAAAAACAAAAAAAACCCCGACTGTGGCTTCACCAAACTGTGCGCGGATCACTTAAAGCAGGGGTGTCCAAACTTTTTCCATCGAGGGCCACATATTGAAATATAGACCAAGCGGAGGGCCACAAATCAATCGTGAAACATTAAAAAAGCTGCATTTATCTGATGTTTTAAGCTCCACCACATCTACATTCAGTCTCAGTGCCTTAATATCAGGTCTGTGTGGCACCAAAATGTTAGTTATTTAGGTTGGAATTGTAGAAAATCTGAAATGTGCTGTAAATAGTACTTATCAGGACAATGTGGGCCAGTTCACCAGGAAGACTAAGGGCCAAGAAAAATTGGTCTGAGGGCCGCATTTTGCCCCCGGGCCTGAGTTTGGACATGCCTAACTTTAAGTCTATATGAAGGTTCTCAAAATGTTTTAATTCTGACAAAATTTGGTGGGAGGGCACCTGTGGCACTTATTTAATACAGTTTTATATTTGTGAAGTTGCAGTTTGTGAAGAAATTCGGAAAAATTTAACTTTAAAATAACAGGAAGTAGAGCTGAGTTCTAAAACGGAATCCCTCTGTGACGTCATCAAAAAGCGACGTGTCATTTTAAACGCAGAGACGATTTATAAACAACCGGTGCAGTTTTTTGACAGTTTAAATGGTGATTCAACAAAATAAAGATATTATTTGTCAAATCAGAACCATGGAGTAATTTATGTGGATTTTGGCCCTTATTTTCAAAATGGTTGCTAGGTAACAGTTGTAGAATTACTCTAACTATGTCATATCTGATGCCCATGTCCAACCAGGAAGTATTTTCAAAATGGTTGCTATGGTAATGATTGTGGAATTATGTCTACAAACTGGAGACAAATGGTCAAAATGTTTAGCAAAACCTTAAATATAATCATGTTCACTTAATTTTCATGAAAGGTATAGTCTATATCAGTGTTTTTCAACAATTTTTGAGTCGTGGCACACGTTTTGGGTTTAAAAGCCACCACGGCACACAACCTACCACTAAAACATGACCAAAACAGACCATTTAATTTAAAATATTGTATTGACCATTTTCCGGAACTTGCCTTACGCGCCGCCGTCTTGTTTCCGTTGTAGTTTACACGGAGTAGACGAGCTCAACAGAAAATAAGTTCTACTCGACTAAAAAGACGTTTTCAGGAAATCGTTGCGTTGTGACTTGTTGTTGCTCGTGTTCATTAAACATTTTACACAAATCAATCTACTTTATGTAACATTTTAGCGGCGAGACTTTTCCCTCGTTCGTCATTAGCTTTAACAGAGTTCTCGTCAAACGGAAGTGCATTTACAAACGGAAGTGCAAAAAACGCCAAAAGTGGGCGGGGCAGAATAAGGTCAATATAATGAGGCAAATAATGTCTGTAGCACTGTCTAGTTCTTTAAATGTGGTAATAGTGATGGTTTTGCGTTCTTTTTTGGTGCAAATGTTGCTCAGGACACTCCAAAAAGGCAAATTAGTTAATTACATCCGCATTTGTCAATATGTGAACTCAAACTGGACATTTTTCAAGGCACATCTGGTAAAACCTCAAGGCGCACTAGTGTTCCCCGCACACTGGATGAAAATCAAGGGTCGATATGAAGGTTCTCAAAATGTTCTAATTCTGACTTAGTTTGGTGGGAGGGCACCTGTGGCAATTGTTTATCATAGTTTTACATTTGTGAAGTTGCAGTTTGTGAAGAAATTTTGAAAAATTAAAGTTTAAAATGACAGGGAATTGTGCCGAGTTCTAAAACGGAATCCCTCTGTGATGTCATCAAAAAGCGACACGCAACTGACACAATTTTACGACAGTTTAAACCGCCATTCAACAAAACAAAAGTGTTATCAGGTGTTATTATTGGCCAAATCATAACCATTGTGTAATTTATGTGGATTTTGGCCCTTGTTTACAGTCTGGTTGCTATGGTAACAGTTGTGGAATGACCTCTAACTGCGTCATGTCTGATGCTCAGGTCCAACCAGGAAGTGACATTATAAACATGACAAAAACTGTCAGACTGGGCACAGATGGGCAAAATGTACAGTAAAATCTTAAAAATAATCACGTTCACTACGGTTTGGTGAAATGTGTCGTCGAACTTGTCGTATAGACTTTAAAAGAGACATAGGCTCTTTTAAAGTTTGCACGCTCCTCATGTGTCTAGATGGGTTTCCTCTGGGTGTTCTGTGTCCCCCGTCGAACCAAAACATGCACCAAAGGTCAAATCCTCCAGCTAAAGTCCTGATCAAGACGAGCACCAAGATCTAGAGATGATTTGCCCGCAGCCTGTGAGGAGACCCCCCTGCAACACTGAAGGTTGGGTCAAATGCAAAAGACAAATTTCTCAACTAAGCGAAGGTAATCGAAAATATCATTCAGGTTTGGTATAAATTGCAGCTGTTCTTTGGTCATGCAACGGTTCTAAGTTTAAATATTTGTCCCTGTCTCACTGTGAACCGCATTTTTGACAAGATTTTTCGCACAATGTTTAATCTTTCATGGCGGACGGACAAAATCGTGCTAAGGACACCCAGCTTTAGACTGAAAAAGATGGGAACAAAGGTTTTTTAAGTCACAATTATTTGAATATTCACAAGAAAAGAGAAAAGAGCAGTGAACAGTCAGGCCTTGAATGCAGGACGACACAGGACTCAAAATTAATGTGAAACGCTACAGGCAAAACTCTTATTTTTCATTTTTTGGTCAGTTTGCTCTCTGAACAAATCGTCTTTCATGTGGAAACAACAAACGTGTCCAATCTGCTCCTAAAGATGTTTTATTCTTCCACTGAATCCACTTCATCCATAGATTTCTCTGGGACATTGTAACTTCAAAGGACGTTTTCTTAAAATGCATTTTTCTTCCACAGAGACATAAAGATCAGCCTTAAAGTAGATCCTACACCAAACTTTATAATATTGGACTCAACAAACAAGATTTTGATGAAACGTACCAAAGGATTTTTGATATCTAATTCTAAAACTGATTTATTGAAGTTTAAAGTTAAAAAAAGAGGACAAATTTAAAGTTTTAGGACAATTGATAGATCTGTTTCCTCAAAAACTAAATAAGAAATCCAAAATCCCCTCTGTACATTTTGTGTGACTAATATGTTACCAAATGAACCAAGATATTTAAACCAAGTTCTGTCCATTTTTCAGATTTAAATGTCCCAAATCTGTGTATTTTGGGCCATTTTTACTCTTATTTCTACATGAAAACATTACATGATTAAAACACTTGTCATTTTTTTCTTACATATGTGAGTAAACAAGAGAAGTTCTTTAAATTTAAGATTTTTTGTCATTCATCTGCAGCGTCTCACCTTAAAATACAACTTACAAGTAAGACAACGATGAGGGAAAACCATTGTAACATGTTCAAAAAGTTGACTTTAGAGTCGACTTTCTATAATACGTCTTCTTTACAGAGTCTCCCGCAACTAATCGATCAAACACGGCCGAAAATCCCTTCTTCAATTGAAGAATCCAAACTGTTTTTTAAAAAGCAATTTGAGGTCAGAAATATTACAGAGCCGTCTCCAAAATCCACCAACAATAAATCAAACTTCATTTTTCTCTTTTTACCAAACCAGGACAATCATTTTGACTTTCTGCGTCTCGTTCCCAAACCGAGCTCCTCCTGATGGATGTTCATTGCCGTTGGACCTCTGCTTTAGATTCTGGTGGTCCACGTTTTCGAGTTCGACCTGTCATTGTTTTATTCACCTCATCAATTTAACCTCTGTATTGAAATTAAAGTTACTCGGGCTCAGTAAAAACAAGCCACAGTTACAAAGCACAGAGCCTGGTGAGTGATGCTCGAGCGCTGAAGGTTTGATAATGGTCATATTTCCTCTTTAATAACAGTGATTCAGGAGTGACTAACTGCACGAGGCAGAGCGGAGGGGAAGTACGCGCACGGCCGCCTGTTTCTGCTCTGTTTTGGTCAGATATTTCAATGGATAACCGACTTTTTGCAGAGTTGAAGAGCTCATTTTGTGCTAAAGTACGTTTTTAGAGATTTGAGCCGTGTTCTAATGTTTCTTTCCTCAACAAAAAACATGCCTGGTGTGTTTTGTTTCATTCACATGTTTAGAATGGATGGGATTTTATCTTTTTTGTGGAATGTCCATTAAATGTATCTGCGGTAATTTGCATTTATTCAGTTACATGTGTTATTATCGCTGAAAAATGCATTGAAAATCATAGATCTGACCTCTAGCTTTTCTCCTTGTGACCATTTCATGAGGAAAGCACTGCCTCAATCTGCTCCTAAAGATGTTTCATTGAATCCACTTCATCCATAGATTTCTCTGGGACACCGTTTTTTTAAAATGCATTTTTCTCTCACAGAGACATAAAGATCAGCCTTAAAGTAGATCCTACACCAAACTTTATAGTCTTGTACTTAACAAGATTTTAATGAAATGAACCGAAGGATTTGTTGTTTTCTAATTCCAAGCTTGATTTATTGAAGTTCTGAATGTAAAAAAAAATTGGAAAAATTTGAATTTGTAGGCAAATTTTCAGTCAGATCTAGTTTACTCAAAAGCAAAATGAGAGATCCAAAATCCCTTCTGTACATTTTTTTAAAATAACTAATATGTGTACAAATTGAACCAAGAAATGTAAACCTGGTTCTGTCAATTTTTCAGATTTAAAGTTCCCTAATATATGTGTTTTTGGTCATTTTTACTCACAAAATGCCTTATTTCTACATGAAAATATAACATGATGAAAAAGTTATATTACATTTTTCTTACATTTATGTGAGTAAACTACAGGAGAAGTTTACAATTGATTTATATTTAAGATTTTTTCCTAGTCACCTGCAGCGTCTCGACTTTCGAATATTTCAGGTAAAGCAAATGAAGTTGTGAATAGAACTTTTTCAGATGCTCGAAGTCTCTTAAGGTTTGATTTTCAACCAGTGCCGTGGAACAGTGGTGTGCCAAGGGATTGTCAGGTTTGCCTAAAGTCAAGTTTGAGTAAAATGGATTTACACATTTACACACGTCTGATCCAAAAAAGACAAAACAATCACCACAATCAAACTTACAGGACCAGACATAACGGCATGGACATTGTTTGCTACATCATTATTTCCTATTTGATCATATTTTACTTGGGAGTGTTCTCTGGAATCTTATTTAAACAAAAAAAGTTTGCTATGACTCAAAAAAGGTTGAAAAACACTGGATTAAAGGCACTGTACCTGATTTCTGTCTGAAAAATGTGAAAAAATAAAGTTTGCTGCAGTATTAAAGGATACATATTCTGCTACAGTGACTTTTTCTCCCTTTTAACCCTGCCCTAACAATGTTCCGTCATCAAAAACACACCCGAAGTTGCATTCAGCTGCATTCACGCTGTTTTGAGGAATGTTTATTAGAAAATCCTCTCCCTCCGAACGTCAAAAACACTTCCTGCTGAACTTCCTCCATCAATGATGTGATTTTCAGATTTTATACTTCACTTATCCGAGAATGTTCTGCGGTTTTAAGTCCTCAAATAATCACCGGACTTGTTCAGTTTATGAGCGTTTTTCTAAACTTTCAGAGATCAGAGCGAAGTTATGACGACAGCTAGCATGCTAAAAGGACGATCCAAAATAAAACGCTGCAGAAACAGACGCAGAAAACACGATTTGATTTGAAGCAGATATTTTACAAGATTACACTTTACCAGATTATCCTGCCGACAACGCCAATTGTAATCGCAGTTATACGTTTTGCATTCTCACTCTGACTTCTGAATTGCTAAGGTTAACTTCAACTTTAACATCTCTTTAGTACCTCTTCTTAGCTCCCAGGGCCGGTCACGAAGATAGAGAACGGGCATCTAATCCTTTTATGACGTCCTTTCACTCTGAAATCTGGCTTTAACTGGAAACACTACTGATAGCTGTTGTTTTTCATAAATATTGATAGTCATATATGTCCTTGCTCTTGTTTCACACTGATGTTTCATGTTTTCTCCTCATGATGTGATAACTATGTCTCCACCTATGTTTTGTGTATAAAAAGCATGTGTTCTGATTGTCATGTACCGCCGTCGACCAGGGAGAGGTCACTGTGTCAGGGAAAGGCGACTGTTCACTCTGGTACCAGTGAATAAATCAACTCATTGACCAGACTCATTCTCTCTGCATTTTTATTGTTTAACTTGTTTTAGAAATCCACAACAGCGATTCTCCCATAACACACCGAAAAAAAAAATCTGTTACAACTCACGACCCTCTTAAAGGGCCTCTGACAGGTTGAACTACTTATTTCACTAAAATGCAGTTAAGATAAATATATTTCAATTTCTACTAAAATCTTTACACACTTTACCGCAGTTGAGCTATTCTTTTAGGTTTTTAATTTTACTTCCTGGTTGTAAAGTATGACATCACACTAGGAAATTACCATAGCAACCACACTGTACTCTGGCCAATGCTCATCTAATGTCAC
Source organism: Rhinogobius similis (assembly GCA_019453435.1). Classification (NCBI taxonomy): domain Eukaryota; kingdom Metazoa; phylum Chordata; class Actinopteri; order Gobiiformes; family Gobiidae; genus Rhinogobius; species Rhinogobius similis. Next base: position 4,673,482 of record CM033633.1, read on the forward strand.
AGATTTTGTTAATTTGACAAAGAGAAACACATGTGACACCTTTATTTTGTTGAATCAATGTTTAAATGGTCAAAAAAGTTGTTTCTTTTTTGTAAATTATGCATGACCTTTGTCTCCCCAGTGTCCTGTCATTCCTTCCTGTCATTTTCAACAGATTGTTCAACTTTTCTCCACAAATAGCGACCTGATTGATGTAAAACTACAATTTATAGTTATAACAGTTATTAATACACTGAATAAAGTCAAAATGAGAAAATCCTAAAAACTTGTCATACGCACTTTAACTACTTTTTGCGCGGTTAGTTCGCCGTCCTCCAAAGGCCTTTCAATATCTGTTCTGTTTTATTTCAACTCCGTGCGAATCTGCTGAACAAACAAAAAAGCAGTGACATTTCCACGGAGACAAGCCAGCGACGGACCCTCCACAGAAGTCACGGCGTGTACCTTTGGTTTGGTGTTGTTTGTGACTCAAAGCTGGACGTCGTTCCGCTCTCTTCTGCTCGTGTGCGGACAGCGCCAGCCCGGGTTGGTATTAGCGGCGTCTATCATCATGCTCCGTCTTTGGGCCCGCGTTCTCCAAACGATCCCGACTCATGCGATGGGCGAAGCGACGCGGCCCCAAAGCCACACGCCGACGTATTTTTAGTGCCGCGGTTGGCCTCGCTCGCCGCTCCCGACCGTCCCGCTGATAAAAAGACATGAAATATGATGTGTCCCTAATGCAAACCGCGAGTTTAGAAAGCACGAAAGCATGTTTTTGGAGACGGGAGATAGAGAGGCAAGAGAGAGCGGCGGGGAGGGAGGGAGGGCGAGGACGGGGAAACTCATTCGAAGGGTTGATTTTACGCTGGATTGACTTGTGTGGCTCCCTCCTCGGAGTTCAAGACTGTTTGTTCCACCTTGTGATGTGGACAGGTGTGAAAGAATAATAGTGTGTCATCTGCAAAAAGACTTATTTTGTGACGGAGGTGGAGTGTCTGCTGCTTCTGAGGTTGTTCTGTGTTGTGTAAGTGTTTACTTCTAGTCAGACAACTTTGTGAGTGTGTGACAAAGTGGGTCCCTTTAGTCACCTTTAATTTGATTTAAATTGATTTGATTTCTATTTGCCAAATCCAACTAAACAGCTAAACACAACCATCCTGGGTTTGTTTTTGTTTAGTCTTTGTTTAGTTAATTATCACACAACACATAAGTTCCTTTCAGTGTGTGTTGTTTGTCTGAATTTGCGTTTCATCTCCGTTAACTCCATCCATCACACTTACCTGGTTCACCACATGGTCTGGTCAAAGAGGGGCGGGCCTTATGGCAGCCATTTTTGTGTCTGGAGGGGTCGTGGGCCAGACCCATGGATGTATTAAAAGAACTGGATAAGACACGCCCCCTCTGTCTGTGGTCCCAGATTGATTAGTGGTCGTGCGAGGTACTGCAGCCTCTTGGAACCAGCCTTTTTCTAAAATTGCACATTATAATCACAGACAGGACTGAATTATTATCGGTATTTAAATAAAATGGAAGGAAATGTTCTTTTCTACCGTTTCTAAAATCACAGAAATTACCGTTTTTATATGAAGTGGGGGATTGTGGTCACGTGGCGCCCTAAAGCAAAGATGGCAGCCCCGTGATTGTGAAGTAAAACAAAGATGTCAGCCTCATATCAGGAAGTAAAACAAAGATGGCAGCCTCCTCAGATTGTGAAGTAAACAAAGATGGCCGCCCCAGATTATCAGGAAGTAAATGCGGAAGTAAGAAACTTTTTTGGGGTCATGCACCAATGAGCACTCTCCATAGGGATAAACAGGGCGGCCATTTTGGATTCATCTTCCAGGTTTTATTATAGTTCTATGGGTTCACCACATGGTCTGGTCAAAGAGGGGCGGGCCTTATGGCAGCCATTTTTGTGACCTCTGGAGGGGTCGTGGGCCAGACCATGTGGAGAACGGCTCGTGTTCAGTTTGGTTTCAGTTCAGTTGGGTGTTTAAAATGTTGTCTTTTGTGTTTATAGTTTCATTTAAACATTTAAAATGTTGGGGGACATTGTTCCATTTGGGAAAATGTAATCCACCGTTGTTTGTGTGAAGGTCGAAGGTCGGACGTACACTGTCCCAGGGGAGGGGGAGGGGCCTGAAGGCCATTTGAGAGAACCATCTGCTCCTGAGGGGCTTTCCCTCAGGTGCTTAAAGGTGGAATGGAGGATTTCGGGCAACAAATCAGAATCTCATTTCCTCGTGGGTAGCACAAATAACTGGTCCGCTCAGGTGTCAATCATTCTCTGGTGCTAGTGCACGCCCGAGGCTCGCCCAGGGAAACGCCGCTTCCCTTTGGCCGCAAGTGGTTGATATGCTAGTGTGTTTATGTAGCAGGTTAGCGGCGAGTTCCGTCATTGTAAGTCTAAACTTTCATCCGCGAAGTACTGACATGGCTGAGGGATGAAAGAGAAAGACTGTTTTGGAGCTTTCACAGAAGAGACGAAAGTCTGCAGAGGAAAGAAACAAAAGGCGTGTTATTCTGGGGGAATCGTTTACGGCTGGCGAGCATTGAAAGCGCAAAACAGGCTGATGCCTCCGCTGCAAACTTTCTGCTGGACAGGTAACTGTTTATCTGACTCTTTTTTTAGCTTATTGTATGTGGAGTGTATTATTAAATCTTCTTTCATGAGGTTGTCGTGAGAAAGCACACCAATCGCCTTGTAAACAAATGCGCATGGGCAGTGCTGCTGGGCGTGTTTGCTCACGAGGTTTGCTAGGCGTTCACCAGGAGAAACGGGGAGGGAGGGAGGGGGAACCTGCGCATGCGCTTTTTCAAAAAAAGGACTAACAGTCGCAGATTTTCAAATCGGCGAGAAATCCTCCATTCCACCTTTAAGTTCTGTTGCTTTTGATTTCAGTTCAGCAAAGTTATTTTTTTGTAAATATGTATTTTGGCACTTTTTGCCACTGTTAATTAATGGTTCAAAATGGAAGTTTTGAGTGTGCCTCCTGCTTCTGACCACTTTGGCCGGCTCCCCACATCACTGTACCTGACTGTTCCACCCCCCGCTGGGAGCCCTGTGCCCCGGCTGGTGGCCTTCGGCTGCCACAAGGTCCACGCATTGGATGTTATTAATGTGACCTGAGTGTTAAAGTGACCTGAGATTTGTGATGATGGTATTTGGTATCTTGACAAGGTTGTAAAGGATTTCTTTAAATTGTATGTTTTAACAAAACTTAGCACTACTGGGACCCTGACACCTCGTCCTCCTGAAGAGTTCACTTCATTTGTAGAAGTTGACATCAGTGATTATCCATCGACAACTCACTGTCCAACTCAAGCTGTCGTTCCACATTATTGTGAACACATGCTGGAAACAATAGTCCCATGAGATTCATTTTCCATCTATTTACATTTGAGTCAGACACAAATGAGTAAAGTGTCAGTGAGTAACATCTCAACAATGAAACACTAAAACATTAAAAATATGGACCCTTTAAAGGTCTGTGAACAAAAAAAAACATTGTAAATTCAGAACGGAGGCAAAAGTGAAGTGCAACATAATGTGATTTCACTGGAAAAAGTGGGATTTAACCTCCGAATATCACAAAATATAAAAAAATGTAGATGATTTAGTGTCAGTAAAAGCCTCAGACACATGTGAGTGACATCAGAGCTGCTTTAAACACATTTATTATTGTATTTTACGTTATGTTTTAGGAAATTATGATAAACTCTTTGCATTTTTGATGAAGGAACAATCCAGATTCATGGGTTTTACTCGAAAAATACTCAGAAATGTTGAGCCCACAAACATTTTTCATTTTATCTAGATTCTTTTGAAGCTAAAATACAATTTTAAGGCTAAATTATTGTATTTTGTCCATCGTTTGTTATGGAAAAGCAAACTAACTGACTTTTCTTCTCTGGAAATTCAAATGTGTTTGTTTTTTTCCAACACAAACACTTGCGCTTTGGGTGCCTATTAGGTGGAAAAGCGCTCTATAAATAAAAATTCTTCTTCTTCTTCTTCTTAAAACCAGTAGAATTTAGATCTAATGTGAGAGAATCATTGAAATATTTACAGACAACTTCATTTTGCCTCCAGTCGCCTCCGTTCCAGAACCGCATTTTAAAGGGTCTAATAATGAAATAAAAGTGAAAACTGTGAGACCCCCAATCCATTTATTCTGATTTATTTATTTCTTATTATTACGTGAGTCCAGTCTCGTGGAAACTGTGTCCTGCTGAATGTGCTTTTATTTCAGCTCGACTCGGTGAAAACCCCACAGAGATTTAATGAAAGCAGAAGTGACCGGGATCACCGCGGCGACCTGTGTGCGAGCGTCTCTCACGACAACGACCCGAGCAAACCGTTTGGGTTTCTGGAGCGACGCCGAGGGCCACGGTCGGTCTGTCCCAGGACGTGTTTTCAGAGTCGGTTACGGCGCGTTCACCAACAACGGGAGCCGGGTCGAAGTGTTCCCAGGAAGAACGGAGCGCTCCAGCAGAGTCCCAGAGAAAAGTGGCAGGACGATGAGGGGGAGAGAGAGGGGGGGAGGGGAGGGGAGGGAGAGGGAGAGAGAGGAGGGAGGGAGAGAGAGGGAGAGAGAGGGGAGAGGAGACTACAGGATGAAGAGAGAGGAGAGGGAGGGAGAGAGAGGGAGGGGGAGGACATTTAGGGGGAGGAGAGAGGGAGGAGAGAGGGGAGAGAGAGGAGAGGAGAGAGAGAGATAGGCATTTGATGGAGAGAGGGAATCCACTCAAACAAGGATGCACAAGAAGAAGAGGGAGAAGAAGAGAGGGAGTATTAATGAGGGAGAGAGAGGGAGGAGAGGCATAAGATTTAGAGAGATTTACGACATTTGCTACATAGAGAGACTTTATTACTCAAAGATAGATGACATGACACATGACACACATACATTACTTACTACACAGGCTCATTTTTACATATTACTTAGATGCACATTTCACAGAGAGACACACATTGATTTTAGATGTCAAACACTTTTATTTTTAATACTTTACATGAAACAACATTACTACTGACATTTATACTACATTATTACACGCTTACCACATTTACTGAATACTTACACATGAGGGAGGAAAGAAGAGAGAGACACAAGAGAGAGGGGTCGCATCTAGCAAGGATGACATAGAGGAAAGAGGGAGATTATGATTTTGACAAGAGAGAGGGGGAAAGGGAAGGAGAGAGACGAGAGGGGAGAAACATATTTAGTGAGAGAGTAAAGGAAACAGAGAGAGAAGAATGTCCAGGAGAGGAGGGAAGAAACAGGAGGAAAGAGAGAGAGGAGTAAAGAAGAGGGAGAGAGGGGAGGAGAGTGGGAGCGAGAGAGAGAGGGGGGGGGAGAGAGAAGTAAAGAAGAGGGAGAGAGGGGAGGGGAGTGGGAGAGAGAGAGACGGAGAGAGAGAGAGAGAAAGAGGGGGGAGAGAGAGGGGGGGTATGATGAAAGAAGAGAGAGAGAGGGAGGGAGAAAGAGAGGGAGGGAGGGAAAGAGAGAGAAGAGGAGGTACATGAGGAGGAGGGAAAATAGTGAGAGAGTAAAGGAAACAGAGAGAGAGAAGAGGAGGTGGAGAAGGAGGAAAGAGAGAGAGAGGAAACCAAACAGTAGAAATGAGGAGGAGGAGGATAAAGAGAGAGAGAGAGAGAGAGAAAGGGGAAGGAAAGGAGACAGACAAGGACTAAGAAAAGAGGCGGCAAGGAGACAAGAGAAAGAGAGAAGAGCCAAGATCAGAGCAGGGTCAGCCAAAAGTCTCCCCCCCCCTTCTCTCTCTCTCTCCCCCTCTCTCTCTCTCTGTATATGGTTTTATTTATATTTATTTCCTGCACTGACTGAGAGCGTCTTTTGTTTCGTCTCCAGCTCTGGGACAGTGCAGCTCACATAGATCCATCTGTTGAAGACGATAATTGGAAATGAAAAAAAAATCTTCATCCCTCTATCCCCCTCTTCTCTTTTCTCTCCTCCTCTCTCTTTTCCACACTTCTACCTCTGTCTTTTCTCCACTCTTTTCTCTCTTTTCTATTTCTCCTCTCTCTCTTTCTCCACTTTTTCTTTTCCTCTTTTTCCTCTCTCTGTTTTCTACTGCTCCCCTCTTTTTCTGCTTCTCCTCTTCCTTTTTCTTTTCTCCACTTCTCCTCCTCTCTCATTTCCTCTCTTTCCCTCTCTTCTTCTCTTCCTCTCTACCCTCTCTTCTTCTCTCTTCCCTCTCTTTTTCCTCTCTTCTCTCTTCCCTCCCTCCTCTGTTCCCTCTCGTCTTCTCTCTTCCCTCCCTCCTCTGTTCCCTCTCTTCTTCTCTCTTCCCTCTCTCTCCTCTCTTCCCCCTCTCTCTTCCCTCTCCCACCTCTGTTCCCTCTCTCTCCCCTTTCCCTCTCTCTCCCCTCTCCCTCCTCTCTTCCCTCTCATCTTCCTCTGTTCCCTCTCTCTCCCCTTTCCCTCTCTCTCCCCTCTCCCTCCTCTCTTCCCTCTCCCTCCTCTGTTCCCTCTCTCTCCCCTTTCCCTCTCTCTCCCCTCTCCCTCCTCTCTTCCCTCTCATCTTCCTCTGTTCCCTCTCCCGTCCTTCTCCCTCCTCTCTCCCTCCTCTCTTCCCTCTATTTTTCCTCTCTTCTCTCTTCCCTCCCTCCTCTGTTCCCTCTCTTCTTCTCTCTTCCCTCTCTCTCCCCTCTCCCTCCTCTGTTCCCTCTCTCTCCCCTCTCCTTCCTCTCTTCCCTCTCTTCTTCCTCTGTTCCCTCTCTCGTCCTTCTCCCTCCTCTCTCCCTCCTCTCTTCCCTCTCTCCTTCCTCTTTCTCCCCTCTCCCTCCTCTGTTCCCTCTCTCTCCCTCTCCCTCCCTCTCTCTCTCTTCCTCCCTCCTCTCTCCTCCCTCTCCCTCTCCCTCCTCTCTTCCCCTCTCTCTCCCCCTCTCTCTCCTCTCTCTTCCCCTCTCTTTCTTCCTCTGTTCCCTCTCTCGTCCTTCTCCCTCCTCTCTCTCTCCCTCCTCTCTTCCCTCTCTCCTTCCTCTTTTTCCCCTCTCCCTCCTCTGTTCCCTCTCTCTCCTCTCTTCCCTCCCTCCCCTCTCCTTCCTCTCCCTCTCTCTTCCTTCTCTCTCCCTCTCTCTTCCCTCTCGTCTTCTCTCTTCCCTCTCGTATTCTCTCTTCCCTCTTGTCTTCTCTCTTCCCTCGCTCCTTCCTCTCTCTTCTTCTCTCTTCCCTCTCTCTCCTCTCTTCCCTCTCTCTCTCTTCCCTCTCCCTCCTTTGTTCCCTCTCTCTCCCCTCTCCCTCCTCTCTTCCCTCTCTTCTTCCTCTGTTCCCTCTCTCTCACTCTTCCTCCCTCCCTCTCTCCCTCCTCCTCTCTTCCCTCTCTCCTTCCTCTTTTTCCCCTCTCCCTCCTCTGTTCCCTCTCTCTCCCCTCTCCCTCCTCTCTTCCCTCTCTTCTTCCTCTGTTCCCTCTCTCGTCATTCTCCCTCCTCTCTCCCTCCTCTCTTCCCTCTCTCCTTCCTCTTTCTCCCCCCTCCCTCCTCTGTTCCCTCTCTCTCCCCTCTCCCTCCTCTCTTCCCTCCCTCCTCTCTCCTTCCTCTCCCTCCTCTCTTCCTTCTCTCTCTTCCCTCTCGCTGCCCTCTCTCTCCTCTCTCCCTCTCTCTTCCCTCTCGTCTTCTCTCTTCCCTCTAGTCTTCCCTCTCGTCTTCTCTCTTCCCTCCCGTCTTCTCTCCTCCTCTCTTCTTCTCTCCCCTCTCCCCCTCTCCTCCCCCTCTTCTTCTCTCTCCCCTCTCCCTCCTCTCTTCTCTCCTCTCTTCCCTCTCCCCTCTCCCTTCCTCTCTCCTCCTCTTGTCTTCTCTCTCCCCTCTCCCTCCTCTCTTCTCTCCTCTCTTCCTTTCTCTCCCCTCTCCCTCCTCTCTCCCCCCTCTTCTTCTCTCTCTCCCTCCTCTCCTCCCCCTCTTCTTCTCTCCTTCCTCTCTCTCCCCTCTCTCTCCTCTCCCTCCTCTGTCCCCTTCTCTCTCCCCTCTCCCTCCTCTCTCCTCCCCCCTCTTCTTCTCTCTCTCCCTCCTCTCTCCCCCCTCTTCTTCTCTCTCTCCCTCCTCTCTCCCCCCTCCTCTTCTCTCTCTCCCCTCTCCCTCTCTCCTCTCTCCTCCTCCCCCTCTTCTTCTCTCCCTCTTTCTTCTCTCTCTCTCCCTCCTCTCTCCCCTCCTCTTCTCTCTCTCTCTCCCTCTCCCTCTCTCCTCCCCCCTCTTCTTCTCTCCCCTCTTCTTCTCTCTCTCTCCTCCTCTCTCCCTCTCTTCTTCTCTCTCTCTCCTCCTCTCTCCTCCTCTTCTCTCCTCTCTCTCCCTTTCTCTCCCCTCTCCCTCCTCTCTCCCCCCTCTTCTCTCCCCTCTCCCTCCTCTCTCCCCCCTCTCCCTCCCCTCTCCCTCCTCTGTTCCCTCTCTCCCCCCTCTCCCTCTCTCCTCCCCCTCTTCTTCTCTCCCCTCTAAATGCCTGCACACACTCACACCTGCTGAGAAGCTGCAGCTGTGAGTGCACACATGGAGGAGGTCAAAGGTCAGAGTGGCCTAAAGCCTGGGGCTGCTCGGCACAAAAAGAGGAGAGAACACTAGAGCGGCCTCTACTACTGTCACAGGAACAGCAGCGGCCATCTTTAGACTGTGTGTTTAGATTAAAGGGGCTGTACCTGATTTTTACTTTTGTGAAACAGAACTAGTCCATGTTTGTAATTTTTGCGTGTAATAAAGTTAAACCCGTGTTGCTCCAGCACAGATATATTGTTAAAGCATCTGAAAATGAGAGCACAGTGTTTTCTACATCTTTGAGTGTTTTATTCTACTCTGTTAGCATGTTATTGTTCGTTAGCTGGTGAAAAGTGTTTCTAAATTCATGGAGGTGAATATTTATGATTCTAGGACTGCATTAAAGTGACTGATGTAAAGACTTTTGCATCAACTAGTTCTGTTTATCACATTTCATAACAGTAAAAATCAGGTACAGCACCTTTAAACACACAAGATGCAAAAAGGGAAATTAAAAAAGGCCTGTTCTGACATGTTTTGTCTTCTATAATTATGACACATTTCATATTTTGGACATTTTAAATTGCTATATTGATTTAAAATTACTTCATAAAAGAAATAAGTTCACTAAATTACTGACTCTTATAAAAAATAACTCCTAAAGTGCCTAATTCTGCTGTTCATTGTGTATTTAGAATTTTTGTTGATGTTGTTGTGATAATCCATTTTTATCATGTCAGAGGCATAATATTAGTTTGTATATTATCGTTTATCGTCTGTATTTTCTTCGGGAATCTAACGCACTTCAGAATGAGCCCAGATCCAATTGTTATCTACACTCCAAACAGCAGTTATTTTTTTAAAGCTGGTCACAGACGGCGGTGATGTATTTGTAAACGTTAAAGGGCCCATGACAGGTTGGACGACTCGTTTGACAAAAATGCAGTTAAGATAAATATATGTCAAATTTTGTTAAAGCACTTTACAAATTTTATCACGGTTTAGCATTTTTTTAGTTTTACTTCCTGGTTGTAAATGATGACATCACACTAGGAAATTACCATAGCAACCATCCTGTACACAGGGCCGAAACTCATTTAATGTCACAGAATTTTTTATGTTATAAATAAAAATACATGTGAAAGCCTTTATTTTGTTGAATCAATGTTTAAAGGATCAAAAAAGTAGTTTATTTTGTGTAAATTATGCTTAACCTTTGTCTCCCCAGTGTGATGTCATCAGTCTGTTTACTTCCTGTCATTTTCAACATGTTTTTCAACTTTTCTCCACAAATGGCTGCTTGATCAGCGTAAAACTAAATGTATATGTACGACTGGTACTAATGCACCAAATAAAGTCAAAATTAGAAAATGATGAAAACCTGTCATAGGCCCTTTAACGAGAATGAAGTCCAGCCTCGTCTAGAGTCCTTTAGTCACGTCTCTGCTCGTCCAGAGCCACAGCTGAGCAGCATTAAAGGCTCGGTCAAGGTCAGAGGTCACAGGTCAAGTCTGGGGTTGCGGGGGTTTACACAGTGCTTTGTACGACGCTGATGAGGGAGGGGGAGGGGCCAGAGGGAGGGGCCAGTGTGAGAACCAAAAACAAATTAAATGTAGGTTATTAGTAATGTGTGCTTAAAGTGCGTATGACAGGTTTGAACAATTTTCTAATTTTGATTTTATTCGGTGTATTAATACATAATGTACATAAAAATGATTGTTTTACACCAATCAAGTCACAGTTTGTGGAGAAAAGTTGAAAAAACTAGTTTAAAATTACAGGAAGTAAATTAATCGATGACATCACACTGGAGAGACTCATTCCATCCAAAGGTTTTGCATAATTTACCCAAAATAAACAACTTAATTTAGCCTTAAAACATTAATTAAACAAAATAAAGGTGTTCACATGTGTTTTTATTAGTTGAACAAAAAAATTATTAGTATTAGCCATGGATGTATTAAAAGAACTGGATAAGACACGCCCCCTCTGTCTGTGTCCCAGATTGATTAGTGGCCGTGCGAGGTACTGCAGCCTCTTGGGCCAAGCCTTTTTCTATCATTGCACATTATAATCACAGACAGGACTGAATTATTATCGGTATTTAAATAAAATAGAAGGAAATGTTCTTTTCTACCGTTTCTAAAATCACAGAAATTACCGTTTTTATATGAAGTGACGTCACACAAACATGTGCGAGTCACGTGAACGAGCGTCGGACGATACAAACAGAAGCTCGTGGAAAAGGCTCGACTAGAGACACCTGTAAGTTGTATTTTATTTCATTTCAGGCGCTTCAATGCGTGTCTAACATGAAGAACACAATTACAATCACACAAGCTAACGCTAACACAAAAACTTGCAAGCTGCGTGGTCGCTCACGTCGCTCAAAGCATCATGGGGGATTGTGGTCACGTGGCGCCCTAAAGCAAAGATGGCCGCCTCTGTATCAGGAAGTAAATGTGGAAGTAAGAAATTTTTTGGGGTCATGCACCAATGAGCTCAGGCCACAGGGAGGAACAGGGCGCCATTTTGGATTCATCTTCCAGGTTTTATTATAGTTCTATGGTATTAGCCCAGTGTACAACGTAATTTCCTAGTGTGATGTCATCTTTTACAACCAGGAAGTGATATTAAAAAACTAAAAAAAAAAAGGCTAAAAATGATGAACTGTATAATTATTTTTAGTAAAACTTAAAATATATTTATCTGACCTGTGTTTTAGTCACATGGGTAGTTTAACTTGACATAGGCCCTTTAACTTTACTCTGTTTTTTTTGTTTGTGTTGCCCTAAACTGCCCTAAAAACCTCCAAAGCAAATCTTTTCTTTACTGCATTTCGTTTGTTCGTCGCGGCTGCTCGTCTCTGTTGAGAAGTTATTGCGTTGCCTGGAACGTTCCACAGTGTGGCGTTAAACATATCTCCGTGGAGACGAGCCCGGGACACCGCGGGGTCAAGTTACAGGTCGGATCTGTGGAGAGGCGGGACTACTGTTTGTCAAACGTAAGAAGTTCTGTCAAAAACGGTTTGAAACAATTAAAATGATCTAGTTCCATTCCATTTTTTCGTTTTTTTTGGTCAGTTTTCTCTCTCACATGTCGACTTTCATGTGGAAACAACAAACGTGTCCAATCTGCTCCTAAAGATGTTTTATTCTTCCATTGAATCCACTTCATCCATAGATTTCTCTGGGACTTTGTGGTTCTGTGGTTCTGTCCATTTTTCTTACTTTTAGCTCATGGATGACTTTGTGCCTGAAGGTTTTCAGTTCAAGTTCAACAACAAACAAACAAAAATACACACACAGTTAAAGAAATGAATTCAAACAGACCTTTATCGACCAAAATTAAGATCAATTCTTTACCAAAATTACAACGTTTAATGTGTAAAGCTGGTCTCATAGTCTGAATGAAATACTTTTGTACTTTTTCTTCTTAAAGTACATGTTCAAACACATTAACTTCAGTACGTTTTTTAATTACTTGAGTCATTTTTTGCACATTTATCTGTAAAAATGTAGTACTTCTTCCACTGCTGGTCTTAACAAATCTGAAGTCAGAATGTTAACTTCAGCTGCAGAGCTCCCCCTGCAGGGCTCCTGTGAAAACACACGCTCGTTTAAAGACACAAAAGCTTTTTTTCTCCTTCTTTTATGGAAGCCCGTTTCCGCCAGTAAAAAAAAAATAAAAGCCCCACAGGAAGTCATACTTTTGAGTTTTAAAGTCAAAATTTCGAGTTTAAAAGTCAAAATTTCGAGTTTAAAAGTCAAAATTTGGAGTTTTAAAGTCAGAATTTCAAGTTTTTAAGTCAGAATTTTGAGTTTAAAAGTCAAAATTTTGAGTTTTAAAGTCAGAATTTCAAGTTTTTAAGTCAGAATTTTGAGTTTAAAAGTCAAAATTTTGAGTTTTAAAGTCAGAATTTCGAGTTTAAAAGTCAGAATTTCAAGTTTAAAAGTCAAAATTTCGAGTTTTAAAGTCAGAATTTCGAGTTTAAAACTTGAAAGTATGACTTCCTGTGGGGCTTTTTTTTTTTTACTGGTGGAAACTGGCTTCCATATTCTTTTCATTGATATAATAGTCATAATAATGCATTAGACTTATATATCTATTTTCAGGACACTCAAAGACTCTTCACATTACATTATTCTTTCATTATTTATTTAAAAAACGCCTCTAATTGAATAAATGCACTCCAGGCCCAGCGCTGACCTCCTCAAAAGCTGAAAGTAAAAATCAAGCTTGTTGTACGTCCAGAATCATTGACATTGGCTGTGTTCAAATGCAAAATCTGATCGTTATCGATTTCAGGAATTCTCAGATTATTGAAATGTCATGTAAACAGTTCCTTCTGATTTGTCTCTGATTGTTCACAAATGTGCAGGTCTGACCAGGAAAGGTGCGCCAACAAGAACAAACTAAAGGAAGTGAAAGAAAATAATAAATAATACTCATTTGTCTTCAAATCCACTGACTGTTGTGTTTTTGATGAACAGATTTCCATTGAGCTGTAAACACTCACCAAAATCAGATTTAAAGGGCCAGTACCTGAGTTTTTACTGTTGTGAAAAACAGAACTAGTCCATGTTCCCGATTTTTTGCATGAAATAAAGTCAAATCTGTGTGGCCCCAGAACATTAATTCATTCATTCATTCATTTTCTACCACTTGTTCCTGTTAGGGGTCGCGGGTGACTGGAGCCTATCCCAGTGACTTTGGGCCTTAGGCGGGGTACACCCTGGACAGTGGCCAACTCGTCACAGCAAACACAGAGACACAGACAAGGACAGACAACCATTCACTCTCACATTCATTCACTACGGGCAATTTAGAGTTGTCAATTAACCTACACAGTCATGTCTTTGGACGGTGGGAGGAGCCAGAGAACCAGGAGAGAACCCACGGTAACACGGGGAGGACATGCAGACTCCACCCAGAGAGATCGTGTGATGTCGGGGTGGTCTGGGATTCGAACCCACGATCTCCTTATTGAGAGACAGAATCTCTAGCCGCTCTGCCACCGTGCACCCCGCCCCAGAACATCTATTCATCTATTCAGGTGAAAATGAGAACACAACTTTTATTCTGCATTATTATTACAGGAAGTGTGCCGTTAGCATGCTAATGTTTGTTAGCTTTACCCGGGACAGTCTGACGCTCTGGGCTCAGACACTGGAGAAAAGTGCTTCTAAAGTCATGGTGGTGATGCTGGGACTGCATTAGTGACTGACACATGTGACGGCTTTAACGACATGAACCTCTTCTGTTTTTCACATTTGAAAAGAATAAAAATGAGGTACAGGGCCTTTAAACACCTGGTTATCTGATTATTCCAGTGATCTGATTTTACTGACCTGTGAATGTGCCCACTGTCTGCTGTGGATGTTGTGTTTTTGCAGTGCAGTGTGTCACAAACACTACACTGCAAAAACACACAACACTGCAAAAACACACCACTCATCGAAAACACACAACAGTGCAAAAATACAACACTGCAAAAACAAACACTGCACTGCAAAAACAAACACTGCACTGCAAAAACAAACACTGCACTGCAAAAACAAACACTGCACTGCAAAAACACACTACACTGCAAAAACACACTACACTGCAAAAACACACTACACTGCAAAAAAAACAACACTCCAAAAACACAACACTGCACTGCAAAAACACACTACACTGCAAAAACACACAACACTGCAAAAACACAACACTGCAAAAACACAACACTGCACTGCAAAAACACACAACACTGCAAAAACACACAACACTATAAAAAACACTGCCCTGCAAAAACACACAACACTGCAAAAACACACAACACTGCACTGCAAAAACACACAACACTGCAAAAACACAACACCGCACTGCAAAAACACACAACACTGCACTGCAAAAACACACCTCAGTGTAAAAACACACCGCACTGCAAAAACACAACACTGCACTGCATAAACACATCTCTGTGCAAAAAACACACAACACTGCACTGCAAAAACACACACAAAACCGCACCGCAAAGTAGAAACACAACACATACAATGCTGCTGTTGTGTTTCTACAGTGATGTGTTGTGTGTTTTTGCACTACTGTTTTGTGTTTTTGCTGTACAGTGTTTTGTGCGTTGTGTTTTTGCAGTGCTGTGTTGTGTTTCATTGCGTTGTTGTGTGTGTTCTGTGTGTTTCATTGCGTCGCTGTGTGTGTTGTGTGTGTTGTGTGTACTGTGTGTGTTGTGTTTAATTGCAGTGGGAGAAGCAGCTTGTCTGAGTTCACGGCGAGGTCTAAACCCCGAGTGTAAAAGTGTAAATGTGACGATGACGCGTTTCCTGCTCCGGGTCCATCGCCCGCTGCACGAGTCGACGACAGGTGCAGGAGTCAACGACAGGTGCACGAGTCGACGACAGGTGCAGCAGAAGTCCAACTGACGCAGAAACGAGGAATATCCAGCGTCAGGGCCGTTTTACACAGATTATCCAACATGTTTTCTTATGAATCTGCTTTTCCCGCTCACACTGGCTGCTCGTCACTGTAAAAAAAAAAAGAAGTGACGCACGTGGATTTAGCAGCAACATCCAACAATTTATGATGAGTTTTCAATGGTTTTTCCAGTTGCTTTTCAAAATGTTAAGGAAGAATCGCTTTAAAAGGCAAGGAAATAAATCTTATGTTTAAAGATGTAGTGTATTCACATAAATGTAAGAAGAAAATGTGATACAAGCTTTTCATCATGTCATGTTTTCATGTAGAAATAAGGCATTTTATGTGTAAAAGTTATACTAAGGACATATAAATCTGAAAAGTTGACAATATCTGGTTTAAATTTCTTGATTCATTTTGTACAAATATTAGTTACAAAAAAAATGTACAGAGGGGATTTTGGATTTCTTATGTAGTTTTTGACTAAACTAGATTTGACTGAAAATTGTCCAAAAAATTCAAATTTTGCCAATTTTTTAACTTAAAACTTCAATAAATCAGTTTTAGAATTAGATTAGATTAGAATTAAAAATCCTTCTGTACGTTTGGTCTAAATCTTGTTGAGTCCAGATTGTACAGTTTGGTGTAGGTTCTACTTTAAGGCTGATCTTTATGTCTTTCTGGGAGAAAATGTACTTTAAGAAAACAGTTACAATGTCCCAGAGAAATCTATGAATGAAGTGGATTAAATGAAATAATAAAACATCTTGTTGTTTCCACATGAAAAGCCGATGTTGAGAGAGCAAACTGACCAAAAAAATGAGTTTTCCTTGTAGTGTTTCACCTTAAATGACACAATATTATGCAAAATGATTGACTTTTTCTCTCTTTTCTCTTTAAATCATTGCCAGACAGCTTTATTACCTTATTGGGGCTGGCTAGCTTTTGTTTATTTCCTCATGGTAATTCCCTTTGCTGCCATTAGATGGAGCGCTGAGAGAAAGTTCATTACAAACATTATTTTAAGTTCTAAAACGACGAACAATACAAATAATGCAGAATTTGTGTCTTTAAATTTTGAGAAATGTATTTACATTTTTGAACTTTATTAGATTTTGCAATTTATTTATGACAAATTTTAATGATTGCACAAATTATCTTTTGAATTATGCATTTAAAGCTTTGGAAAATTCAGTTCTTATTTGAAAACTGTGCCAAAGCGACTGAGAAAAACTGCAATTACGTCCGTTTTATTGCTCAAAAACACCTCGAAAAACCACAGATCTGACCTGTAACTTGGCCCCGATGGCGTCACCTCGTCTCCATGGAGATCGACTGAGTGAAACGCCATCCGTGGAACATTCCGGGCAGCGCTCTGGCCTCTCCTGCGTCGTGTTCCCTTCCCCAGCTGTTCTCTGTGGCAGATGTTTGACGTCAGCGGCTCTGGACTCGTCTCAGAGTCAAACGTTGATCCAATTTAACAAAAAAAGAAGAGAAAAGTCCAGAAATGTAACGTCACTGTCAGGTAAAAACTACAAAATCAGTTTAGCACCCAGAATGAATGTCTAGATGAGTTAAAATGTCTTGATTTCAGGATATTCATCTTAATTTCAGACGTTTTGAGATTAGTTATGACTATATATTTGATGGAACTAGATTATTTTACTTGTTTCAAACCATTTCTGACTTGTTTCAATACATTATTTCTTACTTCGATCTTCAAAAAATGTTAATCTATCCAAGTTTAAAATGGCTTGAATTTATCATTTTTATCTGGATTTGAGGAGTTTTGACTCGATGAGATTTAATTGCTGATGTGATGCAGAATATTTCACTGGTTTCAAGGTATTTCTGACTGATCCTGTGATTATTTTGCTTAAAATAGGCAAGGCAAGCTTATTTGTAGAGCACAATTCGTACACAAGGCAATTCAAAGTGCTTTACACAACAGGAAAAGTTGCATTAAAATCACAAAACACAAAAAGACAGAGAATCATTTTAAAATAAAGCACTTTAAAATAGAAGAGTGCAGATAGATCTTTCAGTCGTTTGCACGTCTAAACAGAACTGGTTTTAGCCTGGATTTAAACATTGTCAGAGCAGAGGCCTGTCTTTAAAAAATAAGAACATTTACTTAAAATTATCTTAACCCACTGACAGATAATTTGGATTAAAGTAAGAAATAATGTATTGAAACAAGTCAGAAACGGTTTGAAACAAGTGAAATAATCTAGTTCCATCAAATAAATCGTCTGAATTGATCTTAACGAGTCAAAACGTCTGAAATTCAGATTAAAATCCTAAAATCAAGACATTTTAACTCAGCTAGAAAGTAATTTTTTGCAGCGTTCTAGTGTCATAATAAAAGTGGGATTAACCATTGGTGGAAAGTAATGCAGTACAAAAGTAAAAGTGCTGTTCTTAAATAAACGTTTTAGGTACTTAAAGTCTATACGACAGGTTCAATGACACATTTCACTAAAAAGTAGTGAACATGATTATATTTAATTTTACTGAACATTTTGCTCATTTATCCCCCGTTTGATTGGCTGTTTTCATAATGTTTATAATGTCACTTCCTGGTTGGAAATGGGCAGCAGATATGACACAGTTGGAGGTGATTCTACAGCCGTTACCGTAGCAACCATTTTCAAAATAAGGGCCAAAACCCATATAAATAAAACAATAGTTATGATTTGACAAATAATAATAACACCCAATAACAACTTTATTTTGTTAAATGACACGTTAAAGTATCAAAATGTTGTGTCCGTTGTCTCTAAATTGTATTTTTCATGGTCTGTCACTTTTTGATGACATCACAGAGGGATTCCGTTTTATTACTCAATCACTTCCTGTCATTTTAAACTTTTGTTTCTCTAAATTTCTTCACTTCACAGACGCAAAACTACAGTAAATAATTGCCACAGGTGCCCTCCCACCAAAATAAGTCATAATTAGAACATTTTGAGAACCTGAAATATAGACTTTAAGTAATTTTTTACAGAGGATACTTTTTACTTTTACTTCACTACATTAGAGACCAAGTATGTGTACTTTTCATCTTGTTTGAGGTTTATTCTGAGCTCGTTGATGGGGACGTTCTGCCTGAAGGTTTAGAGTTCAACCTCAACAACAAACAAACAAAAATATACACATAAAATTCTCTACAAAAATTGAGAAATGACTTCATATTCACCTTTTCTGATCAAAATTAAGCAAACATTTCTCATAATCTGCATGGAATACTTTTACTTTTAACTCTTGAAGTACATTTAAACAGATACTTCAACACGTTCACTTAAGCAGCCTTTTTAATGTGATGCTTTTACTTTTACTTGAGTCGTTTTTTTGCTTATGTATCTGTACTTTTACTCGAGGAACAAAATTGAGTACTTCTTCTGGGATCAGCAAAAACTACATTTGCACAATCAGCTTTTTCATACAACACAACAAAAGAATGGAACCATCTCCCAAGTGAAATAAAAAATCAAGCAAACTATGTTTCATTTTCCAAAGAACTCAAACAATGGCTACTGACGATCAGATGATTGGATCAGAAAATACGTCCCGGATTGAGGGAGTTCTACAGGAAGTGTGTATGACGCTTGGAGGGAGAGGATTTTCTGATAAACATTCTTCAAAACAGCGTGAATGCAGCTGAATGCTACTTAAGTTGTGTTTTTGATGACGGAACATTGTTAGAACAGGGTTTAAAGCTCAAAAAATTCGCAGAAAATGTGCCCTTTAATATCCATAAATCAATACAGTGCAGTGTAATAAAACATCTTTAGCGCTTGGCTGTTGTTTTCAGGAGAAAGCTTTCAAACCGAGCAGAGCGCCGAAGAATGAATGAATAGCTTTGCCCGTGGAGCCTGGCCCTTTCCCTCCGCTGCCAGAGAAAACAGTCCGGGTCGTTCTGAGTCCAGGCCGCCGTCCTGGAGGAATGCGCCGAGCACGTTTGGAGAAAAGCTCCGGAGCGGCCGCATACTTGAGAAGGGAGGCTCCGGCGGGGTCTTGATGGACAGGTCCCGCTGCAGGTCCGGCTGAGGTCTGGGATTTGGACTCGGGCGGGTCCAGACGGTCTGCAGACGGCGGACCACAGCCCAGAGATCTGAGTCCCGTCGCAGCGGCTTACACCTCCACATACCTCGACGAGAAAAGTGCACCGCGAACATGGCACAACCCGTTTGGATCACTCACAATCAGGACATTAAAGGGCGTATTTAAAGGGCGTATGACGGGTTTTTATGGTTTTCTAATTTTGACTTCATTTAGTGTATTAATACCTTGTGTAAATACAAATTATAGTTTTACACCAATCAAGTCGCTATTTGTGGAGAAAAGTTTAAAAATCTGTTGACAATCACAGAAAGTAAACAAATCTATGACATCACACCGGGGACACAAAGGTTATGCATAATTTACACAAGATAAACTACTTTTTTGACCCTTTAAACATTGATTCAACAAAATAAAGGTGTTCACATGTGTTTTCTTTGTCAAATGAACAAAATCTGTGACATTAGAGGAGTTTTTGCCCATTGTAAAGTGTGGTTGTTATGGTAATTTCCTAGTGTGATGTCATACTTTACAACCGGGAGTAAAATTTAAAACCTAAAAAACAGCTAAACTGGGGTTAAATTTGTGAAGATTTTAGTAGAAATTTGAATATATTTATCTTAACTGCATTTTAGTTAAATGTGTATTTCAACTTGTCATAGGCCCTTTAATGTAAACAGTTGAGATGAGTTTACTTTTGGATCTGTTTTGAGGTGTTTCTGGTTGTTTTCGAGCTAAATTATCCATAGAATGTTCCTGAAATTGGACAAAATATTGAAACGTAGACTGAATTATGTTAGAGTTTGAGCGTTCGTGTTTGATTTAATGATATTTACCCGTCGGCTTTATTGTTTGGCTTGTAATAAACACAATATAACTTACAACTTAAATTTACCTTAGCTCAAACAAAATGAAGAAAAACCAACGAAATACCAACAAAAATAAATACTAAAGACTCACAGGTTTGTTATTGATAGAAAGAAGCAGCGCCTTTACAAAAACGAATCCATCATTTATCATAGTTTAAAGTGCGTATGACGGGTTTTTATGATTTTCTAATTTAAACTTTCTTCAGTGTATTAATGCCTCTTGTAAACATAAGTTATAGTTTTACACAAATCAAGTCGCTGTTTGTGGAGAAAAGTTGAAAAATCTGTTGAAAATTACAGGAAGTAAAACAAATCGATGACATCACACTGGGGAGACAAAGGACATGCATAATTTACACAAAATAAACAACTTTTTTTTGACGCTTTAAACATCGATTCAACAAAATAAAGCTGTTCACATGTATTTTCTTTGTCAAAAAAAAAAAATCTGTTACATTAGAGGAATTTAAGCCAGGTGTACAGTGGTATGGCTATGGTAATTTCCAAGTGTGATGTCATCATTTACAACCAGGAAGTAAAACAAAAAACCTAAAAAAAAACAAAAAAAAAACAAAGCTAAACTGGGGTACATTTTATAAAGATTTTAGCTGAACTTGAAATATCTTTATCTTACCTGCATTTTAGTTAAATGACTCGTCCAACCCTTTAAGTTTTAATTTAAATTATAGTTAAAGTCTATATTTCAGGTTCTCATGATTTTCTAATTCTGACTTAGTTTGGTGGGAGGGCATCTGTGGTAAATATTTATCATGGTTTTACATCCGTGAAGTTGCAGTTTGTGAAGAAATGCTGAAGAATAAAAGTTTAAAATGCCAGGAAGTAGTGATGAGTTCTAAAACGGAATCCCTCTGTGATGTCATCAAAAAGTGACGTACAGTTGAAAATAAACAAACAGTTAACACTCAACTGACACATTTTTCTGACACTTTAAACAGTCATTCAACAAAATAAAGGTGTTATCAGGTTTTATTATTTGTCAAATCATAACTATTGTGTAATTTATATGGATTTTGGCCCTTGTTTTCAAAATGGTTGCTATGGTAACCGTCGTGGAATTACCTCTAAGTTCACAATGTCACTTCCTGGTTGAACATGAGCACAAATATGACACAGTTAGAGGTAATTCCACAACTGTTTCCTAGCAACCATTTTGAAAATAAGTCCAAAATCCATGGAAATTACACAATAGTTATGATTTGACAAATAATAAAACCTGATAACACCTTTATTTTGCTGAATGAGCGTTTAAACTCTCGTTGAGTGTTAACCGTTTGTTTATTTTCAACTGTACGTCGATTTTTGATGACATCACAGAGGGATTCCATTTTAGAGCTCAGCACTGCCTCCTGTCATTTTAAACTTTCATTTATCAAAATTTCTTCTGGAAACGCAACTTAAAAATGTCAAATTATGCTAAATATTTTGCACAGGTGCCCTCCCACCAAACTAAGCCAGAATTTAAATAGAACCTGTCATATGGACTTTAAGATTTATTTTTTTGTTATTTGAGAGACACACGACACACTGAGTCAGAGCGGAGCGTGTCTCGAGGCACAGACTGTAGGAGCCAAAGTCATTTAGAACGCATTAAAAAAATCTAATAAATGCACCGAGTTACAAATGTCAACGGGTTCAGAGGTGGGAAAGTGGCAGGTGCGCACTTCCACAGCAGCAGCAGAAAGACGCCGGAGGAGCTCGTGAGGAAAAGAGAGGATTTAAAGATGAGACATTACAGGCAAAACTATTGTTTTTCAATGTTTTTTGGTTACTTTGCTCGTCTTTCATGTGGAAACAACAATTTTGTCCAATCTGCTCCTAAAGATGTTTAATTCTTCCATTGAATCCACTTCATCCATAGATTTCTCTGGGACATTGTAACTTCAAAGGCCGTTTTTTTAAAATGCATTTTTGTCCCTCAAGACATAAAGATCAGCCTCAAAGTAGATCCTGCACAAACTGTACAATCTGGACTCAACAGGATTTTGACGAAACGTACAGAAGGATTTTCAGATATCTAATGATTTTTTTTTAAGTTTTAAGTTAAAAAAATAAATAATTTTTAAGACAACTTTCAGTCCAATCTACTTACTGAAAAACGAAATATGAAATCCAAAATCCCCCCCTTGAAATGTCCCAAATATGTGTATTTTTAGCCATTTTTACACATAAAAGGCCTTATTTCTACTTTAGTGACTTTACATGTCATTATTCCTTCCATGTGCACAGCCAAAGCCACCTCCATATATGATTATTTAGGACACTTACTGTTACTTATATGGTGTTTATTCTGTCCACGAGCTGCACTGTTACATAACCATGGTCATATTTTTTCCATACTTGCACATTGTGTTAGAAGTCAGATTTAAGTCTATTTTTAAATCACACATTTTCTGCTACAGTGACTTTTTGAGCTTTAAACCCTGTTCTAACAATGTTCTGTCATCAAAAACACACCTGGAGTTGCATTCAGCTGCATTCACACTGTTTTGAGGAATGTTTATTAGAAAATCCTCTAGCTCCGAGTGTCAAACACACTTCCTGCTGAACTTCAGGGATTTTCTGACGTATTTTCAGACTTCATACGTCATTTATCTGAGAATCTTCCGCTGTTTTTAGTCCTTAAATCATTTCTAAACTTGTTCTGAGCATTTCTGCCTCTAAACACGATAACTGCTGCAGCAAATCTGCATCATAACGTCTTTTCAGCGCTAACTTCACTAGATTGTATACAGCGCTGGTGCCATCTGCTGGCAGGATGCACTCAGTGAGTGTCGTTTCATAGTGACTGATAACACAGGTCACAGAATGAAGAAGAAACTTTTTGTTTTGTTTTAAAACATGAGATGCAAATTTAAGGCTGTTTAAAGGCCAACAGCAATATGAAAAATGCAGAATATCTTTACTTTAAACGTATTTATCGTGTTTTTTAATTGCACGTTGTTCTTGAACTGTGCGTTGCAACACTGCAACTTCCCCATTGTGGGACAAGTAAAGGTTCTCTTATCTTTGTTATCATGGTGTGTTCAGATGTGGTTTCACAGGTGAAGTCTAGAGCCGTGTCTCGGTCGATCGTTTGGTGCAGTCGTCTTGAGCTTCATCTGCCACGTCCAGCGCGTTTCCATCTCTGTGTGCGACGCCAAAGATGGAAAACCTGAACTTTTTCCAACATTTTCAGCGGGAGAACTAATCAGGAGCTTCCTCCAGAGCACACATGTCAAAGTCAAGGCCCGCGGGCCACATCAGGCCCTCGAGAGAGTTTTATCTGGCCCCCGTGATGATATTAATTTATTATTAGATCCGGCCCAGATATAATGTACGCACCAATACTACATTTCCCACAATGCAACAGGGATGCGCCGAGCAAGAGGCGGCTTCATTTTATTAGCAGTCTTTAGCTGCTAAAGACTGCTAATAAAACAAGCCAAGGGCCGGACATTGGACAGTCCGGCCCTCGGCTTGTAGCCAAATGTTTTATTTGGCCCTCCGTCCATTTGACTTTGACACCCCTGCTCCAGAGCAGCAGTCCTTCCTGAGTCATTTCACAAGCAGCAAGAGTCGGATTTGAGTTTAGTTTGAGCACAATTAAGCGCAATTTACACGATCTGAAGCAAGCATGAGTTTATTCAAAGCTGTTTTTTGATTTTGTCTCCATGTTTGAGTTAATCCTGTTTTTCTGCTCTGTAATTAGTGGGATTATTCAAAAAATGTAGACTCCAGGCTTCAAAAAAGTCCTTTCATGTAAGTCTAATAAGGACAAATATTATGCATAATTGAAATGATCAAGAAACCCTCCTAAATTCAAAGGCCGTTTTCTGAAAATGCATTTTTCCCCCTCAAGACATAAAGATCAGCCTTAAAGTAGATCCTACACCAAACTGTACAATCTGGACTCAACAAAATTTTGACGAAATGCACAGAAGGATTTTTTTTAATATATCTAATTCTAAAACTGATTTATTGAAGTTTAAAGTAAAAAAATAGGCAATATTTGAACTTTTAGGACATTTTTCAGTCCAATCTAGTTTACTTAAAAACTACATAAGAAATCCAAAATCCCCTCTGTACATTTTTTTGTAACTAATATGTGTAGAAAAGAAATTTAAACCTGGTTCTGTCCATTTTTCAGATTTAAATGTCCCAAAAATGTGTATTTTTGGCCATTATTTCCACATAAAATGCCTTATTTCTACATGAAAACATAAACTTGTAATACATTTTTTTCTTACATTTATGTGACTAAACTACAGGCCAAGTTTCAAATTGATAACTTTAAATTTAATATTTTTCCCATTCACCTGCAACAAAACTCACTTGTTAAACCGTTTATCCTGCACAAACCAACTGTGTGTCTGAAACGTGACCTGACGCTGCCGTGTGTTGATTTTGGCCCATTCCTCTGTAAACCCCCGGAGCAGGTGAGGCGGGGGTGAGGCGGGGGTGAGGCGGGGGTGAGGGGGGGGTGAGGCGGGGGGGGCGGGTGCTGACTCAGACCCAGCACATGACTCCGGTGCAGGGTTAAGTCATTTCGTTTGTGCTGAGGAGCAAAGAGTGAATCCACCTGCACGCTGACAGGTCCGACCCTCCTCCTCCTCCTCCCGCCTGACCCCCGACCCCCGACCCCCGACCCCTGACCCCCGACCTCCGACCCCGCGCACATCTGTCGGAGCTGCGCGCCAATTGGCCCGGAGCGGTGGGCTGAGGAGGAGGCGGTCCGGCGGGAGATTGAGACGAAAAACCGAAGCTGTGAAAGTGTCGACGTTTAAAGTGCGTATGACAGGTTTCTATGATTTTATAATTTTGACTTTATTCAGTGTATTAATATCTGTTGTAAATAGAAATGATAGTTTTACGTCAATCGGGTCGCTGTTTGTGAAGAAAAGTTGAAAAATCTGCTGTTGAAAAATACAGGAAGTGAACAAACAGATGACATCACACTGGGGAGACAAAGGTTATGCATAATTTACACAAAATGAACTACTTTTTTGATCCTTTAAACATGAATTCAACAAAATAAAGGAGTTCACATTTATTTTTATTTGTCAAATCAAAAAAATGTGACATTAGATGAGTTTTGGCCCAGTTTACAGTGTTGTTGCTATGGTAATTTCCTAGCGTGATGTCATCATTTACAACCAGGAAGTAAAATTAAAAGCTAAAAATTGCGAAACTGGTGTAAAATTTGTAAAGAATTTGAGCTCATTTTGAAATATCTCGGACTCGATCGCCCGTGGAGCAGGTGTCCCTCTCTCTCCCGGGTCATGTGACTGGCCTCGTTCGCCTCCCCCTCTCTCTCTCACCTCTGACCTTTGACCTCTGAGGGGGTTATTTTTACTCCGGCGCGTGCTGGACTCACCGACCAGAGGCACTTTCTCCAAACGTGTCCCGTCTGAGCCTCGTTCATTTACCCAGAGGTCAAAGTGTCAGTCGAGTCCTCGGTTTGACCACATTTATTTGAACATTTAATATTATGTCATTATTTAAGGCAGTGTTTCCCAACCTTTTTTGTCTCGAGTACCCCCTAAACTTTGTCTCACACTCAGAGTACCCCCTAACTTGAGTTTCAGGCAAATAAATGGGTTTAGTAGTCGCATATTGTCAATTATTACTATTATCTATATATTT
This sequence comes from Rhinogobius similis, assembly GCA_019453435.1. Taxonomy (NCBI): domain Eukaryota; kingdom Metazoa; phylum Chordata; class Actinopteri; order Gobiiformes; family Gobiidae; genus Rhinogobius; species Rhinogobius similis. The sequence goes on from CM033633.1 coordinate 4,698,940, forward strand.
TTATTGGATTTATAAGTTTACAACTAATAAAACACAACCAATAACACTTTTAAATTCAGATAAAAGTACATTTCATCTTCTTTTAAACCTGAAACCATTCCAAGTGCCCTGGTAATGGCTCACAGCTACTTCTTGGGGTCCCTCGCACTTCTGGTTGGGAAACACTGATTTAAGGAACAGCGTCATTACATTCCAGTTTGTTCAAACGGGAAAAGGAAGAAGGGGAAACTGTTTCTGCAAAGTTCGGTAACACTTTATAATAACTACATGTATTCATGCCTTAATAAAGCATGAACAAAGACTTAATTCATCATCAACAAATGGTTAATTAGGCTTAGTAACTATTTAACAAATATTCCAACCCCGATTTCTAACCCTAACTCTAATTTTAACCTTAATTAAGTAGTTACTAATCCTGACTCATTTTTAATAAACTATATATTCATTATTAATTAGGTATTTGTTAATGCTTTATTAAGGAAAAATAAGATGTAGTTATTATAAAGTGGTACCCAAAGTTCTTTCACGTCACACTTTTCTGTCACAGACCTTTTCAGACACTGTCAGTCCAGAATTTGACATAAAATATTAAATATCAAACGCCCAGAAAGTCAGTGATAAAACACTCATTTTGGAACAGGTCGAGTTTATACAATCAGAGCTGATCGAGGGCTGCAACAGAGGCAGACTTGAAACACAATAAAATACATTTTCTACTCACAAAATATTCATATAGGAGATTTTCGTTACCACAAATGAAACACTTTTAAGGTATATTTCATATATTTTAGAATTTAGAAATGATAATACCTTTTTCACAAACTACCTTTAAACTGTGTTTTAATAATGAGCTCCTGTTGATATTAAGTCATGTATTATTAGGACCAATGATAACTGATCTGGGCCATTTATAAAACAAATTAAAAATCTGGGATTAACCTCAGAATATCACAAAATATGAAACATGTAGATGATTTTGGAAAAGTAAAAGCCTCAGACACATGTGAGTGACATCAGAGCTGCTTTAAACACATTTATTATTATATTTTACATTATGTTTGAGGAAATTATGATCAACTCTTTGCATTTTTGATGAAAGAACAATCCAGATTTATGGGTTTTAATGGAAATATACTCACAGAAATGTTGAGCCCACAATCATTGTTCATTTAATCTAGAGATATATTAGATACTGTTCCATAAATTAGATTATTCTGAAGCTAAAATACAATTTTAAGGCTAGAAAATTGTTGTATTTTGTCCATTGTTTATTACAGAAAAGCAAACTAACTGACCTTTCTACTCTGGAAATTCAAACGTGTTGCTTTTTTCCAACACAAACACTTAACACCAGTAGAATTTAGATCTAATGTGAGAGAATCATTGAAACATTGAACTTCATTTTGCCTCCGTTCTCATTGACGACGTCACATTTTAAAGGGTCTATACTGGACTTTGGGATCGGGACATTGAACTCTTTCTCTGAGGAGGTTTTCGTTGCCATTTTACTGCTTCATGTATTTATCACCAGACCCGCCCCCTCTCTCTGTATTTCCAGTTTCATTTGCATCCTCTCCCCGTGTCGGTCCGTCTGGTCCAGTGTTTTGCCGCCTGCAGCTCCACGTGTGAAGAGTCCACGTCACAAACACGTCCAGATCTTCAGTGACCCGCCTTTTGTATTTTCACACAGAATACTTAAAGGGCCTATGACAGGTTGAAATACACATTTAACTAAAACGCAGTTAAGATAAATCCATTCAAATTTCTACTAAAATCTTTACAAATTTTACCCCAGTTTAGCTATTTTTTTAGGTTTTAAATTTTACTTCCTGGTTGTAAAGTATGACTTCACACTAGGAAATTACCATAGCAACCACACTGTACACTGGGCCAAAACTCATCTAATGTCACAGATTTTGTTCATTTGATAAAGAGAAACACACGTGAACACCTGTATTTTGCTGAATTAATGTTTAAAGGGTCAAAAAAGTAGTTTATTTTGTGTAAATTATGCATAACCTGTGTCTCCCCAGTGTGATGTCATCAGTTTGTTTACTTCCTGTAATCAACAGATTTTTCAACTTTTCTCCACAAACAGTGACCTGATTGGTGTAACGCCTGATGCACACCGACTCCGGTCCGGCTCCGGTTCGGGACCCGCGCGGGTCCCGTGCGGGTCCCGCAAGACATAGAAAGTGCTTAAAATCAATGCGCCCTGTCACACCGACGACCTGAGCTCTGCGGCGCTGGTCCGCAGCCGCTGGTCTCCGGAAAGAATCCGCAAGAAGTCTGTTTTTGCCGAATCCGCAGCTGTCTGGTGCGGCTTTCATGTCATTTGACGAGTGTTCTCGCGCGAAACCACATGAATCTACGTGACTTTCGTCAAAAACGGACCGCAGTTAACCGGAGCTGGTGTGACAGGCGTCTGCAAGAGACCCGCGCGGGTCCCGGACCGCGACCGGACTGGACTCAGTGTACACTAGGCGTCAAACTGTAATTTATATTTACAACAGGTATTAATACACTGAAGAAAGTCAAAATTAGAAAATCGTAAAAATCTGTCATACGCACTTTAAAGGGCACGTGACGGTTTGACACACATTTAACTAAAACGCACAGAACACCGTTATATTTCAGACCCGACTTGACATTTTGCCTGTTTTTCTCCACTTTGACCGTTTTTAACATGTTTATAATGGACGTGAGCACACATATGACACGGTTAGAGGCGATTCCACAGCCGTTACCGTAGCAACCAGACCAACATCCATCTGAATCACACAATAGTCAGGGATCGACAACGAATAATACCTGATAACACCTTTATTTTGTTGAACGATGGTTAAAACTGTCAGAAAAAGGTGTCCGTTGCTGTAAATTGTCTCTGTATTTTCAACGGTTCGTCCCCTTTTGATGACATCACAGAGGGAGTCCGGTATTTTTCAACTTTTACGTCTCGAAATGTCTTGACAAACTGCAACTTCACTGATGTAAAACTATGATTAAAAATGTAGCACAGATGCTCTCCACCAAAATAATAAATACAAATAAAAACCTGAGAAGCTTCATATTCACTTTACGTAACATTTTAGGTACATTTTCTTTACTTTAATGATTTTTACAGTCCATTTTACTTTTACTTCTCTACATTTAAGAGTTGTATCTGTACTTTTTATCTAAATTTTTCAACTGGAATGAAAAGTACAAGCATTTTTATATTATTATATGGTTTGGAGGGTTATATTTAGCAGGTTTTAAAGGTTTTGAGGTCAAGTCAGAACAAAAATACTTGAATTCACTGGACAGATTAAGAAATGCAGTCGAACTGACCAAAGAGCTGCACAATTCTGTATCAAAATCACCACATTTAACACTTTAAAAGTTCCGTGTGAAGCGCTTTTTACTCTTACGGTGCATTTACAAACACAACTTAAAGCACGTTTTGAGCTGCAACTGACACTTTCACTCGCGTCACACATTTGAGCACTTCTTCCACCGATAAATAACACAGAAACTTGGTAAACGTCGTGTCATATTAGAACATTCTGCCTAAAAACATTTGAAAAGAGCCCTGGTGATCCTTTAGCAAACACTGACACCTGGTGGTCAGAGGAAGCATTACACTCCTCCCACTGTGAACAGGCACGACGTCTCCTTTAATGTAGAACAGAACAAACCACGAAAAGATCCAGCGTCTTCAAGGATCCAAATAAGAGTAACACTTTATAATAACGGCACTTAATAACTTAATAAAGCATGAACAAAGACTTAATTCATCATCAACAAATGGTTTATTAAGAATGATTCAGGCTTAGTAAGTATTTAACAAATATTCTAACCCTGATTTCTAACCCTAACTCTAACTTTAACCTTAATTAAGTAGTTACTAATCCTGAATCATGTTAAATAAACTATATATTCATTATTAATTAAGTATGTTTAATGCTTTATTAAGGCAAAATAAGATAAGAAGTTATTATAAAGTGGTACCAATCAGAATCAGAATCGGTTTATTTCCATTGTCAGTGATCAAAATTCACAAACAACTTGCTTTGGCATAAAGTGCAACGTAAAACAATGACTAAAATATAATAAAATATATAAAAGAGGCATGTATTAAGCACAAGATTAAGAATGAAATAAAATACAATAGAATAGAAGACCAAAGCATCGTTATGAACAATTATTATCATGGCTATCAGTATTTTCTTTCATCCCCTGCATAAATTAAATGTAAATGTATGAGCAGAAAACCTAAAATACAAAGACATTTTAAGTATTAATTTAAGTATTTGTTGCACAAGTATTGACACCTTTCTCAGTATCTATATATCGCTATTAGTAACACTTTATAATAACTACACTTAATAACTTAATAAAGCATGAACAAAGACTTAATTCATCATCAACAAATGGTTTATTAAGAATAATTCAAACTTAGTAACTATTTAACAAATATTCTAACCCTAATTTCTAACCCTAACTCTAACTTTAACCTTAATTAAGTCATTACTAATCCTGAATCATGCTTAATAAACTATATATTCATTATTAATTAAGTATTTTTAATGCTTTATTAAGGCAAAATAAGTTATCAAAATTCACAAACTAGGAACTTGCTTCAGCGTAAAACAATGAATAAAATATAATAAAATATATAAAAGAAGCATGCATAAGATTAAAAATAAAATAAATAAAAATAAAATAGAATAGAAGACAATGCACAATTATTATCATGGCTATCAGCATTTCCTTTCAACCTCTGCATAAATTAAACGTAAATGTATGAGCAGAAAACCTAAAATACAAAGACATTTTAAGTATTCATTTAAGTATTTTTTTGTACAAGTATTGACACCTTTCTCAGTATCGATGTATCACTATTTGGTGTCGATCCACTAATGAGGAAACTCTTTGTTCAAGAAGAAACTACATTTTTCCCTTTTCTGACGCGTTTCCGCTGAATTCTCTGTGTGTGTGTTGTAACTGATTCCGGTCGAGTCCCAGACGTTGTTAATCTGGAGTTTAGTCCGAAAAATAACCGTATTGTTGTGTAAACGTTAAAACCCAGCAGGCGGCGCTAGCATCGCTGTGGTGTTTAACCCCGTTAGCATCGTCGGATCATTTGAGTGAGATTTACTCTTGAACAGTCTTTATTTTTAAACACGTTGCATCGACAGAGTGTGTGTTATGAATGATGAAAACTGAAAATCATACGGTGTTTCTGCAGTTATTATAATATCTGGTGCCTAGATTTGAAATAATGTTTGAACATGATCAGATTTACATAAAATACAAGCATGTTAAACGTACCATAATACAGAAAAATATGGCGTTATTGCAGTTATTATGTCTATATCTGGTGTCAAATTATGTTATGACTTGAGCCTAGATTTGAAACAATGTTTGAACATGATAAAATTTACAGAAAGAAAAAAATCTGTATACACGAGCATGATAAAATTAACAAAAAATACAAATAAATACAGTGTTTCTGCTGTTATTATAATATCTGGTGTCTGGTGTCTGGTGTAATGTTATGACTTGAACCTAGATTTGAAACAATGTTCAAACATAAACACAAAAAATATGGCGTTATTGCAGTTATTACACATCTACATCTTGTGTCAAATATCATTACAACTTGAGTCTAGGTTTGAAACAATGTTCGAGCACAATTTACAAAAAAAAAATACAAAAACACATGCAGTTGTTCCATTAAAGCCGATATCTGGTGTCAAAGTGCTTTATGACTTGAGTCTCGATCTGAAACGACGTTAAAGCGTGACACAATTTACACAAAAATAGAGAATAAAGAAAGGACACTGATCATGGACTATGAAAATAATTAAAAATGCCAAGTTTGACATGTTCTTCTGTTAGTTATAGACGGCATAAGTAATTAACACGTAAAACTGACACATTTTAAGTTATAATTAACAAACGGAGAGATATTAAAGCCGCTCTTCTTCTCGTTTTTGAACATTTAAAAGCATCTTTCACTTTTCACAATAAATTAATTCTTTATGAAAACAAATGCGATACATTGCTGCAGAAAATATCACGATAAACAACAATTTTGAAGCTTCTTTATGCCACTCACAGCAAGAGAATCCCCCGAAAACGGTGCAGTTGTTAAAAAAACATGAGCGCCAATGAACGAATGAACAACGAAACACTTTTACAGCCAGTTTGTGTCAACAATGTCAGAAAAAGTTGCTCGTTTTACTCTCTGCAGCTCAAATCGTATAAAAAAAAAACTATAAAAAGTGCAAAAAAAAATGGACTTGATAAATATTGAGCCCCAAAATATTGTTCTTTTGATCATTTACAGAACGATAAGTCAAGAATAAGAGATTTAGTTGGGCGTTTTCGGGGTTAAATTGGATTAATTTCGTTAAAACATGAGCGTCAATGAACAAATAGCACAACGAAACACTTTTGCAGCCAGTTTGTGTCGACAATGTCAGAAAAAGTTGCTCATTTTCCTCTCTGCAGCTCAAATCATATAAAAAAAAACTATAAAAAGTGCAATAAAAATGGACTTGATAAATATTGAGCCCCAAAATATTGTTCTTTTGATCATTTACTGAACGATAAGTCAGGAATTAGAGATTTAATTGGGCGTTTTCGGGGTTAAATTGGATTAATTTCGTTAAAACATGAGCGTCAATGAACAAATAGCACAATGAAACACTTTTGAAGCCAGTGTGTGTCAACAATGTCAGAAAAAGTTGCTCGTTTTACTCTCTGCAGCTCAAATCGTATCAAAAAAACAATAAAAAGATTCCCCAAAGTGCAAAAAAAATGGACTTGATAAATATTGAGCCCCAAAATATTGTTCTTTTGATCATTTACTGAGCGATAAGTCAGGAATTAGAGATTTAGTTGGGCGTTTTCGGGGTTAAACTGGATTAGTTTCCTCTAAAACCTTGATTTTCAACCAGTGTTCCATTTTTGGAGTGTCCTGAGCTACTTCTGCACTAAAAAATAACACAAAACCATCACTATTACCAAATGTAAAGAACCAGACGATGGCACAAACATCAGTTGCTTGTTATAGACCATATTTTTTAACTAAATGGTCTGTTTTGGTAATGTTTTTGTATTATGTGGTGTGCCGTGGTAGCTTTTAAACCCAAAAAGTGTGCCACAACCCAAAAAAGATTGAAAAATACTGCTCTAAAATACGCTCCATTGTTTAAAGTGCGTGTGACAGGTTTTTATGATTTTCAAATTTTGACTTTATTCATTGTATTAATACCTCGTGTAAATATAAATTATAGTTTTACACCAATCAAGTCGCTATTTGTGGAGAAAAGTCGAAAATCTGTTGAAAATTACAGAAATTAAACAAACTGATGACATCACACTGGGGAGACAAAGGTCATGCATAATTTACAAAAAATAAACTACTTTTTTGACCCTTTAAACTTTGATTCAACAAAATAAAGGTGTTCACATGTTCACACATTTTCTTTGTCAAATAAATGTGACATTGGATGAGTTTTGGCCACTGTACAGTGTGGTTGCTATGGTAATTTCCTAGTGTGATGTCATACTTTACAACCAGGAAGTAAAATTTAAAATCTAAAAAAAACAACTAAACTGTGGTTAAATTTGTAAAGATTTGAGTAGAAATTTGAATATATTTATCTTAACTGCATTTTAGTCAAATGTGTATTTCAACCTGTCATGGGCCCTTTAATCGTCAAATTCTAGTTAATCCTGACGGCGGTTCTTGAAGTTTAATCCTGGGGGTCAAATGTTCCTACAATTACAATAAATGCTGCTTTCTCATTGTCTACCACTAAAATAAAGAGCCTCATTGCCTCGAGAACGTCCCGTAAAGACTGTTTTGGTCCCGGGCCAGTGTCGGGGTCCACTTCTCATGATCTCACGCCTCAGACTCGAGAACGTTTCCTTTTTTATTCCAGGGACATTGTTACAGGTCGGAGCTGTCTGCATTCTTCCCGGATTATGAAAGGACTGGCAACGGGAGTCCATAAACTTTTATAAGCCCCATTTCTGACTATTACGTTCATTACGCCGTCTATTACAGAGCGGGGCACTGATGTCATGAGAGAGGCGACAGATTCGACACCGGGCGGGGCCAGGGGTTCTAAAACGGCAGTATTAACGGCGCTTGAGAGACTTTTTGGCGCTTGTGATTCTGATTCAGGGATTATTCAGCGAGAACAGATGCGTTTTGTTCATTTGAGGTGGTCATTTGTGCAAAAAAGTTATAATTGCTAATGTTATTTGACAAAGGAAGACCTCAGGGGCATGTCTTAGGCCCACAACTATTAATTTAATGTGGTGAGTTAGATTTGTGAGTGAAGTTTGTGTATTCGCTAGTTAGAACTGCTGGGAATGGGTCAAATGCAGAGGACACAGTTCCATAAAAGCAGTCATTAACCTTACAATAAAGGTTTATCGTTGTAAAAGTTGTAGAAGTTTGTGTCTCTGCTTCATCAAACATGCGCAACGTCGAAAAAAATCATGTTCATTCACAAATTAAAATGATTTGTGCAATATTTATGGCGTTCAAACTGTTTTGTTTTTTTTGTTTTTTTTATTAATAAGATAGTTGATGCAAGTCGATGTAATCCCTCATTTGTCCAAAGGTTTCATCTGGACACTGTTTTAAAAATCAAGATGCTTAGATTTCCGTCCAGAAGTCATTTTTAATCTGATGGAAATGGTTGGAGTTAAAGCCTTTTGCGGTCAATACTGTTTAAAGGAAAAATATTGTGCATTTTTCATATTGTTTTTAGCCTTTAAACCTGATTTAGAACTAAAAATATAATGCTTTTACAAAGACTTCATCACTGCTTTGGGACATGACATGTTGACTTGGCTCGTTCACGTGTGTGTGACGTGGTGACGTACAAACAGTTAAACGCTGTGTGTTGTTGACCTGCTCCCTGTTTGTCCCGTCAGCTGAGACGGGCCTTGATGGGACATAAGGGGCAGGTGTGCGCGCGCGCCCGTCTCACTCACGCGCACGGCAGAGCGGCCGGCGCTGGACCGGAGCACGAGCGCGGACACCGGCCTGACGCACGGACTGTGGACCGGGTTTGGAACAAGGACCGAGCGCCTGGACTCATGGACCGACAGCACCAGCTCTTCTTGTCCGGTGAGGGCGGTCTGTTTACTTTTCCTCGCGCGGAGGGGCGGGAGCGCGAGGGCAGCGGCTCCGTCACGGTCGTCGTTTTGGGATTTGAGGGACTTAAAAAGCTATTTTTCCTTTGTGACATTTTGTTGAGTCCACGTCTTGGCCCCGTCTTATCTTCTGTTGGTGAGGTGGGTGGAGTAGGTGGAGTAATCTGTTCATGGCTCTGGGGAGAAGGGCGCGCGGACTGTGGACTAAGAGACCTTAAAGAGGACACACTCAACTTTATCGGACTTTTATGTTTGTTTGTGGCAAACGGAGACATTATAATTTGTTGAACCAGATTGGGTTTTGTCATTGTTTTGTTGGTTTTAGATTCACAGGACATTAGAGTCATAAGTGAAGTCATTTAAGTGTTTTTATTGGTAACTCATTCATTCCCCTGTGGCTCCATCTACGGGCTGTAGAGGCAATTACACTGTGCGTGTGTATATATATATGTGTGTGTGTGTGTATATGTATACCCACAATGCTTTGCAGTAACCACTGTATGTGACATAGTTGTAGTTATTGTGATTAGACAGCGAATCTGGTCATGATTTAAGGACTTAAAACACTAAAAGATTAATCTACGTCTCACATGAAGGAGTTCAGTGTTGGAGAGAGAGGATTTACAAACCAACATCAAACAAACATGACCCAAACTAATGCTGCTCCAGGTGTGTTTTTGATGATGGAACAATAATAGAACATTCAGAAAAGATCAACGAAGTCAAGTTTGCATATTTGTCCTTGTCCACCTAAATGTGCTCGATGGGTTGGTACCAGCTGACACACTGTGGATTATTCATAATTTGCGTGTTTTGTGAGCTAATGCTAACGGCTATAGGGAATGCTAACGGCTATAGGGAAAATACATGAGACTTCTGCCGGAGTCCTTCAGATCAAACCGGACTAGCCGCGTTGCTAAGTGTTGATAGCATGAGCATCGAACGCCGCGTCGACTTATTTATGTCTGTGTTTGACCTGCTTTGGTGGACTGTGTTTTACATAAATAGACCTTTCTGCTCCTGCGACCCTCAAACTAATACACCAGCCCTCGTCTCGCTCTCGTTTGGTGCACGACACTAGTTTTCCATTCGAGGCAAAAAGCTGAATAATCCAGTCTGTTTTCTTCATTAACGTGAAATCCAAGATAAATTAAAGCCGCGAAGCGGCGATGGTGGCCCTCGCCCCGCACGCGACCGCCTTCCCACGCGGCCTCGGCCGGTCCCAAACCGCCCCGGCGCGCCGTCCTCCTCCTCTGAGCGTCACCCGGACCCCCGTGACCTCCCCTCCCCCCGCTCACACCGGGAGGCGTCCCTATAGAAGTGCATGGGCGGGCGCTGCTCTCCAGAAGTGGCAAAACCGTCCAAAACCTGATTTCGATGTAATTGACTTTTTCGATCGGAATGCTCTAAATAATGCGTCTGCCGAGTTTCACTGACTTTGCTCGAAATAATTGTGGCCTCTCCATAGACTTATGACATGTCTCATAGGAAATGCATGAGGAATATGCGTGGCCCCACAGGCAAAACGATCCAAAATAGGACATCGATGTAATTGACTTATTTGCAGCTTTTGACACTTAAAATTAGATTCCAAGATTTCGTGGCAATCCGAAAATTTTGGTACTTTTACATGACCAGCAGGGGGCGCTATAGTGAAAAGTGCTCATGTGCTCCTGTGTCTGTTCTGTTTAATATTTGATTCTGCATCTGTGGTTACAGTTTGTGCTCTGTACGGCAATGTCTGTGGCTTGGAGAATAATTTTAAGAAACAGGAAATGAAGGCGATTTGCGATGGCGAACCACGGCTATACCGTAAACGCTATCATCAAAACTTGGTTTTTAATCGAATTTCAATGCGTCCTGATCTGGAGCGTGTGTGTTAGACTGATGTGGGCCCAAAAACCTAGGACCCTTTTGCAATGGAAAAAAAAAACTTAAAGTGGCGTCTAAAATTAAATTCAATATGGCCGCCTTGTCGTTTGTCTGATGAGTTTGCACCAATTATGTTTTAGGGTCATATTTATGTGTACTATCACCGTGCCAAATTTCATAGGCCTCCTCCAAAATAAATGTGTCTCCCTTTCCATAGGCCTGACCCAACAGGTGGCGCTGTAGAGGCTGTATTTGACTTGCATGTAAAATGGTGTTATGGGGCATTTATTTTCCTTAACAGGAGTCACTGTATTAAGTTTGGTGGCTGTTACTCACTGCTTTGTGGCTTTTTGCTGCATCTTTGTGTAAAGAGAATATATTCTCCCATAGAGAATGTTTAGGAGCTCTGGAGGGCCCTGGAGGGCCCTAGAGGCAAAAGTGTGAAGAATAGGCCATGGGTCTCATTGGCTTTTCTGATCAGGAGGCCGTCTAGGATTTGTGTGCAAATTTTCACAAATAAAAGTCAAAGTAATTGTTTTTCTCCCCATTGTAATTTAGTGCGCTCCTACAGGTGGCGCCGTAGGGTTGATTGTTATTGTGCGCACATAAATGGATTCAGCTGCTTGACGTTTACGTGTGTTTCAAATTTCATGTCGATCGGAGTATGCATGTGCGTGCAGGAACTATTTAAATGATTTCGTGAGTACTCTTTGCGCCCCTGGTGGCCAACGGTGATAAATGCACCATATCACTAATTCAATTTTTTTCATGGCGCCCTAAACTGGACATATTCCCCAACTTTGGTCCAAATCGGACAATGTTGACTTTTCACTTAATAGGTAGGGGGCGCTAGCGAGTACTTTTTATTTATTTTTATTAATGCATTACATTCAGATCATAATTACGCACTCGTGACTGAAATTACAGCTCTCTCAGTCCAAGCGTGTAGCCGTGACATGCGATCGGAAAAACAGGAAACGAAGGCGTTCTTCGATGGCGAGCCGCGGCGAAACCATTTGAGATATCCGAAAAAACGCGGATAACTATTGAATTTCAATCCATGTAGATCGCCTACGTATATGCCAGACCCATGTCGGACCAAAACCCTAGGACTGTTATGAACTTAAAAAAAAAAAGTCAAACTGGCGTGGCGACTTCGGTCCAATATGGCCGCCGTGCCCTTGGTCCGAGGGCCGCGCTCCAATGTCATGTTTTGCTCGGTTCACTGTTCTCTATCACTGTTCCGAGTTTCGTGCGTGTCGGGCTATTTTTGCTCGTCCCATTCCCATAGGGGTCTGATTCGGGCCGGTGCTGTTCGTTCGGGTCGGGTCGGACATGTTCGGGATGCACGTTTTCTTAAATTTTTCGCCGGGCCGGTCGCGACAATACCCCTATGTCAGACTTTTCGTGCATGTTTACTGGGTCAAAAATGGGCCGATAGGCGGTGAAAAAAATAATAATAATAATAAAAAGAAACCGACGAAACACAATGTCCCTCGCCAGTTTACTGGCTCGGGCCAATAAACCGCGTGTGATTGAATACTGGTCATAAATACTGCAGTGACTCAGGGTCGTTCAGTGTTAGAGATAAATCCACTATTTTGGAAACTTTTGACAGTGGAATGAGGACACTCAGGCGCCCTCTGGTGGAGCAGCTGTGAATTACACAGGAAGAAATCAAAGCAAATGGAATGTGCCAAATAAGCAACAAAATGTTCTCACGTTAAGCTTTGGTGACGGTTAATTGGTTAATCTTGAACGCCACTTTGGACAGTAGTATTTATTGTCTCTTGAGCTCTGTTTGGTCCTACAATTACAACATAAATATACATTTTACAAAAGTTAAAACGTCTTGATTTTATTTTTATCCTCCGTTAGGTCAGTCATTATTTATTGTCTCATTTTAGACCTGTTTTAGTCTCATTATAGACCTGGCTTAGTATCATTTTAGTCTCATTTTAGACCTGGTTTAGTCTCATTTTAGACCTGGTTTAGTCTAATTTTAGACCTGGTTTAGCCTCATTTTAGACCTGGTTTAGCCTCATTTTAGACCTGGCTTAGTCTCATTTTAGACCTGGCTTAGTCTCATTTTAGACCTGGTTTAGTCTCATTTTAGACCTGATTTAGTCTCATTTTAGACCTGGCTTAGTCTCATTATAGACCTGGCTTAATGTCATTTTAGTCTCATTTTAGACCTGGTTTAGTCTCATTTTAGACCTGGTTTAGTCTCATTTTAGACCTGGTTTAGTCTCATTTTAGACCTGGCTTAATCTCATTTTAGACCCGGCTTAGTCTCATTTTAGTCTCATTTTAGACCTGTTTTAGTTGCATTTTAGACCTGGCTTAGTCTCATTTTAGTGTCATTTTAGACCTGGCTTAGTCTCATTTTAGACCTGGCTTAGTCTCATTTTAGTGTCATTTTAGACCTGTTTTAGTTGCATTTTAGACCCGGCTTTGTCTCATTTCAGACCTGGATTAGTCTAATTTTAGACCTGGTTTAGCCTCATTTTAGACCTGGTTTAGTCTCATTTTAGACCTGGTTTAGTCTCATTTTAGACCTGGTTTAGTCTCATTTTAGACCTGTTTTAGTGTCATTTTAGACCTGGCTTAATCTCATTTTAGACCTGGTTTAGTCTCATTTTAGACCTGGTTTAGTCTCATTTTAGACCTGGCGTAGTCTCATTTTAGACCCGGCTTAGTCTCATTTTAGACCTGCTTTGGTCTCATTTTAGACCTGCTTTGGTCTCATTTTAGACCCGATTTAGCCTCATTTTAGACCTGGTTTAGTCTCATTTTAGACCTGGCGTAGTCTCATTATAGACCTGGCTTAGTGTCATTTTAGACCTGGTTTAGTCTCATTTTAGACCTGGTTTAGTCTCATTATAGACCTGGTTTAGTCTCATTTTAGACCTGATTTAGTCTCATTTTAGACCTGGTTTAGTCTCATTTTAGACCTGGTTTAGTCTCATTTTAGACCTGGTTTAGTCTCATTTTAGACCTGGTTTAGCCTCATTTTAGACCTGGTTTAGCCTCATTTTAGACCTGGTTTAGCCTCATTTTAGACCTGGCTTAGTCTCATTTTAGATCTGGTTTAGCCTCATTTTAGACCTGGTTTAGTCTCATTTTAGACCTGGCTTAGTCTCATTTTAGTCTCATTTTAGACCTGTTTTAGTTGCATTTTAGACCCGGCTTTGTCTCATTTCAGACCTGTTTAGCCTCATTTTAGACCTGGTTTTGTGTCATTTTAGACCTGGCTTAATCTAATTTTAGACCTGGCTTAGTCTAATTTTAGACCTGGCTTAGTCTCATTGTAGACCTGGTACAGCCTCATTTTAGACCCGGTTTAGCCTCATTTTAGACCCGGTTTAGCCTCATTTTAGACCTGGCTTAGTCTCGTTTTAGACCTGGTTTAGCCCTATTTTTAGACCTGGCTTAATCTCATTGTAGATCTGGTTTAGCCTCATTTTAGGCCTGGTTTAGTCTCATTATAGACCTGGCTTAGTGTCATTTTAGACCTGGCTTAGTGTCATTTTAGACCTGGTTTAGTCTCATTTTAGACCTGTTTTAGTCTCATTTTAGACCTGTTTTAGTCTCTTTTTAGACCTGGGTTAATCTAATTTTAGACCTGGCTTAGTCTCATTTTAGACCTGGTTTAGCCTCATTTTAGACCTGGTTTAGCCTCATTTTAGACCTGGTTTAGCCTCATTTTAGACCTGGTTTAGTCTCATTTTAGACCTGGCTTAATCTAATTTTAGACCTGGCTTAGTCTCATTTTAGACCTGGTTTAGCCTCATTTTAGACCTGGTTTAGCCTCATTTTAGACCTGGTTTAGTCTCATTTTAGACCTGGCTTAGTCTCATTTTAGACCTGGCTTAGTCTCATTTTAGACCTGGCTTAATGTCATTTTAGTCTAATTTTAGACCTGGTTTAGTCTAATTTTAGACCTAGTTTAGTCTCATTTTAGACCTGGCTTAGTCTCATTTTAGACCTGGCTTAGTCTCATTTTAGACCTGGCTTAATGTCATTTTAGTCTAATTTTAGACCTGGTTTAGTCCAATTTTAGACCTAGTTTAGTCTCATTTTAGACCTGGTTTAGTCTCATTTTAGACCTGGTTTAGCCTCATTTTAGACCTGGCGTAGTCTCATTTTAGACCTGGCTTAGTCTCATTTTAGACCTGGCTTAGTCTCATTTTAGACCTGGCTTAATGTCATTTTAGTCTCATTTTAGACCTGGTTTAGTCTCATTTTAGACCTGGTTTAGTCTCATTTTAGACCTGGCGTAGTCTCATTATAGACCTGGCTTAGTGTCATTTTAGACCTGGTTTAGTCTCATTTTAGACCTGGTTTAGTCTCATTTTAGACCTGGTTTAGTCTCATTTTAGACCTGGCTTAGTCTCATTTTAGACCTGGCTTAGTCTCATTTTAGACCTGGCTTAGTCTCATTTTAGACCTGGCTTAGTCTCATTTTAGACCTGGCTTAATCTAATTTTAGACCTGGCTTAGTCTCATTTTAGACCTGGTTTAGCCTCATTTTAGACCTGGTTTAGTCTCATTTTAGACCTGGTTTAGTCTCATTTTAGACCTGGCTTAGTCTCATTTTAGACCTGGCTTAATGTCATTTTAGTCTCATTTTAGACCTGGTTTAGTCTAATTTTAGACCTAGTTTAGTCTCATTTTAGACCTGGCTTAGTCTCATTTTAGTGTCATTTTAGACCTGTTTTAGTTGCATTTTAGACCCGGCTTTGTCTCATTTCAGACCAGTTTTAGTCTCATTTTAGACCTGGCTTAGTCTCATTATAGACCTGGCTTAATGTCATTTTAGTGTCATTTTAGACCTGGTTTAGTCTCATTTTAGACCTGGCTTAATCTAATTTTAGACCTGGCTTAGTCTCATTTTAGACCTGGTTTAGTCTCATTTTAGACCTGGCTTAATCTCATTTTAGATCTGGTTTAGACTCATTTTAGACCTGGTTTAGTCTCATTTTAGACCTGATTTGGTCTCATTTTAGACCTGTTTTAGTTGCATTTTAGACCCGGCTTTGTCTCATTTCAGACCTGTTTAGCCTCATTTTAGACCTGGTTTTGTGTCATTTTAGACCTGTCTTAGTCTCATTTTAGACCTGGTTTAGCCTCATTTTAGACCTGATTTGGTCTCATTTTAGACCCGGTTTAGCCTCATTTTAGACCTGGCTTAGTCTCATTTTAGACCTGGTTTAGTCTCGTTTTAGACCTGGTTTAGCCCTATTTTTAGACCTGGCTTAATCTCATTGTAGATCTGGTTTAGCCTCATTTTAGACCTGGTTTAGTCTCATTTTAGACCTGGCGTAGTCTCATTATAGACCTGGCTTAGTGTCATTTTAGACCTGGTTTAGTCTCATTTTAGACCTGGTTTAGTCTCATTTTAGACCTGGCTTAGTCTCATTTTAGACCTGGCTTAGTCTCATTTTAGACCTGGCTTAGTCTCATTTTAGACCTGGTTTAGCCTCATTTTAGACCTGGTTTAGCCTCATTTTAGACCTGGCTTAGTCTCATTTTAGACCTGGCTTAGTCTCATTTTAGACCTGGCTTAATGTCATTTTAGTCTCATTTTAGACCTGGCTTAATGTCATTTTAGTCTCATTTTAGACCTGTTTTAGTTGCATTTTAGACCCGGCTTTGTCTCATTTCAGACCAGTTTTAGTCTCATTTTAGACCTGGCTTAGTCTCATTTTAGACCTGGCTTAATGTCATTTTAGACCTGGCTTAGTCTCATTTTAGACCTGGTTTAGTCTCATTTTAGACCTAGTTTAGTCTCATTTTAGACCTGGCTTAGTCTCATTTTAGTGTCATTTTAGACCTGTTTTAGTTGCATTTTAGACCCGGCTTTGTCTCATTTCAGACCAGTTTTAGTCTCATTTTAGACCTGGCTTAGTCTCATTATAGACCTGGCTTAGTCTCATTTTAGACCTGGCTTAGTCTCATTTTAGACCTGGCTTAGTCTCATTTTAGACCTGGCTTAGTCTCATTTTAGACCTGGCTTAATGTCATTTTAGTCTCATTTTAGACCTGGCTTAGTCTCATTTTAGTGTCATTTTAGACCTGTTTTAGTTGCATTTTAGACCCGGCTTTGTCTCATTTCAGACCAGTTTTAGTCTCATTTTAGACCTGGTTTAGTCTCATTTTAGACCTGGTTTAGTCTCATTTTAGACCTGGCTTAATCTAATTTTAGACCTGGCTTAGTCTCATTTTAGACCTGGTTTAGTCTCATTTTAGACCTGGTTTAGTCTCATTTTAGACCTGGTTTAGTCTCATTTTAGACCTGGCTTAGTCTCATTTTAGACCTGGCTTAATGTCATTTTAGTCTCATTTTAGACCTGGTTTAGCCTCATTTTAGACCTAGTTTAGTGTCATTTTAGACCTGGCTTAGTCTCATTTTAGTGTCATTTTAGACCTGGCTTTGTCTCATTTCAGACCTGGTTTAGTCTCATTTTAGACCTGGTTTAGTCTCATTTTAGACCTGGTTTAGTCTCATTTTAGACCTGGCTTAGTCTCATTTTAGACCTGGCTTAGTCTCATTTTAGACCTGGCTTAATGTCATTTTAGTCTCATTTTAGACCTGGTTTAGTCTAATTTTAGACCTAGTTTAGTCTCATTTTAGACCTGGCTTAGTCTCATTTTAGTGTCATTTTAGACCTGTTTTAGTTGCATTTTAGACCCGGCTTTGTCTCATTTCAGACCAGTTTTAGTCTCATTTTAGACCTGGCTTAGTCTCATTATAGACCTGGCTTAATGTCATTTTAGTGTCATTTTAGACCTGGTTTAGTCTCATTTTAGACCTGGCTTAATCTAATTTTAGACCTGGCTTAGTCTCATTTTAGACCTGGTTTAGTCTCATTTTAGACCTGGTTTAGTCTCATTTTAGACCTGGTTTAGTCTAATTTTAGACCTGGTTTAGTCTCATTTTAGACCTGGTTTAGTCTAATTTTAGACCTGGTTTAGTCTCATTTTAGACCTGGCTTAATGTCATTTTAGTCTCATTTTAGACCTGGTTTAGTGTCATTTTAGACCTGGCTTAGTCTCATTTTAGTGTCATTTTAGACCTGGACCCGGCTTTTTCTCATTTTAGACCTAGTTTAGCCTCATTTTAGATCTAGTTTAGTCTCATTTTAGACCTGGTTTAGCCTCATTTTAGACCTGGTTTAATCTCATTTTAGACCCGACCCGACTTAGCCTCATTTTAGACCTGGTTTAGATCTAGTCCTTGTCTGAAAGCCAAATATTGTTGTATATTGTATAAGTTGATTTTTGGTGTGAAGTTTGAGAACTGCTTCATCGATGAAAACAACTGAACAGCGTCACACATTTGTATTTAATTTAATGTGAAGAAACGAAGCCCTTGAGTTGAACTGCATTTTAATATTTTCATCAGAAACGATAAGGCCGTACAATATACAGATATATTTGGAGCAAACCAAAAACAACACATTCAGGGTCCAGAGCGTTCATCAGTGACGGACCAAACGCTGCAGAAAACCAGCTTCACTCGAGTTAAAATGACTTGAAACTCAGGATTTTACAAGTTTTGATTCTTAGACCAATTTAATTTGACTTATTTTAGACAAAAACTGATCTGACACGGCTTTAAATCAACTTTGAATTGAAAAAAGAAGAGAAAATTTGTGTTTTCTTCAATTAAGTAATTCAGAATTTCAAAACTGATCAGCTTTTCTTGAAATTAAAAACATATATTTGACAAAGTGAAAATAGTTCTTGAATAAAACCATTTTCTTGCACAAATTGGACATTTTTTGTTTCATTTCAAGCTGAATAGTTTAGTAATAGCTGAATAACTGAAACGTTATGAGATATATATATTTTTAGTCCAATTAATACATATTTTTAGTCCAATTAATACATATTTTTAGTCCAATTAATACATATTTTTTAGTCCATTTAATACATATTTTTAGTCCAATTCATAATAAGTCTTAGTCAATACAACTCAAATAAAAAAGCTAGCCATTCAAGTCCTTTGAACTCATTTGAACATTTTCTGCAGCGTAAACCTGGAGTTTCATCTCGACATTCACTTCAACACAAAAAAATTATTAAAAAATCAGACGTTTTTAGTTTGGGAGCGACAGTAACAGAACGACAGAACGGACGCTAAACTCTGGAGATTAGCCCTTTAAGTGCAGGTTTCATGTCATATCATTAGTGGATCTGATTCTTGTGGGAGAATGGGTGGGATTTTGTGAAACGAAGTGAAAAACTGAGAAAATTTGATGTGAAATCAGCAGGACCTAAAACTGGGACAAAAGCACACTGCAAAAAATGACTTGAATTTTCGATTGTTTTGAGTAGTTTCAACAAGTTTCTATTTGACGCGTATAACCTAGAATGCATACCAACTGCTTTCAAGCTTAAAATAACAATTTGCTAATAGTTAATCTTAAAAAGTGTCAACATTTTTCTCATTTCAAGTGCAATTACAAAGACTTTTCTTCATTTTATACTTTTTTTCCACCTTTAACAACTCAAAATGAACCCAAATCAATGTAAATACTCCAGCTGTTCATGTAATTTAACTTTATTTAACATTTAGCATTCAGCATTCTGTTATATGATCATTTAGATTGAAGAAAGAAACTTTAAAACTAATCAGAAAAACAGCAAATCCTCCACTTTTCTGATTTTTGAGCTGTAACTTACATTATTATTTTTGTATCGGAAACAAACAAACGTTTCTATTGAACACTGAGACTTTTTATGCGCGTTTTAACCAAGTAAAAGTAAAAATATATTGACTGAAGGCTTCGAGATTGATACAATTTGCAAATATTGTCTATTATTGATGAAAATTACACACTGTTTACTCTTTTTTTGACATTTCGATTCAATAATGTGTCGCTCTTTGTTATAAAACGTCTTTTGGCACAAGTTTTACAGTGTATAGTCTTAATAATGATTAACGATTATTGAAATAGTCAAAGATAATTTACAGCTCAATCAGATATTAGTTAATAAAATCACTGGAATTAGTTGAAACTCCTCAAACAAGTCCTAATACAAGTCATTTATTTCAGTTTTACAGTGTACCGCTCTTTCTAAAATGAAATTTGAATGTTTTTTGTTGTAAAGACATTTATCGACCACTAGAGGGCAAACGTTACTGCACAAAACAAGGAACTTATGTTTAAAAGAGAAGAAAAACTAATACTTGAACATTTAAGTGCTTCGATTGGACACAAACATAATCTTTTCGGCCGGTTTAACTTTAAAAAATAAAGTTCAGAATACAAAATATATATCCCCTCTTTAAAAAAACAACAACACAGGCCTCCCCGAGAAATGTGACAAAAGCAAGTGAAAAAACGAAACACATTCAAAAACATCAGTGATAATAACCAAGTATGGTACGTCCAAAGTAGCCAAAATAAAGCTCTGTGAGTACTTTATACTTTATACAGAGAGCAAAACCAAGCAAAAAAATAAATACCTTCAGTTTTATATCAGTCATATGCATATTTATATAGTAGCTTACATTACGAGGGTGGCTTTTACACGTTGACGTACAGTAGTGAGTGTGGGGCCGAAAAAACGCGCCGTGGATTGAGGAAAACGGGTTAAAGGCGCGCTGTGGAACTTTCCCCTTAGAGCCTGTGCAACCGCTCGATAGAAATGTTACTCTTTGCGTTGATTATTCCACAGTTTTCGTCGTAGTTTTCATCAATGTTATGTTCTTGTTGACTAAATAAAACTAGAAAAAAGTAAATAAGTATGATTGTGATTAAAATGTGCTTTTTTTGTCGAGGTGAGGCGCTGCAGGTGAATAGGAAAAAACCTGAAATTTAAAGATGTCAATTTGAATCTTCTCGTGTAGTTTACTCACATAAATGTAAGAAAATAATGTATAACAGGTTTTTCATCATGTCATGTTTTCATGTAGAAATAAGGCATTTTATGTGGAAAAAACTGCCAAAAATGCATTTATTTGGGGCATTTAAAACTGAAAAATGGACAGAACCAGGTTTAAATTTCTTAGTTAATTTTGTAACACATCAGTTACAAAAAAAATGTACAAAGGGAATTGGATTTCTTATTTAGTTCAACTAGATTGGACTGAAAATTGTCCTAAAAATTCAAACTTCGACTAATTTTTTTGACTTAAAACTTCAATAAATCAGTTTTAGAATCCGATATAAAAAAACATCCTTCTGTATGTTTCGTCAGAATCCTGTTGAGTCCAGATTGTACAGTTTGGTGTAGGATCTACTTTAAGGCTGATCTTTATGTCTCGAGGGAGAAAAATGCATTTTAAGAAAACGTCCTTTGAAGTTACAATGTCCCAGAGAAATCTATGGATGAAGTGGATTCAATGGTAGAGTAAAACATCTTTAGGAGCAGATTGGACACGTTTGTTGTTTCCACATGAAAGATGATATGTGAGAGAGAAAACTGACTAAAAAAGAAAAAAAAAAGAAAAAAGTCTGTTTTGCCTGCAGTGTCTCCCAAAACACGAAAGAATGAAAAGCATCAAAACAAACGTCCAAA
The DNA here is from genome assembly GCA_019453435.1 of Rhinogobius similis. Lineage (NCBI taxonomy): Eukaryota > Metazoa > Chordata > Actinopteri > Gobiiformes > Gobiidae > Rhinogobius > Rhinogobius similis. The sequence goes on from CM033633.1 coordinate 4,720,510, forward strand.
AAGTCGTCTTTAGTAACGATTTCTCGTTGAATTTTTATAGATTTATATATATTATACTAAAATAATTATTTGACTAAACCTGTTCTTAACCAAAACGAGAAACAAAAAAAAGCATTTTACGTCAAGATAAACAGCTCAGATCTGTGGAGAGGCGACAATGTTTTCTTATTTTTAAACAGTAAAAACATCTGCAGTTGATTACATTTTGATTTGTGTTGAATGCCGTAATGTAGAATATTTCATGCAAAACCATAACATTTCCACGTAGATGAGCAGGTCGCGCACCCACCGACGGTAAAGTTCCACAGTGCACCTTTAAAGCAACATTAGCTCTGTCACCAGACACTTTGCTGCGCCTCACGCTGGTCACTGTGTGTAATGACGCCTCAACACACACAAAGTCGTCATAATCCAATCACGAACGCTACACTTTTCCATTGAGCTCGACAGCGTCACTCCAGAAGTAAAATTCCCATTAAATTCCCCAAAGATCTTTATTAAAAAAGTATAAATAGACGTTGAAACCCTGGATTAGCTGGAGATAATTAACGATTAGGGCTGGGCGATGCTGATAAAAGTGAATATTTCAGAGCGATATTATGTCAATCCAACAAAAATGTGTTAAAACATGTCTTTAAATCCGTTTAATTGTCAGAAAAATGTGAAACGTCTGTAAAACGAATCACAAAAGTGCAGTAATATCACCTTTTTACCTTTTATTTGAAAGTTTACAACACATTTTATTTAATTTTTGCTTTTAATCGGCTCTTTTGGTCGCATTTTTTAACTATAAATGATGCACTTGATATTAACACTGTGCATATTTTGAAAATAACATGCACAATATTAACTACATTTACATATTGCCCACCTAACAATGTTTAAAGTTAAAAATACCACGTCCGATTAATATTAGCTCATAAATACTGCAGTGACAGTCAGGTTTGCGCTGTTTTTATGGGATAAATCCACTCATTTGTCGCCCTCTGGTGGCGCAAAAGTGTATTACAACATCGTGAATAAGGCAAAAAATGAAACTTGCCTCTTAACCAGGCGAGACGTCAAGTTTAGTCGTGGTTAAAGGGCCCATGACAGGTTGGACTGCGCATTTAACCAAAATGTAGTTCAGATGATAAATAATTAGCTAATTTTGAAATATGTTTATTTATTTTTTTTTTACAAATTTTATACCAGTTTCGCAATTTTTGAGCTTTTTAATTTCACTTCCTGGTTGTAAATGATGACATCACACTAGGAAATTACCATAGCAACAACACTGTACACTGGGCCAAAGCTCATCTAATGTCACTTTTTTTTTTTATTTGACAAATATAATGTGACACCTTTTAAACGTTTAAAGGGTCAAAAAAGTAGTTTCTTTTGTGTAAATTATGCATAACCTTTGTCTCCCTGGTGTGATGTCATCAGTTTGTTTACTTCCTGTATTTTTCAACATCTTTTTCAACATCTTTTCTCCACAACCAGTGACCGGATTGAACCAAAACTATAATTTGTATTTACGACAGATATTAATACACTAAATAAAGTCAAAATTAGAAAATCATAGAAACCTGTCATACGCACTTTAACCATGAACATCCCTTGTTTAAACGGTCAGAAAAGGTGTCGGTTGCGTTTAAATTGTCTACTTCTGTCATTTTAAACTTGTATTCTTCTAAATTTCCTCACAAACTGCGATGCAAAACTATGAAAACTCTTTGCCGCACGTGCCCTTTCTCCAAACTGAGCCATAATTCGACTAAAACGAGAACCTGTCGCAAAGAATTCGAGCCCAGATTTACTTCCGGAACCAGAACGAGCTCACGACCCGGTCAGAGGCGCGACAGAGTGTCTGCGAACAGAGCTGACGGCGTTTGCATATTTCCGAGTTCAGCGTCCACCTCGGGCGTTGCGTTTGTACAAAAATCAGGCACGCCACCGTTTTACCGCGTCTTAATATTTACATTTGCAGACTTTGCTCAGACCGGAGCAGAGTTTGACCTACAGCATCGAAACAGAGCGGTATCTCTGGCCCCGGCGCGCGCCCCGACTATTTCCGTCGTCTTTGGTCGCCCGTTCGGAAAGTCCGCGAGATCCAAAAGCCCTGCAAAAATCGCACAACTTCACTTCGTCTTCTTCTAAAATGGTAAAAGTCACGCGCGCGACAAACGCCGTTCCCTTCACCGCCAAACCGTCCCGCCGCTTTCGCACTTCCTCTGCCCCAACCTGAAATCCGTCCGAGGAAAACAGTCCCGAAAATGTCCGCGAAGGTCTCGAAGCAGGAAGCAAGAAAAGCAAGGAAGCAACGCCAGAGAATCCGTGGTTGCGGAGCGGAGAGCGGAGCGAGCGCCTCATCTCTTCTGCGCGGCGGTGGCGATCATTTTGGACACGAAGCTGACGATGGCGCCGGCGGGCTGCGCGGGGTCCAGCTCGGCGAACAGGTGGCTGACGTTGTCCGTGGTGCTGCCCTGTTTTCGAGCCACGAAGCCGAACAACCTGAAACGCAAGAGAAAAAGGTTGTCGCTCGAACGGCATTAAAGGTGCTTTTGTTCTGGGACAAACGAGGGCCATTCTGTTTACTTCTGCTTCATTCCAAACCAAAGAATGTATTTTAGACTTACAAAGGCTTTATTGATTGATAGTGAAGCTTGAATCACAAGTTATTTTGCCTGAATGCATGGTTTTGTTTCAGTAGCTGTTAAAAAGCAGAAGGAACTACATAGACCATGATCCTTTGCGCCATCAACAAAGAAATGTCCAGAATGTCTCTCACAGCATTAAACAAATCAAACACTTTGGTCTTGGACTTACTTTGCTGAGCCTCCATCAGGTTTGCTCCATCTGTAAAACAAATAAACATAATTGATTTACATTTCTTCTTCCAGATTAGACCCGTCGTGCGCTCTGATTGGTCGGTACTCACTTCCTGTCCTGAGGGTCAGTGTCGCAGAAGGTCACAGTGTTACTGGGGTAATGGCGCCGGAAGAAAACCCTGAAAACACACAACAACTTTAATGCCAAATCGTCACAAGAGTTACAGCATCAAAACGACTATGGGCTGGGGGCCCAAGGCAACTGTCGCCTGATGGTAACTCCGCCCCTGTGCTCTGGCTCCAGAGAGCGAGAAACCCCACGTTTGCAGGTCTGACGTACTTGCGCTGGTTGTCGGTGAGCGTGATGCCTTGTCCCGTCACCTTGAAGTGCACCACGGTGGCAGCAGGGGGCGCCGCGGAGGCCAGTGTCTCGGAGATGGCTTTGGCCACGGCCTGAGGACCAGTGAGGGACTCCATCTCCACCGAGTTCAGGTACAGCACGTTACAAGCTGAAACGCACAGGGAGTTTGGAAGTTTGAGAGAGAAATTAAGCAACATTTGAATGTTTAGGAAAATTTTTAGTCCAATTTGGTTTTCCTTAAAAACTAAATAATCCAAGGAATCCAAAAACCCCTCTGTAAATTATTTTGTAACTAATGTGTACAAAATTAACTAAGAAATATAAACCTAGTTCTGTCCATTTTTCAGGGTTTTTTGGCCATTTTTACACACAAATATGCCTTATTTTTACATGAAAACATTATGAAAAACTTATTATATTAAACATTTTTCTTATTCACCAGTAGTGTCCTTGAATAGATTATTACAAAAGCAGTTGTTCTAAAACTTAGACTATGACAGGCTTTTATGATTTTCGAGTTTTGACTTTATTTGGTGGAATAAAACCTGTTGTAAATATATGTGATAGTTTAACACCAATCAAGTGTCAGTTTGTGAAGAAATGTTGAAAAATCTGTTGAAATTTGCTGGAAGTGCACGATGACATCACACTGACACACACCAGGGACAATTTACAACCAAAAAACAAGTTTTTCTGATCCCTTAAACCTTAATTCAACAAAATACAAGTAATCCTATATCCTATATATCTGTATTTGTCAAATAATATATCTATGACATTAGAGTAACAGATACAGAACTTCCTGGTGTGATGTCATGATTTACAACCAGGAAGTACAAATTTAGACCTAAAAAATGGCCAAACTGGGATAAAAATTGTCAATTCTTTAGAAGAATCACTGTAAGACCTGGTTAAGCTCTGATTTAGATCTGTCCAAAACTATTTTAAAGTGTCTCTAAACATGACATAAATCAGTTTGAGGCCTGATGTGCAGAAGAAAACAGAGCATAACCAGAGATGAAACGAGCAAAAACTAAAAACAAACTCTGCATTTTCTAGCTCCACTGCTGTTGTCTGGTTTATTGATTTAATTCTGTTTAAGGCGAGACACTACAGGCTAACTCATTTTTAAATTTTTTTAAATTAAATTGTTTTTTTTTGTTTGTTTTTTGGTCAGTTTTCTCTCTCAACATATCGTCTTTCATGTGGAAACAACAAACTTGTCCAATCTGGTCCTAAAGATGTTTTATTCTTCCACTGAATCCACTTCATCCATAGATTTCTCTGGGACTTTGTAACTTCAAAGGCCGTTTTCTTAAAATGCATTTTTGTCCCTCGAGACATAAAGATCAGCCTTAAAGTAGATCCTGCACCAAACTGTACAATCTGGACTCAACAGGATTTAGACAGAACGCACAGAAGGATCTAAGTCCAAACCTGACTTATTGAAGTTTTTAAGTTAAAAAAATTGTGTCAAAATTTGAAATTTGAGGACAATTTTCAGTCCAATCTAGTTTACTTAAAAACTAAATAAGAAATCCAAAAAACAAAAGAAATTTAAACCTGGTTCTGTCCATTTTTCAGGTTTAAATGTCGCAAATATGTGTAATTTAGGTTGTTTTTACACATAAAATGACTTATTTCTACATGAAAACATAACATGATGAAAACCTTGTAATACATTTTTTGTATGTGACTAAACTACAGGAAAAGTTTCACATTATCTATACATTTTAAGATTTTTTTTCCTATTCACCTGCAGCGTCTCGCCTTAAATTTTCTCTTTTTTTGTCATTTACAGGATGCTTTATGAAAGAAGTCGATGCATAAACATTTGCATTCCACAAGCTGGCTCCGGCTCATGCAAACTCCTCAGTATTTCCATGCCGTTTGACAAAGACACATTCAGCGTCATTCCACGTTCTAACATCGGTTAAAGACGACATTATCTGAACATTGTCTGAACCGGGCGAACGTCTTTTTATCTAAACACAGACGACAGAAGGATGCACATTCCACATAAAATCTACGAGCGGTCAAGCGTTTACCGTGAGAATCAGCAGAGGCTCTGGGGACTGGATACAAACGCACTTTTAGAAACATTTCACTCAGTGTTTATATAAAGTTCACAGTGTTCGGGTGCTGTACCTGCTCCTTGTTTGAGTTGACTGGTGACGGCGCTGGCTGTGGCCACGTCTGCAGCGTCCTCAATCAGATCTGTGAGAGATATCGGAGTAATTTGTTAATGTTTCCTTAAATCCCTTGACTAAAACTGCAGAAAATGTACATGTAGAGCTAGTCTTGCTGAAAATGACTTGAATTGTTTTGACTCGATAAGATTGAATTGCTGATTTAATGCAGAATATTTCACTGGTTTCAAGAATTTCTGACTGATCCTGCGATAATTTACCTTTAAAAAAATATATATTGGTCAATGGCTGAATTGAAATGAGTCTGTCCAGTTCAAATGGTTTGAACATTTCGTAAAGGAAAATATTTTGCATTTTTCATATCACTGTTAGCCTTAAACATGCTCTTTAGGGCCTTAAATGTGCCCTCATGTCTTAAAATGACAGGATTTATCAGCCTGTGTGAAATTACACTGAGTGCATCCAGCCAGCAGATGGCGCCAGCGCTATATACAATCTAGTGAAGTGAAAAGATTGTAATTGTGTAGATTTAGTTACGTAGATCTGAAAATAGGCCCGAAAATCCCGGAAGTTAAGGAGGAAGTGTGTTTGATGCTCAGAGGGGGAGGATTTTCTAGTAAACATTTCTTTGAATGCAGCTGAATGCTACTTCAGGTGTGTTTTTGGTGAAGAACATTGTTAGAACAGGGTTAAAAGCTCAAAAAAGTCACTGCAGCAGAATGTGTCCTTTAATAAAATCAATGGGATAAGTAACATTGTGAAGATTTGTGTAAAATTTGTGAAGTAAATGTAATTTTTATGAATAAAATTGAGTGGAAAGTGAAGGGATTTAATGGAAGGATGAGTGCAGCGTCTGATGGCAACGAGAAACAGAATAAATGATCCTGAAAAAATAATCTGTGCAAAAATACAGTGTAAATAAAACAAAAAAACTGAAATAAAAGGCACTTTGAATGGTTGGAAATGTGTGAAAAAACAGCTGCAGAAAAGAAGGAAAAAACATGAAAATAGAGAAAGAAATCTGATAAATGTAGATATTAAAGGACCATTTAAAGAGACAAAACTTGATTTATCTGCACAATTTTCTTTTATAATGATTTCGTATGCCTTCGTCTCTTTGGTAATTTTAATGTGATTTTATTCTGTTGTGGATGAATTGTGCTCTACAAATAAACTCGTCTTGTCAAATCTGATTAAACTAATTTTTTTATGTATTATTTGACCTTTAATTGACTATGAACGCTCTCTTTTTTGAGCCGTTTTTCCAGGGCAGAGCTAGTGCAGAGCTGTTGTACCACGCTGTACCAGTAGGTGTCAGTGTCGTACCTGACGGAGGGATGAGCAGTTTGCAGGGCAGAGCCAGAGGAGTGATGGTGTGCTGGTAAACCAGAGCAGACAGACAGCCTGGACACAAACACACGGAGCACAACGGGGTTTAACGATTTTTACGCACGTTTTTAAACTCGTATAAACTCTGGACGACTGACCGAAGTACGGCTCGTTGGGGCAGCCCTTGAGTTTGACGCCTTTAGAGCTGCTCTCGATCAGGAAGTGCCTCACCAGCTCGTTACTCAAGTCTCCTGCGAACACACAAAGAAGTGTTACGGGTTTAATTAAATCTAAACACCGCTGCTGTTGTGTTTTGAACAGTGAGTGCACGTACATGGTCAGAAATAATGAGATAAGTAGAATAATCGGTCATTAAGTCTACACGACAGGTTCTCAAAATGTTCTAATTATGACTAAAGCCCTGTTAGGACGGGATTAGTTTTACCTCTGGACCTAAATTGTAAGAATTACGAACGTCGTCTGTGTTTCTCGTCCCGTGCAAATCATCACCCATGTCTGTAAAAACGTATTTCACCTCCTGTAGTTCTAGATTTGCGAGGTCCTCATGGACATCTATTCCCGTGCGAATGTCTGCGATTTGAACTATTTTCTGTCGCGCTTTGAAGTTTATATCAATTCAAAATGTCAGTTATAGATTGCATGTCTAAATCTGAACTAGAATATTATTAATTTGCCATGGAACCTTCACATTGCAAAAATTAATTTCTAGATTATACAGTTAAACTGTCTTGATTTTAGGATATTAATCTTAATTTCAGACGTTTTGACTTGTTAAAATCAGTTTAGACTATGTATTTGATGGAACTAGATTATTTTACTTGTTTCAAACCGTTTCAATACATTAACATTTTTTGAAGATTGAAGTAAGAAATCTATCCAAGTTTAAAATGTCTTGAATTTATCATTTTTATCTGGATTTAAGTCGTTTTGACTCAATGAGATTTAGTTGCTGATGTGATGCAGAATATTTCACTGGTTTCAAGGTATTTCTAACTGATCATACAATAATTTTGCTTAAAATAAGAAAATACATTGTTCAGTGGGGTACGTAAAATGATCTTACCCACTGATAATTTGGATTGAAGTAAGAAATAATGTATTGAAACAAGTCACAAATGGTTTGAAACAAGTAAAATAATCTAGTTCCATCAAATAAATCGTCTGAACTAACCTTAACAAGTTAAAACATCTGAAATTCAGATTAATATCCTGAAATCACGACATTTTAACTCACCTAGACATTCATTTTTTGCAGTGAATAGAATAAAAGCGGGTACGACTCTAACCCAGATGTCAGTGCGTACTTTAGTGTTGGCGTACCTTTCTTGCCGGGGTGAGTGCGTACTTTAGTGTTGGCGTACCTTTCTTGCCGGGGTGCGTGCGTACTTTAGTGTTAGCGTACCTTTCTTGCCGGGGTGAGTGCGTACTTTAGTGTTAGCGTACCTTTCTTGCCGACGTGCGTACTTTAGAGTTGGCGTACCTTTATTGCCGGGGTGCGTGCGTACTTTAGTGTTGGCGTACCTTTCTTGCCGGGGTGCACGGTGGGCGGAGGAGATGCCACCTTCATGGCCAGTCCGTACGCTCCTTTGAACGAGTGACTGTCTCTGATCACGAATGCTCCGGGCTCCTTCTCTTTGAGCAGAGCGATGGCTGAGGGAAAACACACACCGAGGTTAGCTTTGACTCACGAGACAGGAAACAATCAAGAACCTCTACAGTTCAACAGGGGCGTAGCGACACATTCAGGGGCCCGGGTACAGACTTTCTCGGAGGGCCTCTGAAGCATATTTCGTATAGACCCTTTAAAATGAAGTTGACTGTAAACGTTTCAATGATTCTCTCACGTTAGATCTAAATTCTATTGGTTTTAAGTGTTGGTGTTGGAAAAAAGCAACACGTTTGAATTTCCAGAGAAGAAAGGTCAGTTAGTTTGCTTTTCTATAACAAACAATGGACACAATACAATTTTCTAGCCTTGAAATTGTATTTTAGCTTCAAAAGAATCTAATTTATGGAATAGTATCTAACAGATCTTTAAATAAAATGAAAAATGATTGTGGGCTCAACATTTCTGTGAGTATTTTTCCAGTAAAACCCATAAATCTGGATTGTTCCTTCATCAAAAATGCAAAGAGTTTATCATAATTTCCTAAAACATAAAGTAAAATACAATAATAAATGTGTTTAAAGCAGCTCTGATGTCACTCACATGTGTCTGAGGCTTTTACTTTTCCAAAACCATCTAAACCATCTTTTTTTATATTTTGTGATATTCGGAGGTTAAATCCCAGTTTCTCCAGTGAAATCGCATTATGTTGCACGTCACTTTTGCCTCCGTTCTGAATTTACAATGTTTTTGTTTACAAACTTTTAAAGGGTCTATATTTCCTTGACAAATAAAGACTAAACCAACTTTGGTTTCTACATACACCAACAATAACTTTAGATTTTACAGACATCCTGTTTGGCTTCCGTCTTATATTTTGACACTGTTTGTTTTTGCAATAACCACCAGAAGAATTTCAAAACATCTCAAAACGTACTACAATAACAATTATAGTTTTATTTGTTAACGACTTGACTAATATGTGAACAATTTTTTTAAGGATGATGGGGCCCACGTATCTCCTGCATAATTGTCTGTCTTTACTCAAACGTGTATTTTATTACGATGGATTAAATAAAAGAAAAATACAGCTGAGAACAAAACCATCCCTGCCCTGGGCCCCCGGGGAACCAGCCTCCTTTACCCCCCGGCTCGACGCCCCTGTAGTTTAACACGGAGCTGGAGAAAGGTCCGTTTTCTGAGTGAGATTGAGATGTTTTGACCTGGTTTATGGACCATTTCTCTGCGATTACTGACAAGCCACATGAAACAAAAACTGGCACAAAGTTCAGCGTCTTCTCGGTCAGCAGAAACGAACAAAAGTGCAATTATTTGTTCACAAAACGTCACGCAGCGGTGCCATTGTTCAACTCCAAAGACGTGATTTTTGTCCGTTGAAAGGACTTTAAGACACAAGATTAATATGAAGCCAATTCCAAACTAAAAGTAATAAAGTTCAACATTTGGGGATCAAAATGTTGAATATTTTTTCTTCCAGTTACTTCACTTTCGCTTTAATTTGTTTTGTTTACTTTTTTTAAAAATCTTTTTTCTCTCCTTTCTTTTTCTTTCCCCTCACATTTTAATGCATTGCTAAATAATTAACAAATAAATATTGTAAAATGTTGTTTGTAGATGTAGAAATCCCAAACACAAGTAAGTTTGTGACTGTTGCAAAAGCTAATTGATTTGTTTTTTCGTTGGAGTTTGGCTTTGTTTCCATTTGCAGATCCAACTTGACCTGGAATGCCAGCTTTAATCGAGTTAATATTTGTAAAACTAAACATTTTCCACAAATTGATGAAGCGCTTTTGCCTCCACAAACTTCTGTCTGAACCAAACCAAACGTAAACCGAAGCCAAACGCTGTATTTCTGCTTTCAGTGACATGAAGTGGTTCAACATGATCCAAGTCCTGTTTCTAACGCCGTCCATGTGTTTGGACCCGAGCCGCTGTGAAAACCCCACAGAGAATGATGTCATGCAGGGACACAACCGCTCCAGACCGAGGCCTGGTTTAGTCCTGCTGTAGTCCTGACTAAGACCTGGTTCTGTCCTGAGTTTAGACACGATTAAGACAGAGTTTAATCTAATTTGAGAGGAGTTTTATTCTGGTTAAGACCCACTTTAATCATGGTTTGGTGTTTAGATCGACTTAAGTCCTGTTTCAGACTTGGTTTTGTCCTGGTTTAGACATGATTAAGACCCAGTTTAATCTAATTTAGGAGTTTTTTATTCTGTTTAAGGCCTACTTTAGTCATGGTTTGGCGTTTAGATCAGTTTAGTCCTTCTTCAGACCTGTTTTTGTCTTGGTTTGGAGTTTAGACTAGTTAAGTCTGGATTTAGACCTGGTTAAGACCTAGTTTAAACCTATTTTTGATTTAATATAGACCTAGTTCAGATCTAATTTAGGAGTAGTTTTATTCTGGTTAAGACCCACTTTAATCATGGTTTGGCGTTTAGATCAGTTTAGTCCTGCCTCAGACCTGGTTTTGTTTTGTTTTGGAGTTTAGACTAGTTAAGTCTGGATTTAGACCTGGTTCAGTTTAATCCTAATTTTGATTTAATATAGATCTAGTTCAGATCTAATTTAGGAGTAGTTTTAGTAGTTTTAGTCATGGTTTGGAGTTCAGATCGACATAAGTCCTGCTTCAGTCCTGGTTTAATCCTGCTTTAGAGTTTAGACCAATTTAGTCTGGATTTAGACCTAGATAAAATCTGGTTTAGTCCTAATCTAAATATAATACAGACCTAATTAAGATCTACTTTAGGAGTTGTTTTATCCTGGTTAAGATTCACTTTAGGTTTGGAGTTTAGATCCACCGAAGTCCTGCGTCCTGGGTAGGGAGTTTAAAACCATTTAGTCTGGATTTAGACCCGGTTTAGTCCTAAATTAGATATAAAGAAGACCTAGTATAGAGCTAATTTAGGAGTTGTTTTCCCGGGTTGAGACCAACTTTAGTCATGATTTGGAGTTTAGATCCACTAAAGACCTGCTTCAGACCTGGTTAAGTCCTGGTTTTGAGTTTGGACCCACCGAGTCCTGATTTAGACCTGGTTAGATCCTAGTCTAGTCCAAATTTAGCTCTGTTTCAAATCCTTTTCTTGCTTTTTTATTTCTTTAGTTTTCTTTTTAAACCCAAAATCTTGGCGTATATTACTCGACATATTTAGCTTACTTATACAATATATGTACATTTTCAAATTAATTCATCCTTTTTTGTTTTTTCACAGTTGTTTGAGAGTCGGTTCTTTCTTTATCGTCAGTATCTTTGTGATAGCATTTATTTCTTGCAGCCAAAGTAAAAGCCAAAGTTGAATCCAGATCCTCCTTTTCTGTTCTTGCCTTTGTCCAGATCTTATGGTTTAGTCCTGATTCAGTCCCGGTTCAGATCTTGGTTCAGTTCCTTACATTTGCAGCGAACATTATGAAATCTCGATGCGGATGATGTCACTGACACTAAACCACATGATTCGGTTGGAGATGAGATCATCCACAGCGGAGGAAACGCAGCCCTCTGCAGCGAAGGATCAGCCAGGTTTAACTACAAACAGCTCCGATCACAAAGACAATGGACTCATTCTTAAATATCCTGCTAAAGGGCAACGCAACGGACCAAAGCAGTGTTTTTATTTAAAAGAGTCTATGGGAGTCGCCCTCTGTCAGTCCAGTAAACAAAAGTATGTATGGCTTTAGATTGTTAAGTAAAAACGCTGTCAAGTAAATGTAAAATGCAAAGATAATCGGTTAAAATAGTAATCAGTATCAGTGGCAGACCTAGAAATTTGGGGGCCCAAGGCGAAATTGAATACAGGCCCCTCATCATCAAATGTGATTTTCTCTGACTTTTCTGTTGTGACTCTCAAATTGTTCTTGAAAGGAAGCTTTTGTTTTTTGTTGTTTTTCTTTTGTTTTTTAGTGTGTTGTGGCCGGAAAGGTTCATAAATTGAGAGTGAAAGTGAACTACTGTAAAATGAATATGCGCAACAGCTTATATGTTCTAAACAGGGGGTTTGGGGGTCCTTCCTCAGAAAAATATTTAAGAAATCAGACCATATTTCCTGTTTGCTGGTCCGTTTTAACACATGTTCATCTGATTTAAATACATGATATTCATTTGTAGTTCTAATATTTTATGTACTATATAGCTTTATTTGGGGGGCAGAATTAAAGGCACTATATGATTTTTTTTTTAACTGTTTTGAAACCTGAAAAACAAAACTAGTTCATGTTAAACTCTTAACATCAGTCACATGTATAGTTCACTTTCCTAATGCAGTCCCAGCATCATAAATATTCACTGCGATGAGTTTATAAGCACTTTTCACGAGTCATGGCATTAGCATGCTAACACACATTAGCATGCTAACACACATTAGCATGCTAACGGCGCACTTCCTAGACGCAGAGAAAGCACTGTGGACTTATTTTTATCCGAATAGATGCTTTTGTAATACATCTGGGGCTACACAGATTTTACTTTATTTAATCTGGAACATGAACTAGTTCTGTTTTCCACGTTTTATAACTGTAAAAATCAGGTACAGCCCCTTTAATCGCAGACTATTTTGTTGATCTTTTTCTTGTTTACAGTTCACTACTCCACTTTATTGTGGTATCGAGAGAACTGTTTCAGAGCCTTCTGTCTTTGATGATTGGAAAGGGCATCTTATTGGGGGGGCCCTTCATGTTGGGGGCCCTAAGGCAATTGTGGCCTGTTGCCAAATGTTAAGTCCGCCCCTGGTCCTTTTTGACAGGTGTAAATGATCCGTCTCAGTTTCAGAGTGTCAGTGCTGTGGTCTCACCCTGGTCTCTGGAGATGTCCGGCTTGTACCAGAACTTGGACGTGTCCTGGACAAACTTCACGTTCAGACGACTCTCAGGACTGCCATCTACAGGACACAGAAATAATCAGAATCAGAAATCAGAATTACTTTTATTTATCCCCAAGGGGAAATTCTTTTCGTTACATGTGCAACCGACCAGTAGAGATAGTAAGTATTACTATCTATTAATGCGGTTAATGAAGGTTCTCATGTTTTTCTGTTTAAGACTTAGTTTGGTGGATAGAACCGGTGTAAATATTTATCATCCGTGAGCAGTTCAAGAAGTTCAAGAGATACAGTCAGCACTGGAGGACACGCCCACTAATGGAGCTCTGTGGGGGAAACTATCCATTCATGTTAATGTGGAACAGCAGCTTTTCCACCCATTGTTCAACAACTAGAAGAACAAACGCTGACTTTTGAAGTTTTATTGTGCCAGACAAATAAAAGGAGAGGAATAAAGTGGTCGAAAGGCCCAAAATTTGAAAAGAAAAAAACAACATAATATTAACCACCGCTGCCAAATTTTACACCAGACAGTGACATCATTTGCCACATTATATACTACTTTTTTCACAAAAAGTCTAATTTGGTAATTTTTCAGTAGGTGGTGTGCCATGGTATTTTTTCAACCAAAAAGTGTGGCCCAACTCCAAAAAGTTTGAAAAACATTGGTCTAACCCCAGTGTTTCCCAACCAGGGGTACAGGGACCCCTAGGGGTGCGTGAGGAATTAACAAGGGGTACATAGAATTAAAATTAAATGTACTCAGAATTAAAATTAAATGTACTCTGAATAGAAAGAGTCACATTAGTTGTAAATTTAGCATCACTTTGGAGTATCTTGGACCATAAATATAATTAAAACATAAAGTATAATTCTAATAATTGACTATATACGACTAGTAAACCCATTAATTTGCCTGAAACTCAAGTTAAGGGATACTCTGTGTGTGATACAAAGCTTAGGGGCTTCTAGAGACAAAAAAAAGTTGGGAAATTGTCAGATGCATTTCAAACATAAGCCCCTAGTGTCTTATAAAATCAAAATCTTCTCCTTACCGAACATGTGGATCCTGGAGAAGTCGTGTGGGAGCGTGTGGAAGTACCCCTGCCCCGTCGGCGTCCCCCCTGGCGCGGCCCCGTCCCTCCCCCCTGCCGTGGCCCCGCTGCTCCTGCCGTTCAGGGTGTTGTAGGAGGCGGCGGTGCTGGGTCTGTCTCCGCTGGACATACGGCGCTTCTCCGGGAGCAGAGGCTGGAACCCCGGAGCCGGACTGGCCTGTCGGAAGCCCCCCTGCGGCCCCCCGTCCTGCAGCCCGGCGGGGGACAGCGGGAAGCACGGGGTGGGCGGGCCCTGGTACCCCGACGAGCTGCTCTGACGGGACAGGTTGCCGTGGCGGTCGGGGTCGGGGGTCGTGTAGCCGCTGTGCAGAGGGTGACGGTCCAGACTCGGACTCCTCTGAGAAACCTGAGGACGAGATTATTCACAAAAAAATTATACATTTATTTTTTCCTTGACATTTCTCCATTGTATGTTACTGCTTTGGCTGATGAGTAGAATCAAGAACCTGTCTTCTTTACTGCAGCTGTAACCCTATGGGAGTAATAAGTATAAAAATATTCAATTCAGTTCAATTTTGTAGTGCCCAAAATCACAATATTTGCCTTGATGGGCCACAGGTAGAAAGCAGTTCAAACAAACAAAATTTAGTAGTGGATAACTGTCCCAGAGCACCCCCTGTCCTTGACCCTCCTTCTCGGCAAGAAAAATCTACAAAAACCCCATGGGAAAAAGTAGAAACCTCGGGGAGAACCAGAGTGAAGGAGAGATCCTGCTCCCACGGACAGATATTATTGAGCAAAGTGGAAGGTAATGAGGCTGTGACAAGCTGTGTGTTCATCATTTGCTGTAGACCCAAAAATATCCCTAACAAATTTTAATTTTGTGGGACGGGGGATGACTGGGGAACACCACAAATGCATCCAGCAAATAATTTAATGCATCTACGGTCCGCCAACCGCCCGGCAGTGTTCTTGTGGAGACTTTTATCCTCCTGAACGAAATACATGAAAGCTCCTGAGCCACAAAACCGAACAGCAAGACGGACAGTTTGGGGAACTGTTAGCACTTGACCTCGTTTAGTGGCGTTAGCGATGTAGGGCTCTAAAAGCCCACAGAGGTATTTGATTCCTTCACGAGAGAATCGGTTCCTCTTGAAAAGCTAATCATCAGGGAAATCCAAAGGGTTTTGGTGATCCCTGATTATTCTCTCCTTGTACAATCCGTGTCCAAATCGACAGGATTCTGGAGGAAGGTGACATCACAGCGATGGTGAGATCTGATTGGTCAACTGCATGTGCTGTTTGAGCTGAACTTAACCTGGTCCAGAGCAGGTGAGGAGTTTGCAGCCTGTGTCCAGAGATTTACTCTGGAGGAAGTGAACCAGATTCTACACCAGGTTTAACCCTGAAGTTACCTCTAACCCACTGATCCAGCTTCGTAGAACAGGCCTCTGGACTTTCCTCAGAGCAGTAAACGGACTGTTCTGTAGATGTTACAATACAAGCGGTGCTAGCATAGTGATATTTAGCTCGCAGTTAGCAATAGCATTCTTGGATAATGAGAAATTAGGGCCATTCCATGACTTTATTCTTCTTCATGTCTGTATCTGGCACAATAAAACTCCTAAACTCTGTGTTTGCTCTTGTAGTTGAACAGTGGGTGAAAGAGCAGCTCTACCACATTGAAATGAATGGAGAGTGGGCGTTCCCTCAGATGCCGCCTCTATCTATTGCTCAGCACAGGCACATATTCTCTCCTCCCACTCACCTGTGAAATGGAAGGGTGCCTCCCCAGGACAGGACTGCTCTGAAGCTGCTGCCCGAACGAGCCCTGCCTGGTCAGGACCGGACTCCTCTGACTGCCCTGAGAAAGCCGGCGCACGAAGACCGGACTCCCGCCCAGCCCCACGTTGTCAAACCCATTGGACTGTCCCGCCGGGAGGAGCGGGTGCAAGCCTGGGACCATCCTGTGCAGCGAGTGAGGGCTGCCCTGGGTCACGGGCTCAGCGTGCGGCGGGCTGGGGTCGTGGAAGGCTCCCGGGACGGTGTTTTGTCCCAGGTAGGACAGAGCGGGAGAGGCGGGGCCCAGGTACGGGGGTCCGGGAGAGGAGTCGAGGTAGGAGGGGCCCTGGTGGAGGTACGGGGCGACAGGCGTGTTCCCGGGCAGGTACGTCGGGGTGAACGTGGGGGTGAAGGTCGGCGTGGGCGTCTGGTAGTAGCTCTCTGTGGTTTGGGAGCGGAAACCGGAGTCTGTGGTGGGCTGGGACGGAGTGCTGAGGCCACTCTCCCCCGAAGGAAGCTCCCTGCGAAAGACAAACGTAAAATAATGTATAAATAAAACCAGTTTGCCGGGAACACTAGTGCGCCTTGAGGTTTTGCCAGGTGCGCCTTGAAGAAATGTCCAATTTCAGTTTACATATTGACAGTTGTGGATGGAATTGACTCATTTATCATTTTGGAGTGTCCTGAGCACCAAAAACTAACGCAAAACCATCACTATTGACACATTACCAGAAAAGTTACACCTTTAAGTCAGAGCGCCGCAGACTCACCCATGGGTGCTCTGAATGGGGCTGCTGCTGGACAGGGGCGGGTTCAGGGCGTGGGCGGGGCTGGGGCTGCGGGCCGGCTCAGTGCTGCCCCCTGCAGGACTCACACTTCTGGGTTTGGTGCTGCTCTGCTCTGATTGGCTGATGGGCTGTGGAGGAAAATACAGCGTTAGATTAAAAGTTAATGTTGTGATTACGTTCTGGTGGTGATAAAGGACATTCCAGTGTTTGTGAACAAAACTCCTGCGTTCTAAAGGTTGGTGCAGTTCCATACATTAGCTGCAATGCATTTTCAACAGGAGAGTTAGAGTTTTTTTTTTTGAATTTTTTCTTGTAGTTTACTCACATAAATGTAAGAAAATATATATATAGAACAAGTTTTTCATCATGTCATGTTTTCATGTAGAAATAAGGCATTTTATGTGTAAAAATTGCCAAAAATACATATATTTGGGACATTTAATCTGAAAAATTAACAGAACCAGGTTTAAATTTCTTGGTTCATTTTGTAACATATTAGTTAAAAAAAATGTGCAGAGGATTTTGGATTTCTTCCTAGTTTTTAAATAAACCAGGTTTAAATATCTTTTTATATCATTTTATGTGCAAAATGGTCAAAAATACATATATTTGGGACATTTAATCTGAAAAATTAACAGAACCAGGTTTAAATTTCTTGGTTCATTTTGTACACTTAATAGTTACAAAAATTAAAATTGGATTTCTTATTTAGTTCAACTAGATTGGACTGAAATTTGTCCTAAAAATTCAAATTTCGCCTCATTTTTTTAAACTTAAAACTTCCATAAATCAGATTTAGAATTAAGATATCAATAAAATCCTTCTGTCTGTTCTGTCTAAATCCTGTTGAGTCCAGATTGTACAGTTTGGTGTGGGATCTACTTTAAGGCTGATCTTTATGTCTCGAGGGACAAAAATGCATTTTAAGAAAACGTCCTTTGAAGTTACAATGTCCCAGAGAAATCTATGGAAGAAGTGGATTCAATGGAAAAATAAAACATTTTTAGGAGCAGATTGGACAAGTTTGTTGTTTCCACATGAAAGACGATATGTGAGAGAGCAAACTGACCAAAAAACAACAATCACTTTTGCCTGTGGTGTCTCTCCTTAAATATTTCGTACTTGTGAATTGAAAGTCTGCCGTTCCAAAACAGGGCTGCTGGGTTTGTCGTTTCTCTGCTGTGATTGGCTGGCGGGCGGAGCTTTGGCGACACTCTCCTCTGATTGGCCGATGCTCCTCTGCGCCGTCGCCGCAGTGTCCGTAGTGTCCACCGGGGGGCTCACGCTCCGAGGAGACGAGGGAGGCTCCGGTCCTGCTGCCGCGGCCGATCGAGCCACGGATTCAACGTAACTCCTGGGAGCTGGAACGGAGAGAGGAGAAAAACTTTACACTTTAAGATAAATGTCTACAAAATGTTCATGTAGCGTTCAAATAATAGTTAATGATGTGTGAGAAGAGTAGGACTGCAACAATTAACTGACTAATTGTGTCTAGTCGACGGTTAAAAATAATTGTACACATAAGGGTACGAATAGTGTACAAATATGTTCTCTAAGGCAGTGTTTTTCAACCTTTTTTGAGTTGTGGCACACTTTTTGGGTTTACCACGGCACACCACCTACTCCTAAAACATTACGAAATCATTCCATTTAGTAAAAAATATGGTATACAACGAGGCAATTAATGTCTGTGCCACTGTCTAGTTGTTTAAATGTGGTAATATATGATGGTTTTAGTGAAAATCAAGGATCAATAAGGCAATAAACTATTCAAATCTGAGTTAAACTTTTGGATTTAAAAGCACGCTTTGGCGCCACCTACTCCTAAAACATTGTTGCTACTGTCATTTTTATGGTATACAATGCAATTAATGTCTGTCCACTGTCTAGTTGGTTGCATGGCTGTTTTGGGGGTCTTGGCTAAAGTTTGGTGCAAAACCCCTTGCTCAAGGCACAATCAGTTAATTACAGCTGAATTTGTGAATCTCAAACTTTTAGCAAAACCTCAAGGCACCAAAGTGTTCCCCGGCGCACTGGTTGAAAATCCAGGCTCTAAGGCAGTATTTTTCAACCGTTTTTGAGTTGCAGCACACTTTTTTAGTTGAAAACATACCACGGCACACTGCAAAATATGGTTATAATACAGCTATTAATGATTCTACAACTGTCTGGGTGTATAAATTTGACATTTGCGACTGTTTTGCTTTATTTTTCACAACAAAAGTATGGTCAGGACACTCCAAAATGGTAAAATATTCCATTGAATCCATGAGTACATCCAAATTAGAATGTTTTTCAAGGCACGCTAGTGTTCCCCGGCACAATAGTTGAAAATCAAGGCTCTAAGGTGTGTTTTTCAACCTTTTTTGAGTTGTGGCACATGTTTTGGGTTTAAAAGCTACCACGGTGCACCACCTACTCCTAAAACATTACAAAATCATTCCATTTAGTAAAAATATATGGTATACAATGAGACAATTAATGTCTGTGCCACTGTCTAGTTGTTTAAATTTGGTAATAGTGATGGTTTTGGGTTCTTTTTGGTGCAAAAGTTGCTCAAGCAAATTAGTTAATTACAGCTGCATTTGTGAATCTCAAACTTTTCAAGGCACACCTGGCAAAACCTCAAGGCACACTGGTTGAAAATCAAGGTACTAAGGAACCTTAATCTAAAACGTTACCATTTAGTTGAAAATATTCTTAATCTAGAAGCTTTCAGTCGCCATATTTCATGTTTATTTGGCTGATAATGTATTTTAAAAGTCTCACAGTTCAATAAAAATACTTGTTTGAACTAAAATGAACTAAAATAATGGTTAGTTGCAGCCCTAATGACGAGAGATGTACGTGGTTTACTCAATGAACCGAAACTAATAAAAATAAAACATAAATAAAGAAGATGTGGTGACTTTAAGACCAAAATGGAGATGGTTTGATGGTTTGTCACAGAGGAGTCTCACCTTCATCTCCATCACTCTCATCTTCAGCAAAATGAAACAGTCCAGACAGAAACACACGTGAAACAAAGGCCTTAAACGTATAACTTTATGTATTCTATTAAACTCGAGAAACCTGAGTTTCTAGCAGCAAAAGTAAGTATTAAATGTCCAAATCTAAGCAGTTTTTCATCCCAAAAGTCTTAAAATAACTCGCATGGCTCTTTCTGACACGTTTGCAACAGATAAAATGCTTAAGACAATGTTTTTGTGTGTGTTTTTTTTTGTGGAGTAACAGATTAAAGTCTATACAACAGGTTAAACGACACATTTCACTAAAACGTATTAAAGATGATTATATTTAAGATTTGACTAAACATTTTGCCCATTTGTCCCCAGTTTGAAAGTTTTCGTACAGTTTATAATGTCACTTCCTGGTTGAACATGGGAAGGAAATGTCACGTACAACCGTTACCATAGCAACCAGACTGTAAACAAAGGCTAAAATCCATATAAATTACACAATAGTTAAGATTTGAGAAAGAACAATACCTGATAACACCTTTATTTTGTTGAACGACTGCTTAAACTGTCAGAAAATGGTGTCTCTGCTCTGTATTTTCAATGGCGTGTCGCTTTTTGATGACATCACAGAGGGATTCCGTTTTAGAACTCAGCAATATACTTCCTGTAAATTTAAACTTCGGTTTTCCAAAAAAATGTCACAAACTTCACAAAGTAAAACTATGATAAATGTTTACCAGGGATGCCCTCCCACCAAACTACGTCATAATTAGAAAATAAGAACCTGAAATATAGACTTTAAACTCATTTGTTAAAAAAATTAATAAAAATTAGGAGATGCGGCTATAAATAAAATCTTTGACTACCTTGCGTTTTTGCTCGTTTTACAAAAAGTGGTTTATCCCTCCATGTTTCTGCAGGTTTCTTACACTCCACATATCATTTTGCCTTTTGCACTTCTGTGAATCCACCTCGCAGTTACAGCCCGTGACTGACAGAGGGCGCTAAAATGCCAAACGCAACAACAAAAACCCAAACGAGAAGCCCAGCAGTAGCAGCAGCGGTGGTAGGTACCTGCTCCGGTCTGGTTGAGCAGGATCTCGGCCGGGTTGTGAGGCTTCAGACCCAGAGCCGACAGAGGGGTCTTGGCCAGTCCTGGAGGAGAGCGACCTGGAAACGACACCACGACAACTTTAACAACTTTAAACACTTTAAAAACAAGAAATCTGGAGCGTTTAGTGCAGTGGATCCCAACCTTTTTTGTCTCAAGTAGTTTTCTTTCACACTCCGAGTGCCCTTTAATTTGAGTTTCAGGCAAACAAATGTGTTTAGTAGTTGAATATTTTTAGTCTGTTTTCTATTTTCTAGTCAATTTTTATTGCATGCACCTATTTCTTTCATTCCTGTCCTAAACTGTGTGTTGCAACAGTGGAATTTCCCCATTGTGGGACAAATAAAGGATCTCTTATCTTATCTTATCTTATCTTAATATAGTCAGTTATTACTATTATATGTATTGTTTAAAGTGCGTATGACGGGTTTTTATGATTTTCTAATTTTGACTGTATTCTGTGTATTAATACTTTGTGTAAATATAAATTATAGTTTTACACCAATCAAGTCACTATTTGTGGAGAAAAGTTGAAAAATCTGTTGAAAATTACAGGAAGTAAACAAACTGATGACATCACACTGGGGAGACAAAGGTTATGCATAATTTACACAAAATAAACAACTTTTTTTTGACCCTTTAAACATTGATTCAACAAAATAAAGGTGTTCACATGTGTTTCTCTTTGTCAAATGAACAAAATCTGTGACACTGAATGAGTTTTGGCCCACTGTACAGTGTGGTTGCTATGGTAATTTCCTAGTGTGATGTCATACTTTACAACCAGGAAGTAAAATTTAAAACTAAAAACTAAAAAGCTAAACTGGGGTTAAATTTGTAAAGATTTTTGTAGAAATTTGAATATATTTATCTTAACTGCATTTTAGTTAAATGTGTATTTCAACCTGTCATAGGCCCTTTAATCATGTTTATGGTCCAAAATACTCAAAAGAGATGCTAAATTTACAACTAATCACACATTTTTACAGATAAAAGTACATTTCATTTTCATTTTAAACCTGAAACCATTCCAAATACCCCCTGGTAATTGCTCACCCTGGTTGGGAAACACTGGTTTATTGAACCGCTGCCGCCTGCTCTGCCAGACATGACGAAAAAGTCACAGATTCAGAGCGTAGTTTTGGCCCAGATCGAGCCAAAACCCGCTCGAAACCCGCCGGATTTGCGTCTAATCTTTGTAAATCCAGAGAGACGGGGAGCAGCGGTTCAGACACGCCGTAAACACAGACTCAGGCTCAGAGGAGCAGCTCATGCCCGGTGCTCAGCCACAACATGCACAGAACCAGAGACACAAACGCAAACGCACGTGCCAGGATGTGCAGGCCGCGGGCTCAGCTACTGTCCACAAACAAGCAAATGTTCAAAAATGGGAACGCTTTCTTTTACTTTGAGGTGTTCATTTCGCCGAGGCAGTAGATAATAGTATTTAAATCTGCACTTTGTGACTAGAATTAGACTTAGAGATCGACCAGAATGTGTTTTTTTGTTTGTAATGCTGATATTTTAGAATCCAGATCAGTTAAAGCCGGGGTACGGGATGTAAATTATGAAGTTTTGTGTTTTCCATCAAAGAGTATCTTGTAAAAGCAGCACTTTGAGACAAAAATAAGACCTCTGTGTGCTGTCTGCGTCTAACAATAAAGCATTTTGTCTCAAAGTAAGAGCTTTTGACTTGACTTTTTTGGATGTAAATTACGAAGTTTTGTGTTTTCCATCAGAAAGTATCTTTTAAACCTTTACTTTGTTTTGCCGTTTTATGTTTGTGTCTGTGCAGCACTTTGGAAACAGTTTATAAAATGTGCTACAAATAAAGTGGATTTGGATAAAATAAGATAAGCTCAAAACAGAACTAAAATGTGAACGTTTTATTTTACTTTGAGGTATTAATTTTGCAGAGGCAGCACACATTTTTTAGATAATAGTGTTTGAATCTACACTTTGTGACTAGAATTAGACTTAGAGATCGACCAGAATGTGTTTTTTTGTTGCTGATGCTGATATTTTAGAATCCAGATCAGTTAAAGCCGGGGTACGGGACTTTTTTGGATGTAAATTACGAAGTTTTGTGTTTTCCATCAAAAAGTATCTTTTAAACTCTTAAAACCTTTTATTCTCTGGCTTTTAACGGCGCGTGAGTGTGTGGTCCTCAGTGTTTTATCATTATTTATTCTATTAATTTATCTCTATTTTATGGTTTTATGATTTGATTTGATTTGATTTTACTGGTTTTACTGGTAAGATCAAATTGAGTTGTTATTATACACTTTGTTTTGCCGTTTCATGTTTGTGTCTGTGCTGCACTTTGGAAACAGTTTATAAAATGTGCTACAAATAAAGTGGATTTGGATTTAAACGCAGCACTTTGAGTCACAAAAATAAGATAAGCTCAAAACAGAACTAAAATGTGAACGCTTTCTTTGATTTTGATGTGTTATTTTAGCCGAGGCAGTAGATAATAGTGTTTAAATCTGCACTTTGTGACTAGAATTAGACTTATAGATCGACCAGAATGTGTTTTTTTGTAGCTGATGCTGATATTTTAGAATCCAGATCCAGTTAAAGCCGGTGTATGAGTGACTTTTTGGATGTAAATTACTAAGTTTTGTGTTTTCCATCAAAGAGTATCTTGTAAAAGCAGAACTTTGAGACAAAAATCAGACCTCTGCGTCTAACAATAAAGCATTTTGTCTCGAAGAAAGAGCTAAAAGCAGCGCTCTGATTGGCTGCGCTTGGGTGGTCCTCCCGGTTTCACTTTGTCGTCTGAAAAAGTCGCTTTTAAAGCTGCACACGGGACCGAAAATGAACGCAGCGTTGAGTTTTAACGCTTTGTGAGAGCTAGAGGCTAATTAGATTTAAAAACCTACTTCTGGTTCCCAAAGTGTTAAAAATCAGATACTCCAGCTTTAATGATCGACATGGGAACAATTTTGATTATTTTGCCCGAAAAATATTATTTGGAAAGACACGTTTTTACTCAAATATATCCGTTGGAAGTTGGAAAGTCTCAGAATTTGTCGACGTCACGTTTAGTTTCGGCGCAGTTTATCGTTCTATTTTTAATCTGCAAACACTGGAGTTAACCCTCGTGGTCTGGAAAAGCCCAGGTACAGATTATGGATGATTTTTTCTGGATTAGACGGCGTGGCGCTGGTAAAAACAACTCGTGACTTTAAGACAATTGTAAAGAGGTTAAATGCTGGTGACATAGCGACATTTTAGCGACAAGAGTCAATGGTGAGTGACTCTTTTTTCTCCTGTTAAAGCTCAAAACAGAACTAAAATGTGAACATCTTATTTTACTCTGAGGTATTAATTTTGCCGAGGCAGCACGCATTTTTTAGATAATAGTGTTTAAATCTGCACTTTGTGACTAGAATTAGAATTAGAGATCGACCAGAATGTGTTGTTTTTGTTGCTGATGATGAGATTTTAGAATCCAGATCAGTTAAAGCCGGGGTACGGGACTTTTTTGGATGTAAATTACGAAGTTTTGTGTTTTCCATCAAAGAGTATCTTGTAAACGCAGCACTTTGAGACAAAAATAAGACCTCTGTGTGCCGCTCATGTTAAATAATAAAGCATTTTGTCTCAAAGTAAGACCTGTCAGACTGTCGTGGCTCTGGTAAAAACAACTCATTACTTTAAGATAATTGTAAAAAGGTTAAATGCTGGTGACATAACAACATTTTAGCTACAGAACAGTTTAAGAGTCAATGGTGAGTGATGGCATTTTCTCCCGTTAAAGCTCAAAAATGAACAAAAATGTGACAGAGCTGCTAAAGTCTGATAACAAATACAAAAGTCTGCAACTCTGCTTTAAATATTTAGTTTGTACCTGACATCTAAATAACTGACACTCAAGCCACTTTAGTTGCCATTTTACTGTAAATAAGAGTGTGCACTTTATACTTTATATTGTATTTTTATTACCATGTTTAGTAATTATTTATCCTATTTTTATTGCATGCACCTATTTCATTCATTCCTGTTCTAAACTGTGTGTTGCAACAGTGGAATTTCCCCATTGTGGGACAAATAAAGGATCTCTTATCTTATCTTATCTTATCTTATCTTATCTTATCTTATCTTATCTTATCTTATAAAAGAAAATCGAGTAAACAGTTGTAGAAAACACACACAGTTGAACTCATTCTCTTTATCTTCTTAAATAACACGTTTCTGAGTCTGTTTGTTGAGGAAATGAATTGCTGTTTGGCAGTTGGAGTGTCCTTTATCTCCCCTTGCCTAGCTTTATATGGCTGAATGATAAGGGAAAGTAAATTTGAGAGAATTGCTCTGCGACTGAGTCAAAAACCAGCAAAGAAACAGAATGTTGAGGGGA